>CM031710.1:77627-677627 GCA_018466805.1 Hippocampus abdominalis
AAGCATGTTAACCATGTAAATTACCGGTATACAATCTATCTCGTCACCTTACCCTTTTCCAATGTTTTATAATGTCCGTATTCAATACAAGTCCCAATCATTGGTTCATGAATAGGCACTGCCCATGCATGTACAGTATTTCAGCTCCCCTTCATCCTGAGAAGATGTGGGGTTGATGTTTTCCTGTCGAATAGCATAACATTGATTGATTGATTCTTGTTCTGTGTGGCACACCTTTGAGATAAAACGCCGTGCATCGCAAGGCTACACTCAGACAAACTGATGCATACAGACTCTACAAGAGGCCTCAGTTAAAAATCAGTGGGCTACCAATGAATTGCCACGGCCATTAAATGGCACCAAAGACTTGTCACAAGACTGGCTAAATGGCACCAGTGACACATGAATGACATGCCAGTGACTTCACCAAATGCACTTGAACCCTGTTAAAATAAAATCATGTATTACCCATCAATCTTCAAAATGGGCCTCCTCCTTCTCCCCAAGGTACAGTACCAGAGCATGGATAACTGCTTCACGTCTTGCTTCAGTGCTTAGGTTCTGTTAAGAGATTAATATTGCATCACGACAATGAACTGTCAGGGTGAGAACATACAGCAGAGTATGTGCCATGATTTGCAGAGCCGTAAGTGGAACGTCGGAACATACAAGCCATTCGGTTTGAAGGGATATTTCACTTGCACGTTGCATGAATGACAGTGTTGTCTCCTTGCAAAACTCTAACCAAGCACACCCAGCTCAGTTTTTTCAAGAGAGGCTTCAGCTTGATCCCCATGGTACCTCCCTTGGTCTTCATCAAGGCAGTGAGCTTTGCTGTGTTAAGGTCAAGTTTGGACAGGAAACTCCTCCTTGACCTGAAATGATTGTGGATTTACATCAATTGAACGTGAGACATTATTTCCAGAATTGAAGATTATGATAAGGAACTGGCCAAAATAGTGAAATGAAAATGGAGGGCAAATTCTGTAAGCCACTCCAATCTCTCTTTCACCCCAAACAGTTTTGTGTTCATGTGATTAATCATGTAAGATAAGACAACCTTTATTCGTCCCACAATGGAGAAATTCCCAATTTCCAGCTGCAAAGTTATGAAAGGAAGAAAGTTGAAAAACTAAAGTACAATACTCAAGACATTTTGAAAACAAACATAGTGTCAGTCATGTTTTACACTCACCAAAACTGATTCTAGACACACAGCTAGAAACCTGTAAAGAAGAGAATTATTTTCAAACAATGGCCTGTGTTTGAGTGGAGGAGCGAGGGGGTTATCTTGTGTAAAGAATGACTTGAGTGCACTGATCAAAACCTGCAAGAGAAATATTAAACAACATGAGCTAATCGTGTTGGCTTACAACTTAATTCAAGATCGGGCTCTATTTTGAGGAAGCATTATTTTAACTAGATTACACCAGTATATATTTAAAGACGATTTTGCTCGATGTTGAAGATGGAAATAAACGATTACATTCGATAACGTGAGCGAGTGCTGCCAGACACATCGACGCAATGAGCAATGCCATTCCTGGCGTGTGGTCACACCTGCTCTTCATAAAAGCTCCTTGGTTCACACCAAACACTTCAGTGATATTACAATAGTATAGAAAACTGATTAAAGTCAGTTTAAAAGACTCGTGGTAAGTTAACTTTGGCAAGCTTGCTGGATGCAACGGTTTATCGCCAAGTAGTTCAATGAGGACACCCACCTGAATAAAGTGCTTCTGACTCAATGATGTCGTCCAGGTGTAGGCGGGGACTGTTGGTGTGAAGCTCCCTCCTTCGAGTGGCTGACGCATGCGTGACTCACGTGCTGCCCTCATGAGCATGCGCATTCAGATTGAATTCATTCATTCATTCATTCATTCATCTTCCGAACCGCTTATATGTTGATATTATTAACAATTAGTATATGAAATTTACTATAACCAAAAGTGTAGTAAATTAATGATTGGTGTACACAAGGAACCAGGATGACAGGAATAGGTGGAAACAAACCTGACGAGGAAGAAAAAAGAAAAAAAAAGGACCGGGAGTGGTGCGGTTACAAGCAAATGTTGAAAATCGTCGCAGCGCACCCGCAGGACTTTGCGGATCCAACCGATCCCGTCAGCTTGGCCTTGCTGAAACTGCTCCGTTCCCGAAGGGAGTGGGAGCGCTGAAAAAACATCGCCGCGCACCCGCGCGACACTCAAGGGCCAAACTGATTCAGCTTGCCCTTGCCGAAGCTGCACCATTCTTATTACCCTCGAAAAATCAGCAGTAACACCAAAAGGCCACCCTGTGAAGACAATTTTGTGACATTTGATGGATTTTTTTTTGAACAAACAATATTACAACGGTCGTTCTTCACCGCTGTTTCCACCTTCTGTATGGCTCTTCTTCGCTTTATTATTTCTTTTTACCCTCAAAAAATCAGCAGTAACACCAAAAGGCCACCCTCTGAAGATAATTTTGTAACTTTTGATGTGTTTCTTTTTACATTTCTGAACACAAACAAACATAACAATGAATTCATAATGGTCGTTCTTTACGACTGTTTCCATCTTTTGTATGGATCTTTGCTCTCAATTGTGAGAGCCCCATTTGGACGTGCAAGGCAAAAGTCGATCACTGCTGGTGACAGTTTGTCATTGCAGCATTCTGAAAGATGACCATATTATTTCTTATTACCCTCCAAAAATCATCAGGAACAGAAAATGCCCAGCTTGTGAAGATAATTTTGTGACAATTGATGGATTTTTTCGTTTCTGAACACAAAAGACATTGCTATTAATTCGCAATTCTTCATTCTTCATCCTTCTTTCTGCCTTGTTTGGAACTTCGTTCTCAATTGCGAGGAGCCCAAGAGGGACTGCACAGTAAAAGTCCATCACTGCCCTCTCCTGGTCATAGTTTGTCATTACAACCTCCTGAAAGAATACCATCTTCCTGTTCTGTATTTCTTATCCTCAAAAGTCGATTACTGCCGTCTGTTGGTCACCGTTTGTCATTGCAACATATTATTTCTTATTTCCCTTGAAAAATTAGCAGGAACCTTTTTTTTTAACAAACAATATTACAATTACTTCACAACGGTCGTTCTTCACCGCTGTTTCCACCTTCTGTATGGCTCTTCTTCGCTTTATTATTTCTTTTTACCCTAAGAAAAATCAGCAGTAACACCAAAAGGCCACCCTGTGAAGATAATTTTGTAACTTTTGATGTGTTTCTTTTTACATTTCTGAACACAAACAAACATAACAATGAATTCATAACGGTCGTTCTTTACGACTGTTTCCATCTTTTGTATGGATGTTTGCGCTCAATTGCTCTCAATTGCTCTCAAGCGCATGTGCGGTGATTTTCTTCAGCTCTTGCTTTTAATCCGCGCCACTCTCGGCCCTGAATAAAATGTAAAAAGGCAAGGGGAGCGGATCCGATCAATTCCAGACAGTTGCGCGTTGCCAACGCAACGTTTGACAGACAACAGGAGTGACACAGCGAGGTTTTTCAGGCCTTGCTTGCAAATCCCGGCACTCCGGGCATTTTTTTGCTTCGCGCAGCAACAAGCGAGCGGCAACCATTCATTTCCAAACATAGCGCATGTGCGCGTGATTTTTTTCAGCTCTTGCTTTTAATCCGCGCCACTCTCAGCCCTGCAAAAAATGCAAAACGGCAAGGGGATTGGATCGGATAACTTCCAGACAGATGTGCGTGGCCGATTTGGTTTTCCATTCCATCCATCCATTTTCCGAACCGCTTCATCCTCACTAGGGTCGCGGGGGGTGCTGGAGCCTATCCCAGCAGTCTTCGGGCAGTAGGCGGGGGACAACCTGAATTGGTTGCCAGCCAATCGCAGGGCACACAGAGACGAACAACCATCCACGCCCACACTCATACCTAGGGACAATTTAGAGTGCCCAACGAGCCTGCCATGCATGTTTTTGGAATGTGGGAGGAAACCGGAGCACCCGGAGAAAACCCACGCAAGCCCGGGGAGAACATGCAAACTCCACACAGGGAGGCCGGAGCTGGGATCGAACCCACGACCTCTGCACTGTGAAGCCGACGTGCTAACCACTGGACTACCGGGCCGCCCTGGTTTTCCATTGAAAAACCACAATATCTTACGTCATGTATGACTAGTTTGCCTTGCCAGTCACAGGCACTGATATTGTAGTGGTATTACTGCAGGCTTTCAGTGCAGTCAGCACAGGTTCACACCCTGCTCAGTATTGTGTGAAAATAAAACTTTAAACACATAGTTCATTTTTTCTTTGGGAAAACCCCATTGTGTTGAGTCATATATGACTAAAGTGCCTTGCCAGTCACAGTCACTGATAGTGTAGTGGTAAACTAGCTGCCTTTTGATGGAGGCAGTGCTTGTTCAAAACCAGCTCAGTGACTTGTGAAAATAAAATTTCACACATTTACATTTTCTTTGGGAAACCCCTACAGGTTCCATACTGTATGATCACAGTTCACTGTCATTCACAGTCACTGGTAGTGTCGTGGTAAAACTAGCTGGCTTTCGATGGAGGCAGTGCTGGTTCAAAACCCGTTCAGTGACTTGTGAAAATAAAATTTCACACATTTACATTTTCTTTGGGAAACCCCTACAGGTTCCATACTGTATGACCAAAGTGCATTGCCATTCACAGTCACTGGCAGTGGAGTGGTGAAACCGCAGGCTTTCAGTGCAGTCACCGTAGGTTTAGAACCTGCTCAGTATTGTGTGAAAATAACATTTTAAAATGTTTTCTTTGGGAAAACCCCATTGTGTTGCGTCATGTATGACCAAAAAGCCCTGCCATTCAGAGTCACTGGTAGTCTAGTGGTAAACTTGCAGGCTTTGGGGGCAGTCAGCGTTGGATCATGACATGTGCAAAAACAGCACCGAACACTTGGTTACATTAGTCCATGGGAAAACCCCAATATGTTGCGTCATATGTGACCAAATTTCCTTGACCGTCACAGTCATTGGTAGTGTAGTGGTAAAACCGCAGGCTTTCAGTGCAGTCAGCACAGGTAATTTTTTTCTTTGGGAAAACCCCATTATGTTGGGTCATATACAGTATGACTGAAAAGACCTGCCATTAACAGTCACTGGTAGTGTAGTGGTAACCTTACTGGCTTCCGGTGCAGGCAGCACCGGTTTTAAAACCAGTTCAGGGACATGTGAAAGTACAGCACTGAACACTTGGTTATTTTTTTTCGATGTAAAAACCCCAATATGTCGCGTCATATATGACTTAAGTGCCTTGCCCGTCACAGTCACTGTTAGTATAGTGGTAAACTCGCCACCTATCGGTGCAGGCAGCGCCAGTTCAAAAACCACTCCATGACATGTGAAAATACATTACCAAACACTTGGTTGCTTTTTTGGGGGGGGAAATCCCATTATGTTTCGTCATAAATGACCAAAGTGCACTGCCATTTACAGTCAATGGTAGTGTAGTGGTAAAATTGCAGACTTTCTGTGCAGGCAGCATGGGTTCAAAACCCACTCAGTGATGTGTGAAAATAACATTTCAATCACTTACTTACTTTTTCTTTGGGAAACCTCTGATATATTGCATCATGTTTGACAAAGGTGCGCTGCATTTCACAGTACTGGTAGTGTAGTGGTAAACTCGCCGTCTCTTGGTGCCTGAAGCGGATGTTCAAAACCCACTCTGTGACTTGTGAAAATAAAATTTCAAAAACGAATTTAATTTTTTCTTTGGGCAAACCCCATTACCTTGTGTCATATCTGACCGAAAAGCCCTGCTGTTCACAGTCACTGGTAGTCTAGTGGTGAACTCGCAGGCTTTGGGGGTAGAGTTGGATCAATTCCCGATCGGTGACATGTGCAAATTCAGCAAATCAATTGGTTATGTTTTTCCATGGGAAAACCCCAATATGTGGCGTCATACATGACCAAAGTGCATACAAACAAAAATTTAAACACTGAGTTACTTTTTCTTTGGGAACCCCCTGATAGGGTGCATCATGTATGACCAAAGTGCGCTGGCATTCACAGTCACTGGTGTTGTAGTGGTAAAACCGCAGGCTTTCAGTGCAGTCAGCGCAGGTTCAGAACATTCTCAGTATTGTGTGAGAATAAAACTTTAACTGCGAGCGCTGTCCTCCTCCTCCTGGGCAATCGGCTGGTGCCTCGCGAGGTTCACACCTAGTGAGGGCCCCGGCAGGGCCCTCGCCTGATTATTGTTTCAGGAGAGTTGTGGGGCGGCTAAACCAACTCCCCTCCGTTCCGGCGGGACGAGCACTGGGCGCCTCACCTTCGGGTGAGACACCACCTCCTTTCCGGGCCGGCTGGTGGGCATTTAGCCGCGTCAGGGGCCCAAGAGCCCCGGCGTTCGCCCTCGCGCTACTCGGAGACATCCCACCATGCGAGGCTGCGAGCGCTGTTTTTCTTATTTCTTCTTCTTCTTAATTAGCGGGTGGCAGCTAACGTTTGCGGTGCATCACTCCTGTATCGGAGTGAGCAACACTTGACTGTTGGATATTAAAGTGCGTGCGTGAAAAAAAACAAAAAACAAGAAAATTCAAAACTTGTACTTGTACCTTCTTTCGCTGACGCCAGTCGACTTTAACATAATCTTACTTGACCACGTTTAATTTGTGTGTGCGCACCAGCGAGCGTGCACAAGAATTAGTAGGTAAATGTGTGTGCTTGTGTGTGTGTGTGTGTGTGTGATGAATGGAATCCCGCATGGGTGTGCAATTGTAAAACAAGGCTGTGTGTAAAAAAAAAAATCTGAAACTGCATTTAAGGGTGGCTCAATACTGGCTGGCCATATACGGGCCGGAGTTGTAAATTTATTTCTGCCCAAATACTTCACTCCACAACAGATCACGATATGTGCGCATGCGGGTTGATATTTTAGTCCGCAAACTGAGAAATCGCGCGGATGACAGTTTGAGATGGCGGCGAAAAAAACACACACAAACACACACAAAGGTCTACTAATTACGACATTTAAGAAATGGGAATGCCCGTCTGATCACTCAACTCACCTGTGACGTACGCACAGAACACGAGAGCCAGATACGACGGGAGGCACGATTACGAGGCAAATTGATCATTAGGTCTATAGCCTAATCACTATGAAAAATATGATGAAACAGTATTGGTTATTCTATAATTTACTGGTGGTAGCATGGTAACTTTACCAATAAAACATTCGTCACAAGGTGTGGTAATGCTAATGTTAACTGTTGGTAGAACTAATGATGACGTGTGTTAGATTCTTTTGTCAAATTGATCGTAGATTACAGTGTTGTGGTCCTTGGGTCGGTCCTTGGCCTCGAGGACCAGCTCGAGGACCGAAAGTCGGTCCTTGGTCCTTGGCCTTGGCCTCGGAGGCAAGTCCCTGGTCCTTGGCCTTGGAGGGCTTGACCCTTGGCCTCGGAGGCAAGTCCTTGGGTCCTCGGACCGCAAAAATCACAAAGAAATCAAACAAACTCTATCTTGGGAAATCCAAATTGTTGGATTTATCTGGCGTTATAAGAGGGGCGGGGCTGCCACTGACAGGTGACAGTTAGCGCAACGTATAAAGAGCGGCATCACAGTTAGTTTCAATCACGGTCAGTTACCGTTCGCGATCGGCAGTTTAGCGTGTAAAGTCTTTCTGTAACAGTGGTGTCCTTTATTTAGTTATTTTTGCACAATTGTCACGTTTGTGCGGTGGCACTAGAATGTTTGTTTGAAACAAGTAATTTGCGTTACAGCTGGAGTCAATAATGACGGCACTTGACTTTCGGGTTTGGCCATTGGGATTTGGAGTCCTTTTGCTCGATTCCAGTTATGTTTGCTGAATGCTTTCTCATGTTTAGAATAATGAATAATACATAGTTTAAAATCATGGTTGATGGAATTATTTATTATTATTGTGAAGTTGAAGGTATTAAATTAATTAATGTCAACTATACACATTTACATTGTGATGCTTAAGGTAGATATATTCATTAAATTGCATTTGTTTACTTTAGGTTATTACCTGCTACCTGCTACTGCTCCTTATCCTGAGTCTGCTACTTATCCTGCATCTGCTACTGCTTCTGATATCATTCTACTGCTTCTGCAACTACCATCTACTTCAATAAATGATCAAAAACGGACAGAGCGAGTAATCCTTCCATGCCGACTGACAAACCCTATTCAGAGGGCCAGTGAAAACGGAAATAACTGAACACATAAAATTACAATTTTTTTTTCGCCTACAATTGATACATCATGTTTGGCTATTTTATCGCCCAAGAAATTACTTTTATCGCAACTCTTGCTTTACTTAACGAAAATATAATTTCTTCGATCGCCGTGTATATCAATACGGCTATTTCGCCCAATATATTACTTTTATCGCAGCTGTTGCTGTACTTACGTGATCATTTTGAAAATAAATGTGTTCGATCGCCGTGTATAACATGCTTATCTGCATATTTTTTTAAAGCAGACTTTTCGCTTGACTCCTCTTAGTATTACGCTTTCGTTCAATCTAATACACCAGCGATTTTTTTTAAGTACGTTTTTTTCCCGTGAGCGTGCATGAGTGGCGGATCTGGCATAACACAATAGGATCTGTGCCTGGACGTATTAACAGCTCTATGATTCAGTCTCAAGCAGACTCATTGTTATTCGCATGAGAGCAACCCCATTTAATATCAGCATTATTCAGGTCTACGCACCAACATCCACATATGATGACAGTGAGGTGGAGGATTTCTACGATCAACTGCAAGCAGTCCTAGACCAAAGAAGGACATCATTATTGTACAAGGGGACTGGAACGCAAAGGTTGGAGAAGACACTTATTCCAACTGGAAAGACACATGTGGTCCATACGGCAACAGCGAGACCAACGACAGAGGCCTAAGGCTCTTGGAGTTCGCCAGGTACAACAACTTGCTGCTGGCGAACACACTTGGCCCCCATAAGGCCTCCAGACGATGGACCTGGCACAGCCCCTGTGGAGAATACCACAACCAGATCGTCTTGGTCAAGAAACGCTTCCGCTCAAGCGTTAACATCGGTGGGACGCACAGCTTTCCAAAAGCAGATATTGGGAGTGATCACGACCTTGTCCTGATGTCATTCCGCCTGCGCTTAAAGAAGATCGAAAGTTCTAAGTGCACTAGACTGAAGTTTGATCTGGACAAACTGCGAGATCCTGAGGTGGCAGAAGCCTTCAAAGTGATGAAGGAGGGAGGTTTGCACCACTGCTCGCCCTGGGCGCAGAAGAAATTGATGTCAATACCATGACCACCACCTTGAATACAGTCGTAACCGAAACAGCCACGGAGATTCTTGGCAAACTCCGACCAAAGAAGAAACCTTGGGTCACTAATGAACTGCTAGACTTGTGTGACAAGCGGAGAGCCCTGAAGAAGAGTAAGAACTCACCTGAAGGATCTGACGCCTATAGAGAGATCAACAAGAGTGTCAAGAAAGGCATGCAGTCAGCAAAACAGAACTGGATTGAGGGAAAGTGCCAAGAAATTGAGAACAGCCTGAATGCCAACAACACCAAGAAGGCATATCAAACTGTTAAAGACCTAACAAAACCAAAGCACACCAGAGTCTCTGCAATCCAAAGCAAGACCGGTGTATGCCTATCGGAAGAACAGAAGATCTTGGACAGATGGACTGAATACTGCTCTGAGCTCTACAACCACACTCTCAGCGGCGATCCAACAGTCTTGACGTGTCCTCAATCGACAGAGGAAGAAGACACACTCCCTATCCTTCGTGAAGAAGTTGAGGCAGCAGTGCGAGCACTGAAAAGGGGAAAAGCAGCTGGAGTGGACAACGTCCCAGGAGAGCTTGTGCAAGCAGGGGGACAAGCCATGATTGACACTCTAACCATCCTTTGTAATAAAATTTGGCAGAGTGGGGAGTGGCCTACATCATGGACCCAGTCACTCATCATCACAATTCCAAAAAAAGGCAATCTACAACTGTGCCAAAACTACCGTACCATCAGTCTGATTAGCCATCCCAGCAAAGTCCTTCTAAAGATCTTACTGAATAGGTTAAAACCTCAAGCTGAACGGATCATAGCTGAAGAACAGGCTGGATTCAGGGCAGGACGGAGCACCGCAGAGCAAATACTCAACCTAAGGATTATCAGCGAGAGATATCTGCAGCATCAACAACATCTCTACCACGTGTTTGTAGACTTCAACAAAGCCTTTGACCGGGTATGGCATGCAGCACTGTGGACAACCATGAGAAAATACAACATCAGCCCTAACCTTGTCAGAGTCATACAAC
Organism: Hippocampus abdominalis; assembly: GCA_018466805.1. Lineage (NCBI taxonomy): Eukaryota > Metazoa > Chordata > Actinopteri > Syngnathiformes > Syngnathidae > Hippocampus > Hippocampus abdominalis. The sequence continues at coordinate 87,901 of CM031710.1, forward strand.
ATCTGTACAGCAAAGCTACCAGTGCAGTTCTCTACAACGGAGCCATCGGTGACTGGTTCAAGACAACAATTGGAGTGTGCCAAGGATGTCTTCTCTCTCCCATACTCTTTAACATCTTTCTTGAGCGTGTTATGGCGGATGCCTTGGCGGACCACGAAGGAAGTGTCAGCATAGGAGGTAGACCAATCACAAACCTTCGTTTTGCTGACGACATCGACCTGCTTGCTGGAGAGGAAAACGAACTTGCTAGCCTAGTTCAAAGGCATGACAACACCCCCAGGGCATATGGTATGGAGATCCATGCCGACAAAACAAAAATCATGACCAACAACAACAATGGCATTTTCTCTGACATTGAAGTCAATGGACAGGCACTACACTGTGTGTCGAGCTTCAAGTACCTCGGAGCAATTGTGTCCGATGAAGGATCAAAGCAGGAAGTCCTTGCCAGAATTGCTCAAACGACTGCAGCCCTGGCAAAACTCAGGCCCATATGGAAAGATAATAACATCAGTCTGGCATCAAAAGTGAGACTGCTGCGCTCACTTGTCACATCAATCTTTCTCTACGCTTGCGAAACATGGACCCTTACAGCAGAGCTGCAGAGGAGAATACAGAGTATGGAGATGCGATGCTACAGAAGACTTTTGGGTATCTCCTACACCCAACATGTCACTCATGAGGAAGTCCGTCAAAAGATCAGACAAGCCATCGGCCCACATGATGACCTCCTATCCACTGTCATCAAGCGGAAACTGAGATGGTACGGACACATCACCAGATCCTCAGGCCTTGCAAAGACCATCCTGCAAGGCACCGTACAAGGTGGCAGAAGAAGAGGGAGGCAAAAGAAAAGATGGGAAGATAACATCACAGAATGGACCCACATGAAACTCAACGAGGCAATGAGAGCTGCCGAAGACAGAGAAGGATGGAGAGAGCTAGTCAGCAGAGCGTCTGTGGTGCCCCAACGACCCTCTGGGGTTACGGGATAGACGAGACGAGAGAGATGATTCAGCATGTCAGCATTTCTCAACTTGTCTTCCGTGCCATGTCATGCCTGTTGAGTGTTGATTTACTTCATATTAAGAAACTACTGCACTAATACATTAATTCATAAATGTATATCATATGCTTTTATTTCTTTTTCTCAGTATAAATAACACGCACCCTGACTGTTCTACTCTTTGAATAAAAACACAGCATAATGCTGGCCACTTCACACTGGCCATCCCGCGAGGTCTCCAAAATGCCACCGGCTCCTCGCCCGCCACCTCGTTCTCCAGATAGGAAGCTAACTGGGCGCGCGGACTCTCTTTGCCACCACTTTTTGCTCGCTTTCTCTTCTGCTTGTATTTGGCCGCGTTAGGGAGTGACATGTGCTAGGGGCTATGATGGAGGGGTGCTAGGGGTTATGGTGGAGGGGTGTTGCAAATCATGAAGACCTGCCAAGTGGCATTGTTTTATGCATGTCCTCGGCTAGGCCTCGGCTTCAACATCAGTCCTTGATCCTTGGCCTTGGAAGCAAGTCCTTGGTCCTTGGCCTCGGAAAATTCCTCAAGTCCTTGGCCTTGCCTCGGAACATTTTCCAAGTCCTTGGCCTTGGCCTCGGGTTGCCGGTCCTCGGACACAACACTGATGATTTCGCACAAGTGTGAATTGTCAACACTTCCATCGGTAGTAATGAATCGATGTACCTGGGAAAAAAGCAGATCTTAAGTAGCAAAATACATGTACACCTCTGTGTTGACTTACTGCACTTGTATGGCAAAAATGGGCGCATTCGTATCGGCTGCTCAGCACAGACCTGACGTTCCGATCTTGCTGGTCCGCTAATTAAACACAGCGATTGTTGTGTTACAGTTTGTCTATGTATTTTTTTATCTCTCTGGTGAGCAGACTGATGTGCGCATCATCGCCCTTCAAGAAAAAAGCTACTTTTCAGCGCTCCTTGCTGTGTGCCCCCTTGATGTGCAGAAACGACCTCCCTGCTGTGAATAGCCAGCCATTTTGGTGCCCGAAGCATAAATGCTTTGTGGTGACCCCCAAGCCCCTGTACCATCCCTGACAGAACCATCTGAGCATTTGTAAGTTTGGCTTTATTTTACAAAATAACTTGTCAACTGTTTCAAAAAAGCTTCCGAAAAATAAGAGATAAATAATAATAATGAAATATTTGAAAAACACTAAGTCAAGCCAAGTCAACTTGTCAAATATGCTCTATGTGCAACATACAGCACAGATGATTTTTTTTTCCTCTCAACCACTGGAGAGAGAGGAGCCGCTACAGGTGCCCGCGCCGCCATCAACAGAACAGTTAACAAAAAATAACAAAATAATACAACACAACACATGAGACACAGACAGTCTGCATACACTTTGTTGTTTGAAGCAGTTCTAGAAGAAAGAGGAGCGAATCAAAGTATCCTTTTCACCAAATGGATCAAAGACGTCATGCTGAAAATGTGCACACGTCTGCTACAAGCTACGTTTGAAAGCAAACAAGAAGCTGTAGCATCCATTGACGAAAAAGAGATTGGCTCACATCTCCTGGCCCATGCAAATCCGCTTCAATTCCAAGGGCCGACTCTCAGTTCCACATACGCATCTGCACTCTGCGCTGATGCTCCTTTCTTCTCATCGTCGGCTCCACTAGCCATCCATTCATCCAGCCGCAGACTGTCCAACAGCACCAACGTTTCCGCTGAAAAAAATGGGGCTGTGAAAAATGCTGCCCATTACAGGCGCAAAAAACACAAGCGCGCCCGGGGTCTCTGTCCAGCACCGACAGTCAAATGGCACCGACATTTCTCCCAATCAAAATCAGAATGGACCCAAATACTCAAATAAATAGAAATAAATAATAAACAACAAAAAATGCAACTACTATTAAGTAAAATAGAGTTTTGAACCATAATACAAACATTTTCTAAATTAACCCATTTACAGTCAAACCTCGGTTTCCGCCCATAATCCGTTCCAGAAGGCTGTTCAAAAAACGAATTGTTCGAAAACCGAAACCACGCTCTTTTTAAAATAAAAAGTTTGTTTTTACGTCTGCTCACAATGGAAAGCAACACGAGGAAGCGTCACTTCCTCGTCTACCCAAGGAACTTCCTCGTGTAAGGAAGGCGAGAGAAGTCAAATGGTGCATTTAAGTGCGCTCAGTTTTTGTTCGTCATCCGAGGCATAAAAACTCGAAACCCTAACCTGCCCCCCCACCCATCCCCCACAAGGCTGTTGGTGCCCTACGCGCAGTGTGTAATCGGTGTATGCCAAGCACCGTGCCTGCTGCTGTGGGTCCCCCTTGAAGTGTAGATGCGACCTTCTGCCCTCTGCACCGCGTCTGCCTTTTCTCTCTCACTTCCTCATGCACATGCACGACAAACAGTGCCTCGTTTGTACTCAGAAAAACATCATTTGCAGACATGCATTTTAATCTTTTACCTGAACTATGATTACATAAAGGCAGCACTAACACAAAAGCCAGTACATTCTAAAAACATGAAAAACTGCAATACAACGACATCAAATCTTATAAATGAAAATCCCTTCTCTATCCATCCACAATGTGACCTGTGTTTAACACAATTGAATCAACTCATACGATGAATAAAAACAAATCGGTTAAAAAAAATAGTATAAATACTGTCAAAACACTCTGAAAACGAACTTAAGTAAAACGAAATTTCAAAACCAAAACTCAAAAACTATTATAAATAAGACGACTACTCATGATAATTTCAAACCAAAAAAAAAAAGATCGATTCACCCTGCTTTAGAGAGCATCTCTCACCACAAACTACACAGTGTGGGTTCTAATGTTAATTGTTAAGCTTCCCTTTTGAGAGAATCTTTGGTTTCTCTCCAGTGTGCGTTCTTGTGTGTATGTTTAAGTGTCCCTTCTGAGAGAATCTTTGGCCACAAACCGTGCAGGAATAAGGTTTCTCACCTGTGTGGGTTCTTGTGTGAATTGTTAGGCTTTCCTTCCGTGAGAATCTTTGACCACAAACTAAGCAGAAAATAGGTTTCTCATTAGTGTGTTTACTTGTATGACGTTTTAAGTTTTTCTTCTGAGAGAATAGTTGGCCACAAACTGAGCACGAAAAAGGTTTCTCATCAGTGTGTGTTCTTGTGTGTGTTATTAAGGTTCCCCTCCGAGAGAATCTTTGGCCACAAACTGGGCAGGCAAAAGGTTTCTCATCAGTGTGTGTTCTGGTGTGTGTCTTTAAGGTACCGTTCCGTGAGAATTTTTGTCCACAAACTGAGCAGGTAAAAGGTTTCTCACCAGTGTGGGTTCTTGAGTGTATTTTTAAGTGATGCTGCCGAGAGAATCTTTGACCACAAACTGAGCAGGAAAAAGGTTTCTCACCAGTGTGGCAAATCATATGCCTCTTCAAGCTCTTCGCATAAGTATACATTTTCCCGCACTGAGAACATTGCCACCGTTTTTCAGTTTCACATGTCACATCATCTTCAGACAGTTTATCACCAGTCTCAGTAGAACGTGGCGTTATGTCATCACCACCGCCTGATGGTGATCCTCCATCACCTGCTGTTGTCACGTGTTGATATGAGCTGCTACATGGAGGGCCTGCCCCTCTGCTTGCTTCACTTTGTCCTTCATCTTCACTTTTCAAAGGGTCACCATTCAGTGGCCACTTGCAGATATTTTGCTCCTCCTCCTCCCCTTTGATGTAGGGAGGCTTTCCTTCATCCTCCAGGGTGTGGAGATGTGTTTCCTCCTCTTTGATGTGAGTGTGCTCTTCATCTTCTTTTTTATTGAGAGGAGGCTCTGGCTCCTCCTTTACTTGAATGCAGGGGGGCTCTTCATCCTCCACTTCCTCCTTAATGTGGGGGGACTCTGGCTCCTGTCGCCCAGGACCAACATCTTCACTGACATCTTCAAGACACAAGATTTTTTTTTAAAAAGGTTCAGCGAGGTCAGTTCTCATGGTGTAACTTTACATGGCAGATATTGTTTAGATTTATACTTAGTTGTGCTTTATTGTAATTTAAGGTTATTAGAATAAAAAGGTAAAAAGGCTCGTACTGTTTATTAGCTACCTGGTGTGACACAATCTGTCCACATCTAAACAAAATCAAATGTTACTGAAATACCATTAACAAAAGTTGACGTTTGGTTCACGTACATTCTCATATTTAAACTTTGAATTTGCGATGGCTGTTTATATTTATACACATGATTGACTGGAATTTAAGACTATTCCAAGAAAAAGGTAAAAAGGTGTTTATTAACAAACTGATCGCTCAATGAGACTGCTGTGTGGTTTATCTGTCTACATTAAGACAAAAACAAACGTGATTGCAAGACCAGTGGCAGAAATATTTTTTCTCGTCTGCCATATCCAAAACCAACCGCTGGATGGCGCCAATTTACAAAACGTGAATGACATGTCGATGACAGCACAATGAGGCACCCTCCGCTAGGTTTGAATATAAATGCAGAGAAACCCAAACTGAACACAGCATTCATAAATTCTGCAGTCTTCATATGCTTATTAGATTTCAACAAATCAATTGAAAAATCACCACAAACAAAAATCACCTTCTCATGGTGTTTCGGATATGATTCAGAAATCTTCTTAGCCAGGTGATCGATAAATGCAAACAACACTTTATTTTTTGCTCTTTTAACCATAATTTCTATGGTCATATGTTACATCCGACAAAAACATTTGTCATACCACCAATAATCAGACAATTATTTTTTTGTTGAAACCGCTAAAGATAATCTTTTATTTTGGGGAAGTGTTTTAAAATTGTGGATGAAAGCCACACGCGCGCGCGCACACACACACACACACACACTCACTCACTCACTCACTCACTCACTCACTCACTCACTCACTCACTCGGCTCTCGACGAAGGCGTACGCTTTTGCTTTCTGCTCCTGTGACCTGTTGTAATTGTCATATGCTTGTGTTGGAGTTTTTTTTTTGCCTAACTCAAACTATCCTCAAAATGAGGATAGTACGAGCGTGTTTTTTTTTCTCCCCCTCTCCCTTCCTTGTGGTTTCTTCCGACTTCCAGGCTGAGTGAACGCTTCCGCGTTTGGCTGCCGCTGCTCAACCCGTTTGGTGTTTTGTTGTTTTGTTCCTGATTGTAAAGTGTCCTTGGGTGTCTTGAAAGTCGCTTATAAATAAAATGTATTATTATTATTATTACACACACAGACAGACAGACAGACAGACACACACACACACACACAAAAGCTTCATTTTTTTGTCTTCCTCTTAAAGTAAAGGTGTCCTCAGTTGTGACATTTGCAGCACACCATAGGCTATTTGATTGTCCTCTTTCAGTAAAAGTATCCCCAGACAGGCTTTGTTCAATGTACACGACTTTATATGAATACAATACAGTAGGCCAGGTCAACATACTCAAGTTCAGGCTGTTAAGTGTTTCGTCATTGCTAAGTGGGTGTCCCTTATTTCCAGATCTGAAAGGTGACAACCCTAGTTGTCATCTTCAAAAATAGCAGAAAATAAGCCTGCACTTTCCAACAAATTCTCATGGAGGTTGGATGACAAATGATTTTCTAAATATTTGTCGGATTGAAAGAGCTGGCAGCACAGCGTCCATCCAGAAGCCATATTAGTTACATTTTATGTATGAAGAGACATCATTGACGCATTATGAAAACGTAATCTGCACAAACGTGTTTCAGAATTGTGTATAAAAGTGGTGGCGTATCACATTGATCAGCGACCAAAAAGTAGCTCTCACTTTCAATACGGTTAGTGACTCCTGCAATAGAGCGAAAAAAACAGAAGTGGCCAAACCTGCTCTGGTCGAGCCAACTCCAAACATCTCCATAACAGCGTCGTTGTCCTATTTTTCTCCGAAGAAATCATCCGCGTAATCTCCTGTCCTGCTGCACACATTTACAGGAGATTCAATCCAACACTTAACACTTACACTCGATCTCTGCTGGGCGACGAAACGCGTCTCTTTGTTAGCGACTAGCAAACTAGGCTAAGTAAACTAAACTAGGCCGAGAAGCTTGAGCGGATGATATAGTCCAACAAAGGAATGGTGGATGTACCGCATCGAGCCTTCTGTGCGTTTAGTAATTAAAAAGAGGGAATGTGATCTTGAAGGGGCCAAGTCTTTTTTTTTTCTTTTTTTTTTTAAGTAAACCACGTATCAATACAGTAGTTTGTTCTGCGGAGGTACAGGCTATTGATGTGTCGGTCGCGAACGAGCCGGTACAAAGAGCCGGCTCTTTGAAGTGAACGATGAGAGCCGGCACCCTCCCTCCAGAGCCGGCTCTGTCATTTTCCCTCTTTTTCTCTCTCTCTCTCTGTCTCTCTCGTGCGCGGGCGCACTCGCTCTTTTTTTCCCTCTCTATGTCGCTTTCTTTTTCATGTGTCTGAAGCAAGGTTTGGCAGTGGCTCAGCTGCCGTGCTCAGAGAGGGAGACTGGAAGAAAAAGGGGAGGGGCGAGGGGCTTGGTAGGTACAAATAATTACTGAGAGAAGGAGCCGGATCACCCCGTCCAAGTTGAAGTATTTAGTTTTGTTGAAAGCAAATTTAAAATAAAGCAAGGCATGGTTTATGTTTGTTAAAATAAAGCAAAGAGTATCTTGTGTTTATTTTGTTCGCTGCTGCTGTTGCAGTTACTACTCACTATTTTTGTTATGATGCAGCATATTTGATTGTTGTTGGTTGAAGTTTAATTTTGTTGCTTGTTTATTGTTTGGAGCCTTTTTAATGTTCAATAAAATAAGTAAAAACCCTTTTCTTTGCTTGATAATTGTTGCTATTTGCAGTCAGTAGAGTGCAATATTTAGTTCACCAAGTCATTTATCAAAATGAATGCTAAATTTGTCATAAATATTTAAAAGAAGAGCTAAAGTTAAAAGAGCCGTTTGAGAGCCAAAAAGAGCCGGCTCTTTTCATTGAGCCGATCCAAATGAACCGGCTCACCAGAAAGAGCCGAAAATCCCATCACTAGTACAGGCCGCAGTAACGATGTACGGCAAATTACTTGGGACAAACTTAATCACAAAACAAAACCGGAAGTTACCACTCACGTGTGTTTTATGCGTTTGTGTGAGTGTGCGTGAGCGCAAACGGTTCTCAAATATATATATATATATATATATATACATATATATATATATATAAAAATACATTTTTTGGCGTGTGTGTGTGTGTGTGTGTGTGTGTGTGTGTGTGTGAGATCAGTTACAAAGTCATCTCACCTGTTGTTATGGTGATTCGTGCTTGAAATACAGTACTCCAAAATGGCTTTGACTTTGAGCGCCATTGCATTTTCCCGAATATGTCTCAAATGTACTGAAGCCTTCAGCCATGACACCCTTTTCTAGACTAAAAGACATTATGTTAAATCAGCTTCTCCCTTTAAAGTCGTCTCGGTGCACGTTGGAGCTTCTCACTGCAGTCAAGCCAGCCCCCGTTCATCACTGCGGTCAAGACAGCCAATCCATCCATCCATTTTCTAATCCGTTTATCTTCACAAGAGTCGTGGGTGTGATGGAGCCAGTCCCGGCTGTCTTCGAGCAGTAGGCGGGGGACACCCTGGACTGGATGCCAGCCAATCACAAGGCACACATAGACGAACAAACATTCACACACACTATCACACCTACGGACAATTACGACTGTTCCATGAGCTTGCCATGCATGTTTTTGGAATGTGGGAGGAGACCAGAGTACCCGGAGAAAACCCACACAGACACGGGAAAAACATACAAGGTCCTCACAGGAAGGCCGGAGCCAGAATCGAACCCTGCACCTCTGCACTGTAAGGCAGACATCAACATCTCTTTCTGGCTGAACTTCAGAACAGTTCTTGGTGCCATTCCGAGAGAATTTGGATTCTCCTTGGGTGAACTCACGGTGTCCTAATCACAAATACGTTCATTTTATAACATTATTTTCAATCCAAACCACTGACATGCATGCATAAATTGGATAGCCTTTATTTTGAAGGTGCCCATCTGGCGGCTGATTAACATCATACACAGTATCACCTAATTTTTACATTGAGGTGAACAGTTTACATTGTGTGTAATGTGTTCTGCTGTTTTTCATTCTTTTTCAATAAGCTTGTGGAACTGTCAGTGGCACAAACTTTAATTGCATGCACAATAAATAGTGCAAAGTGAATGCATTGCACTGTAAACTAATTATTTTGCCATATCTGTTCTTCATTTCATTATAAAAAGCTGCCCATTTATTACAAACTGATCAAATTGAACAAGAAAGTTAATTCCGTTTTTTGTGATAAAAAATACGTTGTTGTTCAGTTAAAAATAGGCCATCTTGGTTAAATAGTCCCTTTAAGTACAACTTTATTGTCAAAGGCGCTGTATGTGCCACATACAGAACAGATGACATTTCTTCCCTCTCAACCAGACAACAAAAGGAGCCGCTGCAGGTGCCCGCGCCGCCATTAAAAGAACAGTTAACATAAAATGACAAAATAATACAACACAACACATAAGACACAGACAGTTGTGCAATCTGAACCACTCTTCCTGCATACACTTTGTTGTTGGAAGCAGTTTGAGATGAAAGAGAAGCGAATCAAAGTGTCCTTTTCACCAGTGGATCAGACATCATGCCGAAAATGTGCACAAGTCTGCTAGAAGCTAGGTTAGAAAGCAACAAGAAGCTGTAGCATCTTGTTAACATTTAACATTTGTTAATGAAAAAGAGATTGGCTCTCATCTCCTGTCTCATGTAAATCCGCTTCAATTCCAAGCCGCAAATCCCAGTTCCACATACGCAGCTGCGCTCTGCGCTTATGCACCATTCTTCTCATCGTCAGCTCCTCAAGCCATGCATCCATCCAGCCGCAGAATGTCCAACAGCACCGACCTTTCCGCTGAAAAAAGCAGGGCTGTGAAAATGCTGCCCATTACAGGCGCAAAACACAATCGCCTTGGGACTGTCCAGCAACCACAGTCAAATGGCGCTGACATTCCTCCCAATCAAAATCAGTGCTGGTACATGCGTGCTGCCAAGAAGGCTCAACCACCTAGCACAGATTCTTCTTCTTTGATGAATGTCGTGGCCAAAAATGCTGAAAACATTCCACATCAGGTCCACACGACGTAACAACACCACTATGTGACAAAACAAAAGACAAAAACAACAAAAAAACGCACGGCTCTTGAAGAGCACTTGCTGATGGCTGCCTAATCGGGCGCCATCTTGGAAATTTAAAACTGACATTTACCGTATTTTCACGACTATTAGGCGCCCTTACAAGTCTTACATTTTCTCCAAAATGGACAGGGCGCCTTGTAATGCGGAGCGCCCTGTGTTCTGCCCACGGTAAAAGTTTCGGGCCATTTCATGAATAGTAATTGTGTTTAGAATATTCATTTAGTAATCGCGGTGCATTGTGGGTAGCAGACGCCATGTTTCATCAGGCGAGCTGTTAGAAAGCCCGACAGTGGTCGTTGCAACTGGCCCTCCTGAGTTTTTTCCTTTCGTTTCACCTTTGAAAGCAATGGCTGTAAGTCTGCTTGTGTTGAGAATTATTTCGAAATGTGTTTCAGAGATCATTTTTCCTCATTGTCAGTTGTTGTCGTTGAAACTCGCTAGTTCAGAGTACTGCTAACGATGTAGCGATGGTGCTAAACCAATGCTAACAACGTAGCGACGATGCTAGTTCAGTGCTAGCGAGCTAATTAGCATGCGAAAGAATCGCAAAAACGCATTGTTTATCGTTGTTTGTCACTCTTTGAGCTGCATTTGTCTTTTGTTTACCACCAGACAATTGTGTTGTATTTATGTACAAGATGTTAATGCATGTTTTAAATCTGTTCATTTCAGGTTCACTCTACATTTCATTGAGCTGATGTCAGTTTTCCACTGTATGCCGTCAAGAAGACAGTAATGAAGGAGCAAGACGCTCAGTTTCCTGGCTCATGAATAAATGAGTTTGGCTTGCTGTTGACCTGCGTTAACATGTAGCGATAACAGTACACCCTGTGTATGCGCTGAGTTCCAAAGCCTGACTGAGAGCACTTCTGGCCGACACGCTAATTATATAGAGAAAAGGCGGACGTGGGTGAGGAGGCATAAGGAAGTCCGCAATTTTTTAAAATTTTTTTCGTTCATTGTCTGCCAATGAGTGAAGGGTGGGCGTTGTTAAGGAATGTATTCCTTACTGTGATTTTATTTAGCCCCACTCTAGTTGGCTCTGAAAGAAACAAAGAATGTAGAATGCTGTTGGAGGTATTTCCGGCTCACTGTGCTTACAATCACCTTTAGTGTCCCTCAACCCCCACCACTTTTAGAGGCCCCCTTCATAGGACTTGTTTAACATCAAAAGAACAACTGTTATCTCAAGTATCTGTGTTGCAGCTATTGAGGGACTGCGCCTTACTATGAGTACGATTGATCCCTGTCTCTTTCGTGGGCATCTGTTCGCTCACCTGGAGCAATGTATGTAGTGTTAGATTGTATCTTCTTCCCCCTTGGTTGATTAACGGCTCCCAAGTGTCTCCTGTTGTCCCCCGACCCTTGGGAAGACCTTTTGTCTCAGGATGTATGCACAGCGGGGGTCTGCAACTTGCTATCACACCAAATGGGGGGTAGTGGTGTTCTGGTCACACCTCACCGCTCCCAACTCCCTCCAGCCACACCTGGTCAGATGACAAGTTACTTTCTTTGTTTCCGGGATTTGCATGAGAGGCGTACCTCCCCGCCTCTCATTATCATATTGTCCCTATATAATCTCATGAATGTGTTTGTCCTGGGCTTCCTGACGAAATCTGAGAATCTCAGGAGCCCGAATCGATTCGTGTTGCGTTGTGATAAACTGAGAAAAAGACGACGTGGTGTTGGGTCTTCTTCCACTTTATAGAGAAATAAAAGAACCTGTGTCCAAGGAGGGCAGTAAGGAATTGGACAGCTCCCCTCCTCTACAGCGTGTAAGAGGACGCTAAAGGCACGCCCCTAGCAGGTACCAGTATGTAGTGTGGGTATGTGCATTATTGCAAAACAACTTTGGTTTGGTTTCTAAGGACCCCCGAAAATGACTACTACTTAAGAAGTGAAAGCAAACCAAAAGGGCTGGATGGACGAGGAGAAGATGAGAGATTGGCTAAGTGAGGTGTATGTTAAGAGACCGGATGGCTTTTTCCATGCTTCGCCGTGACTCTTGATTTGCGACTCCATGCGTGCCCATCTCACAGCAGCGGTGAAAAACCAAGTCAAGCAAATGAACTCTGAGCTTGCCGTCATTCCCGGAGGCTTAACTAAAGAACTCCAACCGCTGGACATCGGCATCAACCGGGCGTTCAAAGTAAAGTTGCGAGTGGCATGGGAACAATGGATGATAGATAGCATTTATTTTCGCGTTTTTGATGGATTGCTTGCACAATTGTTCAATTCGGATACAGAAGATGGCTAAATAAATTACAACTGAACTCAGTTTTGCTTCCGTTGCCTTTTTAATAACGTGTTTTTAGCGTGTGTCCGTATGTCTTGCATGTGTGTCGTGCATGCATGCTACCGTATGCTTTAAGCTAATGTGTTTTTAGCGTGCGTGCATGCATACCGTATGTTTAAGCTGGCGTATGTTTTACCATGCCTGGCTGCGCCCAATAATACAGTGCGCTTCGTGTATGTGTCAAATACAGAAATAGCACCCGTTACTGAGACTGCACCCAACAATACTTATGGTCGTGAAAATACGGTACTCTTTACTACCTTCTCGATGTCGCTTCCAATTTTGCCAAATCAATCATTCATTAATTCATACATGTGGACATCACTCGAACATTGCACAAAGTACATGCATTGCTTCAAGTTATCTAGCACGAGTGCTAATTCTCAACACTTGTCCACATGAGGCTTTGAGGACACAAAGATGTCAAAAAGATTAGATAAAAGATTTTACAGAGAATTAAATTGTGCAAATTTTTGTAAATAATTACAGTAAATATGGCCAGTTTTAAACAGTAACACTTTCATTTGCAGCTTCACGTTGATTGCGTTTTTTATCGGCACACTTGTGTATCTTGACCTTCCGAGTGAATCTTCGGCCACAAACTGGGCAGGCAAAAGGTTTCTCACCAGTGTGGACTCTTGTGTGGCAACTTAAGTGTCCCTTCTGAGTGAATCTCTGCTCACAAACTGGGCAAGCAAAAGGTTTCTCACCAGTGTGGGTTCTTGTGTGGTAAATTAAGTGTCCCTTCCGAGAGAATCTTTGGCCACAAACTGCGCAGGAAAAAGGTTTCTCACCAGTGTGGGTTCTTTGGTGATCATTTAAGCTTGCCTTCAGAGAGAATCTTTTGTCACAAACTGAGCAGGCAAAGGGTTTCTCACCAGTGTGGGTTCTTGTGTGACTTGTTAAGTGTCCCTTCCAAGAGAATCTTTGGCCACAGTCCATGCAGGCAAAAGGTTTCTCACCAGTGTGTGTTCTCATGTGATGAATTAAGTGTCCCTTCAGAGAGAAACTTTGGCCACAATCTAAACAGGCAAAAGGCTTCTCACCAGTGTGTGTTCTTGTGTGTATTTTGAAGCTTCCCTTCTCAGAGAATCTTTGCCCACAAACTAAGCAGGAAAAAGGTTTCTCACCAGTGTGGGTTCTTCTCTGCATTGTCAAGCTACCCCTCTGAGAAAAACATTGGCCACAAACCGAGCAGACAAAAGGTTTCTCACCAGTGTGTGTTCTTATGTGCATTGTTAAGCTACCTTTCTGAGAGAAACTTTGGCCACAAAGTGAGCACACAAATGGTTTCTCACCAGTGTGGGTTCTTGTGTGTATTTTTAAGGTTCCCTTCTCAGAGAATCTTTGTCCACAAAATGAGCAGACAAAAGATTTCTCACTAGTATGTATACTTGTGTGACGTTTTAAGCTTCCCTTCTGAGAATGTTTGGCCACATTCTGAGCAGGCAAAAGGTTTCTCACCGGTGTGTATTCTCATGTGCCGCTTCAAACGGCTCTTATATGCACAAACTTTCCCACACTGAAGACACTTCCAGTGTTTGTTGTCAGTGTGACATGTCATCTCATCTTCAGAATTGTCATTATCATGATTATCATCATCAGCAGAAGGAGGGTGTGACATTTTGTCATGATCCGATAGCGGAGCCAAGAGGCCATCTGCTTGTGATCCACGATAATGCATCACCTTCTGTTGTCATCTGTTGAGATGAGCTACTGCTTGGAGGCTTGACACATCCGCTCTCCTCACTTTGGCCATCTTCATACTTCACAGGGATACCAGTCGATGGCGGCGTACAGCTTGCCGCCTCCTCCTCTTTGATGTAGGGGAGACCTTCTCCATCCTCTTTCATCCAAGGGTGGTCCGCTATCTCCTCTTTTTTAATGTAAATTATTTTTTGTGGTGCTTCCTCAAAGTAGGAACGCTCTTTGTCCTCCCCTTTCTCTTTAACACGAAGGGACTCTGGCCCCTGCCACTCGAGACGAACATCTTCACTGATGTCTGCAAGATAAGAAGACAAACACACATTGTACTATGGTTTGGATTTAGAATGACAATCCTTTGACAACCCAGAGGCAAGATACTGTTTGGCATTAGCAAATATACTGACTGAAGGGGGGGGGGGGGGGGGGGCAAATTCCAATTTCAAAATAAAAGCCGGATTCCCCCCCGATCCACTTTTTACTCATATCTGTTTATTCTCACAAGGGTCACGTGCATGCTGGAGCCTATCCCACTTGTTTTCGGGGAGTAGGCGGGGCGCACCCTGAATTGGTTCCCAGCCAATCACAGGGCACACATAGATGAACAACCATCTGCGCTCATACTCAAACCTCGGAACAATTGAGAGTGTTCCATTAACCTGCCATGCATGTTTTTGGGATTGGAGGGAATTGGAGTACCCGGAGAAAACCCACGCAGGCACTGGGAGAACATAAAAACTCCACACAAGAAGGCCGGGGCCAGGATTGAACCTTACACCTCTGCACTGTGAGGCAGACGTGCTAACCAGTCAACCACTGTGTCGCCCTTGACTTAAATCTTTAATTATATAACCTTGTCGTTGTATTAGTTGAAATAGTTTTAAGGTTTCTTTTTGATCAGAAAAGTGTCTTTTTACTGATGAAGAAAAGAACTCTGACAGGGCTGACAGTTTCGGCCGCCTCTTCAGCCTTCGCCTGAGCTGTCAGTGTCATGGCTTCCTTGTGACCGTCGGTAAACCTTAAAAGGCTGCGAACCAATTCCCTTCCGCCGTCATTAAAGCAATATTTTAACAGATAAAACTTATACCACCAAGAGAAGAAATATATTTTATATAAATAATATTTAAATATATTCCGTTTTAGAGAGACTTCATTTTTTGGGCTGGATCATTCTGTCATAGGGCTTTTTTTTTACTTGCCTGTGAAGAGCAATGCTGAGCACTGGTAACCACAGACGCTAGCAAGTCCATGTTCTTGTGAACCACATATCCATCCAACATCCGACAGCACGCAGAATGCCGGGGATTGGGATTTACTTTCATTTTCTTTGCAATCTATATTTTATTGAGTGCGATGGCCATTGATATTGATAATGTGTCGATCGCGATATATATACTGATATCGAATTATCACACAGCCCTCGCGGCGCATGCATATGTATGAACAATCATTGTGGCGACTGGCTTGATTTGTTTTCCTGACATGAGGCTTCATGGCTGGCCTGAGCCCACTTGTTACTGTTGCCACCAACATCAGCACACCCAAAATCTTGCTCAATTGCTCAGGACGCTCCAAAAAGATATTTAGTTATATAGACTGTAATGGGCGGCCCGGTGATCCAGTGGTTAGCGCGTCAACCTCACAGTGCAGTGGTTCAATTCCAGCTCCGGCCTCCCTGTGTGGAGTTTGCATGTTCTTCCCGGGCCTGCGTGGGTTTTCTCCGGGTACTCCGGTTTCCTCCCACATTCCAAAAACATGCATGGCAGGCTGATTGAACGCTCTAAATTGTCCCTAGGTATGAGTGTGAGCGCGGATGGTTGTTCGTCTCTGTGTGCTCTGCAATTGGCTGGCAACCGGTTCAGGGTGTCCCCCGCCTACTGCCCGAAGACAGCTGGGATGGGCTCCAGCACCCCCCGCGACCTTTGTGAGGATAAATCGGAACAGAAAATGTATGTATGTATGTATGGATGGAAGGATGGATGGATGGATGGATGGATAGACTGTCATTGTATGGTATGGCGCCAGTCACTGGCGTTTGTTGCTAACAAGTGCTCAGCATAAGATGGCAAGAGCCGTCAGACTACTTTTGTAAGCAGATTCAAACCGAAACATGAAAGTGAACACTCACCTTTGATGCTGACACTCTGACACAGTTGCCGTTTGATCAAATTATGCTTACTAATATGTGCTGTTTTAGCAGGCAATGGTGCGAATGGGGTCCTGATGTCATTTCGTCCCAAAACCCCAATTCTCATCTTCTAATATTCATTTCTGTGTGTGTATGAATGAACTATCCATTGTGAGCGCTTTGAGTGTGTTCCAGAAAAGCATTTAAATCTGATGCATGATTGTGATTAATCAAAGCAAAAATGGGAACAAGATTTGACCCTTAAGAGAAACTGCAGCTGTTTGCCCTTTCACCCAAAACGGGTTGCTGTGGTTGCGAGGAACGCAGATTAGATTCCATTAGAATAGATACACAGAAATGTTGTTTACAAGAAAAAAATGGGAAATAAGTGACTCAACCTGCACTGTGAATCACATTTCTTGGCTGCATCCTCCATACGTCGTCCAGCAGTTGACATTGTCTGTCGTTGTCCTTGTTTGTATCACAAAGTTCCTCCTCGTAATCTGTCGTCCTTCTTGTGCACATTTTTTACACGACAATCACAATACAGTACTTAACGCTCACACTTAATGCCAGTTTTGCAACATGTTGATCACAAACGCGTCTCTTTGTTGGCGGCTAGCAAGCTAAAATAAACTACGCTCAGTGTGCAACCAAGACAATTTTAATTGGACACGAAGATTTCGCGAAAGATGTTTTGGTTAAGTAAAGTAGGAATTGGGCGTACTGAGTCGAAACTTCAGGCCGCCCGTTACTAATTCAGGAAAAAAAATATTGGTAGTTTCGTGAAAAAGACAAACGAATGCACAGATAGCGCTGCAAATATCAATTTACGGCGACTCACTGTGACAAACTTCACAAAAAGTATTTATAGCCACAAAATAACAGGAACTTTGTGAATGCTTACCTAAAAAAACCAACCTGATCCTAGACTATAAGCGTCCGTATGTGAGCTAAATATTGATAAAGCTATGCCATTTATTCGTGGAAACAAAAGTTTGTCTAAGTACAGTTGCCGTACTACATCATACTGCGGTCAAACCAGCCTCCACTCGCAATATCGAAGTCAAGTGAGCCGCCACTGCGATTGTCAATACTGTGCATTACGGTAATCTGCCGCTAACGGAGCGGCGTTGGTCACCTTCAAAATAAAAGCGTCTCCACTAATCCCTGAACGTCATTTGTTTGGGTTAAAAGAAATTAATAAAAATATCAAATAAAGTATTTCTTGGCTGTCAGCTAACAATACGCTCACCCCGGAAGAACAAGAACTCTCAGAAAAGCACAAAAAAGCGTTCTCAAGTGGAGATAGAAAATAAAGTCAATGGTAATTCTACATCAATTTCACCTGATATAAAAAAAAAAAAATCCTTCAAAAAATCAATCTGGGTGATCGCACAACCACACCAGGTCGTCGACACACTTGGGACACCCAGGTATCCAACCTCAGTACTGCCATTCAGATCGAATGTTCCATTACCAATTAAAATGCCTCTCAAATATGACATTTTGACCTCCTCTCCTAATTTCAAAAGATTCTTAAAAATGAATTTCAGTTACCCCTCAATCATACCAGACCTGTAGGACACTAGAGCACTCCAGGTATCCAACCAGACCACCCTCATTCGGATCTGATGTCGGCCTCTGAAAAGTGACAAGATGGCCTGCATTCTGACATGACGTGCATTCTAACATGTTGATCTTTTCGCCCATTTTTAGAACATCCGAAAAGAAGGAATCCTAGTTATCCCTCACCAGGACCAGGGGACACACGACAGCACCCCGGCTCTCCACCCAGACCACCCTCGTCCGGATCGGATGTTGCATTTTGAAATAAAAGACCTGAAAACTGGCATGTTGACCTTATTTCTGACAAGTTGGCCTGAACGCCTAACATGTTGACATTTTCGACCGTTTTGAAAAAATTCCTAAAAATTGAGTTTTCGGTATCCCGTGAGGGCTGTAGGCCTTTTATTCCCAAATGCCACAGAGGATTCGGACGGGAGGGGTCGTGTTGGATAGCTGGAGTGCTGTAGTTACCCCCAGACCTACAGCCCTCACGGGATACCGAAAACTCAATTTTTAGGAATTTTTTCAAAACGGTCGAAAATGTCAACTTGTCAGAAATAAGGTAATCTTGCCAGTTTTCAGAGGCCTTTTATTCCCAAATGCCACAGAGGATTCGGACGGGAGGGGTCGTGTTGGATAGCTGGAGTGCTGTAGTTACCCCCAGACCTACAGCCCTCACGGGATACCATCCATCCATCCATTTCCCGAACCGCTTTATCCTCACTAGGGTCGCGGGGGGTGCCGGAGCCTATCCCAGCTGTCTTCGGGCAGTAGGCGGGGGACACCCTGAATTGGTTGCCAGCCAATCGCAAGGCACACAGAGACGAACAACCATCCACGCTCACACTCATACCTTGGGACAATTTAGAGTGCACAATCAGCCTGCCATGCATGTTTTTGGAATGTGGGAGGAAACCGGAGCACCCGGAGAAAACCCACGCAGGCCCGGGGAGAACATGCAAACTCCACACAGGGAGGCTGGAGCTGGATTTGAACCTGGTACCTCAGCACTGTGAAGCCGACGTGCTAACCACTGGACTACCGGGCCGCCCTCACGGGATACCGAAAACTCAATTTTTAGGATTTTTTTTTTCAAAACGGTCGAAAATGCCAAGTGTGTCGACGACCTGGTGTGGTTGTGCGATCACCCAGATTGATTTTTTGAAGGATTTTTTTTTTTTTATATCAGGTGAAATTGATGCAGAATTACCATTGACTTTATCTCCACTTGAGAACACTTTTTTGTGCTTTTCTGAGAGTTCTTGTTCTTCCGGGGTGAGCGTATTGTTAGCTGACAGCCAAGAAATACTTTATTTGATATATTATGGATTAGTGGAGACGCTTTTATTTTGAAGGTGGCCAACGCCGCTCGCCGCGGCAGATTACCGTAATGCACAGTATTGACAATCGCAGTGGCGGCTCACTTGACTTCGATATTGCGAGTGGAGGCTGGCTTGACCGCAGTTACATCATCGGCTGCAGATCTACGCTCATTGATTTACCACTCGCTTTTCGCTGAGCATATTTTCTTGAATCAATTGCCGATGTACACGTACACGTTGGAATATTCGATGCGTTACGCCCATCACTACTTTACTGGACAAAACAATGTCCATGAAATATTCGGTTCTGGTTAAAGTCCTCCCGTCTTGGTGCACGTTGAAGATTCTCGGCCTAGCGTTATCTTATTTTAGCTTAGTTTGTTAGCCGCTCACAAAGAGACTCGTTTGTGGTCAACACATCGCCAAGCAGAGATCAAGTGTGACCGTAAAGTGTTGTGATGTGAACGTGTGTGCAAGAAGGACAGCAGAGTACCAGGAGGAACTTTGTGGAGCAAAACAGGACAACGAAAGACAACGTCAACTATTGGACGCCGTTTGCAGGATGAAGCCAAGAACTGTGCTACACAGAGCAGGTTGGGTCACTTCTTCTTACTCTCACTTTTGTTTCAAGGAAAATACATAAAGGATCTTGAACGATATTCCTGACGAAAAATTGACAATAGCCAGGGGCGCACATATTAATTTTGCTGTTATTCTCAAGGGGCACCAGAGGTTGACGCCACCATAGCAACAGTACAGCAACGTGAAAATTGTGAATCTGAATGGTTGGAAATCACAGCTTTGGTTTGCACTGTACACCGTGTGTCCTAGGCCAATGCTGTTGATTTTGATAGTCCTGGGTCGATCTCATTTGCGTGGCTCAGAAGCGTCAATAGGCTCCTTCGGGTGAGACTTCGGTTTGTGCCATTTTTTTTTGTTGAGAACCATGGACGATTACATCAGAACGTACACAAGATAATCCACCAAATAACAAAAAGTGGTATGGAAATTACTGCTGCGTCATCAACTGTTCAAGTTGCTCGACCACGATCGACGAAAGAACGGCAAAATGCATCAAAATGCATGGTGTGAGCGAGATCGTAGCAAGGGCACGCTAGGGGGGTGCGATTTTCACTAGTTATTACGAGAGTTTCTTTTGAGATCCGAAGCTGTGAACCACATTCAGTGTCTGGTCAATCTGAGTGGCTACTGGTGGATTGACTCAACTTGATTTGAACCCTCGTTGCAGATGCCTGAAATGGATAACAAACACACGCCGGGCTGACCTCACAATTCAAAACATCAGAGCAAAGAAGATCTGTTCAAAGCACTTCGAGCCCAATGCGTACATGTGTCCAAATGAATACATGGATCCAGACTACTTCCAAGTGAATCGTCAGCCCAAATCCACCTCCACCATTGGGAAGTAAGCGTAAACTACCAACACCTCGCATCTCAGTCATACCAAAGAAGAAGCTGAAGCCATCACGATTGCCCACTGATTCCATTGATTGACACAGCTAATGATGGAAAGCCACACCTGTTCATCATGTGAATCTAAGTTGGATCAAGCTTCAGCAGAAGCTGATAAATTGAGAAAAACAGATCTTGCAACAGGTATAAGGTGGAGCATCAACATACTCAGCGGACTCAAAGACACCAAAGCAATGCTCCAAGACGCTATTTCTAATGAAAAGTTGCGAGAGGACTCTATGACTGAAGAAATGTTGTCCAAACTTCCTCCTGTACCTGCAGGATTGCTGAACATTATGATGAGAAAACAACAGAGACTTATTTGGAAAAAGCATCGGAAAGTTCTCGAACTCTGTCTCGCTCTATTTTTTCGAAGGCAATCTTCCGGAATTCAGGTTTCGTACTACCATCTCCATCAACATTACGCAGACAGTACTCGGATGATGGTGTTGGACTGTGCCCTAAATTGTTGGACATGCTGCAGATTAGAGTGGGGATGCTGAAGGACCACGAGAAACATGTGACATTGTCATTGGACGGCATGAGAGCACTCGAATACAAGAAAGAAGTTGATTTGGTAATTGGTCATGTTGATCATGGAAAACATGGACAATCATCGAAGGTTGCTGATCAGTGTATCATTCTGATGGTGAGAGGTTTGACACTGAAGTGGAAGCAGATAATTGGGTACTATGTTACGAAGCATTCTGTTGAATCGAAACTTTTGGACTGTATTATAAATGATGCATTACAGGCAGTAGAGTCGGTGGGATTGACTGTTGATGTGATAGTCATGGATCAGGAGTCGTCGCAGTGGAAATGGATCCAAAGTAAAGATGTAACTAACGAGAAGCCTTACATTTTGCATAACGATACAAAATTTGAAATTAAAGTATGGTAAAAAGTTATACGTTCTGTACAGTTCCGGTTCTTGTACATATTCTCTGTGCCAATAAAATGTAAATATGTACAAAGTACGTTGATTTCTCGTTAACTCTTGCAATTTCTAGTATGGTAAAAAGTTATACGTTCTGTACAGTTCCGGTTCTTGTACATATTCTCTGTGCCAATAAAATGTAAATATGTACAAAGTACGTTGATTTCTCGTTAACTCTTGCAATTTCTACGTGTGGCTTTTACCACAGAATAAGGAATATTCTGTGGCTTTTACTGTGTTCGCGACCATAGTCGCGACACAGAATACGCTCACTCAACAAAACAAGATGGCGGATTGCCGGAGGGTGGAGCTACCGGCGGCACACGAATTAGAGCGCGTGCCTATTGTGGTGACACTTCTGTCTATTCCTTATTCTGTGGTGGCCACACATAGACTCTATGAGTGAGTGCAATGATTATGTGTGTGTGTGTGTGTGGGGGGGGGGGGGGCTCTTCCCGGTAACACAGTAAAAAAATTGGCTCTTAGTCTCTGACTGGTTGGCCACCCCTGTGTAGACGATGAAATTTGATTTTTTTTAAAAAGACAAAAAAGTAAATTACAGCTATAAAGGGTCTTTGCAGCCTTGGAGCACCTCCAACAAATTGATATTTTTGACAAGCCTGATGTATGTGTACATTCTGATGAATTTTCACACATTTTTAGACCCTCATCAGTGGTTCCTTCTTGTGGTTTCTTCATCTCCTCCGAAATGGGGTTTTGAGTTTTTCCCATGCCCCAGTTTGGTGTGTAGAGTTCGGCGGCATGGGCAGCATAGGCTTTGTGACCAATATTTTTGCAACTGTGTATCTGTGAAGTCCTTGGAGACTCTTTTGTGAGTAAGGGCAATATAAATAAAATTACCTTGATTAAACTTTGCCCTTGCATTTGCTGTAGGCAAAATATCTATGCACAAAATAGATTGAAAACAAAGTGGCTTGTGTGCCATTCACTGCTCGTGAAAAAAAAAACAATACAGTAGAATACAATACATCATTATATAGCACCTTCACAATAGCTACAGCTGTAACAAAGTGTCTTCTAGACACTTTAGCATCAAAACAACAATAATACAACAGAACACACAAAATAACAATCACAATTTTTGGGGGGAAAAAGATCACAATTAGGTTACTTCTCTATCATCATTAAGACTTATTTGACAATTGATTCCTTGTCAATTAATTGTTGCTTGACTGAGCCACAAAATGTGTATTTTGACTCGCAATTCGCAATGCTAATTGGTGTAATTCGAGTCTCATTACAGAACATTAAAGTCAACACATGAGAATTTCCTTGAACAAAACAAGTCCTCATGTGTCTTGCAGACGTCAACGAACACCTTTGTCCGGAGCAGCAGGAACCAGAGGTCACTCACATGAGACGCGGCTCCTTCACAATAAAAAAAGGAGAGCATGAACAGCATCCTCACAACGAGGAGAAGGAAAAAGGGCACCCCGGCGTCAAAGAGGAAGAGGCAGACATCACCAAGCTATCATCGACCGGTGTCTCTTTGAAGAGCGAAGACCAAGGTCAAAGTGAGAAAAGCAGTGTAGCGAAGCCTCCAAGCAGAAGCTCAAGCCAACGCTATAAATCTGAAGGTAGAGCTGGGCAGTTCATTGAAATGTAATTGTGATTTTGATTTTGTCTTCTCTCGATCATAAGTTCATAAACAAAACCAAAAGCAAGGGGGCCCAGTGGTCCAGTGCTGAACCCTAACCCTCACAGTGATGAGGTACCGGGTTCAATTCCAGCCCCGGCCTCACCTGGGCCTGCGTAGATCTTCTCTGGGTGCTCCGGTTTCCTCCCACATTCCCAAAAAACATGCAGGCTGATTGAACACTCAAAATTGTCCCTCAGTGTGAGTGTGAGCGCGGATGGTTGTTCGTCTTTGCGTGCCCTGTGATTGGCTGACAACCGGTTCAGGGTGTCGCCCGCCTGCTGCCCCGAAGATGGCTGGGATAGGCTCTAGCACCCCCCACGACCCTTGTGAGGATGAGCGGTTCATGGTATGCCTGACAGTGGCACGCCACCACTGTGGTAAATCGTCCAACTTCAAAATAAACCTTACCTTGGCAAATCAACACTTTTATTTTGAAGTGGTTCCCGGCAGCGCATCGTGGTGTCATGCCCCACTCAACTCATCGTCCAGTCTGTGTTTCCCGAGCTCATATTCCCGTCACAAACTGGTACTACCGATGTCAACAACATGTCCTGAAATAACGTTAAATCACAAATAGGGCTCATCCCAATTCCACCACAGTTTAAGTTTTTAGATTTTGGCAAATGATGCCCACCTTTTGTCTCAACAAGTCAGAGTACATGGGGATGATGGTTTTCAATATGCTGCCCCCAGTATGACATGCCGTTTGACTGAAGAAACCTGCTTGCAAGATCATCATTTGGCACAAAGTGCACCAGAGTGCTTACAGAGGGCAACTACAATTCAATGTGATCTTTTTTGCATGCGTCCAAGGACTTTGGCTCACACACGACCAAGCCTCAGATTGTCAAAACGTTGATTCCAGGAATGGTCACAAGCCTGCGGTCAATCAGGCAGCGGCCATCTTCAATATACTTCCACTACGCCACACACTGAAAATGTCTCTACAGCAACTGGCCCCTAATTATTGATGACTATGCAAGACAAAACAACCACTACATTCTTAACATGGGGACATACACGGTGGGAAACACACACACACACACACACACACACACACACACATGCGCGTGCACAAACCTCAGCCTCAAGTCTGATAGTCGATTTCACACATTTGTCATTATGACAAACTTTTGTCACCGGTTTTTCAATAACATTTGTTTTTGTCTTAATGCGGACAGATAAACCACAGCAGCCTCATTGGGTAGATCATTTTGCTAATAAATAACTATACCTTTTTTATTGGAACAGCCTTAAGCTCCAATGCACCTTGAGTTTAAATATAAACAATAGTGTGCAAATTCAAAATTTAAACTGACACGATCAAATTTAAACTGACACGATCAAACATTTTGTGTTTATCTTCTTGTGTCTTGAAGACATCAGTGAAGATGTTGGTCCTGGGCGGCAGGAGCCACAGTCTCCCCACATTAAGGAGGAAGTGGAGGATGAAGAGCCACCACACATTAAAGAAAAGGGGGAGCCTGACCCCCCTCTCATTAAAAAGGAGAAGGAGCCCACTCGCATCAAAGAGGAGGAGGAAAAGCATCACAACACCGAGGAGGATGAAGGAAAGCCTCCCTACATCAAAGCGGAAGAGGAGGAGTATATCTGCAAGTTTCCATCGACTGGTGGCCCTTTGAAGAGTAAGGATGAAGGTCAAAGTGAAGCGAGCGGAGGGGCGGGGTCTCTAAGCAGCAGCATCTCAAGTCAACAGATGAGAACAGAAGGTGATGGAGGCCACTGTGGAGGGTCACGGGTGGACGGCCACTTAGCTCCCCGATCAGATAGTGACGGGACAACGTCTCACTCTCATACTGATGTTGAACCGCCTGAAGGTGATATGACAAGTGAAACTGCCAAACGCTGGAAATGTTGTCAGTGCCGGAAAACCTATGTTTATAAGAGCCGTTTGAAGAGTCATATGATTAGCCACACTGGTGAGAAGCCTTTTTCCTGCTCAGATTGTGGCCAAAGATTTTCTCACATGGTAACTTTAAAGAGTCACCAAAGAACACACGCCAAGGAGAAACCTTTTGTTTGCTCAGTTTGTGGTCAAAGATTCTCTCTGAAGGGACAATTGATAGAACACACAATAACACACAGTCGTGAGAAACCTTTTCCCTGCTCAGTTTGCAACAAAAGATTCTCTGACAGGAAAACAGTAAAAATACACACAAGAGAAACCTTTTGCCTGCTCACTTTGTGGCCAAAGATTCTCTCAGAAGGGAAGCTTAGGACGGCACGCAAGAACTCACACTGGTGAGAAACCGTTTCCCTGCTCACTTTGTGGCAAAACATTCAATCGAAATCTAAGCTTAATAATTCACAAAAGAACCCACAAGTGGTGGGAAACAATTTGTCTGTTCAATTTGTGGCCAAATATTCTCTGTTAAAGGACACTTAAAAATACACAGAAAAACACACACTGGTGAGAACCCTTATGCCTGCTCGGTTTGTGGCCAAAGATTTTCTATAAAGAGTCACTTGGCAGAACACACAAGAACACACTCTAGAGAGAAACCTTTTCCCTGCTCAGTTTGTGGCAAAGGTTTCTCTGATAAGACACACTTAAGAACACACATGAAAACACACACTCGTGAGAAACCTTTTGTCTGCTCAGTTTGTGGCAAAAGACTCTCAAATAAGGCAAGTTTAAAAATTCACACAAGAACCCACACTGGTGAGAAACCATTTGTCTGCTCGGTTTGTGGCCAAAGATTCTCTGTTAAAGGACACTTGACAGAACACACAAGAACACACACAAGGGAGAAACCATTTGTCTGCTCAGTTTGTGACAAAGAATTCGCCCGGAGGCAAAGCTTAAAACATCACACAAGAACCCACACTGGTGAGAAACTTTTTATCTGCTCATTTTGTGGCAAAAGATTCTCCCGAAAGGAAAGCTTAAAACGTCACACAAGAATCCACACCGGTGAGAAACCGTATTTCTGCTCAATTTGTGGACAAAGATTCTCGATCAAGGGACAATTGACGGAACATATAACCAAACACTCTGGTGAGAAACCTTTTGCCTGTTCAGTTTGTGGTCAAAGATTCTCTCGTCAGACAGACTTAAAGACACACACGAGAAAGCACACTGGTGAGAAATCTTTTTCCTGCTCAGTTTGCGGCAAAAGATTCTCTCGGAAAGGAACCCTGTTACGGCACACAAGAACCCACACTGGTGAGAAACCCTTTGCCTGTTCAGTTTGTGGCCAAAAATTCTCTTGGAAGTATCAGGTGATGAATCACAAGTGTGTTGGTGAGACAAGCAGTCAACAATGAAGCTTTCTCTTCTGATCTGAGCAGGCTTCATCACTTCATGCACCAAGAATGACTCAATTCTATTTACTTTCTTAGGGGTGAAAGCTGAACTTTTGTTTTTCATCACTGCAGTGGAAACCTCAGAGGTTTGTTGTAATGAATTTGAAAATATTGTGAGTTGTCATCAGAGTTTTATTCATTTTGTGTTTTCACTCTAGTTCATCAAAATGTCTTTTGGCAAATGTAAGATGAGTCTTCGTGTTCTTTTTGGACAGAAGTGGTTTTCACCTTTCACCTTTCTCATGGGCTCACCACCCATGGGTGTCACGTTACGCACAGAATGGGAAAAGAACCGCTTTGTACGTAACAGAAAAAATGAGAATGAGTGGATCCCCGAAATAGCAGACACTGACAAAGACTCCGTCTCAAAATAATATTTATTATAAACAAAAAAACTGTATAATAGAAAACAGAAAACGCTGGTAAATAACGAGAACCAGGAAATAATGTAAACACGACAACGAAAAGCGCTTGCAAAAAACGGCAAGGAAAATGAGTAGACTAAATACAAGATAAAGCACGCACTTTGAATATTCCCAATGAGACGACGAACATAGAACAAACAGCAGTAGTACTCGAGCAACGTTAAATACATGGGCAACAGCAGTGGCACGGCATGCAATACTCCGGCAATGAGTCAACAGCCGGAGCGCCTAGATATAGCAGGTGCAATCACAGACAAATAGGCAGCAGGTGTGCAGGCAGCAGAATGAACGCCTGCCACCTGCTGCCAAATACTGAACATGACAATGGGAGGGGCCAAAGGGGTCGGGTGCAGTGCGAGCTGGGCGGCAGCCAAAGGAGGGGACCCTGGCGGTCCGATCCTCGGCTACAGAAGCTAGCTCTAGGGACATGGAATGTCACCTCTCTTGCAGGGAAGGAGCTGGTGTGCGAGGTAGAGAAGTTCCGACTGGATATAGTCGGACTTACCTCCACACACAGCCTGGGTTCTGGTACCAGTTCTCTCGAGAGGGGTTGGACTCTCTTCCACTCTGGAGTTGCCCACGGTGAGAGGCGCAGAGCTGGTGTGGGCATACTCATTGCCCCCCGGCTCAGTGCCTGTACATTGGGGTTCACACCGGTATACGAGAGGGTTGCCTCCCTCCGCCTTCAAGTGGGGGGACGGGTCCTGACTGTTGTTTGTGCGTACGCACCCAACAGCAGCTCAGCGTACCCACCCTTTTTGGAGTCCTTGGAGGGTGTGCTGGAGAGTACTCCTGCTGGGGACTCCCTTGTTCTGCTGGGGGACTTCAATGCTCACGTGGGCAATGACAGTGAGACCTGCAAGGGCGTGATTGGGAGGAACGGCACCCCCGATCAGAACTCGAGTGGTGTTTTGTTACTGGACTTCTGTGCTCGTCACGGATTGTCCATAACGAACACCTTGTTCAAACATAAGGGTGTCCATATGTGCACTTGGCACCAGGACACCCTTGGCCGCAGTTCGATGATTGACTTTGTGGTTGTATCATCGGATTTGCGACCACATGTTTTGGACACTCGGGTGAAGAGAGTGGTGGAGCGGTCAACTGATCACCACCTGGTGGTGAGTAGGCTCCGATGGTGGGGGAAGATGCCGGTCCGACCTGGCAGACCCAAACGTATTGTGAGGGTTTGTTGGGAGCGTCTGGCGGAATCCCCTGTCAGAAGGAGTTTCAACTCCCACCTCCGACAGAGCTTTTCCCATGTTCCCGGGGAGGCGGGGGACATTGAGTCAGAGTGGACCATGTTCCGTGCCTCTGAGGTGGGCTCTCCTATCTCTGTGGTCGAAGTCACCGATGTGGTTAAAAAGCTCCTCGGTGGCAAGGCCCCAGGGGTGGATGAGATCCGCCCGGAGTTCCTCAAGGCTCTGGATGTTGTAGGGCTGTCCTGGTTGACACGCCTCTGCAACATCGCGTGGTCATCGGGGAGAGTGCCTCTGGATTGGCAGACCGGGGTGGTTGTCCCTCTGTTTAAAAAGGGGGATCGGAGGGTGTGTTCCAACTACAGAGGCATCACACTCCTCAGCCTCCCTGGTAAGGTCTATTCAGGGGTGCTGGAGAGGAGGGTCCGTCAGGAAGTCGAGTCTCAGATTGAGGAGGAGCAGTGAGGTTTTCATCCCGGCCGTGGAACAGTGGACCAGCTCTACACCCTTAGCAGGGTCCTCGAGGGTATGTGGGAACTCGCCCAACCAGTCTACATGTGCTTTGTGGACTTGGAGAAGGCGTTTGACCGTGTCCCTCAGGGAGTTCTGTGGGGGGTGCTTCGTGGGTATGGGGTACCAAACCCCTGATACGGGCTGTTCGGTCTCTATACCACTGATGTCAGAGTTTTGTTCGCATTGCCGGCAGTATGTCGGAATCGTTTCCAGTGAGGGTAGGACTCCGCCAAGGCTGCCCTTTGTCGCCGATTCTGTTCATAACCTTTATGGACAGAATTTCTAGGCGCAGCCGATGCGTTGAGGGGGTCCGTTTTGGTGGCCTCAGTATTACATCTCTGCTTTTTGCAGATGATGTGGTACCGTTGGCTCCTTCAAGCAGGGCTCTCCAACTCTCGCTGGAGCGTTTCACAGCCGAGTGTGAAGCGGTTGGGATGAAAATCAGCACCTCCAAATCTGAAACCATGGTCCTCAGTCGGAAAAGGGTGGAGTGCCCCCTGCGGGTCGGGGAGGAGGTCTTGCCCCAAGTGGAGGAGTTTAAGTATCTTGGGGTCTTGTTCACAAGTGAGGGCAGGAGGGAGAGAGAGAGATCGACAAGCGGATCGGTGCAGCGTCTGCTGTGATGCGGACGTTGTATCGGTCTGTCGTGGTAAAGAAGGAGCTGAGCCAAAAGGCGAAGCTCTCAATTTACCGGTCGATCTACGTTCCAACCCTCATCTATGGTCACAAGCTATGGGTTGTGACCGAAAGAACGAGATCCCGGATACAAGCGGCCGAAATGAGTTTTCTCCGCAGGGTGTCCCTTAGAGATAAGGTGAGAAGCTCGGTCAACCGGGAGGGGCTCAGAGTCGAGCCGCTTCTCCTCCACATCGAGAGGAGCCAGATGAGGTGGCTCGGGCATCTGATTCGGATGCCTCCTGAACGCCTCCCTGGTGAGGTGTTCCGGGCATGTCCCACCGGGAGGAGACCCCGAGGATGACCCAGGACACGCTGGAGAGACTATGTCACCCAGCTGGCCTGGGAACGCCTCGGGATCCCCCGGGAAGAGCTGGAAGAAGTGGCTGGGGAGAGGGAAGTCTGGGCTTCCCTGCGAAAGCTGCTGCCCCCGCGACCCGAGTGTTAAAGTCTATCCAGATAGAATTTAACAATCACTACAATAGTTGGCACACGGAAATGAAGAGCTTTTTGGCGGCGCTTCTGACGCTTTTAATGGGAAATTTTTACCTCGCGCTTTGAAATGATCTGTCAGAAGGGTTTCGAGACGATAAAACAAACACTCCCCCACAAATTCTGAAGCAGTGCATATTTGTCCCAATTGTAGGCTAACACCACGGCAGGAATGGAACAGATTGTTACCTGTCCATGAAACATCGGTCGGACCATGAACAATGTTTTGTGGTGGTGTTTTTTTGTTTTTGTTTTTAAAGCAACGTTCAAGCCTATAAAATCCGAGGACACTTGTCGCTTTGTCACTTGTGAAACAACACATGCAAGCATTAAGGTGTATACCGTATTGGCCCGGATATAAGATGGTGTTTTGTTGCATTGAAATAAGACTGAAAAAGTGGGGGTCGTCTTATATTTGTGGTCTAGACATTATACCCATTCACGACACTAGATGGCACCAGATACCACTGAAGCAAATGCTGAATTTGACTCCCCGGGCCAAAGCGAACCCCTTTCACGAAGAATAAAAAATAGCGGTAGCACGAAGAAGAAAAATAAAAAATAGTGGTCAGAAAAGAGAAGAAAATAATAGAAGAGATAACAGAAAATGGAGAAACATAGCGACAATCTGGAGAAAAGTGGGTCGAAGATCGGCCAGATTAACCGGCAGCTGAGGAGAAGTTATGATGTAATTTACATTATTTTTAGTTATAATACATTCGGTTATTATTAATGTTATTATTGATGCAATATTGATTGATTGATTATGCTTGCAAAGAAGAACGCTTATGCCTGCAATGATAAATTGATTATGCTTGCAAAGAAGAACGCTTATGCTTTTAATAAAGATATAATGCTTTTAATCATTATGTACTCACATTTATAATCAAGAATGCTTAGTGCACTGTGTGGCAGTTTAGGGACGCAACCACCTTTCCAAGGACATGGTTGGGAAGAGATAAGTGTTAAGACAAAGCAGGAGCAAGGTTGGACAGTGGATGGAGCCATCAACACCAGCTGCAACATAATGTTTTTGTAACAATTGCACACATGTACGTAATTTACACTCACATAGTCAAACAAGTTCAGTGTGTCTTCAACAGCCCCCACCCTTTAGGTTGGACACACCTATGGAGTAGATTTCCCAATAAATGAGGGGGTGAAGGGGGGGAGATCGTTAGGGTGATGTGCGGAGACTGAAACGTAACGCTTCTCCTCGTTCCCTCCTGGTACCAGAATTGAGTCTCCTGTCTCCTTGTGTTTCATGTCTAGATGTCAAATTGATGGACCTGACAATTATAGTTTATATTTAATGTACAGTATAATGAAGGTTTTTAGGATCTACACATAATCCATAGAGAGAGGCTGTGGAGTACTGGACTGACCAGACTAGGGGTGAAATGAAAACCTCAAGTCAATACAGTAGCTTCATTTAATAAAAAAGCTGTAAATTTTTCTTCTGCCTTGGGTAACCATTTATTTGGTGTGCACCGTCCGGGAGTCAAGCCAGCCACATTGTTCATACTATGCATTATGGTCTCCAACCAGCTGCCAAGGCCAACTCCAATTTCAAAGTAAAAGCCTTTAAAATAACGCATAGACGTCAACGCCTTGGTCGGATTTTATTTTGAAGATGGCCCTGGAGCATGTGTAAAGTATGAACAATCGCTATGGCAGCTGGCTTGACTGAGCACAGTTTTTATTGCCATCACATAGTGGCATCTCAAAATCATGGATTGCTAATGCAGGCCAGCGTTAGCGGCGAGCTGCTAGCACCAAGTGCCCAGCATAGATTTAGCAACAGCCGTTTGACTACTTTTCAAAGGCAATCTAAAAGCCAAAAATAAATGCACACTTGGATGCTTTTTTTTTCTTTTTTTGCATTTGTGATACCTCAAATACTAAACTATGCACTCCTACTAAATAACAACATGAATAACACAAAAAAGGTCACTTTTATTGGATTTTTTTTAAAGCTCTGTTGTAGAGTTATCTGCTGGTATTTATCCATGTTCTCAATCTCCACACCACACTGCACCCCCACATCACCTTGCGACATTGGCTTGCAGTACCACACCGCACACCCTCTCACATTGTGTGCAACCAAGATCTGATCAAAGCCACTCATATTGAAATCATTCTGAGGTGGCCCGGTGGTTTCCTACTTAGCGCATCGGCCTCACAGTGCAGAGGTGCAGGGACCGATTCCAGCTCCGGCCTTCCTGTGTGGAGTTTGCATGTTCCCCCTGTGCCTGCATGGGTTTTCTCCGGGTACTCCAGTTTCCTCCCGCATTCCAAAAGCATGCGTGGCAGGTTAATGGAACATTCTAAATTGTCCCTCTTGTGAGCGCAGATGGCTGTTTGTCAATACGTGCCCTGGGATTGGCTGGCAACCAGTTCAGGGTGTCCCCCGCCTTCTGCCCGAAGACAACTGGGATAGGCTCCAGCACCCCCGCGACCCTTGTGAGGATAAGCAGATCAAAAAATGGATGGATGGATGCATGGATGAAGTCATTCCCACAGCCTCGAAACTGACGGAGGAGTTGTGCGAAGCCCTTTATTGTTTGTCAATTAAAAAAAAAAAAACACCAAAAACGTATTTATACATGTTGACACTAAATGATTGGGTTTTTGCTAATGTATTTTTTTGTTTTGGCATTAAATGAGTTAATGATCTAATTAAAACTCATTCACTCTCAAAGACGGATGTATATGTCTTTTCAGACTCCACACATTCAATCCCATGTACTTATCTATATTTTTTTCAATTTTCTGAAAGAGTTTGAAAATGACTGGCACTGAATGACTTAAATAAAGTACAATTATCAAGATGAAAAGTACAATTCAAATTGACCCACATCCGGATTGCATATACTGTATATATATATATATATATATAATTTTTTTTTTTTTGTCTTACATTCTATCTAGTGCATATTGACCACCCACCAATCGCATACATATTTTTTCTCAGCTCTAATAAATATACAAGTTCAAAGAAGAACAGTGGACGCTCAAAAATGATCTTTTATTGGCGGATAAGTTTGTCTAAATTCAGTGATCTATGCCTGTGTGTCGTGTTTTATTAAGACCTGTTTTTGTAGCATGAGAAGTCCGAGCAACGATTGCTGTCCTAAATTGAACATTTTTAAAATTTCTATTTTAACTAAACTACATTTTTCTTTGGCTACTTAAATGTGTGATTTATCACTGGCAAAATTATGCACAGAATTGGGATCAAGTCACACATGATTCGATGTTAATTTTGTCATATTCAATGTCACACTGGGCCCGTATGTAAATCTCGCCATTACAAACAAACACGGGAATTTCAACAATTCAGAATCATAACTCGAAGTGGCCAAACCTGGTCTGCGTGAGCCAACTCCCAAATTCTTGAAAAGAGAGTCGTTGTCCCCTTTTGCTGCACAGAGCTCCTCCTCGTACTCAGCCGTCCTTCTTGCGCACAATTTCACCCGGCAGCTGCGATAGTTTTGGTCACAGTTGGGTCTCTGCTGAGCGATGCGTTGATCACAAACGCGTCTCGGCTAGCAAGTTAGGCTAAGGAAGCTAAATTAGACCTTAAACAATCAACGTCGACCTGACATGACTTTCAGCGAACACGAAAATTTTGTGAATTGAGTTCATGCCCCGCGTAGAGGTTTCAGTGCATTCACTTGTAGGCTGGGAATTTTTGGTTGTTATTTTCGTGAAGTCCGTGTGGTTGTGGGAGTTCTGTAAGTAGAACGTCAACAACAGCGGACCATGTACGGCAACACGATTCAGTCAAACTTCATGAAATGACACGAATTGACTCTTACAATCAAACACTGATAGCCGTGTAATAATGCCATTTTTTTAAGGTCAGTCACGATATATTCATTCCTGTTCTGTCAATTTGCGCGTGATATAATATACGGGTTGATGAAATAAAATATGCAAATCTTAGGGGACGTTTGTTTTGAAATGCATCACGAGAGTTGACCTCTTTTGGTGGAGTGGGCCTTCGAGGAGCCCAACATACGCTCTCGTTCGTATTTTAAGTAACCACACGCGCTTTTAAATCATTCCGAATTTGGACCGAATGGGCGTACTGAAGCCTCAATGCAAGTCGTCCATCACTACTTCACCGGACTGAAAAATTCCTATGTCTGTGTTTCGGTACACGTCGAAGCTACTCGGCCTCGGTTAGCTTAGCTTAGTTTAGATTGCTAGCCACAAACAAAGAGACGCATTTTGTGATCAATGCACCGCGAATCAAAGATCAAGTGTTAGCGTAAAGTTTTACGATTATAGTGGGAAAATGAGCTCAAGAAGGACGGCAGATGGTGAGGAGGAGCCTTGTAGACCAAAAGAGGAAAACGAGCGACCATTTCAACTGCTGGACGCCATTTGCAACATGCAACCAAGAGTTGCGTTCGGCACCGCAGGTTTGGTCACTTCTTTGGCCTACTCTCACTTGTCGAGAAAGTACATTTTGATGTTAATTGTTGTTAGGGGTTTCAACCTCTGTAGATGATGAAGCAATGTTCACAAACAAATAATAATTGGGTTCATCCGCAGTTGTGGTCTTCATTGATTGACATCTTCGGAATCTGACAGGAATAACTCAAAAACAATTTAGAATATATTGAATAAGTTATTTATTTATGTATGAATTCATTTATTTATTGTTAGTTTGTTTGTTGCATTTGTTTGAGGAAGTAAAAGCCATTTAATATTAGAACTCATTTCACATCGAGTGAAATACCTAAGCGGCCCGGTAGTCCAGTGGTTAGCACGTCGACTTGACAGTGCAGAGGTACCAGGTTCAATTCCAGCTCCGGCCTCCCTGTGTGGAGTTTGCATGTTCTCCCCGGATCTGCGTTGGTTTTCTCCGGGTACTCTGGTTTCCTCCCATATTCCAAAAACATGCAGGCTGATTGAACACTCTAAATTGTCCCTAGGTGTGAGTCTGGACGAGCATGGTTGTTTGTCTCTGTGTGCCCTGCGAATGGTTGGCAACCAATTCGGGGTGTCCCCCGCCTACTGCCCAAAGACAGCTGGGATAGGCTCCAGCCCCCCCCCCCCCTCCCCCGCGACCCTAGTGAGGATAAAGCGGTTCAGAAAATGAATGAATGAAATACCTAAATGACTGAGACTTGGACAAAATGACAAGAGACCGGAGGGGGAGCATTTGCATCTCAGACAATTCAGATATTGTGAACAATTTCAACATAGTAAAGTCGTGGTGTCAGCCAAGGGCGTGCTAAAACTTTTGGAGCGGCTGGTACCCAAAGTTCAAAGGTGGCACATTGAAGAAGAGTTTGAAGCACCTCACAGAAACAAACTTTATTACATACAACCACAATACTATTGTACAATATATACTAAATATTACTAAAAAAGTAGCAAGCTGCTTTGTACAGTGGCTATACAAAGTCCACACACCCCGATTCAACTGCAGTTTTTTTAACGATGTAAAAAAAAATGTGGCCAGCACAAATCATTGAAACATTTTCGTACCATTAACGTCACCGACAACTGAGTAAGAATCTTTTTCAAGACAGGAAGTAAAAACAAACAACTGGGATACTTCCATTATAGTACTTATGTTTAATTTCATATCCCCATAGGTGCAGTTACTGTCAATGGATTCAATTTATAGCATGATAAGAATTTTAGGCCATATTGCTCACCTTTCAGTCTGCATATGAGGCAAGTTAAACATGGCAAAAATACACAAAACAACTTACATACGATCTTTCATTTATGTAGAATGAAAATGTAAAACTTTAAACATTTTTCTTTAAAAAGTTTTTTTGTACATCCAGTGTTATTAGTCATTTCTTTATGTGGATATGTTTTGATGGTGTGTAATTTTCTGTCATAGTTTTAAATATTAACAGCTGAAAAAAATATTAACAGCTGAAAAAAAAAAGAATCATGAATTGACTCGCAATTCCAATATCTGTCAGAAAAATCCAGATTCACCCTGAAATTGTTCATCCCGAATCAGAAGGTCGGACTACATTTTTGAAAAATGTAACGAAATACTTTTAGTTTAATGTTTTTTTACAGCCCGTTCTAACACCACTTTTCTGAACTTGAATTTGTGACATCATGCATATTCTTTACTCTATTTTTGAAATCCTCATGAAAATCAATTCACCCAAAAGTCGGCTCTCTTACGATGCATGTGCCCACCGTTTTACGATGAATGTAGTCAAGCCAGCTGGGACGATTTGTTCATATGCTGTGCCACCCGCGACAAGGGTCTTCTTTAACATAAATGCGAAATAAGTGAAACTGCATATATCGCAACGACTTACCTGATGTTAATTTTGAAGTTGGTCCTTGGAAGCCATCGCTGTGGTGGCTGACCTGACTTAAATCGGAGGTTGCATAGCCTGACTGCAGTCATGCTGACTGAGTTGCGAAATTCTCATGCGCAAAAGCACGATGAGACACTTGACTTAGAGCTCAATATTCAAGTCGGCGTGCTCATGCGCACTGGCGCACCGCCTATGTACACCCCTGATTCTAAATACAAACCATCATATCGTGTTTGTCTTCTTTTGTCTTGCAGACATCAGTGAAGATGTTCAGCTGGAGCGGCAGGAGCCAGCGACCCCTGACATTAAGGAGGAAGAGGTTCCCAACTATAATGAGGAGGGAAGCGAGGCCCCCTACATCAAGGAAGAGGCTATCTGCAAGTTACCATCAACTGGCATCACTTTGAAGAGTAAATATCAATGTCAAAGTGAGATGAGCAGAGGGGTGGAGCCTCCGAGCAGCACCTCATGTCAACGCATGACAACAGAAGGTGATGGTGACCACCGTGGAGGATCACAAGCAGACGGCCTCATCGCTCCACTGTCAGATAGTGATGACATGTCAGATGTGACTCATGGGGATGATCATGATGGTGATGACGATGATGATGAAGAGTCTGAAGTTGATCTCATATGTCACACTGAAAACAAACACTGGCAGTGTTCTCAGTGTGGGAAAAGCTATGCTTATAAGAGCCGTTTAAAACAACACATGAGAACACACACAGGAGAGAAACCTTTTTCCTGTTCGGTTTGTGGTAAAAGATTCTCGAGGAAGGGACAGGTAATAAGCCACACAAGAACCCATACTGGCGAGAAACCGTTTACCTGCTCAGTTTGTGGCCAGAGTTTTTCTCAGCGCGTGAGCTTAATCAGTCACACAAGAACCCACACTGGTGAGAAACCGTTTTCCTGCTCAGTTTGTGGCCAGAGTTTCTCTCAGAGAGGAAACTTAATAAGTCACACAAGAACCCACACTGGTGTCAAACCTTTTTCTTGCTCAGTTTGTGGCCAAAGATTCTCTCTTAAGGGAAACTTAATAAGTCATATAAGAACCCACACGGGTGAGAAACCGTTTTCCTGCTCAATTTGTGGTCAAAGATTCTTTCGAAAGACACACTTAAAAATACACACAAGAACCCACACTGGTGAGAGACCTTTTACCTGCTCAGTTTGTGGTCAGAGCTTCTCTCTTAGCACAAAGTTAAAAATACACAAAAGAATCCACACAGGTGAGAAACCTTTCGCCTGTTCGGTTTGTGGTCAAAGATTCTCTCAAAAGACTAACTTGAAAATACACACAAGAACCCACACTGGAGAGAAACCCTTTGCCTGCTCCGTTTGCAGTCAAAGATTCTCACATAAGATAAGCTTAAAAATACACACGAGAACCCACGCTGCAGAGGAACCTTTTGCCTGCTCAGTTTGTGGCCAAAGATTTTCTCAGAAGGAGAAGGTCAAGAGACACAAGTGTGCCGGTGAAGAAAGCTGTAATCAAGCTTGAAATGCAAACGTACACATTTAACACAGAGAGGATTTACCATCATACTTATGTGACGGGTGTCATGACAGATTGTGGCAGTCTTTAGCTCCATGTCGCTGTCGCTTCAAGAACACTTGATACTTGGGTGAATTTTGGCTTTTCTTTTAATGGCACTCTGCAACACAGTATGACGGGAGCAATGGTGAAGCCGCATTGGATCTTGGACATAACTGCGCAACAGACAAGCACTTTCTATCAACTCAACGTGTAAAAACTTCTACTCGACAAAACGTAAATTAAACAACAATACAAAAAGCAATGTGGACTCAGAACGAATCACGGGAGTAATTTAACACACCACACAATACAAAAAGAAAAACAATGAAATATTCTTAGAAAATTATGAATAAATGTGGACTATCAACGAGATGCGACTTCCTCGTAGCTCTGCCTGAGCTACGGTGGGAAGCTAGTGCCATACAGTGCGCTGTTTGGTCACTTCCGTCATAATTTAATAAACATCATCAATAAACATCCATTACACTTACTCACAACAATCTCTGTTATTATATTCTGTGTACCATGTTGTGTTTTTGCTGATCAGAATCAGATTTAGTGGCCATGTATGCAAGAAACGCACAAGAAATTCACTTTCCAGTTACAACCCGTTCAGAGAAACATCGACAAGACTGACATGGGCGAGACAGAACGAGGAGTCTGGCAGGTTGCCGTTAAGCGCCCCTATATCTTAGATATGGAAGGAAAACAGTCGGGAATATGAGGAGGACAAAAAAATACAATCGACTCCAACCATTCTGTTAATGGGAGGTTTGTTTTGAGCCAGAGGGGGAAAAAACCTCTGCACACGTAGCGTACATTTAAAAACAGTCCCACAATTCTCAAGACATCACACGAATACATTTCTGTAGTCTTTGTGTCTTCTTCAAGACTCTTGGGGACTTCACAGTGGTGCTAAATTACTTTCAAGTGCTGCATGCAGGGGTGTAGTGGGCGTGGTACGCGGGGGTACGCCGTCCACCCACTTCTCCCAACGCCACATTCAATTTGTATTTCGGTTTTAGCCCTGCACTGTCTGCGGGTTATTGAAATGTTTGTTGATGATTGTTCTAATGCGAGTTATGCTTAATAACGTTGGCCTGTGATTATTTTGGAGGAGTAAAACATTAAATTTAATGTTAGTTCAACTTGTGTTGTAGCCTATGATTGATGTTCTGTATGTATACAGTATATAGAACATCCCAGAATTGCGTACACCCACTTAAAAAATCCCAGAATCGCGTACACCCGCTTAAAAAATCCCCACTACACCACTGGCTGCATGAACTTTGTATAATGTAGTCCATATGAAGTCACTTTGGATGAGCAAGTGTAAATGTGATTGTGAATAAATGTCACACATCAAACATTGAGTCACTGGTTGATCAGATGGAATTCCTTGGCACGCCAATCATCCAGGAGGAGGTTGTGGATGTTATAAGGGGCCTCCCTTTTTGGCCCACGTGGATTCACGGGTGAATTTTTCAAGTTTTATTTCCAATTGATTTATTATATTACTTACAGTATTTTAAAAATTCTCTTTTTTTCATTTCCAAATGTAATACCACTAAGAATTGAGTTCCAAAGTTTGATAAATCAGCACTTGGTTTTAATAAAGGGTGATTAAAGTGGTCAAAATTGTGTACAAATAGATTATTAAATTATGTTCTATCAGATCGATAATTGTCACGCTTTTCATTGGGAGTTTTGTTGGTTTACCTCTCTGAGAGATTCTAATTTTGAATTGAAGTTAGTCGACCTGTTTGAATTCTCGGAAACTTTAATCTATTTTTATCATTAAATTTTCCTCTTTGATTGAACAGATGTTCCCATTTCATACATAGCATCCTTACAATCAACACATAAAATAAGCAGCTTCGCAGAAAATATTCCGAAATGCAGAAATCTGCTCAGGACATTTTTTTTTTTTTAAAGAAGAGGTCGGGGACAAGCTTGAGGCTCACTTTTATTAATAGTTCTATTTATTGAGAAAATACAGAATCTACAAATATCATAGTTCACAACAAACTAAATGGCGATCGGATCCCCCAAATGTAGACACGGAACAAAACCGTGTTACAAAAATATTTATTGAATAACAAAAGCGCGGCATAAACAGAAATCGCTGCATGGTCAACAACAACCAGGAAAAACAATACAATAACAAAAAAGCGCTTCCAAAAGGCAAGGAAATAGTAATCCGAGGATAGAAATTGTAGTTTTGATATGAAGAGACCAGTCCATTTATATGCTTGAAAGTCGTTTTACTCCAGCAGCACCAAGAACGTGTTACAGGCTTAATCGTGTAGCATTCAACAATAGAACTCTTACGACACCTTGTGGACGGGAGGTATGACAGCAGGTTACAATGGCTGTACAACAAAACAATAATAAACAGATCTACATCCCTCCTTTTAAGTTTTTTTTTTCTTTTCTTTTTTTCTTTTCACACATAATGGCTAATAAATGGCTGATTCAAATTAGCAGCTAACTTACCATTACGTGGGCTATTACAACTTAGTAATCAACAATTTCAGGAACAGAAAAAATCTTATTCAAGATATTTACGATTCGGTTTTGATACTCTGCCACTTCTGGTACGATACACATCAGCATTGTTTTGTACTGGGCTTGTATCTAGTTTCTCAGCTTGGTGATTTCTTGTTCATTCTGGGTTTTGTCCTTTGTTGGTGTAACAATGTCAGTCTTTTCAGGAGTGTGTCTTGCCGCATCAACAGTCTCTGATTTGTCCATGCATTGATTGTTCATTCCATTGGACTGTTCAGGGACTTGTTCAGGTAGTTGTTCCTTCACTGGTAGTAGATGTTGTCTTGTACGTCTGTATTGCTTCCCATCTGACTCGACCATGTATGAACGAGAGGTCGGGGACAATCTTGAGGCTCACTTTTATTAATAGTTCTATTTATTGAGAAAATACAGAATCTACAAATATCATAGTTCACAACAAACTAAATGGCGATCGGATCCCCAAATGTAGACACGGAACAAAACCGTGTTACAAAAATATTTATTGAATAACAAAAGCGCGGCATAAACAGAAATCGCTGCATGGTCAACAACAACCAGGAAAAACAATACAATAACAAAAAAGCGCTTCCAAAAGGCAAGGAAATAGTAATCCGAGGATAGAAATTGTAGTTTTGATATGAAGAGACCAGTCCATTTATATGCTTGAAAGTCGTTTTACTCCAGCAGCACCAAGAACGTGTTACAGGCTTAATCGTGTAGCAATCAACAATAGAACTCTTACGACATCTTGTGGACGGGAGGTATGACAGCAGGTTACAATGGCTGTACAACAAAACAATAATAAACAGATCTACAGAAATGAAATGACTTGAGTCCAATTGCACAAACTAATCACAAGAGCAAGATCAAATGACTAAACAATTACTCAACTTACAAAACGTTGAACTAAGGGAAAAGGATCGAGAGGTTAGGAAAAACAACGCGTGAGCAAGAGCAGCGACAATGTCAATAATTCGACAAGAGACATGATTTTGGCAGTCATTAAAATCATATGTGTGCTGCTACCTGCTGGAGAAACACAAGAACAGCATCATGACGCCTTTCAGTCCGTCAAAATAATTTGTTGACTACTCCTTCTTTACTGACCACCAAGTGACCTCAAAGCCCAGAGGCTGAGATGGCAAGTTAAATTACGGTATGTCAATTAAATCAAAGCATTTTTTTTTATCATGTAAAATAAAAATACATGCGATTCTATGCATTTCAGGGTTTTAAGAAAGTCAAACCCTCAAATTTCTTTTGCTCGTGGTTTGGCTGCGGCTCAGTGAGGAGTATGTACATTTTACCAAATCCTCGTGAAAATGTTGAATTTTAGGAATAGACAAGTCAATCGTGCAGCTTAGCCAACTTCAAAAATAAAATCCCAACCAATAATAGGTTAATGCTTTGTAAGTATACATATTGACTTCAAACAAACCTTCATCATTTCCCTCATTTCTGTCAATCCCGGAAAATTATATCTTTTTTTTCAATTCTTTTTTTATTGTGAATTCACAGGTCCATACAGTCAATGAAAGAACAAGGCATACAATTCCTTAATACATCTGATTTTACAGCAGAGTAGCTCAATTTAAAATAACCAGGACTGAGTAAGCAATACATAACGTGTAAGGACCAATGAGTATAACTATATCACCATTTTTTAACTATAGTAAAAAAAAAACAACAACAACAAACAAACAAAAACAAATACGAAGTGGGGTAAACTTCTCTGACTCATTACGCTTTCTATTGTAGGAAATCTAAAATACAGACTCAAATAAAACAGCAGAAAGAGTAAAGGGAGGGCGCACAGAAGTTGACTTTAAACAAATGATGGTCGTACTGGCGTGACATAATTGATCCATCTTTCCCATCTATTCAAAAGAGTTTCCTGTTTCAATCTCAAAGCAAAGGTCATCCTCTCCATTTTAAACATATTGTGGAAATTGTAAAATAAGGCGACAATTTCTCACTTTCACACACAGCAAGTGTGTCGTTTTATTTTTTACTCAACTCTCGAGCCAAACAGGTAACGGCTGACAATCCGTTTCCCTAGCAACAAAACTAAACATGGCGGTCCTTAAAGGGACCGCAATTACTTTAGGTATTTGCAGTTCGTGGTGAATTGTGAATTGCGAAGTCACTACACACGTCCCCCCAGAATTCAACACAACAAAAATAGACAAACTAAAGTTCAAGTCGTGGGGGGCGAATCCGACGGCCGTAGCGGCTACGCAGGACGGGGGAGTGAGGAAGCGCGTCCGCAGGGGGCGGGGGCGGAGGAAAAGTGGAAACTGGAGACGGGGGAGTCATGGGGGAGGGGACAGAGGGGAGAAGGCTAGGAGAGTGTCCAGTGGGAGGACGACCTCGCCTCGGAGGTTGAGCCACTTCAACCGGCCTGGCCAAGTCCAGGTGAGCTGGCTTAAGGCGGTCCACCGAGACCCGCTCGGGTTTACCCCCCATGTCAATGACAAAATGTTTCTGTCCCGCCTCTAAAACCCGGAAGGGGCCTTCATAAGGAGGGCGCAATGGCCCTCTGTGCCCATCAACACGAATGAACACATAACTAGCTGACAGGAGGTCCCTGGGCACGTGAGAGCCTGGAACACCGTGGCAGGAAGTGGGCAGAGGGGCAAAAAGTCTGGCATTGTCCAAGAGGGTGGAGCGTTGCGCTGTGGCCGACCAAGGGGTAGAAGCAGTTGGCACAAAATCCCCTGGCACCCGTAGAGGCTGGCCATAAACCAGCTCCGCAGAGGAAGACTGCAGATCCTCTTTAGGCGCTGTCCTGATGCCCAGCATGACCCACGGGAGCCTGTCAATCCAGTTGCCGTCCTTCAAGGTGGCACGAAGAGCAGCCTTCATTGACCGGTGGAAACGCTCGCAAAGGCCGTTGCTCTGTGGGTGATACGCTGTGGTGCGGTGCAACTTCACCCCCAAGCTGTCTGCCACTGCAGTCCAAAGTTCAGAAGTGAACTGCACGCCGCGATCTGAGGAAATGTCCGAAGGGGCGCCAAAACGGGATATCCAGGTGCCAATAAATGCCCGTGCCACGTCGACTGATTTAATGGATGACAGCGGGGCGACCTCCGCCCAACGTGTGGTGCGGTCGACCATAGTTAACAGGTGAGTGTACCCCTGAGAAGGGGGCAGGGGGCCTACCAGGTCGACGTTCACATGGTCGAAACGTCGCTCAGGCACGTGAAAATGTTCCAAAGGGGCCTTGGTGTGGCGGTGCACCTTGGCTCGCTGGCACACCATGCAGGCACGAGCCCAATCTCTTACATCCTTCTTCAGGCCGTGCCACACAAACTTGGCGGCCACCAGTCTTTGAGAGGCCTTGGTCCCCGGGTGAGAGAGTCCATGGACAGCATCGAAAACCTGGCGCCGCCAGCTCAAGGGAACCACCGGCCGAGGTGTGCCTGTGGAAACGTCACAAAGCAAAGTGGTGCCGGAGCTGTCAAAGACCATGTCCCTCAGGTGCAAACCTGTAGTGGACGACCGGCACTGCTGCACTGTGGTGTCGGTAGCCTGGTCCTTCGCCATACTGCAGTAGTCGAGACCCAGGTGGACCGCTCCAGTCATGGCCCGGGAGAGGCAGTCAGCAACACAGTTGTCTTTCCCTGCCA
This sequence comes from Hippocampus abdominalis, assembly GCA_018466805.1. Classification (NCBI taxonomy): domain Eukaryota; kingdom Metazoa; phylum Chordata; class Actinopteri; order Syngnathiformes; family Syngnathidae; genus Hippocampus; species Hippocampus abdominalis. Next base: position 131,797 of record CM031710.1, read on the forward strand.
CGTGCTGAACGTCTGTAGTGAACTCTGAGACATAGGTCAGCTGGCGTTGCTGTCGGGCGGACCATGGTTCTGTGGCCTTGGACATGGCGAAGGTCAAAGGTTTGTGGTCGACGTAAACCGTGAACTGGCGGCCTTCCAGCATGTGCCGAAAATGGCGGATGGCGAGGTACATCCCCAGCAGTTCACGGTCGAAAGTACTGTACTTCCGCTCAGGGAGGCGCAGCTGCCTACTGAAAAAGGCGAGAGGCTGCCAGGTACCGTCCACCCACTGTTCAAACACCGCCCCCACCGCGTAGTCAGAAGCGTCCGTGGTCAGTGCCACAGGGGCGGAAGAGGAGGGATGTGCCAGCATCGTAGCCCGTGCCAGAGCTGCTTTAGTGTCCGTAAAAGCCCTGACCCTGCTTTCAGTCCAGTCCACAGTGTGCTTGGGCTTCTTGCCTTTAAGGGCCTCATAAAGAGGCCGCATAGTGCGAGCTGCCCCCGGGATGAAACGATGATAAAAGTTCACCATGCCAAGAAATTCCTGCAGGGACTTCACAGTGACTGGGCGTGGGAACGCTGCGACGGCTTCCACCTTAGACGGGAGAGGAACTGCGCCTGCCTCCGTGACCCTGTGCCCCAAGAAGTCAATGGTGGAGAGGCCAAACTGGCACTTTGCCGGGTTGATGATAAGTCCGTGTTGACTGAGCCGTTGAAAAAGGGTTCGGAGGTGTGCCATGTGTTCTGCCGTGGAAGAACTCGCTACCAGGATGTCGTCAAGGTACACGAAAACAAAGGAAAGGTCCCGCAGCACAGAGTCCATCAGACGTTGGAAGGTCTGAGCAGCGTTCTTAAGTCCAAACGGCATGCGCAGAAACTCAAATAATCCAAAAGGTGTGATGACTGCTGTTTTAGGGATGTCAGGGGGGTGAACGGGCACCTGATGGTAGCCCCTAACGAGGTCGACCTTGGAGAAAATCACCTTGCCGGCTAGGTGAGCTGAGAAATCCTGGATGTGTGGCACAGGGTAGCGGTCGGGCGTCGTAGCGTCGTTGAGCCGTCGATAGTCACCACAAGGGCGGCAGCCGCCACCGGGTTTAGGGACCATGTGGAGAGGAGAGGCCCAAGGGCTGTTCGAGCGGCGGACAATCCCCAGGCGCTCCATGTTGTTGAACTCCGTCTTGGCCACAGCCAGCTTGGCCGGGTCCAGGCGCCGGGCGCGGGCGTAGACCGGTGGGCCCGTGGTGGCGAGGTGGTGTTCCACCCCGTGTCTGGCAGTCGCAGAGGTGAAGGTGGGCTGTGTGAGTGCAGGGAATTCGGCGAGTAGGCGATGGAAAGCGTCTGTGAGGGGGAGGATGCTGGAGAGGCGGATGACTTCAGCCGGGCCGAGTGTACACTCGTAAGAACAAAAAGTGGCAGCGTCTATCAAACGTTGATTTTTCATGTCCACTAAAAGTCCATGAGCGCACAAAAAATCCGCCCCCAAAAGCGGTACATCGACACGCGCTGTAACAAAGTTCCAACCAAAACGCTGCCCGCCGAAGCACAGTTCCACAAACCTCATGCCGTAGGTGCGGATGGGGCTCCCATTAGCAGCTGCCAAAGGGGGGCCGTGGCTGTCAGCTACCATGTCGATCTGCGATGCGGGCAAAATGCTGCGTTGCGCCCCTGTGTCGCAGAGGAAACGCCGTCCAGAGATAGAGTCGCAGATGAAAAGTAGCCTGCCAACGTTGCCGACGCTCATGGCCACTAATGAGCGCCAGCCACGGCGTTTCCCGGCCCGCCGAACGAGCACGGCGAGCGGCACTTCCTGGCCTTCGGTCCAAACTTGGCGTGGTAAAAACATAAACCAGTAGCCGGCCGCGGGTGAGGCACAGCCGCTGCGACGAGCGCGTAATTATCGGGGGCACCAGCGGCAGCCACGGGGAGGAGAGCCGCTGCACAGTGTTGCTGGCTGGCCAGGAAAAATTTATCAGCCTCCGCAGCTAGCTCTCTACAGTCAGTGATAGCAGTGTTCGCTAAAGCTGCCCTCACCTGTGCGGGTAATTGGCGCAGAAAAAGGTGAAGAAAAAGAAAGTCCGGTTTGTGCTCGCCCAGCAGCTCGAGCATGCGATCCATTAACTCGGAGGGTTTGCCGTCCCCCAGGCCGTGGAGAGAGAAAAGTTTGCTGGCTCGTTCAGCGTCGGAAAGTTCAAAGGTTTTCAATAAGTGAGCCTTCAGCGCATCATATCGTCCGTCTGTCGGAGGAGACTTGAGGAGACTCACGACCCTGGAAGCCGTCGAGCTGCCCAGCGCGGAAACAACGTAGTAATATTTAGTAATGTCCGCAGTGACGTCGCGTAGGGCGAACTGGGCCTCGGTCTGAGCGAACCAAGCAGACGCAGATGATTCCCAAAACTCGGGGAGCTTGAGCGAAACAGCGTTCACGGACATCTTCGCGGTCTGGAATCGTCCAGCAAAAAACGTCGAGGGTCACCAGTGTGGAAATTGTAAAATAAGGCGACAATTTCTCACTTTCACACACAGCAAGTGTGTCGTTTTATTTTTTACTCAACTCTCGAGCCAAACAGGTAACGGCTGACAATCCGTTTCCCTAGCAACAAAACTAAACATGGCGGTCCTTAAAGGGACCGCAATTACTTTAGGTATTTGCAGTTCGTGGTGAATTGTGAATTGCGAAGTCACTACAATATCATAGATTATGTCGATCCACTCTTCAACAAGGGTTTTTCAGGTTTTAACCACTTTCTTGTAATAGCTTTTCTGCTAGCGGCACTTAGGATCTGAAATAAATATTTAACTTTATTAGAAACGTTTTCTGATGTAATGGCCGCTAAGTATAACGACTCAAATTTAAATTGGATGTCCAGCTGAAAAACACTCTGTAGAACCTTATGTACCTCCCGCCAAAACGGCACCAATGTACGGAGCCCCTAAAGGGACATGGAAGGAAAAATAAAAAAACTTTGCGTTCCCTCGTAATCTTTTTTTTTTTAAATTCCTGTTGATGTGCTTCCGGGTCATCGTACGTGTAACGGAAAACAACAATCATGGCGCGTCTTCAACCGTTCGTGAGTTTAATAGAATTTTACTTTGAAATTGGCTTGAAATACAAAGACATTAAATCTGTTCTTGATCTTAAATACGGTTTCCAAATAAGCAAAATACATTTGAAGCGAGTGCTGAACCAAAGAGGACTATTTCGTCGGAAAACGCTCAATGACTTGGGGGTCCTGGTTGACTTCATTCGCAACCAATTGCAGCATTCCGGACTACTACACGGTTACAGGTGGATGTACAGTAAGTGCAGAGAATATGGACTTCTTGTCAGGAAAGAAGTGACAGCCAGTGCATGGAGTTCTGGTTATCCCTCTTCACAGACCTCAGAGACAATGGCTTCTTTGATGGTGGATTTCTGGACAAAAGCATCCTACAATTTTGTTGCATGGGACTTATTCAGGTGAGTTCATACATTCTGATAGACTCACTAATTAAATGTGTATTTTTGGACGTGAGAGTGAGTTGATGGGAAAGTGGACAGGGACAAGAAAGAAGGAAAGAAGATAATGGTGTGTGTGTGTGGGGGGGGGGGGGGGTGTCACAGGGTGAAGATGAAATGACCAAGGTAAAAAAAGATGAAGGAAAAGTGGGGAGTGGGGATATGTGGTACACATGAGAGGGGGGCTGATATGACTGTGCAGCTCTTTCTAAATCTGTATATTATTCTCAACAGGATGAGTTGGATGACAAGGCGCTCGTTTGGAACAGCCATCTCATCAGGCCCTCAAAGAACATGAATGTCCCCAGTGGTCGGCCCAACGTGATGTATACGTTACCTGAACTTTATGGTACAAGGGACTTCCTCTCCCCAGTTGACAATGAACAAGTTCAACTGTGCAAAAGCCAGTGTGTCTTTCGTTTGACCATGCCTTGTGATCCGGATGTATTTGCATTGTGTGCTTTCTTAATGGCCCAGTCCGATCTTATGCCACCAAAAGATCCGTATCAGGCTGTGAACTTGTATTTGCACCTCAGAGAGGCCCTCACCGCAACTCTTTAAGTTAGAAAGATTATGTTTTCAGGGTTCAGAGACATTAACTGTTGGTGAAAGTAGTTTTCCTTCCGCAGACCAATCATTAGAATAGTATTTATATTCTATTACAGTCAAACCTTGGTTTTCGTCCATAATCCGTTCCAGAAGGCTGTTCGAAACCCGAATTGTTCGAAAACCGAAACCACGCTCTTTTTAAAATAAAAATGTTTACTGAACACGTCTGCTCACAATGGAAAGCAACACGAGGAAGCGTCACATCCTCGTCTACCCGAGGAAGCATCACTTCCTCGTGTAAGGAAGGCGAGAGGAGTCAAATGGTGCATTCAAGTGCGCTCAGTTTGTTCGAGAACCGAAATTTGTTCGTCATTCGAGGCATAAAAAACTCGAAATGTTTGGTCGAAAACCAAATTGGTCCAGAACCGAGATGTTCGAAAACCGAGGTTGGACTGTATTTTATATTCAAAATGTAAATATAAATTACAGCCATCTATGTTTTGCTTGGTGTTTGGGCTAAACTATATTATGGCTCCTCAACTGGTGTGAGAAGTAACATTTATTGAAGCCTGAATTTGACCATTGCCATTTCTTCAACCCCTTGTTCTTCTTTAATCACTACACTTTCAATGGATAATTAAAACACCATCACAATTAAAAAGTTTATCTGCTGTTTTTCTTACTGTATAAGGACAACATATTTGATCTACAATATAAAATGTTTGTTTGTCAAAGCATTATTGGTGTAAATAAACATTCTTTCTTGGTTGCTGACTTTATCCACAAATACTTAACCAGCGTGGATGCTGAAGAGTATTCCTGCATACTTGTACATCATCCCAATTGAATTTTCACCTGCTGATGATTACGTAATTGTCACTCATCACTTTCGTCAGCAGGTGGTGTCTTTTGTTAAAAAAAACTTGGAACAAATTTTATTCACATTGAGAAATTCTTTCAAACATCAATCTCAAACATTTAAATGGAATACAAACTAGAAAAACACTTATTTTTCTTCTAACAGTGCAAATATTAGTAACCATTTATGATGTATCAACTTCAAACCTTTGGGTCAAACTGAAAACTCCCATCTTATACCTGAAACCATCATGATAATAAGTGGTGCAGAAAATGGAAAGAATGGAGAATTATAATGGAATCAATTGCATTGTAATAATGCACAATACACAAATGGAAAATACAACTGCAGACTGCCCATCACGTGGTTAACTATGCCAGATGTTTTACATCTCAAAAGTGCAAATGAACAACAGAGCCAATGAAATGCTTCAACTCACTCTCTCTCTCTCTATATATATATAGACATCTCTCTCTCTCTATCTATATATATATACAGTGTATAGATATATACATCTCTCTCTCTCTCTCTCTCTCTATATATATATATATATACAGTGTATAGATATATACATCTCTCTCTATATATATCTCTATCTATATATAGATATATCTATATCTATATATAGATATAGATATATCTATATATATCTATATATAGAGAGAGAGAGAACACTTCTTGATCGCAAGAAGTCCCAAGTCCTCCTCCATGATTCTCTCCTCCCCCGTGTAGTGTCTCTCAAATCAGCCGCGCACGAGAATCAACATTCGCCACACTGACCCGGAAGCACCCATCCATCCATCCATTTTCCGAACCGCTTCATCCTCACTAGGGTCGCGGGGGGTGCTGGAGCCTATCCCAGCAGTCTTCGGGCAGTAGGCGGGGGACACCATGAATTGGTTGCCAGCCAATCGCAGGGCACACAGAGACGAACAACCATCCACGCTCACACTCATACCTAGGGACAATTTAGAGTGCCCAACGAGCCTGCCATGCATGTTTTTGGAATGTGGGAGGAAACCGGAGCACCCGGAGAAAACCCACGCAAGCCCGGGGAGAACATGCAAACTCCACACAGGGAGGCCGGAGCTGGGATCGAACCCGGTACCTCTGCACTGTGAAGCCGACGTGCTAACCACTGGGCTACCGGGCCGCCACCCGGAAGCACGTCAACAGGAATTTAAAAAAAAAAAAGATTACGAGGGAACGCAATACTTTGCGAGGGAACGCAAAGTTTTTTTATTTTTCCTTCCATGTCCCTTTAGGGGCTCCGTACCAATGATGTACAGCACCAAAATAAATAAAAATGGTTTGCTTCAAGGCACCCACATTGCCGCCAGCATGCAGAAGAATTAGTGTCGTGCCTCTTTTGAGCTGGGGTGACGAAAAATCTTATTAGCGTTTTCCAGCAAAACTCTCGCCAAACACGTACGTGAGCTTGAAGTTTTCCATTGTATCTCACAGAGATTTTCCCAAACCTCTTCCTTTAAGATCATATTACCTTCCCGCTCCCATTTTTGTTTTATGTGCAGTGAACTTTGCTTTATTTGTTGTAACCCCTTGAAAATTGTTTAGATGAGTTTCTGGTTAGAGCCGTTACTATAAGCATCCATAAACACTTTTAACAGAAGATTATCCCAGCCTGTGTCACGGTTCTGTTTTCGATCTGGCCAGCAGGTGGCATGATTGGACTTCTTAGTGCACACCTGCTGCCAATCCTTCAGCTGTATTGTTTATGCCTTGCTGCTTCCTTGCTCATCGACCTTTTGCTATAGACCTCGTCGTTTTTCGCGTTTGAACTCTCGGTACTATTGATCTTGTAAGTATGGTTTTTATTTTGTGATTTGGCTTTTGCTTGCGTGTATTTTGATACATTGTTTTTCGTTTGTATTCTCGTTTCTTGTTTTAACCCCTTGCCTTTTGTGCAAGCGCTTTTTGTTCATTGTTTTTTGTACTCCCTGGTCCGTTTGGGCCAGCACTTTATGTTACTACTTTGTCGGTGCGATTTTTGTATATTAAAACATTTTTGCCGGAGACCTTGTTAGCGTCTACACTTTTTCATCCATCCATTTTCCACCGCTTATCCGGGGTCGGGTCGCGGGGGCAGCAGCTTTAGGAGGGAAGCCCAGACTTCCCTCTCCCCAGCCACTTCTTCGAGCTCTTCCTGGCGGATCCCAAGGCGTTCCCAGGCCAGCTGGGTGACATAGTCTCTCCAGCGTGTCCTGGGTCGTCCCCGGGATCTCCTGCCAGTGGGACATGCCCGGAACACCTCACGAGGGAGGCGTCCAGGAGGCATCCTAATTAGATGCCAGAGCCACCTCATCTGGCTCCTCTCGATGTGGAGGAGAAGCGGCTCTACTCTGAGCCCCTCCCGGATGACCGAGCTTCTCACCTTATCTCTAAGGGCGAGCCCGGACACCCTGCGGAGAAAACTCATTTCGTCCGCTTGGATCCGGGATCTCGTTCTTTCGGTCACGACCCATAGCTCGTGACCATAGGTGAGGGTTGGGACGTAGATCGACCGGTAAATTGAGAGCTTCGCCCTTTGGCTCAGCTCCTTCTTCACCACGACAGACCGATACAGGCCGGGACGAAAACCACACTGCCCCTCCTCAATCTGAGGCTCGACTTCCTGACGAACCCTCCTCTCCAGCACCCCTGAATAGACCTTACCAGGGAGGCTGAGGAGTGTGATCCCTCTGTAGTTGGAACACACCCTCCGGTCCCCCATTTTAAAAAGAGGGACCACCACCCCGGTCTGCCAATCCAGAGGCACTCTCCCCGATGACCACGCGATGCTGCAGAGGCGTGTCAACCAGGACAGCCCCACAGCATCCAGAGCCTTGAGGAACTCCGGGCGGATCTCATCCACCCCTGGGGCCTTGCCGAGGAGCTTTTTAACCACATCGGTGACTTCAACCACAGAGATTGGAGAGCCCACCTCAGGGTCCTCAGACTCTGCTTCCTCCAAGGAAGGCGTGTTGGTGGAGTTGAGGAGGTCTTCGAAGTACTCTGCCCACCGGTTCACAACGTCCCGAGTCGAAGTCAGTAGCGCCCCATCCCCACTGTACACAGTGTGAGTGGTGCAGTATGCTGTTAAATCTTGTGATCCCCATCTTCCAAATCTTGCGTCCCACTTTTTTTTTTTTTTCAAGAATCAAAACAAGGGCACGGAAAATCCTACTGGATCCACCACACCCTGCCCACCACCTTTTCCAGCTACTCCCCTCAGGCAGGCGCTACCGATCCATGCGCACCAAATCCAGCAGACACTTACAAAGCTTCTTCCCTCTAGCCATTAACTCCCTAAACAGTCACTGACTTATACTCCACCGCATCAGACACTTTAAAGCGCTCAAGGACATCTGCATGATTGCACACTTCTTGTAAACAAATACTGCTACTGGTCACTTTAAAATGGTTCAATGATTTTCTGCACCAACTGTTATAGTATTGTATTCTACCACTGAACATTTTAGCTCTGCTTAATACTCTGCACTTTGTCTCACAGTTGTCACTGGGTGGTACTACCGCACTACGGTTCACTACATTACGAAATGTCCTTTCATACTTACTTGTCATGTCCTTGTTTATGATGATACTAATGCACGCTGCATTAGTATCATCATAAATTTACCGGAGTCAAATTCCTTGTGCGTTCTACATACTTGGCCAATAAAGATGATTCTGATTCTGATTCTGATTCTGATTTAGGTAAAAAGTCTGGATCAAATGCAACCCATCTCAAGATCTTCACCCCCTCTTTCAAATGATTTTGAAACCTTGTCTCCAATTGCAGATTGTATTGGAAATTCTGCTGATAATGCACTTTCAATGTCCTTCCACCTGGCATAGTATTTTGGGTTGCACAAACAAATCAATGGCCTTAACTGAGCCGCAATATAGTAATCTTTGAAACATGGAAGGGGCTACTCCCCCTTTGTTTTTTGCCAATTGTAAACTCTGATATCTAATTCTTGGTCTCTGTCCCTGCCAAACGAATCTCGAAATTAGCCTGTCCCACTCCTGAAATTGCTGGTCAGGTATATCTAATGGAAGAGATTGGAAGAGGTATAATAGTTTCGGAAGAATGACCATTTTGACAGACTCCATATGCGAACCAAAATCAAGACAAGGTATCTTATGTCTTCCTTAATCTTTTTGTTCAGAGGGAGATAGTTCAGTGAGAACAATTTTGTCAAATCGAGTGAAATATTTACCCCTAAGTAACTAATTGATTCCGATTCCCATTTCAAATAGGGTGTGTATGAAACGGAGAATTTGTGTTTTTGGAATATTAAGATTGTATCCTGAGAATAATCCATAATGTTCCAAGAGAACAAATAGCCGAGCCAAAGAATATTCGGGGTTGGATAAATACACCAATATGTCATCAGCAAATAACGAGATAACTTGTTCTCCCCCGTTCGTCACTATTCCTTTAATATTGTTTCCCTGTGTGATCGACTGGCTCAGGGGTTCGATAAAGATTGCAAACAAGGCAGGACTGAGTGGACAGCCCTGTCTTGTTCCTCGTTCCAGGAGAAAAGGATTAGACAAAGCTCCATTAATTTTAATTCTTGCCATTGGACTGTCATAGAGGGCTTGTATTATTTTAATAAAATTATTATCAAATCCAAATCTATCCAAAACTTTATATACGGTAATAAGGACCAATTCACACAATCAAATGCTTTTTCTGCGTCCAGCCCCACCAGTACTGCCTCCAGATTATGATTTTTTTAATATGGTTTATTACATGTAATGTCCTTCTGATACTATCTTGAGTTTGTCATTCTCGTATAAAACCCGTCTGATCAAGGCTAATTATTTGCGGTAACAATCCTTCTAGGCGTTTGCAGATTATATAGGTAAAGATTTTATAGTCCTGGTTCAACACGCTTATTGGTCTAAAATTACCACAATCCGACCTATCTTTCCCCTCCTTCGGAATTAGTGATATCACTGCTTCCCTCCATGAGGCAGGTATACTCCGCCCTTTAAGTACCCAGTTGAAGGTGGACTGCAACACAAGGAGCCCACCATGACTCTGTACCACTCAGAGGAGAATCCGTCCGGGCCTGGTGTCTTATTTGGTTTAAGATGTGATATGGCTTAGCGAATTTCTTTCTCTGTTATTTCAAACTGAGCGCACTTGAATTCACCATTTGACTCCTCTCGCCTTCCTTACACAAGGAAGTGACGCTTCCTCGGGTAGACGAGGAAGTGACGCTGTACAGTCAGTCAAACCTCAGTTTTTGACCATAATCCTTTCCCGAAGGCTGTTCGAAAACTGAATTGTTTGAAAACCAAAACCATGTTTCCCATTAGAATCAATGTAAAAAAATTAATCCGTTCCAAGTCCAGAAAATAAATTTTATAAAAGCATTTTTTCAACTATTTTACACCATTAACTCTATACATGTGTAATAAGAGAGCAGGTAACAAAAAAATACAAACATTTTATATGTTTTATTTTTACCAATTTTAACATAAACATTGATATCGTGACAATTGTAGATTGCATTCTTTTACACCTTGAATTTATAAACCCTAAAATAATGGCTGTAACTATGGGCGCTCTGTCTACCATCCTACACTACGGTACGAGGTAACATCCCTCCATCCATTTTCTGAACCGCTTTATCCACACAAGTCCAGTCTCGTCCATATTAAAAGTTTGCTGGGGAAGACATTCCTTGGCCTTTATGAAATTTTCAAACTCAACTTTAAACTTTGCGGCAGCTTCCTTGTCTGAACTGGCTGCCTCACCATAACGAATCACTTCTTTTCCTCAACTTTTCGAACCATCCTCTGCTTGCTTTAAAATCAAACTCTTCAGGAGCAATGCTAGGATCCTTTTTTTTTTTAATCAAATCTCCATACAATTGTCTTGTTTTGCCACAAATCGTATCTTGGCTAAGACTGTCCCCTGCTAGCTGTTTCTCATTTATGAAAATAAGCAAACGTTTCTCCACTTCCTTTAATATGTGTGGCCTTTGTTCACTAAACACACACGATCCTTTAGCTACTGACGTTATAATGGTCTTTCTTTTTTAGGATGCTGCTGATTTCGGCATGCCGAACTCCTTAGCCAACACAGACACATGCACACCTGATTCATATTTCACTATCAAATCTTTCTTAAATTCAATAAATTTGCGCACTATTTTCCTCTTTTTTCAGCAGCTTTACTTCTTCCACTTGCTTTCTTTGGTGCCATGCAGAAATAACAGTCCAATTTGCGTCGATCTCAACAAACACGTCGGCTTTTTAAAAAATCTTTATTGAACACGTCTGCTCACAATGGACGCAGTGGTGGTTCGGGCATTATATCATATTTCTATATGAAAAGGAAACACATTGATCCAGACACAGAGAGAGAGTCAGATGATGATGGTGGCGAGAGATCTGAAGAGGAGCAAGTTGAAAGCACCAGAGAGGGAGAGTCAGAGGACACGGGATTCATTTATTTTCAGAGCGAGGACACAGAGCAGGAAAGGGATACAAATGAAGATCCTGAGAATGAGGAAGATGAGACTGCAATAGAAGTGGAGTGTGAGACACAGACAGAGGATATTTGCGCTTCAACAAGCACTGGACCATCAGATATGTGATGCTGAAAAGAACACTATCCTGTTTTGTGTGTGTGTGTGTGTGTGTGTGTGTGTGTGTGTGTGTGTGTGTGTGTGTGTGTGTGTGTGTGTGTGTGTGTGTGTGTGTAACTTTTTTAGTATCCCCTTTTTTTATTTTATTTAACAGGAACAATATATAGGACGGGCGGCCCGGTAGTCCAGTGGTTAGCACGTCGGCTTCACAGTGCTGAGGTACCGGGTTCAAATCCAGCTCCGGCCTCCCTGTGTGGCGTTTGCATGTTCTCCCCGGGCCTGCGTGGGTTTTCTCCGGGTGCTCCGGTTTCCTCCCACATTCCAAAAACATGCATGGCAGGCTGATTGGGCACTCTAAATTGTCCCTAAGTATGAGTGTGAGCGTGGATGGTTGTTCGTCTCTGTGTGCCCTGCGATTGGCTGGCAACCAATTCAGGGTGTCCCCCGCCTACTGCCCGAAGACAGCTGGGATAGGCTCCGGCACCCCCCGCGACCCTAGTGAGGATAAAGCGGTTCGGAAAATGGATGGATGGATGGAATATATAGGACATTGCCTTTTAAAATGTGGATAATTATATGCATGTAAAACATCTAGCTTCAGTGTATTTGCAATTTTAGTCCGTCAGGCTTGAGAATGTATTAATTTATATTTATTGAATACAATAAAAAAATTAATACAATTAATAAATAGCATCAATCAATACATTTTAGACACTTGTGTATGTCTAAGTGCCTCAGCAATGTAAGTGTAGTGGGTTAGTGTACATGCTGTGTCCATGCAGAACTTGTGTTTACGTTTATTTGGTTTGTCTTTGTCCACATACATCAGTAGATGTAAAGAGGACGCGCCAATGCAGCCGAAAACCGTTTCCCAGGACCCTGAGGGGGACAGGAGAAGGAGCTTCAAGGCAGGCTGGTACCATATCCACCCCTGGCTTGAATATTCTCAACAGATGGACTCGGCGTATTGTTATGCTTGCAGACATTTTAGCCCTCCTAATACTGTTTTTTTTCTCATCACTGTAATGTTATAATAATAATAATAATAATAATACATTTTATTTATAAGCGCCTTTCAGAACACTCAAGGACACTGTACAATCAAAAGCAATAAAACCACATATAAAATTATAAATAATAAATAATAAAAGAGGAGATGAGTCTAAACAGAGTATGCAATTTTAAATAGGTGGGTTTTGAGATGAGTTTTGAATACGGGAAGAGAGTCAATATTACGGATGTCGGGTGGTAGTGAGTTCCAGAGTTTGGGGGCAGAGCGGCTGAAAGCTCTGCACCCCATCGTGCTGAGACGGGCAGAGGGAACACAGAGGTGGAGGGAGGCTGAGGATCTGAGGGAACGAGAGGGAACGGAAATTTGAAGAAGGTCAGACAGATAGGGGTGGGCAAGGTTATGGATGGCTTTGAATGTGAAGAGGAGTATTTTGAAGTTGATCCTCAGTTTGACAGGGAGCCAGTGGAGCTGCTGGAGGACAGGGGTGATGTGATGGAAGGAGGGGGTTCTAGTGATGATACGAGCTGAAGAATTCTGGACCAGTTGAAGTTTATGGAGAAATTTGTGATGGACACCGAAAAGAAGTGAATTGCAATAGTCAATACGGGAGGTGACGAGACTGTGGACAAGGATAGCTGTGGTGTGAGGGGTGAGAGAGGGACGAAGACCGGGTTATGTTATTAATGTGGGAGTTGAAAGATAATGACTATAATGCTTTCAAAGTTTGATGAAATAAAAAGTCAAATAAGATTTCAAATCTGTCTTTTTAGCCCTGGGTTGAATGTGCCCCTCCATCAAAACCCCTGGGCCCAGCCCGGCCCCCTCAGTGAAATTGATCTAGAACCGCCACTGAATGGACACACAACGAACGCTCTTTTTTGTAAAAAATCTTTGAACACGTCTGTAAAGACTTGTTTTATTAAATGTAGTTTGCTTTAATAGGTTTTCAGAGGAGGTTTGGTCATTTATTGAAAGTGAAATGAAAAGAACGTTTAAATGACAAGAGAATGTGCGAAATGAAGCAAATACGTGTCTGTTTGTAATCAACAAATCCTTACCTTGATACTCCAATCAATACCTCGTATCCACAACTTTGTCGTGGAAAATATGAGCCCCAGATGCTCCTCTTGGTTTTGTTCAGTTTACTCCCGACTTTGTACGTATTTTACCAGCGACTGGCAATGAAGAGAAAGCGACATCAGGGTGAAAAAATAGTTGAGAGTGTGATGTGCAAAAATGCAAAAGGAGAACAAGCGAAATTACTCGTGCTAAGGAGCTGTTGCGCCAAATTCCCAATGATTTTTTTTTTCCAAACCCGAGAACATCGACCATCGTGAAGAAGGAGAAGTGGAGGCGAGGCACGCCGACAACAGATGCATTTTCAAGAATTCATATAAGCACAGCCAGAAAGTCAAATACCCACATCGTTTGGCAGCAACCCGTGACATGCGGTGAGATTCTTAACTGGTGAGGCACTAGTTTCTGTTATCCACTGTCACTCCTTAGTAGGTTGCCGACCACCTGCCAGCTTCATTGGTTCCTTCACTAAGATGACGAGCGCACGGTTGGCTTTCCATTGTGGCTTCTTGGAAGCTTGGTCGCGGCGCATGGTCTCAGACGTAGTACGAGGGGCTTAAGTTTCCTGTTCCCGGCATCTTTCCTGGGATCGATTGTTGAGGCGAATGGTCAAACTCATGAGTTCCTCCAGGTGAGTGATGTCATCATGACCCGCCAGTTAATTTTGAACTGAGGAGCTGAGTCTGAGAAAGAAGACAGGATTTCCGGGCGTGCATTGCTCACAGCAACAGCCCAAGAACTAGCCTGGACAATCAACAGACTCCTAACAAACACGACTTTCGGAATCTTGAAAATAAGTGGAGTGTCGTTGGTCAAAGATGAGAGCACAGTGATGAATAAATTGATCGCATTGATGGGGTTTTCCATGATAACAAGACAAGTGACATGCGTTCTGTTCACGGGATACCACTGGATGTTGGTACACCCCAGCGGTGGTGGTCAGTGACTCAGGGGGAGGATTCCCTAAAGTGCGAGCAAGGTGATCGCACCGCAGAGCTCCATCAAATCTGTGTATGCCGCTCGTCCCAACTTGAAAACCCAATAATCGTCATTGTGAATGTTGGGGGAAGAGAGGCCTCCTCTCCCCCGCGCGTTCGTTGAATTTCGGACGAGGAGAATGTTGGTAATCCAAATAAAGGCTGGAGTCGATGAACAGTTCCTTCGAAGCTTTTAATAACGGAATATTCCGGGCACCCGCAGTTACAGACAATGGCCGCGCGTCACGAGTGCGAAGCAGGAAGAGATTCACATCATTTTTATACCATCAGGAGGGCGGTACCGGGGCACCAAGTGTGATATCAGAATCAGAATCTGAATCAGAATCAGAATTTATGAGAGTTTATGATCATGATATCATAACTTTCGTTTCTCCAAAACCGATGCTCATCTTGGCGCATTCCAAAGTTTGTGCGTCTTCAGTAGGGAGTATTCCAATTCTAGGTGATGATTTGTTACAAGGACGCCAAGCTACACTGCAGCGATGGGAAAGTTATACAGTATGACTAAATGTGAGCAGAATACACTTCATTCCCCCTCTCGGACTCGTAAGAGTCCGACACCTGAAAAGTAGAACAAGAAACAAAAACACGCAACAATGACCACATATTGATCATTAAGGGTTGTCCATGTCCATGGTGTGTTAGATGTCCTCCGGGGCGAAAGCATTGTTTTGGGGAGTTGGATGAATGACCAGGAGAGAGGCTGTTATAAGTGTGAGCGAGAATGTCATGGTGAGAGGGGTAGGGGTTGTGGCTCGTCAGTGATGAATTGAACTATATTGGTCGTTTTCTTCAGGACCTTAGGGTAGACTACCTGGTCCCGGGTTGATTTTCACCGGGGTTATTTTTGCCCGTATACCGTGGAATCAACCTCTATTGAATGGTGTCACCAATAGGGGGCAGCTGGGGTTGAATCAGTAGATTTGTTTTTTTGGTCCTTATCAGGTGATGGGATCGCTCAGCCCAAGGTGAATTTGTGTGCAATAATTACTCCAATAAAGAAAGAGCATATCTCTCTTTTTTTTTTTTTTTTTGCATCATCATATCTCAATTAAAAGCGTTCTTTGCAGCATAATCAATTAATGATTGCAAGCATAAGCATTCTTCATTGCAAGCATGGTCAATGCATCATTAATAATATGCAAATATATAATAACTAAAAACAATCGACCTAACATTTCCCTTGTTTACACTGCATTTGCTCATGTCACATTGAACCTTCCTGTCAAACTTTATTCAGTGGAGTCATGTCAGGGGCTGGAAAAAGTAGGTTATCACTAGTTTTAAAATAATCAGAAAAAAATGCAGGAAAAGATGGTTAAAATAATTTACGACATTTTGTTATTGAAGTTAAATCATGTCTCCATTAGCCGAGCCGTTTTTTATATCAGAACCTTTACCATCCAAAAGTAACAGCAGAGGGTACATTCGATTCACTTTAGTCGTGGGCGTACCGGCCGTAGTGATAAACCGGATAAGCAGAGCCTAGATACAGGAAAATCAGCAACATCCACACAATGTCAAGATAGCCGGATAAAAAAAAATGTAAGCGAGATTAACACACCATTTTCTTTTTTAAATGTCACAAAGGTCTTACCCACTAATTCTGACGACAAGGGCGTGGTCACGCCTGGAATGGTCCAGTTCAGTGTGCGAGGCCCTCAGGGCGTGGTAGAACAACACTGTTCATCCACACATCGCACACGCTCCATTGGCCTCAGCCAAGAGCACATCCACCGCTATGCGGTCCCGGAACGTCATCAGAGAGGTGACTGTCAATTGTTTTACTTCCAATAGCCAAAAAGCTTCCTCAGTATAATTTGCAAGCTTCTGGACACTGTAGTGGAGGTAGCTGATTCCGTCAGCAACCTGGTTAACCAATTTATACCCACGCAGTACGCCACAAGGAACTCCAATTGCACCAACTTAGGTGGAATCTCAAATATCCTCTGCTGTGGAAGTATAGTCATTGGAAAAATAGCTTCTCAATTGTTTTCTAATTATTTTCCGCGCTAACTATAATTCCCCCTCTTTTTCTTTTTTTGTTTCTTAAAAAAAAAAGAAAAACTCAGAAAAACAACAATTATCGAATTGTTATTTGTCGATAAAATTGTTAGAAGTATACTCCTCTCAACACTGTGATTCAGGTCAACACAGTAAACCAAACATCCATTTCTTGTCTACATTAACACCCCCGCCCTTTCATTTCCAAGTCTCCTGTCTATGTCCCCCTCCCACACATACACACACAGAACATATTTTGCGCCTGCATCCACACACACACACACACACACACACACACACACACACACACACACACACACACACACACACACACACACACACACACACACACACACACCTGTTCACTCAGAAACACTCATTCAGAATGGTTTGGTTGCAAATTGAACCATTCACTTTCCCGAACAAACTCTCCCTACATTTTTGTTTTTTCTTGCTTAGTCATTTTTTCGTATTTTCTGGTTTTGCAGTTTTTGTATTTTCTGTTTTAATAATTTTTATTGTCTTTGGGGTTTTAATAATTTTTATTGTCTTTGGGGTTTTAATAATTTTTATTGTCTTTGGGGTTTTAATATTTTTTTTTGTCTTTGGGGTTTTAATCATTTTTATTGTCTTTGGGGTTTTAATCATTTTTATTGTCTTTGGGGTTTTAATATATATTTTTTTCTTTTGTTTGCACCTCCTCTTACACAGAAGTACCCAATTCAGGGTACCTTTTTTCTCCGCGAACTTCTGTATTATCCGCAAATATTTCTGTTTTTCGCGAACTTCTGTATTCTTCTCTTCTCTTTATATTTCTCTTTTTCTCATAAATCCCTTCATTCGCGAACTTCTTCATTCGTAAATCTCTTCATTCGTGAATTTCTTAAAACAAAGTTACAGTTGCGCATTACACTGTTCATCCAGCCACAAGTTATCTTTTTAGAATATCAATTCAAGACGTAGTTCTTACCTTGGTCTCAGCCCACAGACAGAAGATCAATTTAGAGGATAAATGTCCTCTTACCTCGTCAATTGATATTCGGAGTAAGAGATCGTGGTTTGGGAAATTGAATGCTTCCACTGTGTTGGAAGGCACGCCATTTCATGGTACGAGTGATAGTACAATTAATAAAGTTAAATATGAAATTGACCTAAACTAGACTCGAATTCAGCCTGAGGATGCATTGTCTAAATTGACCACTAGATGACGTCAGAAGAAATTGTCTATTGAGAGCTCGCAACAGGTCCATTTACAGAACACAGAATATAAATTAAATATGGTTAAATCAAACATACCAAAGCCAATGTTTTTCATAAAATGGGTTTTATAACTGGATTATACAGTTTTACAGATTTACTGTTAACTGTTGTTTTATTATTATTACTTTTCTTTCTTCTTTTTGAATGTTGTAATGAAATAACAACATGGTATTATTCATTTAGAGTAGTTGTGTACTGTGATAACAAATGCTTTGAAACTGCTTTGTGTAAGCTTTATTACCGGAGAACGTTATTTACTCTCGAATGATGTCTTCTGATGAAGGAACCAATCAAGAAAGACCTGTTGATTATATGGGAGTTAATGAATCAATATGAATTGTGTAAAAATGATATTCGTTCAAGCTGCATAAGGGTGATTTTGATATGTGTTGTAAAATGTGCAGGATATGTCTTTCACACCTTTGAGGGAATGGAAAGTACCTTACATCGGAACAATGGAAAGTACCGAAAAGTACCAGGGTAAATATAGAACAGCTGTTAAGTAGGTAAAAGGGCATCTGACAGATGGGGAGATTTGCTCATCTCGAAAGCGAAAGGAAAGAAAGGTGTGATAGAGAGAAAATAAATAAATAAAGGCGCAACCACGACCAGCTGTGGGGTGACGCAACCACAACCATCTGTGGGGTGACGTAACCACAACCAGCTGTAAGGTGACGTAACCACAGTAGCAGATGAGGACACGTAGGTCATCATGACCCACCATCTGGAGGAGAGATGACCTTAGCCCTACATTCCACAAACTAAAAATAGCTTTGATCGGCACACTTGCAGATCAGATGAGGACACGTACGTCATCATGAGCCACCATCTGGAGGAGAGATGACCTTAGCCCTACATTCAGGGCTATAAAAGGGGTTGCGGAGAGAGACGCGGGGAGTAGTTCCGGGACGAAGAGTAGGGTTTTCGGAGGATTTTCGGGGCTCTCTCCCTCCGGGGAGGAGGCTTTTTCCTTCGACCCGTCGGAACCGCAAGCTTGACTCTCGACACCAGCGGCTCGGCTCCGACCGGGCACGAAGTATTTTTACCTTTTTTACAATTCTCTTGTCTCAGACGAGAGGAATTGGACTCAGCATGGATCATCACATTTGTCTTTTTTCCAATTTTTAGCCCAGGTAAAAGGACGACTAAGTGTAAGCTCAGACATTTGATTTTTATTAATTTTTATTTTTTCCTTTTAAAAGAGGAATTTTCCCCATGCTGTGAAAAATACCTTACGAGATTAGGATACCACAATACTACTATTTCGGTAAGAAAAATAACCTAAGTATGCACTCAATAGAGCAGGGGTGGGCAATCCCAGTCCAGGAGGGCCGCTCTCCTGCATATTTTCCAACTCTCCCTGTTACCACACACCTGATTCCAATGAACAGGTTCAATATCAGGCCTCGTCAGAGCTTACTGATAATCTGATCATTCAAATCAGGTGCGTAGCAACAGGTAGATTTGGAAAATATGCAGGAGAGCGGCCCTCCAGGACTGGGATTGCCCACCCCTGCAATAGAGCAACTAACAGAAGGATTTAAATTCTATTTAATATTCTGGTCTTTTAATTAGATCTGATTTCCGATTTTCAAAATACAGAAAACGGGTGTTAGGCACGACCACTCCAGGCTCATCAAGATAGACGATTATCTAATCGCATTTATTCATTTTACAACCTTTTTGTCTTATTCACTTTTTATTTCCATTTCAGTTGGTTTATCATCTAATTATTTGGATTTTAAGCTACATCATCACTTCGATGATTTTGTGATGTTCATGATCACGGTGAATTCCTTGCGAATCGCGGTTTTACGGTTGATTAATTAATATTATCAGAATGATTGTCTTTTTTATCTATTTTAATAAACCTTATAAAATTTATTAACGTCCACCTCAGTCATTTCATGATTTGAATCATGTACCACTCAACCTCCAATAATGAACGAAAAGGCGGCGAGCAAGCGTTGACATCGGGTCGCGTTAACCATCCTTGAACGCGTCACTTAAAATATTTTGCTCCGGCGTGACTAACGAACCCGAATGGTCCTCACAAGGACTATTGAACTTTACCTGAGTTGGTAACAATTGCCACAGAGGAAAAATGAGAAAGAGCTGCTGTAAAAACGAAACGTCCTTATTACTTCTCCAAATCTGGAACGGTTACTATTTGGGAATTTGATAAGGATTCAAACCGGGTTGGTTTCGTAAAATTAAAGGCAGTGAGAACTCAGGCGAGTCTTTCTCAGCATCGGCTTAGCGGAACCCCCGCCTCCCCGCGACTCTGCGTTGGCGGGGGCGAGGAGGTCCGGACCCCTTAGTGGAGAGTCGATTCGGATTGTACCTGATCCAATCCTAGGCACTCTGACAACTGGTGGATCCTGCAAACGGCTGTACAGCAGGGGAGATCATTTGTGTTTTTCTCCGTGTTTCGTGTCCACCCAACATCCCATAATGTATCGACTTTGAAGACTTCCTCGCGTGCAGTGATGCGTGTCGATGCGAAGCTGCTCCACATTCAGCCACACGAACCACGGTAGAAATGTCAGCGCTGTTGAACAGTCTGCGTTGGTGCGGCTGGATGGATGGCTGCTGAAGTTGAGGATGAGGAGAGAGGAGCGCCGATGCGTATTTGGAACTGAGCGTTGCCGCTTGGAATTGGAATGGACTTACATGGGACAGGAAAAGTGAACCAATCTCTTTTTTTGCGTCAATGGATGCTACTGCTTCTTGTTGACTTTAAAACTTAGCGTAACCGACGTGTGCACATTTTGAGCATGACGTCTCTGATCCCTTGGTGAAAGGACACTTTGTTTCTCTCCTCTTTCATCTCAAACTGCTTTAAACAACAACAAGAACAAGTTATGTGTTGTGTTTATTATTTTACTTTGTTAACTGTTTTGTTAAGCGCTTTGTTACAGCTGCAGTTGTTGTGAAAGCGCTATATAAATCAGCATGTATTGTATTGTATGGTATTGTATTGTATTGTATTGTATTGTATTGTATTGTATTGTATCCTGCCGTCCCACCAGTTGCCCTTGGCTAGCCAAAACTTTCATGAACTTCTCCGACTCTGCGGGAGGCGGCCCGGTCGTCGAGTGGTTAGCGCAGTGGCCTCACAGCGCAGGGATCGATTCCCGCTCCGGCCGTCCTGTGTGGAATTTGCATGTCCTCTGTGCTTGCGTGGGTTTTCTCTGTGCACTCCGGAACAGGATGAGGATAACATGGAGTACAAAAAAAAGTTTACTTACCAAAAATAAGGTCACGAGACTGACAAAATAAAACATAAAACACTGATCACAGGATCATAACTGTTGGGGAGGCGATATACTGATTTGTTTTAAGGAGATAACTGTAGACCAGATGGTGTGCCGGTCAGAGCACAGGTGGGAAGAGACAGGAATTCCAGGGGGTGTTTCAATATTCTTTACTGTGGTCTTAAAGTGAATACAAGGAAATAAAAACAATACAGGTTGATGTTGGTTGAGGAGGGCTGAAGAGGGAAGATGAAGGATGAGTAGGAATGAAGGGGATTAATGAGTTTGGGTTGAGGTTGGATTGAAGGCTTGAGGGGGGAAGATTAATGGAGGGATTGAGTAGGGGTTGATGTTTAAGGATCGAAGGAGGGAGATTGATCGAGGGATCGAGTCTACAAATGTGAGAAAAGAAACTTCAATGTTATAACATAACATTCATTATATTCCTGGATGCAACCAAGGAATCATAAATCAAATGCAGGGTAATGGTACCATCTAGGGGCCACAATAATTAACTACACTTACATTGTTTGTTGATTGAACATATAAAATATACAGTACAATACAATAATAAATTGACAAAAGTGAAGTAAAAATTGTAAAAAGGATAAGAAAAACATTTATCATCACAATTTTATGTTCAAAGGAGTATGTGTGCTGTACTTATCTATTGATACAACTTTCGGTTTGTATATACATACTCATTCTTGCACATTCATATGTCAATTTTCTCATATTCATAATAGATATTGCATTTCATCAATACATCCAATAACTTGATCAATGTAATTCTGATGTATTCCTACACCTCATAAATATAGCAAATTTATCAACTTAACTCTGATTTGTGTAGTTTTTTGTACTAATCTTTTGAATTTGTTTTTGAACTCAACAAGCGATGTACTCATTTTCAGGTCCGTTTCAAAATTATTCCACAGATTGACACCTATTATAGATACACTCCTTTGCTTGATGTTTGTTCTTGTTTTGAGTTTTTTGTATTGGTTAGTACCCCTTAAATTATAACAACTTTCTCGAATTTCAAAAAGCTTCTGGATGTTTTGGCAAAGGACGTTATTATGTGCTTTGTACATTAATTGGGCGATGTTGAAGTCAACCAGGTCATAAAATTTCATTGTGTTTAATTCGATGAATAGTGGATTCGTGGGTTTTGTATATTTAGATCTATTGATGATTCTGGTTGCTTTTTTTTTTTGTAGTTTTAAAACAGGGAGTGTGTTTGTTTTACAGGCGTTTCCCCATATTTCCACACAGTAGGTCATATATGGAAGTAATAATGAGGAGTATAATGTGTACAAAGATCTCTTATTCAGCACATCCTTTTGTGGAAGATCCCTATAGTATTGGATATTTTTCTTTTAACATTGTCAATGTGTGGCTTCCAGGATAGTTTAGTATCTATTACTAATCCAAGAAACGTATTTTCATAAACTCGTTCTATTTCAATTGAGTTTACCATTTTTCTCTGAAGCCATATTGATTTTCACTTAATAGCACCTGTATGAAGTTATCAAGCCTGCAAGAAAATAGTTTTTCTAATATTTTTGAGAATTGTGGTAGCAGTGATATTGGTCTATAATTTGTAAATAATTGTCTTTCTCTACTTTTAAAAATTGGAATTGTCATATCAATATTAAAGCAATCAGTTGACTTTTTATTTTTAAATGTTTTTACAATATTTAATATTTCATGATGATTCCCAGCAGTAAGAAACAGTGTGGAAGAGTTTTTTTTCCCCATGTATTTATGTATTTCAAAATAATTTATTGGATCAGGAATTTGTTTTGCCAGGTTACTGCCGATATTAACAAAATACTCATTAAATTTATTAGCTATTTCTGCAGTTTTCTCAATAATGGTATTTTCGTCTTTCATAAAGTACTCCAGATAATCTGCTTTTTTAGAGCTATTTCTAATTACATGATTTAATATGTTCCATATTTCTTGAGTGTTGCTTTTATTTTGCTCTAATAATGCATGAAAATGATCTCTCTTACTACCCAGTCAGCAAAGGCATCTGGCCCGGATTCGGCGTGAAGCTGGCACAGCTGGCCTTGTGTCGGCACTGGCATAATGCATGTGGGCCGAACACGGCCCAGGCGTGGCAAAGGAGGCACTGGCTTGACTCCGGCAAACCAGATGTGGGCCAGTTGTGGAGTGAAGTATTTGGGCCAGAAATGAATTTACAACACCGGCCCGTATATGGCCAGCCAGTATTGAGCCACCCTTAAATGCAGTTTCAGATTTTTTTTCCTACACACAGCCTTGTTTTACAATTGCACACCTATGCTCCAAGCACAGATATGACTTCTTTATGGTGGCATCGGGAAATATAAAAAAATATATTGTGCTACAATTTCAGGGTTATTTACATGTATTTTTTTCTAAAACTGTCACCTGCCGTTCCTAAATCGAGACTGAAGCGCTCAAATTTTGAAAATAAACCGCTCAGCTACGTCATATGCAAGCTGGGCGTGAACCTGCTGCGTCACAGTTTCCGTGTGCATGTGAGTTTAGTGAAAATGTAAGTGATTGAACAGTCAGAGGTGCTGCCAAAAAAGAACCCTTTCTGCACTGAAATACAATTAAATTAATTTTGATTCAGTTTGCTGCGATACAAATCGGATACTTCATACTTGACCATAAAGTTAATTTAAAACGTATTACCTCAATTCAAAAACTAAGTCTAACGTTGAAATGAAAAGTTTTGTATTTGTAAGACTGAATATTATTCATTCATTCATTCATTTTCCGAACCGCTTGATCCTCACTAGGGTCGCGGGGGGTGCTGGAGCCTATCCCAGCTGTCTTCGGGCAGTAGGCGGGAGACACCCTGAATCAGTCGCCAGCCAATCGCAGGGCACACAGAGACGAACAATCATTCACGCCCACACTCTCACCTAGGGACAATTTAGAGTATTCAATCAGCCTGCCATGCATGTTTTTGGAATGTGGGAGGAAACCGGAGGACCCGGAGAAAACCCACGCAGGCCCGGGGAGAACATGCAAACTCCACACAGGGAGGCCGGAGCTGGATTCGAACCCGGTGCCTCTGCACTGTGAAGCCGATGTGCTAACCACTGGACTACCGGGCCGCCCGACTGAATATTAAATTCTGTTTATTTTAATTTATTTTTTTCTTTGAAACTATTTGATCCTCACTGAATATTAAATTCTGTTTATTTTAATATTCAGTGAGGATCAAATAGTTTCAAAGAAAAAAAGTATATCCTTTCAAATTCAGATTGTACAATTCAGATTCAGTTATTCAATATGATTCCGAGTAAAATATACAAATCCATCCATTATCCGAGCTAATTAACTTCAATTCATGTAATTCAAATTCAGTATAAACTATTTAAAAGTTATTCACGTTTAGTTTTTGGTGGCAAATATTCCGCCCCACAGTGTCACACCTAGTTTACGAAATTTTAAGGGTTATTTTTACATTCATTGGTCATGACATGTTCAAATGTTTGTTTTCCTAACACACTGTCCATCCTTGTTTTCTTACAGTTCTTACAGCCGCTGTGAGACTTAACAGCCTAACATCTTGGACCTCAGACCAGGAAATTGATGTCACAATCAAAAGATGGCTACATCTGGCTCCTGATCGGGATGGTGACAGGAAGGAGAGCATGAGAAGAAAAGAGGGCATGGAGAGCGCAACAATTTGATGGATAGAAAAATGCCATTCAAGAGTCAGCTGCGTCCCAATTTAGACTTTGTGTTCACTGTTAAATAAATAAAAGTGCATTTTTCCAGTGCATGTGGAGTTATATGTGAGGTTCACAATATTATGACAATAAACATATTTTTATAACAGTCGTTTTTGAGACTTTTTTTTTTTTAATGTGGGTCAAATATGGCTCATGAAAGCTGTGGCTTAGTTAAGGTTGAATTAAGGCTGATAAGGAACCTGTTCTGGCCCGGCGTCGGGCCGGAGTAGGGCCAGATATGGTTATACAATGCGGCTCAGATCTGGGCCGAATGCGGCCCACATCATTTTTATAGGTCTTATATTTTATTTCAGCATCTTTGGTCCTGAATTTTAGAAACGATTTGTATACATTGTTTTTCTTTTTACATGCGTTTTCTATGCCTTTTGTTATCGATGGCTTACTTTGGTCTTTGTACTTTCTGGAGACCTTAATTACTGGTAAATGTTTATCATCCTCTTGTTTTATGTTGAGGGGGAAGAAATTTCATCTGTGCTGTATGTTACACACACGTACAGCACATATGACAATAAAGTGTATTCAATTCAATCATAGGTTATGGTTGACTGAAATGCGTCAAACGCAGTATTTGAATCTTTGTTTGAGTCGACCTCGGACCAATTTTGTTTGTCTAAGTCTCGCTTGAAAGCTGCGATGGAATGTTGGGTTCTGAGTCTTATTTCTGATATGTGAGTTGTTGATTTAGTTTTTCTATCAAAATAATTATGAAAGACTGCAAAGACCGGCAGATGGTCACTTATATCAGTTATGAGAAGTCCAACTGACAACACACTACTTTTCCAAACCTCTCCCAGCTCGCAAAGAGTTCCTCTGTTCGCCGGCATCATCAGTGCCATGTGAGTTTGTGTTTTCCACAGTCGGGGAAATAGCATGCAAGAAACGCAAAAGACTAAATTCACCTTATTATCCTGAATAAAGATTTTTTAATACAACGCCAACAAGCATCCTAATTCGCATAATTTCACATTATTCAAACATAATGAATAATACAATATGAATTCATGATGTCAATGACATTGGCTACACTTCACCGTCATCAAATCACTCAGTGAGGAGCTGATT
Organism: Hippocampus abdominalis; assembly: GCA_018466805.1. Classification (NCBI taxonomy): domain Eukaryota; kingdom Metazoa; phylum Chordata; class Actinopteri; order Syngnathiformes; family Syngnathidae; genus Hippocampus; species Hippocampus abdominalis. The sequence continues at coordinate 157,722 of CM031710.1, forward strand.
GGTTAACACACAAGGGATACGGATGACGAGAACAGGTGGAGAGGGCACATGATGGAACAAAAGCAGATGTAACCTAAACAAAACAAAAACATAACACTATAGTGGTGAAGAAAGACAATTGTCAATTTTATGTCATATAATCAATGTTGCAGTTACTGTAATATGAAATCAAAAAATCATCAAATCAAGAAAACAGTGGAGGCAGCAGGAAATTTTCAACCACAGGCTCGACCTATCTATCTATCGATCTATCTATCTATCATGATATGGGGGATTATGTTCAATTGCAGGTTCTGGCCTGCCTGTGTGTAGTTTGCATGTTCTCGCAGGCATGTGGGTTTTCTCCCGGTACCGGGTTCCATCCACATTCCAAAAACATGCATGGTGGATTAATTGTGTAATTGTGGGTGTGAATGGTTCTTGTTTGCCTGTGTGCGCCCTGATATTTGCTGACAACCAGTTCAGGGTGTGCTGCAGTCAGCTGGGATAAGATTGCACGCCCGCGACGCTCGTGAGTATAAAGCGGCTCGGATAGATAATGGATGGATGGTGGGTGTACATGGGACACACTCCATTCCAGTAGGCGGCGGTAATGCGCGTAAACGTTTCTAGCCAACCGCCATAAAACACAAGCAGCAGAAGCAGCAGCAGCAGATGAGGAAGAAGAAGAAGAAGAAGAAGAAGAAGAAGAAGAAGAAGAAGAAGAAGAAGAAGAAGAAGAAGAAGAAGAAGAAGAAGAAGAAGAAGAAGAAGTAGAAGAAGAAGAAGAAGAAGAAGAAGAAGAGGAAGAAGAAAAAATAAAAAATAAAAAGAAGAAGGCATCAGCAGCAGCAGAAAGCATAAGCAGTCGTCTATATCAAGTGCTCTTTGTTGGGCAGTTTTGCAAATTAACAAGTAAGTTTACTTCTCTGATGCCGATCAATAACAAACTGTGGCCTGCATTTGGGAAGCAGTTAACAGGACGTCAATTTAAAAGTACGTAGTCGTAATTTTGCTGTGCCCGTGTTACGGTTCAACTGGCTTCCAGACTTACTGACTATTGATTCCATCTGTGGTCTTTGTGGCACTGTCAGTCCAGTAATGTTGTTTTTCCTGTCTGCAGATTCGTCACGAGCTAAATCGAAATTGTTCAGCTGCATACCTGGTAAGAAGTTATTCAATAAACTTGTTCAACACAACATCTCTTTTGGCTGCAAGAGATTGTAAACAGAGGGGAAAAATAGCACGTGCGTGCACGCACACACACACACACACACACACACACACACACACACACACACACACACACACACACACACACACACACACACACACAGAGTTGACCCCTTGACCAATTCACAGGCGCAGAATTTGTATTTGCAGTTCTAAAGTTCACCTGCGAGGGAAAACTTAATCTGGCGCATGACGATATTCGCCCATGTCAACTGGCTTCTGGGATGCAACTTGACGGGATCGTGTTGGTTGTATTCACCTCAATTAAAGTTCATACCTGGCGCTCCCACTGACTCGCATGCGCCGAAATCAATGATGACAAGTACAGGTATGCGTGGATATAAAAAATAATTGATGACAGAAAGAAGCAATAATATAGATGAAGCAATATTGTAATCGGCTCAATGCATTATAGAGGGTTTTTCCTTCTGCATCTCCCACAATGCATGGTTGTGAGCCACAACTATCGCTACTGGTTGAGCAGTCTGAAGAGAGCTTTACATACACGCAGACGTGCTGTTGTTTCCCTTGTCTTTGTCATTAGTTTCCGTAAAAGAAGATAAGTATACAACACCCTGGACAGCTCAATGCGTGTTATTTTAAGCGTTATAATTTACCATAACACAAGTGATCATTTTCGGTGGCCCGGTGATTAAGTGGTTAGTGCACCGACTTCACAGTGCAGAGGTTGTGGGTTCAATCCCGGTTCGGGCCTTCCTGTGTGGAGTTTGCGTGTCTGCATGGGTTTTTTCCAGGTACACCAGTTTCCTCCCACATGCCAAAAACATGCATGGCAGGCTGATTGAACACTCTAAATTGTCCTGAGGTCTAAGTGTGAGTGCAGATGGCTGTTCATCTATCTATGTGTGTCCTGCGATTAGCTGGCAACTGGTTCAGTGTGTCCTCTGCCTGAAGACTGCTGGGATAGGCTCCAGCATGCCCCGCAACTCTTATGAGGATATAGCGGTTCAGAACATGGATGGATAAGTGCTCATTTTGATTCCAATGTCTGGCTTGTATGTCATTTTTTTTTCATGCCAGTTTGTCATCGAACAGCTTGAAGTGACAAACAAACTTCATATTTATAGAGCAGTTTAAAACAGCCGCCGCTGTACATCGAGCAAAAATAATTTATAAAACATCAAACAAAACAAACACATTTCAGAGCAAATATCAGGTAAATCTGGTTAATCTGCTGCGAGTAAATCATCAAATAGTAAAACATATATTTCCTTCAGCCAATAGGTGAAATTCTTTCTTTCTTTCTGTAGTCCTCTTGTACTTCATGGCGCGTAGAGCAGACCATAGCAACCAGGTCTCTGTGGGCAAGATGTTGAGCTTCTGCCAGGGTCACCATGCAGGCCCCAAGGCAGGGTTCGTACGGGTCCTTAAAGTTAATAAAAATCAATAAAAAAAGAAGTTGTAAAATTATGTACTTAATTGTCCATAATTTTCAGGGAAATCTTCTAAAATCCATAAAAGTCCATAAAAATTAACCTGCGGCGTTCATTTCATTTGTGTATGTCATTTTCTCCACCCTTCTAATTCGTAGTTTTGTCGGAAAATGCAGGACCTGGTACCCGCTCTGCTTTTCCCGCCGTCTCCGATTAGTTCCGACGATGATCACGTGATCACTTCGGGTCATTCCGGGAAACAACAATAGATTGACGCCATCCTGGGGCAGTGAATGGATGGTTTGATTGTCGGCTCGGCAAACAATTACCGTATTTTCTGGAAAAATCTATTCATCGAATTTATCGATCTCAACAAGTGACAGACAAATATGTAGCGACGCCACTCGAGCGAAGCACGCCTCAGCAGTTGATAGTCCGCTGGTCTCTGCTGTGTGTGCGTCAGCTAAGCTTAGCTGTTGTCTCGGCTAGGCTAGCTTTTTGTTGTCGTAGATCAAAGCGTATTTGATTTGTGAAGTCGGTTGCTTGGGTGAAACCAAAAGACGTGCGCGTGCGTACATGTTCGCGCAGACGCACACAGCAGAGAGCAGCGGACTTTCGACTGCTGAGGCGCGCTTCGCTCGAGTTGCGTCGCTACAAATATTCCGGGACATTGCTATTTTCAAGTGGGGTGGCTGGAGAAGCCAGAGGTCCGTGTTTGGGTCGGAAAAATTGCTGGCGATTATACGTCGGCCTACTGCCGAGTGTGCAAGGGCATCTCCGTGAGAGGTCAAACTTGTCATAGCCTCCTGGTCAAGTCAAATGCATTGAGGCACACAGCAAAACAGAAGAAAATTAATCGCCAAGAACTTGCAAAAGAGATTGAGGAGAAAACTAAGTCACTGTCTGTTATTCCCTAATTGTCATATCAGTTTCATATTTGTCATTATAAAACATGTCTGATCATTGAAGTTGATATGAGGGAAAATAATAGGGTTGGGATTTAGACTTCTGACATGCATTTCAGCTGTTCAGGTATACTGGATATTGCTAAAATGGGCAATCAGTACTACTGTTAGTGAAGCCAGATTTTTCTGAACCCTGTCCAGGTGACCCATATGACCATTAGCTCTGTTCTTAGTGTTGTGTTTATTCGTTTTTATATTTTCTCAATTAAATTTTTCTTTGTGTGTTTTATTTGAGAATTAATTAAACAGTTTTTTTTTTCATTTTCCGACCTGTGATACAGGTAGCAAAGTGAAAATTTGACATACAGTATGTCAAATGAAGGGTTAAGTGATTGCCGCTAAAAATATAGATGTGCCCTTCCTTTGGCAGCAATGATTTGAACACCAGCTCAGTGATATGTGGCTTTCTGTTCAGCCTGTGTATTGCTGAGCGGGCATTAAATCCACCGTGAATCCCCCGCTGAATGGAGAAAAAGTCCTTAAAAAATGGCTAAATTGGTCCAAAAAAGTAATTCAAAGGTCCATAAATAAAAAGCAAGTGGAAGAGTGGGAACCCTGCAAGGCCCAGGGCTATTAGGTCTAGCCAGCGAGTGCGGGGGCACCTCTGGGTCATCTCCAGCCAGGTTGCTGGGGGTTGAAGGCCAAGGTGGTGCTGGTTGGGTGCTCCTGGGTCAGGCGGATGACATGGTGAAAAAAATAGTTACGAAACCTACAAAAGCAACTCAAGGCAGCTTTTGACACAGTGGACCATGGGTCTCTCTGGAACATCTTAAAATCCCTCGGAGTCCCAACCAAGATCACCACACTCTGAAAACAATTGTACCAGGGTACGGAAAGCTGTGTACGTGTGAATGTCCAAGACTCTGAGTGGTTCCCCATCAACAGCAGGGTAAGGCAGGGATATGTTGCTGCTCCAGAGCTCTTTAACCAATTGACCACCTGATATCAAGAGTCTGTGAGCGGATTCCTGGAGTGCCAATCGCCAACTGCATTCTCAAGGACCTCGAATATGCTGATGACACCGTCCTGTTCAGCGAGACTGCCGATCAGCGTCGTGAGGCTCTCAGAGCGTTCAATGAGGAGTCCAAAAAGCTTACCTGAAAGATAAGTTGGGCCAAGACAGAATTGATGCATGATGGCGATGGACCTGACCCACCATCTTTAGTATTTGATGGCACTCCTGTCCACTTTGTCTCCACCTTAAATATCTCAGCTCGGCAGTGACCAACAATGCATACCTCAAAACAAAGGTCAACCGTTGGCGCGGTTGGTTTTGTCTCTTAAATCAGGCTTTAAGAGACAAAACCAACCAGCCGCCAGCCTCTCGTCTCACAGCAATGCGGCGAGTGCGATGATTTGGCCATGTCATCCACCTGCCAAAGGCCTGACCATTTAAATAATGAATACATTTGTGGATATCTTCAGACTTAGCCCTATCAAATGTGTCAAATATTGACAGGATATGATCATGTGTGTCACGTTACAGCTGTTTATGCAGTCAATGTGAAGCAGAATTTTGAAGTAAACTCAAAATGGCGGCCTTCCTGTCAGTTTTAGCAATGTGGCTCCAATAAACTTTTTTTTTGTCAGTCTTTGGTGGTTACATATCCAACCACATTTTTGTAGAGCTAAGTGAAACATAGAACCGGGATTGCATTGTTAAAAATTTCTCGGGTCGCTATCGAGCCATTTAAAAAAATTCAATAAAAAAATAATAAAGTAGTGATGGACCCGCACCTCTGCACTGTAAGGCTCAACAGTTGATGACTATGCCGCCCACCTGTTACTTAAAGATGCAAATTTTCATCGATTTCGGTGTACCGTTCAACCATGGCTGTGTTTAAAAAAAAATAATTCTACGGAGCACTAGTGAGCAATTTAAAAAAAGGTCCACTTGGGTTTTCTCAGAGTACTCCTGTTTCCTCTGACATTCCAAAAACATGCGTGGCACGTTAATGGAACACTCTAAATTGTACCTAGGTGTGAGTGTGAGCGCGGATGGTCGGATGGTTGTTTGTCTCTGTGTACCCTGCGATTAGTTGGCAACCGGTTCAGGGTGTCCCCCGCCTACTGCCCGAAGACGGCTGGGATAGGCTCTAGCACGACCGTGACCCTTGTGAGGATCAGCGGATCAGAAAATAGATGGGTGGATGATTTTGTTAGCCCTGGTGTGGGTACGCAAAGTTGAATGTGTTTCTATGCATGTTGAGACCCTCCAAATTACTTTTGTTGGAAAACTGCATTGCCACAGCAACAGTATTTTGCAAAAACTCACAAATTTCATGTTTTAACATGGATGGACAAATATGGAGTAGCTCTGTTAATGCTGTGAGAAAAATATGAGTAAAACCTATATTTTCTTTAGCCAGTAGGTGGCACCACCACTACGATTAAAGTTAAGTTCATAGATGTCTTCATACCTGCATCATCCATCCATCCATTTTCTCAAGTCAAGTCCAACTTTATTGTCAAATGTGCTGAACAGCACAGATGAAATGTCTTCCCTCTCAAGACAACATGCAACAAGAGGAGCCGCTGCGACCATCAAAAGAAAAGTTAACATAATATGACAAAATAATACAAGACAACACATAAGACACATCCGCCTGTCCTCACAAGGGTCGCGGGTCGTGCTGTAGCCTATCCCAACCATCTTCAGGCAGTAGGCGGGGGGACACCCTGAACAGCCTTTTGTCTCTCAGAGGCTTGTTTTTGTCTTGGCCTTTTACGTATACTGTACCACCAAATTTTCATAGATCTAGGTGAAATGTACAACCACCACTGCTTTATCTTTTTTAATTTTTATTTTACAGTGAAACTCCTGTACAACGAAATCTACATGGGTGAAAATACCCCTAGTGTGAAAAAATCATCATGCATTCATACCACTTTCCTGTTTCAAATTTGCTACAGTGAAAAACCCCCCGTTGTGAAAATGTTCTTGCTGCAAACATAATTTCGTTGTAGAGGAGTTTCACTGTATTTTAATTTTTTTAATTTTTCCAAATTCCACAATTAATGAATAAAAGTTATAAAATGAATCTGTATTAATTCAATCCAATCCTATCTTTGCTTGCAGTGGATGCTGGCCTTCGATCTATCATGATTTCACATGGTTTCAAGAGTAGCAAACAGGACTTTACCTTTGGCCCTTGGAAAGTTACAGCTGCCAAAAACCATATAATGAAATCCAAAGATGTTGAAAGGTGAGATGTAATTTTATTTATTTATTTTTGGGGGGCAGTCAGTTGTAGATTCCTTGCCATTTGTTTTAAGTGCGCACACACAAAGCAATTTGTGCTGTGCTTCAGTACCCTTGACACATACATGCAGGTAAAAGAATAACTACATTAAATGTTAACTAAGTGGAAAAACTAAGATATTTTGTCAGTTATTTCATAAAATGAAACTGTTATATCCAGAAATGAAAGTCCTCCGGATTTTCCCAGAATTCCGGATTTAAACATTTTCATGAAAATTCCTCTGGAAAATTGAGCAAAAATTGCCTAAAATGAATCCGGATATGAGTTGACAACATTGAACAAACACATGTTGGAGTTCGTTGTTTTGCTTTCACGAGCGTAGCCATGTTGACACACTAACACTCGTAACAGTAAAGAGATTTTTGTCTCTTTCATAAACACACTTACTAACCCCCAGTGGAACGAATAAAAGACGCCGTGGACAAGAGAGTTGTTGTAGTAAAAAATATATAATTAGACAAAAAGGGAAACACACAGATGAGCAGAAAAAACGTGTCCGTCCGCCTTCGAGCGTCGTGTCGTCTCGGCGAGCTTAGTTTAGCTGTTGTCGTATTTCAAGGCTTCTTTGATCTGAGACGTTGGTTGCGTCGGCCCTGATTGGTTGAAACCACAAGACGCTTTCCTTGTTGCCAGTTCGAGGTTGCCATTGGCTTGTGGTATAGTTGTAGCTGTCCTCAATGTCTGCTATTGTTCCCTGAGTGAGACCCCTTCAGTGCGGACTACCTTGCCTCTCTTAGTCACCATCCGACTACATTTCTCAAGCCCGAATGACATCCCGATGTCACTGCTGTAGATCCTGGTTGTGTGGATCAGGGAGTCTATGTCCCTTTCGCTCTTAGCATACAGCTTTATGTCATCCATGTAGGGGAGGTGACTGATTGTAGCTCCATTTCTGAGGTGGTATCCATAGCCTGTCTTGGCGATTACTTGTCTTAGGGGGTTCACTCCTATGCAGAACAGCAGTGGGGAGAGTGCATCACCTTGGTATATGCCACATTTGATGGACACTTGGGTAAGTGGCTTGCCATTGGCTTCAAGTGTGGTTTTCCACATCCTCATCGAGTTTGCAACAAAGGCTCTTAGGCTCCTGTTCACCTTATACAACTCCAAGCATTCAGTGATCCATGTATGTGGCATCGAGTCATAGGCTTTCTTGTAATCAGGGTGTGCACAGGTTGGTATGTCGGGACCTGCAGTCTTGTGCGACTGTTCTGTCAACCAGGAGCTGATGTTTGGCTCCTCTGGTATCTCTACCAATGCCTTTCTGTGCTTCGCTCATGTATTGATCCATGTGTCCACTTATCATGGCTTCAAAGATGCCTGATATGAGTGCTGTGAGTTTTTTAGCCAGTAGGTGTGGACCATGTGCCTGGTGCTGTCCAGTTTTTCATATCTGAGACTCTTTCCTGTATGTCTGCCACTGTTATGTTAACTGGGTTCTGTTCAGAGAGGTTGCTGTGCTCCTCTTTCAGAGTCACCAGCCATTGTGCACTGCTGTTATGTGCAACCTCCTTCTCCCATATGCCTTTCCAGTACTTTTCAATTTCCAGTTTTGGTGGGTCAGCTCTGCTGTTAGGACCCTGCCACTGAGTGTACACTTTCGCAGATTGTGTTGCGAACAGCCTGTTTATTCGTCTGGCCTCATTCTCTTTCGTGTACCGCTTTAGGCGACTGGACAAGGCTTGGAGCCTTTTTCATCACACCTCTCTGGGCCTCCGCCAATTGACTTACATCTTTCCGAGCCACCTTGATCTTAGCCTCCAACCGTCTTTTCCATGGTGGGTAACGTATCTCATGGCTCCCATGGTTGTTCTTATAGCCAAGCATCTCTAGGATCACTGATGCTGAAGCGTATATCAGCTCATTGGTTTCCGTGATTGTTATGGTCGGGGTCGCCCTCAGTGCTGCATTCACACTTTCCATGAGACTTTCAGGTGGTACTTTACATAGCCGTTGTAATCGGTTTCTAGGTTGTCCAGCATTCATTCTCGCCATGGTCTTAGCTTCCACGTCTGTTGCTGCCTCGCTCAGCATTTCATTCATTGGGCCTGGCCTCCCAATCTCATCATCTGCATTCATCCCAATCTCTGGTATGACCTCCTCCTCTGATCTGGCAGCCTGGGGCCCTTCACCATGGAAGGTGCGTTTTACCTCATCAATCTCAAGTTGTGACAGCAATTGCCGTTTGTGGATGTTGGAACACTGAGCTACTAGTTGTTTCGTGGTCAACCGTGACTGTGGGTTTCGAAGTAACCATTTAGCCCACATTCTCTGCATGTAACCCCTCTGACTACGGTTGCTTGAGTAGTAGCATTCCAACAGAGCCATGTTATCGCATCTCGCCTATCTCTGCTTTGTTCCAGTAGCCCATTTTTCATCAAGGTGCTCTGGTTCCCCAGCACCTGATGCAGACCTTGTTTGGCTGGGCGACGTCTGAGCCGGCATGTCATTCGTTTTATTGTCTCTCATCATTGTATGAGGTAGGCATTAGCGTGAAGGGTCTTGCCCAAGGACCCATACTGGATGGTGTTATGTGCTCATTTTTGCCCCAAGCGGGATTCGAACCCCCGTCTCCCGTATGCCAAACCGGTACCGACCTTACCAACTGAGCTCAGCCGCTATTTATATACAGTAAACATTCTCTAGTACGGACTCATGTTTGCGCTGTCCAATCTGTTCTTATAACAAAAATTCCTCTTTTGGGAAATGAGCATGGTACATGTCCTTTATGAACCTGCAAGTATGTTGAAAACTGCATGTGTAACAACACAAGCAATAAAATGCAAAAATATACTGTCCAAAACGGTTTATATAAGAAAAACAGCAGTACAGTATACAGTACAGGTGTAGATGTAAAAAAACACAACACAGTATAGTATGTACAGTATTTTAATGTTGATTTTTTTCAGTCTTGGGAAAAAATGAGTCTATTTTGGGTTGTTTTGTTTTGTTGGGTTCTTCTTCGTTTTCGATGCCATGATCTACAGGACGAAAGTAAATAAAGTTAAAATCGTTCGCAATTACAGTAAAACGCACGGCAATAAAAAGTCACTTACACTTAGTCGTTTCGAATCCGATGACATAAACGGCGAAGCGAACACGTTTCTTCCGTAGTGTCTCCAGTTGTGTTGAGTGGGCGTTGCTTTTTAAGGTAGTGACGCGATCAACAGGACGTAAGTGAATAAAGTTAAAATCGTTCGCAATTACAGTAAAACGCACGCCAATAAAAAGTTACTTACACGTCGTTGTTTCGAATCCGATGATAGAAAACGGCGAAGCGAACACGTTTCTTCCATTGTGTCGAGTGGGCGTTGCTTTTTAAGTAGTGCCGCGACCTACGGACATAAGTGAATAAAGTTAAAATCTTTCGCAATTACACTAAAACGCACGCCAATAAAAACTCACTTACACGTTGTCGTTTCGAATCTGATGATCGAAAAATGCGAAGTGAAAAGGTGTCTCCCGTGGTGTCTTTCCGCCGCATCGGGTGGGCGTTGCGTGTATTTAAGCTCCCGCGGCATGACGTCTCCATCCGGTTACGGCTAGTGGAATTTCCGCTTACGTAGTTCCGGTAACATGTAATATCGTAGTCAAAATGTTAATGCATAGGTTTTTATTACGGGTGAAGGATATTCCTTTTCATAGAATTCCGGGGATGGGAATGTTTACTGTATACACGTGTGTGTGTGTGTGTGTGTGTGTGTGTGTGTGTGTGTGTGTGTGTGTGTGTGTGTATATATATATATATATATATATATATATATACATATATACAGTAAACATTCCCATCCCCGGAATTCTATGAAAAGGAATATCCTTCACCTGTAATAAAAACCTATGCATTAACATTTTGACTACGATATTACATGTTACCGGAACTACGTAGGCGGAAATTCCACTAGCCGTAACCCGGATGGAGACGTCATGCAGCGGGAGCTTAAATACACGCAACGCCCACCCGATACGGCGGAAAGACACCAACGGAGACACCTTTTCACTTCGCATTTTTTGATAATCAGATTCGAAACGACGACGTGTAAGTGAGTTTTTATTGGCGTGCGTTTTATTGTAATTGCGAACGATTTTAACTTTATTCACTTACGTCCTGTTGATCGCGGCACTAGCTTAAAAAGCAACGCCCACTCAACACAACTGGAGAAGATGGACGAAACGTGTTTGCTTCGCCGTTTATGTCATCGAATTCGAAACGACTATGTGTCAGTGACTTTTTATTGGCGTGTTTTTTACTGTAATTGCGAACGATTTTAACTTTATTTACTTTCGTCCTGTAGATCATGGCATCGAAAACGAGGAAGAACCCAACAAAACAAAACAACCCAAAATAGACTCATTTTTTCCCAAGACTGAAAAAAATCAACATTAAAATACTGTACATACTATACTGTGTTGTGGTTTTTTAAATCTACACCTGTACTGTATACTGTACTGCTGTTTTTGTTATATAAACAGTTTTTGGACAGTATATTTTTGCATTTTATTGCTTGTGTTGTTACACATGCAGTTTTCAACATACTTGCAGGTTCATAAAGGACATGTACCATGCTCATTTCCCAAAAGAGGAATTTCTGTTATAAGGACAGATTGGACAGCGCAAACATGAGTCCGTACTAGAGAATATTTACTGTATATTTAAACATACACACTTATTTTTTTCCTGAATTTTCAGGAAAGTCCACTTTCATCTCTGTATATCAATTCATTACACATAAATTAGAGTAAAATAATTTCAGGCTTTTATTTTTTGTTGGTAATTTTTATGATTGTGAAAATTCAGTGTTTCAGAAATTCATAATATCATATACAGTAATCCCTCGTTTATCGCGGGGGTTACGTTCCAAAAAGAACCAGTGATAAATGAAATCCGTGAAGTAGGATTGATTAAAAAAAAGCAAAAAAATGTGAGAGGGAGGAACATTTGACAAAGTTTTACTTGGTACTTGATAGTCAGCTTTATTTTTTACAGTAACAGTCAAACCTCGGTTTTCGAACGTCTCTGTTCTCGACCAATTCGGTTTTTGACCAAATATTTCCAGTTTTTTATGCCTCGGATGACGAACAAATTTCGGTTCTCGAACAAACTGAGCGCACTTGAATGCACCTCCCGTGTTGAGTGAACGCTGGCGCGTCTGGCTGCCGCGTCTGGCTGCCGCGTCTGGCTGCCGCTGCTCACCCGCAATTATTATTTTTTTTAGCGTTTTATTTACGGTTTACTCTCCTCATGGGAGATACCCTACACTCCTTTTTGTTGTGGTTTTGGACCGTCTGTCGTCGCACGGTTGTCCTCTGTCGCGCTGTCACGGCGTCCTGCCTGTTCGGCTGTCGGGCGGGGCCCCGTGCCTTCTCCACCCCTCTGCCTCCGTGGTGGGGGTCAACGGGGCCTGTGTCTGGGCTATGCTGCTGTGGACTGTCCTGTCGCTTCTCCGTCTGCCCGTGGGGGGACTACTGTGGTGCTCGGTGGCAGGGCTTCTTGGGCTCCGCTTCCGGTGGTCGGGCTCCGCGCCTGCGCTGCACCGCTTCCCGGGCGTCGCTCCTCGTCCTTCCCGGAGGTGCATCCGCAACGGATCTCGTCGGGGCTTCCACCTCGATGGCACCAGGGGCATCACCTCCTTTTGGTCGTCCTCCCGCCGGCCACGCAGAGACAACGGCAGAAACGGTGGCTGATCCGCGGATCACGGCGTGTTGGCCAGCCTGGCTGGGTCTGCTAGTGCTCCTCGCAACGGCGATGTTGCCGGCGTCAACTATTTACAATCGCTATTTAAAAATCACATTCAGTTTAAATCCATCTCTCCTTTTATTATTTATAATTTTATCTGTGGTTTTATTGTTCTTGTTTTGGTTGTAAAGTGTCCTTGAGTGTCTTGAAAGACGCTTATAAATGAAATGTATTATTATTATTACTTGACTCCTCTCGCCGGGCGGCCCGGTAGTCCAGTGGTTAGCACGTCGGCTTCACAGTGCAGAGGTACCGGGTTCGATCCCAGCTCCGGCCTCCCTGTGTGGAGTTTGCATGTTCTCCCCGGGCATGCGTGGGTTTTCTCCGGGTGCTCCGGTTTCCTCCCACATTCCAAAAACATGCATGGCAGGCTCGTTGGGCACTCTAAATTGTCCCTAGGTGTGAGTGTGAGCGTGGATGGTTGTTCGTTTCTGTGTGCCCTGCGATTGGCTGGCAACCAATTCAGGGTGTCCCCCGCCTACTGCCCGAAGACAGCTGGGATAGGCTCCAGCACCCCCCGCGACCCTCGTGAGGATGAAGCGGTTCGGAAATGGATGGATGGATGGATGGACTCCTCTCGCCTTCCTTACACGAGGAAATGACGCTTCCTTGTGTCGCTTTCCATTGTGAGCAGACGTGTTCAATACATTTTTTTTTTTAAAGAGCGTGGTTTCGGTTTTCGAACAATTTCGGTTTTCGAACAGCCTTCTGGAACGGCTTATGGACGAAAACCGAGGTTTGACTGTATTATACAATACTGAACTATGTATACAATGCCGAGGCGATTGATGATTCCATCTCATCAGGATCCATCCTGCCTTGTATCATCGGTTCAGGCTGGTGGTGGTGGTGTAATGGTGTGGGGAATATTTTCTTGGCACTATTTGGGCCCCTTGGTACCAATTGAGCATCGTTGCAACGCCACAGCCTACCTGAGTATTGTTGCCGACCATGTCCATCCCTTTATGACCACAATGTACCCAACTTCTGATTGCTATTTTCAGCAGGATAATGCGCCATGTCATAAAGCTGGAAACATCTCAGACTGGTTTCTTGAACATGACAATGAGTTCACTGTACTCAAATGGCTTCCACAGTCACCAGATTTTGAGCCAATAGAGCATCTTTGGGATGTGGTGGAACGGGAGATTCGCATCATGGATGTGCAGCCGACAAATCTGCGCCAACTGTGTGATGCCATCATGTCAATATGGACCAAACTCTCTGAGGAATGCTTCCAGCACCTTGTTGAATCTATGCCATGAAAAATTGAGGCAGTTCTGAAGGCAAAAGGGGGTCCAACTAGCATGGTGTACAGTGAAACTCCTCTAGAACAAAACCTACATGGGCAGAAATACCCCCTAATGTGAAACAATCTTCATGCATTAACACCATTCCCATTCTCCTGCCCCCCATACGACGAAAACCCCCCTGTTGCGTAATACGAAATCATTTTCTCTGCTCCAGCCTCGCGAAGACATTCACTACAACGAAGTATAATCCAACAGCGACCTCTACTGCTTCGTTCGGAAGCGGCAACAGCAACCACCACACTGGTTTACATAGTGAACAGTGTTTATTTCGGTCACAGCTGCAAGTTTCCTGGACGCAACATACTCCTAGCTGCTCTGCCATTGGCTTACCGAGCATCATCCTGGCCTCAGATTGGCCAAGAGGGACCTCACTGTCTGTGTGTGTAGATGCTTTAGCTAGATCCGTGGAAGATAGCGTGGAATGCATCCGATTAGCTGAGTAAATTGCTTATGGCTCGACGGACATTCAAATAAACGAACGTTTCCTCGAATGCTTTACTTGTTATCATGCTAAAAAGCTTACGCTAACTGGAGCGCTAATTAGAGAGAAGGCGAGTTCCATCGCGCTAACTATGGCCAGGAAGTATCTGTTATTGTTAGATTCAGACGCAGCATGAACGTTGCATTGTTAAAATGGCTACAAAACGGACCTATGGATGTCAAGCAGCTAAGACAAGAAGAGCTCTGACGCTGGAAGAGAGGGGAAAAGTGGTCAAAATGAAAGACGGAGGAAGCAAAATAAAAGACATTATCCAAGAAATCGATGTAAGTGAAAGTGAATGCTGATCGTAAATTTCGCAATTTCTTTCCCTTTTTTTCTTTCTACACTGACTATATGAAGTGTCAAATAAGTGTGTGCTCATACTTGCACTATTGGAATAAAAATAAAGAGTACACATATGATTGTGTGTGCGTGTACACATACGTTTGTGTGTGTGTGTTTACATCTGAGGTCAAATTTGCTACAGTGAAAGACCCCTTGTGAAAAAATTCTTGCTGCAAACATGATTTCGTTGTAGAGGAGTTTCACTGTACCTAATAAGTGGCCGGTGAGTGTATATGTGTGTACATACAATTGTGTGTACATGTCATTGACTAAATATATGCTACAACGCGCCCAACTTTTGTTCCGAATCAGCTTCTTATTACTGGTTACAACGCGACTCTCTTCTCATTCATTCCTGCAGCTTCACTGCGCTTTAAACTGTGTGGACGCTGAGCGTTTACAGCGCGGACACTGGGCGTCTCGAGAGTTCAGTGTAGTTTTTCCCAATGCATTGAAACGAGACGAGTCATTGGATAAATGCTGCTTTTGTCCCGCCCATTGGATGCTCAGCGTCTCTGGGAGTCTATGGGCAGTGGACGTTTATCAGCTTTTCTGCATGATGATTGGATGATCAGTCTGAGGCTGAATCTTATTTGATTGACAGCGAAATGAGCCAATCACCGATATTATGGTGAAGGCATCCTTTTCATTTTTTTGAAAAGGAACGGAGAGTAGAATTCATGTATAAATAAACGGACACATTTTATGATGTAGGCCAAAATTGAGCTTCCCCTCTTAACAGACCAGCATCTGCCACTGATACAATGAAACCAAACACCAAAAATTTGCAAAGGTAAATTTGGCTAGCTGTACAGAGACGAGGTGGGGCGACTGTTCACATCGGTCGAGACTGTTCACGTCGGTCATTGCCTTAGCCAATCAGGATGGAAAACACAATTCACTGTTTACAAGCATTAAAAAAACTGCACCAAAAAATCGGTGAAACAGCGAAGCTGCGGAAAGTGAACGGCGTTAGAGCGAGGGATCACTGTAAGACCAACCAAATAAGGATGTTTTCAGCACAAATATCAGTGCTTGGCAATATGGAAACAAAATTTTCCATCATGATATTTTCCATTGTATATCTCTATAGCGATATACTGTACCACCCTATATTTGTTTTTCTTGAAAAAGTTGTACATGATTGCAAACCTTTCCTCACATTATTTTGAAGGTACATTAAACAGACCCATATCACGAGAACTGCATCCACATTACAAAATTACAAATAAGTAGCCTACATATCAATCAAAATAAGAGGCACAGAAATAATACTTCTGAAAGAAATTGATCAAATTCAATTTCATGAAAAGATGAGCTCTACAGTAAGGTAGTTTTGAGAATATTCATTGTGTACATGTCAAAATAAAAACATATTGGCAGTATTATATGTATTCAATATAGTCTCTGCATAATTTTTTTTTATCGCTTATCCTCAATATTACTATACTTTTCATCTTTTAGGCCACTCTGCTGGCGTATGGGACACAGTAACAACCATAACAATCATTTCCTATTTAGCGGTGTGTTTAATATTTGTATTCTTTT
The DNA here is from genome assembly GCA_018466805.1 of Hippocampus abdominalis. Taxonomy (NCBI): domain Eukaryota; kingdom Metazoa; phylum Chordata; class Actinopteri; order Syngnathiformes; family Syngnathidae; genus Hippocampus; species Hippocampus abdominalis. Next base: position 173,977 of record CM031710.1, read on the forward strand.
CCCTCCAGACACTCAATTGCCTCTTTACTTGTTAAACTTGACATCTCTGAAGCGTACTCAGCCACCCAAGCACTTAAGTAGGTCTTTCACAATCGATAACATTAGGTTAGCTGAGCAATTAGCATTAGTTTTCTGTCTGTTAGCTGTATATAAATATTCCTATAATCCTTTCATGAGAATGATACTAAAGTTTATTTTTTCCCCACTATGGAGACTGTAATTACTGACGTAGGATAGAAATTGCAGTATTTATGTCTCTCTCTCTCTCTCTCTCTCTCTTTCTTCCCCCCCCCCCCACCCGTCCAACTCATCAACGGGCTCATTTGATAATCTGTATTTCATCGTCTTGATTTCCTTAGCGATGAAAATAGTTTAGATGTTAACAGGGTTTAGACGTTAGACATTTTGATGCGCTAAGCATAAATGCTTTGTGGTGCCCCCCCACTCACACACACACTATTAACATGGTTGATCATCTGAAACTTTCACTTGGCCTTGAGTTCCTCCTTGAACATATTGAAGCATTGGTCGTGTATTCAGAAATACAAGACAAAATATCCATGGTTTCTCCAGTGAAATATAGTTTTGAACCATGGTACAAACATTTTCTACATTTTGTTATGTAATTATGTAGATCGGGCGGCCCGGTAGTCCAGTGGTTAGCACGTCGGCTTCACAGTGCAGAGGTACCGGGTTCGATCCCAGCTCCGGCCTCCCTGTGTGGAGTTTGCATGTTCTCCCCGGGCTTGCGTGGGTTTTCTCCGGGTGCTCCGGTTTCCTCCCACATTCCAAAAACATGCATGGCAGGCTCGTTGGGCACTCTAAATTGTCCCTAGGTATGAGTGTGAGCGTGGATGGTTGTTCGTCTCTGTGTGCCCTGCGATTGGCTGGCAACCAATTCATGGTGTCCCCCGCCTACTGCCCGAAGGCTGCTGGGATAGGCTCCAGCACCCCCCGCGACCCTAGTGAGGATGAAGCGGTTCGGAAAATGGATGGATGGATTATGTAGATCGATATTTAAAAAAACAGGTACATGAAAATTCCAGTGTTCTACCTTTATAGACAAGGACTGATATAAATATTCTGGACGTAATGTGAAAACAGTGAATATGAACAATGAATACGAAAGGGTGAAATCAACACAGCTAGCGCCTACCTGATTGTCTGCTAGTTGTTGCATATAAAACAACTTTGTCTCGTAACATCCATTTAATTTTCCTAGCGTAGTATTTTGTTTTGTTTTTGGCCAGCTTGTATTACAATACTGAGACCAAGAGTTTTACGTCATGGATTTGGAAAGAAATCGAACACTTGACTGAACCATGTAAACCAGGTTTTTCTCATTATCGCATTACTGAAGTGCACCTAAAACATGGCTGTGGTAATTGTGGGCCAATCAGAAGCCATCGCTAATAGGTGAGGTCCGCAGGCTCCTGAGGGCCAGGTACACTCCCTTCAGAGCTGAGGAAGTGGTGGGTCAAAGGACTGCCAGGGCCAACCTGTCACGAGGCATGAGATTGGCCAAGAGACAATACTCCAGGAGGATCGCAGACCATTTCAATGACATCTAAGACATCAGGAACCTGTGGCGGGGTACCCGTAACATCACGGGCTATAAGTCCTCTCTGCAGACCTGTGACAGCTCCAGCTCTCTGTTGGAACAACCTGAAGGAATTCTTCGCCCGCTTTGAGGTAGACAATAACACCGCAGCACAGAAGACCCCATCTCCTCCTGGCGACTAGTTGCTGACGCTTTCCTGGGATAGCGTGAGGCGATCCCTCAGAGGGACAAACGCACGAAAAGCGGCAGCCCCTGACAAACTCCCTGGTCCTATCCTGAGAAACTGTGCTGAGGAGCTCACAGATGTCTTCACCGACATCTTCCAACACCTCACTGAACCAGGCTGTTGTCCCCACATGCCTCATCTAACTGGCTGCTGGACCTGCTGAAGGGGAGACTACAGGCAGTCCGAGTAGGCAGCAATAGGAGAGGGTGAGTAACACCAAGTTCCTTGGTGTGCACATCTCTGAAGACCTGTCCTGGAGCCATAATACCACATCACTGGCCAAAAAAGCCCGCCTGTGCTTCCTCCGCAAACTGAGGAGAGTAAGAGCCCCCCCCCCCCCCCCCCCCATCATGCAGACATTCTAAAGATCAGTGTTTTTCAAACCATGTGCATGTGCCGCGAGATATTGTCAGGTGTGCCGTGGGAAATAATCCAACATGTATACCTATGCGGTCTATCACCTGACATTGTAATCGTGTAGTACTCTTCCATACTGGTAGGGAGCAGCAACAGCTCACCGGGTTTTCGTGCTCAACAACAACAACAACAAAAGAAACAGCAGCAGCAGCTAGGAAATTGCCTTATGCTTCGAGACAAGTGAAGTTTCCGGCCCGAGGCAAGACAATGAACGTTATATTTCATTTAGATTTACTTTTACCGGAGATGCGACGGCACCAATGTTCCCTCTATGCTGTGCAACTGCGCATTGGTGGCACACTCTCAGCGCACAAGAAGATAGCTTTTCTTCTTTCTTCTTCAGCGCAGTGAACAGTACGTTCACTGCGCAAATGAATTCGATATATAACTTTTTTTCTATATCAATTTGCTGTGTAATTCAGTGAGTGACAGGTGTCCAGCCAATCACACGATACGATGCAATGACGCCATTCAGCCAATCACAGCAGTGACAGTACTTGCGCTTGTTCTCTGCTCCATAACAATAACAGTGCGGCAGCGATAACTGATGCTAATGCTAATCCTTTATCATGGCGAAATGACCGGGCATTGAATGTGATACATCGACTCCCCAAACCAAAATAGGAAAGAACTGTTTGAATGGCTGTCGGAGTATGTGCAAATAGAATAACAAGCAGTGAAACTGGGTGAGATATTTTCTTTTTCGAGTGAGAAAGTTATGCTCTGCAAAACATGCAGCAAAGCTAAAGTTGTAAGTGAATTTTCTGATGGAGAAATTTGGACTAAATGGAAGCTGGACTACCTCAAGCGACACATTCAGCAGAAAATTCATTTGAATGATGTTAGAATTATTCAAAGACTCAAGATGGGAAATTGAAAGATGGGATTGAAACAATATTGCGGGAGAGCGCAAACGACCGTGAAAAAAAGAACCGGCTGTCACACAGAAAAAAAATCAGACTCGGAGCAAGTTGAAGTTCTAATTGACTATACAGTGAAACTCCTCTACAACGAAATAATGTTTGCAGCAAGACATTTTTCAAATGTATTGTTTAATTTGTTTATATTTATAGATTTATGTCCATGTATTTTTATGCAGTTCAATTTGCTGCCCTTAATTTTAGCTGTGTGTGTTTGAATGCACTGCATGTTTGCCCTGTGGTTGAGAGGAAAGTATTTTCATTTGTGCGGTGTGTTGCACATAGAGCATATTTGACAATAAAGCTTGACTTGACTTGTGGTCATCGAAACATGGCGGGAACAAAATAAACACAATGATTTAAAACATTGTCTTACCTGCAAGTGATGCACGAGCATCATCTATGTTTTTTCTTTTCCTCTTTTCCGCCCCCGACTCTTGATGATTTTTTGAAGGCATGTCCAGATATCCCAAAATAAAACTTCTGCCAAATTTGCAATTAAAACAAAATGGAACAAACTACGAGGGAATGTCAGCGAGACGGGTGGCGGACACCAAACCTAGACTGACGAGAGGTCCGCACAGGAGATTAATCTGTTTTTGCATGAAGACGACAATTTTTTTTACTTATACTTTACAACCCATAATTATAAATATTATATTATATATTATAATTCCTATTATGATTTTTTACGAGTTCTATTTTTTTTTTTTATTTTTTTTTTTTGAGTGACCCACCGCCCCGATTTATTTTTGGTCAATTTCGTACGCTGTTTGGTAACGAAGCAGTCTGGTTTTATGTACAAAGTGTATGGTAGAATAGTAGAAAATAAAACTGATCAAAAAGTTCAGCGTGGAATTTACAAGTTTAAGATAACTTGGCTCCTCCTGCTGTTACCCGAGATGAAGAAGACTTCACAGCATTTTTTTTTTTTTCTCAAATCCTGTCCTTTCACTTGAAATGTATTTTATTTTTTCCTTTGCAGACTAACAGAAGAGTTGAATTTGCCCGCCCTCCCAGAAATGTTATTTGGGGACAACATCCTGCGTATCCAACACTGTGATGGCTTTGGAATTGAATTCAATGCCATTGATGCCCTGAAGAGAATCCACAACACAGATGACACTGTCCAAGTGGCTTGTGCTCAACAATGGCAGGAGAGCAGGCAAGATAATCGCAGCATTGGACTCCCAATTTTTCAAATAAGTGTGAATGTGCGTGGTTGTTTGTCTGTATTAGCCCGGTGATTGATTGGCAACCAGTCATTATATCAAATTATTCTCGAATTGGTCGAGAACCGAGGTTTGACTCTCTCTCTCTCTCTCTCTCTCTCTCTCTCTCTCTCTCTCTCTCTCTCTCTCTCTCTCTCTCTCTCTCTCTCTCTAAGAGAGTAAATTTGATACCTCTTTTTTATATATATATATATATATATATATATATATATATTTATATATATATATATATAAAAAAGAGGTATCAAATTAGCGCGTTAATTGCGATTAATTACAATCTGTTTAGCGAATTATGTTTTTTGATCACGTTAATCTAAATGTTATTCTCTGCCTTTATTGTTTCTGTCGGTGGGTTGCTGTCTTGTCCAGGGAAACCAAGACAACAAAAGTGTTTGTAAAAAAATAATGAGATTTATTTAAGAAAGAAAAAGAAAAGAAAATCAACATGGAGGGACACCGTTCACAGATCTGTCAAGGGAGCCTTCTCCCTTTCCGCGTCTTGCGCTCTCATTTGATCTTGTTGGGAGTTGGTGAAGGCCAGCGCAATCAGCATTTTCAGCAGCTACACAGAGTACAGAATAGTGCATGGGCAGGAACTTTGCTTATCCGCAAAATAACTCGTCAGCATTCAATAGTACGAACAGTTACTTCAATTTAGCGCTGTTATATGTCAAATTGCCATTACATTGCCTTTTTCTAATCGCCCTTTTCATGTGTTGGCTTCCTGTGTTCGAATTGTTCAGACTGGGGAAACAACTGTCAGTCACAGCCTGATGCGGACATTGATTGGCTGCCATTATGTTGGGGGCTTCTTTAGCCGAAGCTGATAGGCTCCCATTGGAGTTGGGCGGGCTTAGTAAGCAGAAGTGAGGAGTGGAGAGTTGAAAAAGGAGCAGCATGTGAGAGTTCTCGGCACAATGAATGAACAATTTACATTCCAAAAATGCCCTGACCACACTATTGATACAGTTAGAGTGTTGTGCCTAATTTGTAAGAAGGAGTTTGCTTTCCACCGAAGCAGCTCAAATTTAGCAACCCACATCAATGCAAAGCACCCAGTAGCGAGTGCAGCCACAGCTAACGTTAGCACCGATAGCGAGTGAGCTATACATAGCAAAGCTCTTCGGCAAACTAAACCCCACGTACGAGGCATAATTGATGTGTCCTCTGTAGACTACTAGAAGTGATTGATGTTTATTTCAGCACTTTTAGTTTGTCATGATGAACAGTGTTATTTCTGAAGTGCTAATTTACAGCACTGGGATTTAAGGGTCTGTTTTATTTATTGTTTATTATCTGAAGCAAGTTCAGTGTTGAGTACTTGTATTGCTCAGAAAATTGTTCTTACTGTTTTTAATACGGCAACCTAAGCACTTTTTAAGGACCTGATGTTCCATCTCATTTTTATTTTGTTATTCTTTTGAGATTTACAAAAATAAACAAAACAGTGATATTGCCCCTTGTGGTCGAAACTAAAGGTTGTAGGTAGGACTTTGACTAGTCTTAAATATAGCAGAAAGTAAATGGCTAGGACTGCATCTGTCCAAGTCTCCTGAAAAATACAGTAAAATACTTTATAATGCCACTTTTTCTTTTATCTTTTGATCTGCTTCAATTAAGTAACGAGTTTAAAATAAAAATAGGTTTGATCAGGCCCGCAGGATGATTTAAAAGTGACAAAATGCATAAAAGACACGGAAAGAATATTTTCATGGAATATCCGCTAGGGGGACACACTGTTTTGGTCAGAGGAAAAGACAACATTGTTTTGATCAGAGAAGAAGACAACCACAGCCTCAGTCTGTCACTGAGACAGACCCAACACAGCAGACGCTATCAAGGACACGTGAATACTTTATTCTTGACACATATTGTAGCATTCTCCTTAGTTTGTAAGGTGTAGGCAGGGAATACGTTTAGATTTTATATGCTCGTGTAAATGGTTTAAAAATACCTTTCTTATACATCTCGTTTAATCTTAAAAGTGTATTACTATATTTTTCAATACCAATTGCTTGCTAAAGTTTTGTGCCTTTGTATAATCAGTGGGATCAGTTGCAATGCATATACAGTCATACCTCGGTTTTCGTACTTAATCCGTCCAGAAGACTGTTCGGAAACCGAATTGTTCGGAAACCGAAACCATTTTCCCCATTGAAATCAATGTAAAATGTTTTCAATCCGTTCCAAGTCAAGAAAACAACTTTTTTAAACCACTTATTTTTACAATTTCACACCATAAACTGTAAAAATGTAATGGGAGATGACCAATTTTAACATTAACATAGTAACATAAAAATTGAAGGAACATCTCTCTCTCTATCTGTCGTGGGGCGTGCGCCTGTCCCAGCTGTCAGCAGGCAGTAGGCGGGGCGTTTCGGCATCCCGAACTCCTTCGCCAACACAGACACACGCACACCTGACTCATATCTCGCGATTAAATCTTTCTTAAATTCTATAGTTTTGCTCACTATTTTCCTCTTTTCTTCACCGGGTTCACCACTCCCACTTGCTTTCTTTGGTGCCATGAGTAGGGGCTGATACACGATGCAAAAATAACAGTCCAATATTACGTAGTTCTCACCAAACACGTCTGCTTTTTAAAAATAAAATCTTAATTGAACAATACAAACTCGTCTGCTCACAATGGACGCTACACAAGGAAGCTGTTTATGTATGATTATTGCATAAAAATGTGACAGCGGACACAAGAGTGTTCATTATGTGCCGCTGCATTGAAAACGGATGGCCGTAAACAAAAGCACGCACACCCACCGTGCTGCTGGGGTAAACCATTCTGAAAAGAGGGGGATTTCTCTCCCGAACAGAAGCGTCTCACCAAAGACGTCTGCTTTTTTTTATTGAACAATACAAACCCGTCTGCTCACAATAGACGCTACACTAGGAAGCATTTCACCAAACACGTCTGCTTTTAGAAAAAAAATCTATTGAACAATACAAAAACGTCTGCTCACAATGGTCGCTTCCTGTGTTGTGACGCAACACAGGGGAGCGCGGCGACATGAGGGAGCCCCGCTACAAAGGGGAGCACGGCTACAGTCACTTCACTCCTCTCGGTTTTGCTACCTCCTCTCGGCTTCGCTCGAGGTAGCGTCGCTACACGAGGTAGCGAAGCCGAGAGGAGTGAAGTGACGCATTCAAGTGCGCTCAGTTAGTTCGAGAACCGAAATTTGTTCGGCATCCGAGGCATAAAAGACTCGAAATTTTAGTTCGAAAACCGAATTGTACGAGAACCGAGACGTCCGAAAACCGAGGTTTGACTGTATGTGAATGATAAAAGTAAATTACACCTTTGTTTCAAGGAAATCTTAGGTCTTCATGAAATGTTCTGTAAAAGATATGTTCATTAAATTTCAAAATTTTCAGAGTGTTCTTGTGCTTCTTTAGACCAAAACAAAGGAAAGACATATTATTTTGGTTCTTTATAGCAGAGTATGGTATAATTTTTAATGGTCCGGCCCACTTGACATCTACCGAGGCCGTATGTGGCCCACCATTTTTGTTTGACACCCCTGATTTAGAGAGTCCCAAATTTCAAATTCTAAAATGGTCCACTTATTCAATTGCATATGATAATAACACAAACAACAACATATACATACAATTATAAACAAATGCTGCAAAAATTTTAATAATTCAGTCGCGGGCCTGAGGATTTCGGAAATTCATAGTAACCGTTTTTTGGTTCCGTCGGATTACGCAATGGGAAACCACGGTAACTAATTTTGGGTTCCGTAAACGTTCATCTTGGGAACCCATTTTTCTATTTTGACTGATATTCATAATCAAGAATTCTGAAACTCAAAATTATAATGTTTCAAGGGTAAATGTTTGAAAACTATGCATTAACAATGAACATTGCATCAGCAGCTGTGTACTCCAGGTTTACTACACCTTGTGACGAATGTTTTATTCCTAAAGTTACCATGCTACAACCAGTAAATTATAGAATAACCAATACTGTTTCATAATATTTTTCATAGCGATTAGCCTATAGATCTAATGACCAATTTGCCTCATAATCCTGTCCCCCATCATATCTTGCTCTCGTGCTCTGTGCATACATCACAGGTGAGTTTAGTGATACGCCCTTCGGACGATTCATACGAGAAATCAGACTGGCATTACCATTTCTTAAATGTCGTAATTAGTAGACCTTTGTGAGTTTTTTTTGCCGCCATCTCAAACTTTCATCCGCGCGATTCCTCAGTTTGCGGACTAAATTAGCAACCCGTATGTGCACATAACGTTATCTGTTGCGTCCCCTCCCCCACCCAACACTGAAAACAAAACGAAAGAAGAAACACACTCACACACCACACCACAAACACACATACAGCCACAGTGAAATTGCGTTGATCACACAGGAGAGATTCGATCGCGTACAGTCAACTCGTGTGCGGTGACTTTTATGTTGAAACGATTTTTCGGTACCGTCAACATGACGCCACGGAAACGAAACGCTACCGGAAACAACAGTTACCGTGAAATCCTCAGGCCTCCCGCAGTTTTTTTTTTGTTTTGACTGAGAAATTTTCTTGCCTCCCAAAAACGCACATTATTTGGAAATAACGCAGAGGTAACGAGATGGCTGTACAGTATATATATATATATATATATATATATATCCATCCATTTTCCAAACCGCTTGATCCTCACTAGGGTCGCGGGTATATATATATATATATGTGTGTATATATATGTATATATATGTATATATATATATATATATGTGTATATATATATGTATATATATACATATAAATATATATGTATATATATATGTATATATACATATAAATATATATGTATATATATATGTATATATATGTGTATATATATGTGTATATATATGTATATATATATGTATATATATATATATACACATGTATATATGTATATATTGTTTTGCTTTCACGAGTGTAGCCATGTTGAGGCAGTAACACTAGTAACAGTAACACCCCTCCCCTCGCATTCTCATGGCCTTGCCATATCTCGGAGATTTCGAAATTTTGGCGAAAACGGAAGCCACAAAGGGAGCACGTGTGCACACAAAAGGCAGATTAATCATTGAATGTCGAGTATTTGATTAGCGTTTTTTGTAAACTAATTCATGCGTGATCGGCCAGGTACGGCCCCAGCGCAATGTTCAAAGAGGTAGACAGGCAAGCTGGCATACGTGCAATAGACGCGAGTGTTAGGAACACGTTCAAGTGGTCATGGCTTGGGGAAAAGGACTTGAACGCAGATTTGTTCAAGATGTTTCATCCCGGACAGTGGCTCTCACACTCACTAGTTCCCGGCCTCCTTCCTTACGGCTTGCGTACAGTCTCAGGGTGCTGGATTTGGGATGGAACCCTGCATGCATGGTTAGGAGCTTTTGGGTCTTAACATCCGTGGTCTGAATCTCTTCCTTTGGCCACCTTATAATTCCTCCAGGGTATCTGATCATTGGCAGGGCATAGCTGTTTATTGCCCGAGTCTTATTTTTGCCATTGAGCTGGCTTCTTAGGATTTGCCTCACCCGCTGGAGGTATTTGGCCGTAGCCACTTTTCTTGTTGCCAGTTCCAGGTTGCCATTGGCTTGTGGTATACCGAGGTTCTTGTAGCTGTCCTCAATGTTTGCGATTGTTCCTTTAGGACGTGAGACCCCTTCAGTGTGGACTACCTTGCCTCTCTTGCCCAAATGACATCCCGATGTCACTGCTGTAGATCCTGGTTGTGTGGATCCGGGAGTCTATGTCCCTTTCGCTCTTAGCATACACCTTTATGTCATCCATGTAGAGAAGGTGACTGATTGAAGCTTCATTTCTGAGGCGGTATCCATAGCCTGTATTGGCGATTACGAGGCTTAAGCGGTTCAGTCCCATGCAGAACATCAGTGGAGAGAGTGCATCACCTTGGTATATGCCACATTTGATGGAAACTTGGGTAAGTGGCTTGCCATTGGCTTCAAGTGTGGTTTTCCACATCCTCATCGAGTTCACAACGAAGGCTCTTCGGGTCCTGTTCACCTTATACAACTCCAAGCATTCATCCATGTATGTGGCATCGAGTCATAGGCTTTCTTGTTATCAATCCAGGCTGTGCACAGGTTGGTATGTCGGGACCTGCAGCCTTGTGCGACTGTTCTGTCAACCAGGAGCTGATGTTTGGCTCCTCTGGTATCTCTACCAATGCCCTTCTGTGCTTCGCTCATGTATTAATCCATGTGACCACTTATCATGGCTGCAAAGATGCCTGATATGAGTGCTGTGAGTTTTTTTAGCCAATCGGTGTGGACCATGTCCAGGCCTGGTGCTGTCCAGGTTTTCATATCTGAGACTCTTTCCTGCATGTCTGCCACTGTTATGGTAACTGGGTTCTGTTCAAGCAGGTTGCTGTGCTCCTCTTTCAGAGTCACCAGCCATTGTGCATTGCTGTTATGTGCAACCTCCTTCTCCCATAGGCCTTTCCAGTACCTTTCAGTTTCCAGTCTTGGTGGGTCAGCTCTGTTAGGACCCTGCCACTGAGCATACACTTTCACAGGTTGTGTTGCGAGCAGCCTTTTTATTCGGCTGGCCTCATTCTCTTTCGTGTACCTCTTTAGGCGACTGGACAAGGCTTGGAGCCTTAGTTTTGCAATTTCGAGTGCTTCAGGTATGGTCATCTGGATGTACCTCTCGGGTATCGGCCTTTTCATCACACCTCTCTGGGCCTCCGTCAATTGACTCACATCTTACCGAGCCGCCTTGATCTTAGCCTCCAACCGTCTTTTCCATGGTGGGTAACGTATCTCATGGCTCCCATGGTTGCTCTTATAGCCGAGCATCTCTAGGATCACAGATGCTGAAACGCACTGTATATCAGCTCATTGGTTTCCGTGATCGTTACGGTCGGGATCGCCCTCAGTGCTGCATTCACAGTTTCCATAAGACTTTCAGGTGGTACTTCACATAGGTTTCTTGGTTGCCCAGCCTTCATTCTCGCCGTGATCTTATCTTTCAGGTCAGTTGCTGCCTCGCTCAGCATTTTCATTCATTGAGGCTGTCCTCCCAATGTCATCTAAATATATAAACTCATACATACATACATACATACAGGGGTTGGGCTGCCGTATTTGTAGAAATATAAATGCCGCATGGGTATTTGCTACAGAGTTACAATTTTTTCTCTCTCTCTCTCTCTCTCTGCTTACATTTACAGCATTATGTATTCCTTATTTCTCAGAATCCAATTTACTGAAGAAATGGGCAGCAGTAGTTTTAGCAGAGCTTACGGGACTAAATGACTTTTTTTTTCTTAAATGCACCAATGCCAGTAACAAACAGACAATATGCATGTCCAACTACTGCACATAAGAGCCACATTGATTTGTGCACATCTCCAAGATGTGTAAGTGTATTTTTAGTGTTACTGTCAACTTTATACCATCATAGGACAAACTGATGAGGCCATGAGGGGAGCTACAAAGGGAAACTTGCAAGCTAGTTTGCACATGCCTACTCATTCTCGAGGGTCGGGCAGAGGCTCTCCTGCTGCTTCCGCTCCATCTCTCGTTGGACATGTGGATCCTGCACACACTCAATCACCTTCATTGGTATCATCTGAAGAAGTCTCAGGCGAACGTCACATGATGACTGCTTGTAATGTTTTATGGAACGAAGATTTAGTCTCTCTACCAAACCCCTTGATCACAGTTGTGATATTGAGACTGAAGGCGCTTTTTTTTTTGCCACCCAAAAAAAAAACAATCACCGAATATCAGCTTTCCTCCTTTACCCATCTTTATTGTTTCCATGTTTTTTCTGCCTTCTGCACCATGTTGTCTTATCCTCAATGACTGTACTTCTTGTGAACCATGATCCTGGCTGATTTTACAACCACTGCCACCCACTGGCTATTTAAAATAAAAGATTAACACTGCAAGTCAAGCCTGATCCTTAAATCTGAAGTTGCACCTGACCCTCCTGTATACTCGTCAGAGAAAGCGTGAAAGATGTATGTCATGGGTAGGCAAGGCCTATTTTTTGAAAGACTGGTGTTTATACAATGAAACAATAATCAGGAAATCCGCTGTGAATTTTTTTAAATTTTGGCATTTTATAGATGTCACATTTTGAAAAACTTGATTTTCTCTTGTCATGAAACTGTAGGTGTTTTATTCAAAGATATTCAAGATGTATTGTAAAACATAGCTTTTTATTCCATCTAACACTGTTGCAAATAAGTGTATGTCAGAGTTTTATTGTGCCTTAAAAATAAATAAATAAATTGAATTCCAGTATGCCAGTATGCAAAAGCCCTTTTTAGCTATTTTATTCAATTTATTCATTTTATTTGATTTTTTTGGCTGTTGATTTGTTTTTTACTTTTTACTGTCGTATGTTAAAAGTCAAGTCTTTATTTACTTATCTTGTTATTATGAATGGGTGTTTCTTGAAATTAAACATAAACCAAAACTTAAGGAGCAACAAAAACAGGACATGCAATTCGAAGGAAAAACTGAGAAAACACTTTTGATTTTCTTCCAGAGTTGCTTCTGAACACCCTCAAGAGGTGGTGAGACCATACGACTGGACATTCACCACAGATTACCGGGGCACCCTAATAGGAGAGGAAATGCAGCTCAAGGTGGGTTAGTAGCATATCTAATGGACTGGAGCATCAGAATCAACGCTAGTATTATTTCCCTAAAATAAGGGTACCGTTGTGTAGTAGTCTCACCAGACAGCTGTGAGACAATGTGCAGAGTCATCAAGCAGAGATAAAGTGATCAGTGGTGCAATACAATACTATGCCGGTTGTGCAGTTGGTGCAGATAATTACTGTACCATTTTTAAAGTGACCAGTCGCAGTATTTGGAGAACAACGTTTAAGTGTGCAATTGTACAGAAGGTTCTTTAGCGCTTTAAAGTGTCTGGTGCTGTGGAATATTGATCAACGACAACTGTTCAAGTATTTAGACAGCTGGGGCTATAGTGATCAGTGTTGTAATAATGTCCCACATGGCTGTGCAAAAATGCAAAGAGCCACTATAGATTTGAGTTCCTGTTTCGGGAGATAATGGCGAGAGGGAAGAAGCTGTTTGAATGTCTGCTGGTTTTGGGGCGTATGGATCGGTAGCTCTTGCCTGAGGGGAGCAGCTGGAAAAGGTGGTGGGCAGGTCAAGCACCTTAGAATTTAGAAAAATGGTCCTTTCAAAAAGTGATGTTGAACTGAATGTTTTCCGTTCTCTACCCCAACCTCCGCCCCAAAAAAACAATACTGACATGAGATGAAAGCAGTAGAATGATTCTGAACTGCTGTAAAGCAATCAAAACAAGAGATGGGCACTTTGTATTTTTCCGGTCCGTCCTCGGTCCGCGACTCCTTCCGTCATTGTCTCTCAGTCCTTATTCATAAAATAATTGTCCTCCGTCCCTATCCGTCCTCATCCTTTTAAGTCGCTTCCGTCTTTATCTCCCACCAGTCCCACCCAAAAATATATATATATTTTTTTTTAAAAAGCGTCCGTGCACAATGCTGTGGGAGAGAGGTTTCATAATCCATAAACATTATTTCAAGATCATTAAGTGTATTCGGACCGCTACTGCTTCTCCCCCTCAAACTGACCCTTGTAGGTAGGGTACCCCAATAGACACATACTCCCCTTGAGGAAGACCAGCTTTTCAAAGCTGGCACTGGCCCGGGAGGGGGCGGGGTGTCCTCTTTGGCCGGAGGATGTCACCAGCTGTTGAAAAAACCCTCTCCACAGTAGCAGAGCTCGGGAATGGGGTGTTATATTTAATAAATAAGTCCACCCATGCCTCCCTTATAAGCACTGTAGCAGTAGGTTGAACTCACTTTGTAACAAGAAGCAGCAATTTGAGAACTTGCAAACAATTCCTCTAAAAAGAAGCTTTCAGCGGTTTGGTGCCAGTCACAATTAAAGTTTACTGCCAAATAAAAAAAAAAAAAGAAAAGGCAATTGAAAGTCTTTTTTTTTAAACACCACATAAATTTGCGTTTAAGTCTGCTGGCTTAATGCTAACATGATGAGAAATGCTATAGACGGGAGAACACATCGCCTGAGTGGCAGTGTTTTAGTGCAGTTAGTAACAGATATTTGTACATAAATGTGACAGTGGCACATTAGACACGTAGACAGACACACTATACATAAGACAGTTTTTGTCCATGGACAATCAGAGGCAATAAGTGACAAGTGATCACTCTGTTTGGCAGGGAGATAACGAGTCACAAATAAATGGTGCAAAAGCAGGCATCCAAAGAAGTCACACACAGGTTTTGCTCATTACACACTTCATTTACAATGATGTAAAAGTTTAAAAGCCTACTTCCTGATTTATCTTTTTGCTAGCACTCAACGTTTTAAACAAATTTAAATATTAGTTTAAGACGGCACAAGAAAAGAAGCAATGCAGTTTTTAAATCAAGGTTTTTATTATTCAGGGAGAAAAATCCCAAACCTACATGGCCCTATTCATTCATTCTTTTTCCAAACCGCTTTATCCTCACCGGGGTTGCGGGGGGTGCTGGAGCCTATCCCAGCTGTCTTCAGGCAGTAGGTGGGGTAGACCCTGAACTGGTTGCCAGTCGATCGCAGGGCACACCTAGACGAACAACCATCCACGCTCACACCTAGGGACAATTTAGAGTGTTCAGTCAGCCTGCCATGCATGTTTTTTGTATGTGGGAGGAAACCGGAGAAAACCCACGCAGGCCCGGGGAGAACATGCAAACTCCACACAGGGAGGCCGGCGTCCTAACAACTGGACTACCAGGCCGCATACATGGCCCTATGTGGGGAAAGATTCATTGCCCCCTTAAGCGTTAGAACTGGTTAGGTCACCCTCAGCAGCAACAATCAAAATCAACAGTTTTCTGGAAGTGACTCAGTCTTTCACATCTTGAATTTTCTGATAAATGTGAATGTTCGGCCTCAGTAAGGACAGGTAAACAGTTAAAATTTGTAACTGTGTGAAGTGATTGAAAATTGTGGGAATGAAAAACAACCCACCAAAAAATCAAATTTGTGATTTTTTTTTTTGGAACAGTTTTGTTGGAACGGTTTTTATCGCTTGGAAAAAATACAAATTAGAGGGAGCAAATCATAATAGAATTTTTGTTGGTATTTTGATTGTAAAACGTGAATTTTTGCCATTGATTGTGCTAAGCAGAACAGTTTAAAGTTGAAATGATTTGAATCTGTCAAAAAATGTAGATATTGAAGGGGATTTTTAATTTTGTGGGAATTTTTTTGGATAAAATGTTGAATTTGTGGTCAAATTTGGCATTTGGCAAATTTCAAGTCAGAATAGTTTGAATCGGTCAAAAAATGTACAAAATTGAAGAGGGATATATATATATATATACACACACACACAGTCAAACCTCGGTTTTTGAACGTCTCGGTTCTCGTACAATTCGGTTTCCGAGCAAAAATTTCGAGTTTTTATGCCTCGGATGACGAACAAATTTCGGTTCTCGAACTAACTGAGCGCACTTGAATGCACTCCTTTTTCAGATTCAGATTCAGAAAACTTTACTCATCCCCGTGGGGCAATTAGAGTGTAATGGCAATTTGACATATAACAGCGCTAAATGGAAGTAGCTGTTCATACTATTGAATGCTTGACCGTACCTTTGAATGCTGACCAGTTATTTTGCTGATAAGCAAAGTTGCACTAGTCTGTACGCTGTGTAGCTGCCTTCACCAACTCCCAACAAGATAAAATGAGAGCGCAAGACGCGGAAAGGGAGAAGGCACCCTTGACAGATCTGTGAACGGTGTCCCTCCATGTTTTTTTTTCTTTTCTTTTTCTTTCTTAAATAAATCTCATTTTTTATGAACACTTTTGTTGTCTTGGTTTCCCTGGACAAGACAAGAGTTTAATGTGGAGGTGCAGTGTTGTTGTCGTGAGCATTGGCTTGGAGCGCTCGCCGTTAGCACCGGGCGAGCTGGAGGCGCGAGCTGTAGCACTAGCTAGCTGTTAGCGTCGGGGCTAACGCATGAATGAAAAAAGATAATCGAAGGGGGAAAGTGCAGAATTAATAGCTCGAACAGTCGCGCTGAGGTAACGCGGGCCTGTGGAGATAGAAAAAAGCAGGGAGTGTAGGTGAGAAATGTGGAAAAAAGCAAGAAAAAACGCTCCGGACGTAGACCGGTCGACCACAGTGCAGCGACCCGGAACCAGTAACTCCTTGACTCCTCTCGCCTTCCTAACACGAGGAAATTATGCTTTCTCGGGTAGACGA
The DNA here is from genome assembly GCA_018466805.1 of Hippocampus abdominalis. Taxonomy (NCBI): domain Eukaryota; kingdom Metazoa; phylum Chordata; class Actinopteri; order Syngnathiformes; family Syngnathidae; genus Hippocampus; species Hippocampus abdominalis. The sequence goes on from CM031710.1 coordinate 190,594, forward strand.
GGAAGTGACGCTTCATTGTGTCGCTTTCCATTGTGAACAGACGTGTTCAATAAAGATGTTTTTATTAAAAAGAGCGTGGTTTCGGTTTTCGAACAGCCTTCTGGAACGGATTATGGACGAAAACCGAGGTTAGACTGTATTAGACGCACTGGATTATAAAGCGCAATCTACAATGCATCCACTAGATGTTGCTCCGCTCCTACCATTCGACTCGAGAGGTGTTCATGACCGCCTCCGAAAAACGTAAGTTAACATTACGTCGATGAAACTACGAAAATTGAGAATAATGCATCAAAACAGAAAATCAAGCGAGGAAATCACAAAATAAATTCTATAGCCCCCCTTGGCATTTCCTTAAGCATAGCTCCAACAGAACGATCAGATGTCAGTAACATGTAGGAGACTGGATTGTCTCAGAAGTGTTTATTTATTCTTTTGTTGTGTATTCACAAACGAGGAAATCACAAAATAAATTCTGTCGGGGGGCTATAGAATTTATTTTGTGATTTCCTTTCTTGATATTCTCTTTTGATGCATTATTTTCAATGTTCGTAGTTTCATTGAAGGAATCGTTAATTTACCTTTTTCGGAGGGGGTCATGAACGCCTCTCGAGTCGAACGGAAGAAGAGAAGGCACGGACACGGACAAAGACGTACAGTACCTGTATTTGTTGAGACTGTACAAACCATTAATGAAGTGTGTGTTTTAAAAACCACAGCTCTCCTTTTTTTCAGAGCTGCAACAAAAACTTATTTAACAGCAACAACAGCAAGTTATAACATTGTAAGTATGTCACCAGCAAGGAGCCATCTCGGGGTGACATATTACCGTAATGACCATACACAAGACGCACCGGATTTTAAGGCGCCCCGTGAGCTTTTAAGAAAATGGAAGACTTTTTGGTGCGACATATAGTGCGGAAAATATGGTATTTATTTTTCACTAATGAAGGGTTCGGTGAATGTGCATATTAACTAGTTGGTTTCGGTACCTCGAAGAAAGTATTCACCCCGAGTGGTGAATAAAGGGAATAGTCACTCATGGGTCACTTTTCTGACAGTAGTCACCCTGTCTGTTATTGTCAATCTTACAATTCTCTGCTATTACCTGTGTCTGTTTCTCTTTTGCTGATTTTCAAGGTGGCTGAGACGACAGAAAGAATTAACTTGGAGAAGCTGAGGGCCCGTGAACAGATTGTGTTCTTTGACGAGGTCCTACTCTTTGAGGATGAGCTGCATGACCATGGGGTCTCAATGATAAGTGTTAAAATTGTAAGTGCTGTCCTGATACGCTTCACGTTACGATGATTATCACAATATTGTGGGGAGGTTGGCAATATAAAAAAGCTCACGGAACTGGATAAAAGTTCATGATATTGTGTAAAAAAAACAAAACAAAAACAAACAAACAGCTCAATGGCATTGGAATTCCTTTTATTTTTTTTATTTGTTTAAGATCAAAGGCTTGCATCACACTTCAGGCAAATCTGACCCAGATTGGATTTTTATACGACCTTTATCTGTTTTTTTTCCTTCTGACAGTTTGAGTGATTCAATAACGATTTTTTTTTCAAATCCAAGCTGGGCCAGTTTTGTATGTGGTCCTGAATTGGGTACTTATCGAATTTTTGCAATGCAAAATGCCCCACTTTTTGAGAACCACTGCCATAAAGCAACAGCTCCAACACACCATAGTTGCTCTCAATCTCTTTTTCAAATTTCATGGGGTTATTTCCTTGTGACAAAACTACAATCATAGTGTAGCTATCCATAGTATATCTGTCGACCATTCGTTTGTTGGCTTCTGCTTAAGCGGGTCTGAGTCGAGCAGGAAGCAGTCTAGAATCTGGCCCACAAGGAGGTTTGATCAGGCCCGCAGAATAATTTAAAAGTGAAAAAATGCATAAACGACACAGAATGAATATTTTTAATAAAGTGCAATTCGTGGAATATCCGCTACGGGGACACACTGTTTTGATTAGAAGAAAAGACAACATTGTTTTGATCAAAGAAGAAAATATTATATTTAAAAATTTATAGCAGAGTATGGTATACTTTTTAATGGTCCGGCCCACTTGACATCTCCCGAGGCCATATGTTGCCCACAATATGAAATGAGTTGAAACCCCTGATCTAGACTCTTAGATTTTGGGGGAGTGTGTCTCATAACTGACCTGAGAGTTGAACTATGGTTGGTGGTCAGATATGCTTCGAATCATTGTGTGTGTTGTGTTCAGCTCATCATGGCAAAGGTAGGAGTGATATTGTCCCCCGCCCAATTGGTTTTCAGCCTTGGTAAAAAATGTGCAGACTATTTTTATCACTTTTTCTTTTGCACTCTATTTTCTTAAATTTACACTATTTTGTGTGTGCCTGTGTGAATGTGATGTGATGCCATGCCATGCCATGCAGAGGGTGATGCCCACCAGTTTCTTCACATTGCTGCGTTTTTTCCTGCGAGTGGATGGTGTCCTGATCAGAATAAATGACACACGCCTGTATCATGAGGTAAGTTGACAGGACATAAGGCTAAAGAAAACTGAGCGGCATGTACCAAATCTTTTTTACCTAAAAAGTACGAACACAATGGGAAATTAGGTGATCCATTTAAAGGGCAAGTGTGAAGTAAACTAGGTCAACCATCTTTTAAGTAATAAAACTTTTAAAGTAGCATACTTTTTTTATGTTTTAACGCAACCACACAGGTTCATAGTTAGACCCATAGAAACACTCTTCATCACAAAAATGCTCTTGTTCGGCAATCTCCAGCGAGTGACGTCATTTAAAGAGTCTGCAGTCAGCCATTGTTGCATTGTTTATTGTCCCGTTAACTGCTCTTTGCTGAACAACTGAGTTGTTCGGTGAAATGGCTCGGCACCGTGTAGCGACGCATTGTTCACATTCAGGCAAACAATTGTTTGCCTGAAGAAAAAAAAGAACAGGGAACATAAATGGACCAGTTTTGTTCTCGCAAATCAAATACATTTCACGCTGATGTTACGAGCCCTCTTTTCTCAACCGTTTTGCTTGTGATATAAGGGTTTGCAAAAGGTGGGTGTGACAACCAATAGCTAGGGCTGTTGTTTATGAAAATGTTCGATTGTACATGGATTAATCCTGTCCGAAAACATTCCAACCATATTGGTACATGGATGGATTCCTCTGTCATGGTTTGCAACTAATAATGCCGCAGAAGGCCTGCCGATAGATTGTGCGCAGTGCCCGTACAACGCAACTTTAGGGCTGGCAACCGTTTCAGGGTGTCCCCCACCTCCTGCCCGAAGACAGCTAGGATAGGCTCCAGCACCCTCCGCGACCCCTGTGAGGAGAAAAGCGGTTCAGAAAATGGATGGATGGATGTATTTATTTAGTTGTCTAATTTTTGAAACACTTGAAGACAATTTGTGATTTCTTTTGCTTTCAGGCTGGACAGAAATACATGTTAAGAGAGTTCTGCACAAGGGAAAGTAACATAGCTGAACTGAAGGTAAACTTTGTAACAATCTAAAGCACAGGTGTCAAATTCAAGGCCCGGGGGCCAGATCTGGCCCAGCACATCATTTAATGTGGCCCGCAAAAATGCAAATATGTCAACTTTCATGACATTTCCTAAAATCGCTACCAAGATGTTTAATTCTCAATTATAATATATAAGAATGATGCTGTAAGCATTTTCTTCTTACCAAACTCCTCATTACAGTAACTTGAACAATAGGCGAACAAATCCTTATTCTTGGCTTCTTTCTATGGTTTCAGTCATCACGGCCCTCCAAGGGGAATTGTCATTAAAATTTGGCCCGCGACAAAAAGTGTATGACACCCTTGGTCTAAAGCATGTTCCACATCAGACCTGGACAGTTAGGTCCTGCAGGTCCCATCCGGCCCCTCTCCTTAGTCTGACAGTCTCTCGCTATGCTTTTGTAGCCCAAATGAAGTGCACACTGTGTGGTGTTGTTATTTTGAAAATGCTGGTTTTATGTTGATGTTTGATTTTGATTATTTTCGCTATATTTGGTGACTTTTCAACCCCTCTGTGTGTGTTGGGCCACCACAGTTTGGCCTGAACTAGCACTGGCCATTAGTGCACTTCAGGTGATCCGACACTGTCACGAGGTGGCCAACGTTAACATTGAAACCTGCCCTTTTGCGACTTAGCAACATTTGTGTTTTCCAAATGCTGGGGGGAGGAGGTGGATTTACTCTGATAATACGTGTATCAACGCAGACTGTAGACCAGGGGTCCCCAACCGCCGGTCCGCGAATTAAGGCAAGAAAGAACTTGCCTTAATTCCGTTTTATTTCTTTTGGAATACGAAAGATGTTTTATTTTGAAAAATTACCGGATTCTCCGTTACATCCGTCTGTGTCACACTTGACACACGTCAAGCCACGCTTCTCCGTCTCGTGACCGATTGCGCTAAAAACAAAACGCAGGAACTCGCAAAATGAGTAAAAAAAACTGCTGGAGATCGCAAATGACGGCGGCCTTAAAAGTACGTTCGTGACAACTGGATTAAAATCATGGCTGAATACTCATGGTTTCGCAACAATAGCACTGTTGCTATTTCCGACATCCTACCTGTGTGAGGCGGGAGTTTTCTGCATCAACGGCGACTAAAACAAAATTACGAAGTAGACTGGACATAAACCACAGACTTGAGGTGTCATTGTCTCCTATTACCCCGAGATGGGACCGTCTGGTTGCAGAAAATCAAGCTCGGGGCTGTGGTGAGTCGTCATTTTCATGCACTTTGATTTTGCGTTGTATCGTATTTTGAAGGCATTAAACATTACCATCGCGATCAGAGTGTTGCGGCCAGATTAGACGCTCCTTGTGTTTATTATTATATTTCGAAAACACCACAGTTTTCATGCAGCTCATACCATATTATTTCGTTGTATTATTTCCGCCACACCTTAAATGCCGGTCCCTGAAAATTTTGTCTGACATAAACCGGTCCGTGGGACAAAAAAGGTTGGGGACCCCTGCTGTAGACAGAAAATCATTTTGATCATTTTGCCAGGCCTGATGTTTCATGAGTTTTCGTGCATGTTTAGACCCTCAGACGTAGTGTTTTCTTGGCGAATTACATTTTACGATGGCAACAGCTTTTCACAAAGTCCGGAAGATACGGTAGTTCCTCATAAAGTGGACATATGTCACACTCTTATCCACCACCAACCCAAATGACATTAGAGCTTCTTTGCCATTTAAACATCGTGTGTCCATTACAATATTTTGCACCTTGCACATTATTTACACTGTAGAGGTCCCACTGTTCCCTTAAGTTTGGAAAAGGATTTTTCAAAAGTCAACTCAAAATATTATAAATAAAATGTAAGATGGCTGTAAATAAACTTTACAATGCAGAACACATTCATAAAAAAATATTTAAAAAAAATTGAAACAGTCATACCTCGGTTTTCGACCATAATCCGTTCCAGAAGGCTGTTCAAAAACCGAAACCACGCTCTTTTAAAAAAAAAAATCTTTATTGAACACGTCTGCTCACAATGAAGCGCTCCACGAGAAAGCGTCACTTCCTCGTCTACCCGAGGAAACGTCACTTCCTCGCGTAAGGAAGACGAGAGGAGTCAAGTGGTGCATTCAAGTGCGCTCAGTTTGGTCGAGGTACCAATTTTCGGTCGTAATCCCAGGCATAAAATACTTGAAATTTTGGGTCAAAAACCGATTTGGTCGAGAACGTTCGAAAACCGAGGTTTCACTGTATTTCATAACATTGTTTTTTCCCCCTGTCTTTCAGAGTGTTCCTCCTTCATTGTACACTGATCCGAATGAGATTGCTCAACATTTAACTTTCAAGCTCAGAGAGTGTGAGAAGTTGGAATTTCCGGAGCAGGAGCCTGCTAATGAAGACCTTAAATGACCAGTTTATTCTTTTTTTGTTGTTGTTGTTGAACATTGAACGGAACAGTAAACTGACTTGTTCAAATAATAAATAATACAGTCACCATCATGTATGTAAAGTTAGTCTGTACTGTATATGCATGCACTGGGCATACTAGTAGTGCCAAACAGCCCTCCAGCACATGATACTCCACTTGGCACGGCCCCACATCGCGCATCCTCTGTTGCTTTTCCAACAGGTGTGTGGTGCGATGGAAGAGCGCCCGAAACTCGAAACGTGTTCAGTTCTGCCGTAACATTTCACATGGTGTGTCTCGACCACTGAAATTTAAATTGCTTTAGCACAATGACCACATTGCTAAGTACAGTCCGTCAAATGCACGGATGATTTCAGATGAAATCTCGTTTTCCAGGTTTTACCAGCCAGACACTGCCACCCTGTGTCATATCAAAAACAGGGTACAGTACTGTGTACTGTATTTTGCATTTTCCATCCGTCCAAAATAACATGATATGACCTGCATGGAAAGTGTGGTATTTTCGAAACATCATAATAAACACGAAACATGACACCTATCTGGCCGCAACATTCTCTGGTCGCTATGATAACGTTTAAACGTGCCTTCAAAATAAAATACGCCGCAAATAAAAAGTGCTTTAAAAAATACAACTCACCATCGCCGCTCATTATGCAGAGTAGGCTTCGTGCGTGTGAATCTCCCGTTGAGATAAAGCCGTATTGGATATAGGACTCCTGATACAGTACTGTCTATTAAATGTCGCCTTCACTTTCTTGAACGTCGTAGGCTCCTTTTCTGTGTCCTAGCTGGACCTTTTCCCTTCCCGAAAAAAACTTTGCAAAGACGTTTGTTTTTTATGCGGTAATATCACGTGACCGAGAAGCGCGCATTCACCTGCGTCAAGTGATGTACTATAGACTGATATAACAGAGAATCCGGTAATTTTTCAAAATAAAACATTTTACAGATTCCAAAATGAATAAAATGGAAGGAACATACATTATTTATTCTTTCTGTGCGGCCCGGCACCGAATGACCCGCAGACCGTTACCGGTCCACGGCCCGGCGGTTGGGGACCCCTGCTATAGATGATGTGGTGCGATAGTAATTTCACAAGCGGCACACACAGCTTCATTCGTTTTGAGTGAGAGCTCACGGACATTCATTGCCCCCTATTCCTGCCCCAAGCTGAGGCAACAGCAACGCTCCAACTCTGGCGGCCGGCAGATCTCTCATTAAAGTGAATGAAACCCATTGTGTGAAAGGAGCATCTTCTCTCTCCAATTGCCGGTGCAAAAATGAAAGTGTTTCACGAGTGACTGCTCAAAGAGTGTGGGTATGTGTTTTGTCTGCAGGGGATCATTTTGACATTTAAAAAAAAAAAGTGAAGACCCAGTGATGTTCTTGGATTGGGCAGGGCTGGTGTAGAGAGAGCAGGAATTAGGGGGAATGTTCCAAGACAGGTGAATGAAGGAAAACACTGGGGATATTTTAGGTGAGGAATTCACATCTTATGTACACGCGCGCACACACACACACACACACACACAAAGCCTTGTGTAATTTGCAGGGTCACACACATGCACACACCCCTGCATGTGAGCACACCGTCACACTTTCAACTCACTGACTCACTCCCTCCTGTATATATATTTCACTTTAATAGTTGTACGTGTAAATAAACGGTTATTTTGATTTCAAAAGCCCTTTTAATAATAATAATAATACTTTTTATTGATAAGCGCCTTTAAAGACACCCAAGGACACTTTACAATCAGGAACAAAACAACAAAACACCAAACGGGTTGAGCAGCGGCAGCCAAACGCGCCAGCGTTCACTCAGCCCGTAAGTCGGAAGAAACCACAAGGGAGGGAGAGGGGGAGAAAAAAAAACACGCTCGAACTATCCTCAATTTGAGGATAGTTTGAGTTAGGCAAAAATAAAAACTCCAGCAAAAGCATATGACAATAACAACAGGTCACAAGACATAAACAATGAAGGCGGTGATACAAGGGAGTGTATGCAAATGTGATAGTCTGTTTGTGTGGGCGTGGCAGACCACAGCTGCTACGTCAAGGTCACCTCATGAAGACAGCCCTGGCTTATCAGTCTGTGGCCGAGAAGGAGGGGGTGATGGTAGGGCACTAGCTTCCATGCGTACAGTAAATATTCTCTAGTACGGACTCATGTTTGCGCTGTCCAATCTGTTCTTATAACAGAAATTCCTCTTTTGGGAAATGAGCATGGTACATGTCCTTTATGAACCAGCAAGTATGTTGAAAACTGCATGTGTAACAACACAAGCAATAAAATGCAAAAATATACTGTCCAAAAACTGTTTATATAACAAAAACAGCAGTACAGTATACAGTACAGGTGTAGATTTAAAAAACCACAACACAGTATAGTATGTACAGTATTTTAATGTTGATTTTTTTCAGTCTTGGGAAAAAATGAGTCTATTTTGGGTTGTTTTGTTTTGTTGGGTTCTTCTTCGTTTTCGATGCCATGATCTACAGGACTAAAGTAAATAAAGTTAAAATCGTTCGCAATTACAGTAAAACGCACGCCAATAAAAAGTCACTTACACATAGTCGTTTCGAATCCGATGACATAAACGGCGAAGCGAACACGTTTCTTTCATCTTCTCCAGTTGTGTTGAGTGGGCGTTGCTGTTTAAGCTAGTGCCGCGATCAACAGGACTTAAGTGAATAAAGTTAAAATCGTTCGCAATTACAGTAAAACGCACGCCAATAAAAACTCACTTACACGTCGTCGTTTCGAATATGATTATCAAAAAATGCGAAGTGAAAAGGTGTCTTTCCGCCGCAGATGGTGGGCGTTGCGTGTATTTAAGCTCCCGCTGCATGACGTCTCCATCCGGGTTACGGCGAGTGGAATTTCCGCTTACGTAGTTCCAGTAACATGTAATATCGTAGTCAAAATGTTAATGCATAGGTTTTTATTACGGGTGAAGGATATTCCTTTTCATAGAATTCCGGGGATGGGAATGTTTACTGTACTTAGATCAGGGAAAGGTCGAGATAGCAGATGTTTTGGGGCAGGCTGAATATCAATTCAAGTCAGCCTTGAAAGTCTGTGGCTTGAGTCTCCAAATGGCGTCGATCAGCCAAATCCACGATTTCTTTCAATATTTGAGCACGAATTCCAGTTTCACCAAGTTGTTGCCCATCTTGCAGCGCCGCTCAAAGCCGCATAAGTTTGCGGCTGAGCACAGTCTGAGTCTGAGTGTTGGACATCCGCACATTACCATCCTTAGACCGGCAGCCTCTTCCAATAGAGCCGCTCCTGTCGGTTGAATTTTTCGATAGATCAGGAAACTGCTAACGCCAAACAGCAGCATACCTGTTATCAGAAGGCCGATGATGTAGATGACTTCCACATCCTCAACGGACAGTGTTGACAGGCACAATATTCTCCACCTCCTCCAGGGATCTAGGGTGCACCCAGCAGCAAAAGTCCCCGAGGGGCAAGTTGGCTCCCCACTGCCTGCTCTTCTCGTCGAGAAAAATTTGTCGATGGCATCGAGAGACCAGCCAACCAATTCCATGTTTGTATTTAGGATGAAAATAAGGCAGAAGGCTAGGAAAAGTTTAGACAAAGACAGCACATGGACTGAGTGGCGAGCAGGGAATGGGTGGGGGGGGGACAGGAGCAGAAAGCAAAAGCCTTCGTCGAGAGCCAAGCATCTTTTTGCCATCTTATGTTCCTTTGAAGAAGGAAAGTATTACAGTATTTCTATATTTGAGCTGATAAAAAAGGGAAAAAAGTGGCGTTAGTCAGTTATGCTTGAAATGTTTTTACAGAAGGATACTTTTTTTTTCACAGAAATTTAAATTTTTATGAAACTTAGCTAGAATGCTGATTGCTAATACATGAAAAAAGCCAACTATAAGATCTCTCATCTTTCTTTTGGTAGGTTTCTTCATCTTTATATAGCCAAAGAGCACAATAATCTTTGGGCCGTGCAAAATCAGCCAAAATCCAGTAAAACGGTTGGTACTAAAAGTGCTCCAATGAAAATAATTGGAGTAAATGAGTTAATGCTAAAAGGTTTTAGAGGAACTTATGTTGCCATCCAAGCAACGTATTTTTTATGGACACCCCTTTTAATTTCAGCAAGACAATGCCAGACCACATCCTGCACAACTTATAACAGCGTGGCTTCATGGTAAAAGAGTGCAGGCACTAGACTTGCCTGACTGCAGTCCAGACCTGTCACCCATATAAAATATGTGGCGCATTATGAAATACAACAAGACAGCGGATCTGATCAGCTGAAGCTGTACATCAAGCTAGAATGGAAAAGAATTCCACCAAAAAGCTTTAACCATTAGTGTTGTCAGTTTACTAATGTTCATTGCATGTTGTTTAAAGAAAAGGTGATGTAACACAGTTGGACATGACTCTGTCTCAGATTTTTGGAGGGTGTTATAGCCATAAAATTCAAAGATTAAAGTTGATCAGTTTGAGCATTAAGTATCTTGTCTTTTTAGTGTATTCAATTAAATATAGGTTGAACATGATTTGCAAATCATTGTACAGTGAAACTCCTCTACAACGAAATCATGTTTGCAGCAAGACATTTTTCACAACAGGGGGTTTTCACTGTAGCAAATTTGAAACAGGAAAGTGGGAATGGTGTTAATGCATGAAGATTTTTTCACACAAGGGGGTATTTTCACCCATGTAGATTTCGTTGTAGAGGAGTTTCACTGTATTCTGTTTTTAATTTAACAAGTCCCGACTTTATTGGAATTGGGTTTGTATCCATCTAGCTGTCCATCGAGCCATCCATCATTTATTGAGCCAAGGCACACATTTTATGTTTGAAAAATACCACAGCATACCACCAAACTCACTGAGGTGGATACACGCCAGTTATATACTTTCTGCCGTCAAATAGAAGATTCATTCATGAGTTCTGTTTGACTCTATAAGTCGCTGGCAGAGCTAGATAAACAAAGATACGGCCAATTATGTAAAAATCGATAATTTCCCGCAGAACACAAAACCGCTTACACTAATGTGCCCCAGCAATGGTTGAGAATTACAGATCAATGATTTCACTATTTGCAGGCCGACCCGATGCCCATACCCCACAAGTAGTCTGGGTCTACCGTATATGAAAAGATACTGTCGCAATATTTTTATTTTGTCTTCCTGAGCAATTAATATGTGCTGAATTGTCCTTTTTTCCATCACTCCGTTGATTTTAGATTTAAAAAAAGAAAGTTTCATACTTGTGAAATTACGGTAAATGGGAACAGTACTGAAAGCGCTTTTTTTGTTGCTAATTTCTTCCCCTATTTTTCTTTTGGATGAAAAATGCACTCTGGGGAGAAGTACAGATTGCAGACCTTGGTGTGTGATGTGACAGTGATCTTATCGCTTCAAACACCCACAAACTACCACTTTCTGAGTTCACAGATTTCAACATCACTGGAAAATCTGTTCTAACTTAAGACTTGATAACATGAGCACATTGGAACACAACAATGCGCATCCTACTTTTTTCATTGCTTTTTGAAAACATGTCTTTTTGAAGGCTTATTGGGCTGTTTATGTGAGGCTCTGTGCAGTATGTCGCCGAAACCTGAAAATATGATATCAGGGTGGTTGGCGCAGAACATTGTGTGGCTATCATCATACTTTGACATCAACCCTTTCTTTTATGGCTTAATAATACCATGCCAGAAAATTTAAGTTGACTGTTTCTCGAGATAGAATAGGCTTTTATTACATAACAGTTCCCATGATAGCGGGTTTTAATACATTTTGTGACAGTTTATTTGTTAATAAAAAATAAAAGTAATTCAATCTCAAATAAACTAATATATGTCAGAATAACAAAAACACAGTTTACATTTTGAGTGATCATAACAGGAAATATTTATCGAACATATTAATGCTGTACAACGTCCGAGTATTCGAACAAGATTCTTTTGGTCCTAATGTTGCTTGATGACCACCAGGTTTTTCAGCATATCAAAAGAGTTCCCATCAGGCTCCACGGAAACAATACCCTGCTTCATACTGTGGACTTGAAGAAAGCCATTGCTATCTAGACCCACCACCTCAGCTTCATCTCCTTCCTCACTCCAAAGATGCACCAGACTTCCGCTGAAACAAGAACAAGAAACAGAAACAAAAAACAGGTGATTCCCTGTCTAGGGTACACTTTTATAGAATATTACACACCCCACTCGTCTACAGTAACTATTCTGAGTATATATAGTCATGGGGTATAGATGGCATGGAATAAAAACACAAAAAAAGAGAGAATTTCCATTGTGAGACAAATAAAGGTTTTTATATCTTATACAGGGGTGACATGCCCCCGCCGCCTTTCATGATGACTGCCCCACTTTCGCCATGTAAGAATGAATGAATTTCTAGAAATATATATGGCTGTAAACATGGGTCTCAAAGATAAACACATGGCAGCAAATTATGAGTTGAGATGGATTTCTGTTGAAGTGCTGTGCTTCGTTTATTTGTGCTTTATTTGTTTGTTTGTTTTTGGAAGAATATCTCTCTCTCTCACACACATTTCACATCTGCTCGCCATGATGGCAATTCCTGCATCACCTTCCTCATATGCTCGTGTTTTGAGTACACAAGAATGCATTTCATGTTCACACAAATGTTTTTTTTTTTTTTGCTATAACTTATTTATATTTGGTGTAAATCCATCCATCCAGCCATTCATGGATGGATGGATGGATGGAAAACTATTCTGTCTTCATCTGCTGAGTTCACCGTTATCATTATGATAGATATAGTACATGTACAGTAGGGATACGGGATGCCCTTTTGAGCACCGTGACCCATTGGTAACCCTAGTTGGAACCTGGATTCGGAGGAAAAAAATTGGAGGGCTGCCATATTGAAGCAGGAATCCAGCAATGGTTCTAATTCCACCTCTTGAGTTAATTTATTCTTTAAAAAATCAACTGGCTGAATTTTTAAGCCAATTTCATGTGATTTCTTTTCTTGAAAACACACACGTGGCTCCAATACAAAAATAAAGAAAAAAAAAATCAGTGTACATTGAAACTAAAGTGATCCCTCACAACTTCACGTTTCAAGTTTTGCATTCAGTGTTTCGCCCCCCCCCAAAAAAAACGATTCATAAAAAATTAATTAATAAATAAATACAGCCATGTCTGCAGCCATATTGCAGAAAGACATCGTTTCATGTTGATGTACAAGCGAGGGTTTCCCTTGCATCCCGAACAAAGAGCTGGCGTGCCTCATTGGCTTAGTACACACAAACCAGGCACAAGGCATGTGTTTGGTTCCCAGCGTGACATCGACCAATGAGAGCACAAGTGGACTTAGTGAGCTGATTGGCTACGTATCATCGCCAGTTTGTTAACTGTCTCGCAAACTATACCTTAATGTTGTGTTTGTGATAACTTTTTAAAATGAGTTCAAACCCTTGCTGCCTTCAAAATAAGGGTACCCAGTCAAGGCAGCAATGCGTCCAGGGTGTGTGGGAGCGTGCTGGCTCCCTCCATGGAGATGGCACCATCAACAGGAACACATTGCGTGAACGGCATCGGCGCTAGGGTGTTGGTTAGTAACCTTGACCGGGTGACCTTATTTTGAAGGTTTCCCCACCAGGTCAGTTGTTTTATTAGACATGTCACAAGGAAGCCATGACACTGACAGCTCAGGCAAAAGCTCATCAGTTTTTTTCTTCACTAAAAAAAGAAACCTTTGCAATAATCATACAGAAACAGCTTCCTCGTGTAGCGTCCATTGTGAGCAGACGAGTTTGTATTGTTCAATAAAGATTTTTTTTTTTTAAAAAGCAGACGTGTTTGGTGAGAACTACGTAATATCGGACTGTTATTTTTGCATTTATTTCAGCCTCCATAATCATGGCACCAAAGAAAGCAAGTGGAAGTGGTAAACCTGGTGAAGAAAAGAGGAAAATAGTGCGCAAAACTATAAATTTAAGAAAGATTTGATCACGAAATATGAGTCAGGTGTGCGTGTGTCTGTGTTGGCGAAGGAGTTCGGGATGCCGAAATGCCCCGCCTACTGCCTGCCGACAGCTGGGATAGGCGCACGCCCCACGACAGATCGAGAGATGTTCCTTCAATTTTTATGTTACTATGTTAATGTTAAAATTTTTTGTTTATTTGTACAGTATTTTACATATTACCTGCTCTCCTTTTACATGTGTACAGTTTATGGTTTGAAATTGTAAAAAGAAAATGGTTTAAAAAAGTTGTTTTCTTGACATGGAACGGATTAGATTTTTTTACATTGATTCCAATGGGAAACATGGTTTCGGTTTTCGAACAATTCGGTTTTTCGAACAGTCTTCTGTAACGGATTAAGTACGAAAACCGAGGTTTGACTGTACATGTGAGCGCCATCAACTCCCAGCATCAAATAAGAATATACACCCCGCAAGAAGTAGGTTACACTTCTTGCTCATCCATCTACACAGTATCTTAAATACAGAACAATATGAAAAACGAAACAAAAAACAAAAGGTAATAATTGAAAAATTGAGTAGAATGAAAACAAAAGGGTGTCGATGCCTTTAGGCAATACCATAGGTTACTCTGGATTTTATCCAGATGCCCCACAATCTCAAATTTCTCTTGCTTATTTCTCATAAATGTCAGCTTCTCCATTTCAAAAATATCCCCAACCACCTTGATCCAGTCCTTGACTATTGGAGGATCTTTTGACAACCGTCTTATTGTTATGGCTAAGATATTGTAGATGTATATCTGAGCACAGCCAATAATTGAATCAGGTTTCAATCCCAGGCGCGTATCATTTCATTCATATTCGGGAGTGCGATGAATGGAAGACCGCATTCAAAACCCCCCCTTGGTCGCTTCGAATATTTAGAAATGCCCTTTGGGTTGACCAATGCCCCTGCCGTGTTCCAGAGCCTCATTAATGATGTGCTAAGGGATATGCTTCACATTTTTTGTTTTGTTTATTTGGATGATATTTTATTTTTTTCTCTTAACATGCAAGAACACCGTCAGCATGTTTGAAAAATTCTTCAGACTACTTGAAAACAGATTGTACGTAAAGGGCGAGAAATGTGAATTCCACTCGGATGCTGTCCAGTTTTTTTTATTCATTATTGAGAAGGAACAGCTCCAAAAGGTCCCCGCCAAGACAAAGACAGTTATAAAGTGGCCAATGCCATCTACCCGTCGACAGTTGCAAAGATGTCTGGGTTTTGCAAATTTTATCGAAAATTCATTGGAACTACAGTCAGCAGGCAGCACCCTGAACAAAGTTAACCTCAAGCAAAACCACGTTTTGATGGACAGAACTAAAGAGATTATTCACTGGTACTGTCACATCCTAAACGTGATCTATCATTTGTCGACACTTCAGATTCACGGGTGGGGGCAAATCACTTTGTAGGAGACCCCAGAAATTGTACGTTTGTTCAACCATTAAAATTACACCGCTAAAGCCATTTTCAACATTTAAGATTGTAAAAAATAACACCCTCCAGTGTAGAATGACCAATAGTACAGATTTGTGTAATATGAAATTGACCAAATTGTGACGTAGGAGGTTTCAGGTCAAAGCCAAAACACATTGTTGCATGTAGCAACTAAAACAAGTTGCTAAAGCTTAAGTGACAGCTTCGCTCACCTGTGAAGCCATCTCTTGTAGTAGAGTGGTAAGATCGCCTCTGCACCATCATGTTGAAAGCGGTCTATGAAGGCCTCCAGGCAGCTGACTGTCCGGGCAATAAGCTGTGCACAGCTGAGGGGTTGCAGCTTGCAGTTGTGTTGAATATTGTATTGGCGGATTAGGTCATTGATGCACACTGTTGGGTTGCTGTTGTTCACATTGAACCCACAGCCTGGAGATCATATAACAGGAGAAAAGGTTTGTGGGTTTTTTTTTTTTTGTTAAATGCTCCTGTGGTGGTGATGCACAGTTTGTCAATAAAACAACACAGATTCTGAGGGTTTACACATGCATGAAAACTCAGATAAATTTGCACATTGATCAGGCCTTGCAAAACCCTCAATATTTTATACATTTATTGGGCAATTAAAAAAAAACTAAATCAAAACAAACAAACAAAATGGCTCACTAGCGCCCCGTACAATTTTTTAACAAACCAACCCCAGTTGTATGTTTCACTTCGATGAAAATTTGGTGTGATATTTAACAGTTTAAGAACAACACAAAACTCTCTTGGATCTGGGGCCATATGCTAACCCTAACAGGAAGTCCGCAATTTTGAATTTACTTTGTTTTGAATTTACAATATATTTACTTGCGTCACCTTGACTAAAAAAGCTGCTATAACTTGACCTAGATGATCATATTTTGTCAAAATTTCACACATTTGATAAGAGTCTAGTTCTGAAGACATCTACAAATTTATTTTCATTGGCGTGGTAGCGCCAGCTACTGGCTTAAGGAAATATATGTTTTATTGTTAAATGTTTTATTCTCTCAGAAGGTTAACCAGATTGACCTCATATTTGCTCGAAAGAGCAGTGATAATTTTACAGTTTACCCCCAGTCCCAGGGACTCGCTGATCAGAAAAGTATGAGTCCCATTATGCATTTAGAGAGACCCAAATTTTGAATTCTGAAATGGTCTATTTATTCAACTGCATATGATAATAACACAAACAACAACATATACATACAATTATAAACAAATGCTGCAAAAATAATTGAGTAGCAGCCCTGAGGATTTCGGAAATTCACGGTAACCGTTTTTCGGTTGCGTCGGATTACCAAATGGGAAACCACACTAATTTTGGGTTCCGTAAACGTTCATCATGGGAACCCATTTTTCTATTTTGACTGATATTCATAATCAAGGAATCTGAAACTCAAAAGTATAATGTTTCAAGGTTAAATGTTTGAAAACTATGCATTAACAATGAACATTACATCAGCAGCTGTGCACTCCAGGTTTATTCAAAAAAATAAATTGATCAAAATATGTTGTACTCATATGGCATCATGAATACAGCATACCACAAAATCTGAGTATTTTTTCCAATCTCACACTGCAAAGATTAATTTCCTGGTAATCATTAATACAGGTAAGTATTGATGTGGCTTGACATCCTCTTTCCAAGACGATGCATGTGTAATCTACTATCAATTTGACGAAAGAATCTAACACACATCATCATTAGTTCTACCAACAGTTAACATTAGCATTACTACACCTTGTGACGAATATTTTATTCCTAAAGTTACATGCTACAACCAGTAAATTATAGAATAACCAATACTGTTTCCTAATATTTTTCATAGCGATTAGCCTATAGATCTAATGGCCAACTTGCCTCGTAATCGTGCCTCGTAATCGTGCCTCCCGTCGTATCTCGCTTTCGTGTTCAGGTGAGTTTAGTGATACGCCCTTCAGACGATTCATACGAAACATCAGACTGGCATTCCCATTTCTTAAATGTCGTAATTAGTAGACCCTTTGTGAGTTTTTTTCGGCGCCATCTCAAACTTTCCTCCGCGCGATTCCTCAGTTTGCGGACACAAATAGCAACCGCATGCGCACATAACGTTATCTGTTCCATCCCCCCCAACACCGAAAACAAAACAAAATGAAAGTAAATTTGAAGAAACACACACACACACACACCACACCAAAAACACAAATACAGGCACAGTGAAATCGCGTTGATCACACAGAAGAGATTTGAGATTTTGAGAGCAAGCCATTTTCAACATTTAAGATTGTAAAAAATAACATCCTCAAGTGTAGAATGACCAATTGTACAGATATGTGTAATATGAAATT
Source organism: Hippocampus abdominalis (assembly GCA_018466805.1). NCBI lineage: Eukaryota > Metazoa > Chordata > Actinopteri > Syngnathiformes > Syngnathidae > Hippocampus > Hippocampus abdominalis. The sequence goes on from CM031710.1 coordinate 208,299, forward strand.
GACCAAATTGTGACGTAGGAGGTTTCAGGTCAAAGCTTGCTCTCCTTAGCGGTGTAATTTTAATGGTTGAACAAATTTTCCCGCGGGACGCACAGTTCCAAATAATGTGCGTTTTTGGGACGCAAGGAAATTTCTCAGTCAAAAAAAAAAAAAAAAAAAACTACGGCAGGCCTAAGGAGGAGAAAGAGTATTTAGGCCTTTGTGCTGTTGCAACACGAATTTTGTGAATTTCCACGAAAAGCCGTTATCTCATAGAAAGGTTTCAGTTCGTCAAACCAATTTTATAATATCACACAGAGACTACCTAAGGAAATACAAATGCAGTTTCTAAAACAATTCAATTTATTAAGGCACAAAAAAAACAAAAAAACAACAAAAACAAAAGTACCTTTCCCGATGTGAAAAAGTAATTGCCTCGCCTTGTGAATAAAGACAGTTTTGAGAAAGCTGAGTTCAAACACCCGAGCATCACGTTTGTTGACTCAAGGAATCACATAAATAGAATCTGTCAGACAAACCGCTGTCAGAGCACACATTGATAAAACTGGAAACTGTGTGAAACATTCCCAGGAGTGGTCGACCAGCTAAAATGACTCCCAAGAGTGAAACGACGACTCATGCAGAAGGTTGCAAAAGAACCTAAAACAACACCCAAAGGAACTCCAGACCTCGTTGGCCTCAGTTCAGGTCAGTGTTCACAACTACCATAAGAATGACACTAGCTAAAAATGGCATCCTTCGGAGAATTCCTGGGCAGCACAGTGGACGACTGGTTAGCACGTCCACCTCACAGTGCAGAGGTGAAGGGTTTGAATCTAGTTCCGGCCTCCCTGTGTGTGGAGTTTGCTTGTTCTCCCTGTGCCGATGTGGGCTTTTTCCGGGTAGTCCAGTTTCCTCTAACGTTCCAAAAACATGCATGGCATGTTAATGGAACACTCTAAATTGTCCCCAGGTGTAATTGTGAGTGTGAATGGTTGTTCGTTTCTGTGTGCCCTGCGATTGGTTGGCAAACAGTTAAGGGTGTACCGCGCCTCCTGCCCTGAGGACAGCTGGGATAGACTCCAGCTTGCCCGTGACCCTTGTGAGGATAAGCGGATTAGAAAATGGATGGATGGATGGGAGCGTTCCCAGCGAAAATCCATTGCTGTCCAAAAAGAACACAAAAAGGAATGTCTCACATTTTCCAAAAGACATCTTAATGATCTTCACGACTTTTGGAAAAACTGTGGACTGATGAGTCAAAAATGGAAGATGTGCGGCCCGTTACGTCTGGGGTAAAAATGGCACAGTATTTGACAAAATGAACATGATGCCAACTGTGAAGCATGATGGTGGCAGTGTAATGGTCTATGGCTGCTTTGATACTTCAGGACCAGGACAACTTGCTGTGATTGATGGGACAATGAATCTACAGTCTACCAGGAAATCTTGAAGTAGAATGTCCGACAATCAATTTGCGCCCTCAAACTCTAGCGCTCTTGGATCATGCAGCAGGACAACGATCCGAAACACACCAACAACTCCACCTCTGAATGGCTAAAGAAAAAAAAATTGGGTTTTGGAGTGGCCAAGTCAAAGTCTGGATGTGAATCCAATTGATATGCTGTGGCGTGACCTTAAACGGGCAGTTCATGCAAGAAAACTGTCACGTTTTGCATGACGTTGGAGTAGAGGACCACAAAAAGCAGGGAGGCAGGGAGGAGCAGTGTGGAGTGACCAAAATGTATTTAACAAAAATACAAACAGGAGTACACGGGAAAACACTCACTCAAATACACAAAGTCCAGAAATCCATAGGTACAAAAAGCAACAAAACCTGACCAAAAACAAAGCGTGACAAGGCGCATACAGATACTCACGTACTCAACCTCACAATGACAATGACCCAACAAAGACTGACAGAACTCAGGGAACTAAATGCGAGCAAAGTGACGAGACACCTCCTCAAGACACTAAGGGTTGAGGGAGCTGATTGGTTCACACAAGGGACATGGATGACGAGAACAGGTGCAGACAAAAAGGGCACATGGGGGAACAAAACCATGAGAAAAACCCTCCAATATGGCAGAGTTGAAGCAATTCTGTCAAAAGTGGGCCAAAATTCCTGCACAGTGATGTGAAAGATTCATCACCAATTATCGCAAATGCTTGATTTCAGTTATTGCTGTTTACATAGGGAGGTAGGTTTTTATTTTTTGTTTGTCTGAATAAATTAAATTGGCATTTAGAAACTGCATTTTGTGTTTCAGAGGGTTGTCTCTAGGGGTGTTCGCACGGCACACATTTGCATCGGTGCTGCACAGACGTATTTTGTTACGATATATCCTACACCGGTGCATATTTTGTGGAGCGTTCACACGCTGCTGACAAAAAAGAAGCGCGTTTACCCCGGTGCAGCCCCACTTGCGTTCATACGGCAGTTTCTGCAGCGGTGCAAAATGACAGAAAACAAAGAGCTGTCGTGTTGGTTCTTTTTAAAACAGACACTTGATCAATTTGTTTAGCTCAAGCAACTACAGGCACGTCCTTCTCCTTCTCGGTCACCGTGCCTTGAAGGCACTGCCTTCTGCTCGAGAGGCGTTCAATGACCGCCCCCGAAAACGTAAATTAACGATGACTTCAATGACACTCAGCAAAGCAAACATATAACACGCCAAACAGAAAATCAAGAGAGGAAATCCAGCCATCACGTTAAATCTGCATCCCGCGTCCTAGACGCATAATTTTCCCGCGGGACGCACAGTTCCAAATAATGTGCGTTTTTGGAACGCAAGGATATTTCTCTGTCAAAACAACAACAACAAAAAAACTAAGGCAGGCTGGAGGATTTCAAGGTAAGGATCGTTACCGGTAGCGTGTCGTTTCCGTGGCGTCATTTTGACGGTACCAAAAAATCGTTTCCCATAAAAGTCACCGCATATGAGTTGACTGTACGTGATCGAATCTCTCCTGTGCAACGTTCCCTCTAAGCTGCGCACGTGAGCAATTGCGCACTTCTTTCACCCTCTCGGCGCGCACCGTGCACAAACATTTCGACGCTCCTTCCTTCATTTCCGCCGCACTATTGCCGCTTCCATTCCAGTTTCAGTAGTGCGAGCGAGGTTGCACACTCAGTTGATCTACGGTAGTTTCATGCGTACATTGACACACATTCACTCTCACCCAACCACAGGCGAGAGGCTGCAGGCGACTCACGGACTGCTCAGGACAATCAGGAAGTCCAAATATGGACATAATTGACGAGCCCCTATAATGAGGCTCTTTCGCGCTTTTCTATGGTCAGCTGACTAGGATTTTTTGTGTGTGTTTTATTAAACGACGGCGAAAAAAACACACAAAGGTCTACTAATTACGACATTTAAGAAATGGGAATGTCAGTCTGATTTTTCATATGAATCGCCCGAAAGCCGTATCACTAAACTCACCTGTGACGTATGCACAAAACACGAGAGCGAGATTCGACGGGAGGCACGATTCCGAGTCAAGTTGGCCATTAGATCTATAGTAGGGGTGTCAAAGTCAAATGGACGGAGGGCCAAATAAAAAATTTTGCGGCAAGCCGAGGGCCGGACTGATCAAATGTTCATTGAAAAATTTAACAATTACCACATATAGTTTATTGAACCAAATTTAATCGACTGAAAACCTAACAAATACATTCCAATATGATCAGATAAATAAAGCAACATTTTATTATGGCTCTGTCAGTAAACTTTCATCTTCAACAGGCACAAAAAAACAAATTTCCCTTGTATAAAAATACCCATATCATGAATGAAAGAAGTCGGTATTATTCAACGCACCATCAATACAGTAGTCCATATTTTCTCTTTTAGCAAATGTAGGCTAAATTTACTTCAAAGACAAACAAATAATAGCCATTTTTGATCATTCACTCGAATAAAATATTTTTAAAACATAATTGGATTGAAATACACTAAAATAAAGTGCAAAAATGTATTAACCAAAAACAACACTTTCTTCAAGGAGAAGTAACATGCAGTTCAAGCAAATATACTTTAATTTTTAAACTTGAACTGAGTAAAAACTCTTAATATGTGTATGCACAGTAATCCTGTACAGTAAATATTCTCTAGTACGGACTCATGTTTGCGCTGTCCAATCTGTCCTTATAACAGAAATTCCTCTTTTGGGAAATGAGCATGGTACATGTCCTTTATGAACCTGCAAGTATGTTGAAAACTGCATGTGTAACAACACAAGCAATAAAATGCAAAAATATACTGTCCAAAAACTGTTTATATAACAAAAACAGCAGTACAGTATACAGTACAGGTGTAGATTTAAAAAACCACAACATAGTATAGTATGTACAGTATTTTAATGTTGATTTTTTTCAGTCTTGGGAAAAAATGAGTCTATTTTGGGTTGTTTTGTTTTGTTGGGTTCTTCCTCGTTTTTTATGCCATGATCTACAGGACGAAGTAAATAAAGTTAAAATCGTTCGCAATTACAGTAAAACGCACGCCAATAAAAAGACACTGACACATAGTCGTTTCGAATTCGATGACATAAACGGCGAAGCAAACACGTTTCTTCCATCTTCTCCAGTTGTGTTGAGTGGGCGTTGCTTTATAAGCTCGTGCCGCGATCAACAGGACGTAAGTGAATAAAGTTAGAAATCGTTCGAAATTACAGTAAAACGCACGCCAATAAAAACTCACTTACACGTCGTCGTTTCGAATCTGATTATCAAAAAATGCGAAGTGAAAAGGCGTCTCCGTTGGTGTGTTTCCGCGTATCGGGTGGAGCGTTGCGTGTATTTAAACTCCCGCTGCATGACGTCTCCATCCGGGTTACGGATAGTGGAATTTCCGCTTACGTAGTTCCGGTAACATGTAATATCGTAGTCAAAATGTTAATGCATAGGTTTTTATTACGGGTGAAGGATATTCCTTTTCATAGAATTCCGGGGATGGGAATGTTTACTGTCTTCACTTCTTTGAGGCTGAGGCTGATACTGGTGGTGTGTCATCTTTTCTACAAGTTCATCAATATTTGAGGTCAGGCTCTGAGCTGAGCAAATTCTCAAAATTGAGTGAAGGTGTAAGCAGTAAGTCGACTTCTGTGTGATGTTTTGTTCAGCCTCATCAAAAAAAATAGTTGTTCACACAGGTATGTACTGCCAAACATCGACAACGTTTGAGCAGCCTGGATGCGCAGCTGGGCCATTGTGTCGGGGAGGAAACGGGCAAACTGCGCAGCACCCACTGCCGTATCTTTTTCATGCACTTAAGTTGTGTCATGCATAGGATGTGAAGCCAAAAACTCCTCTGTCACGTTTAGGCTGAAGTCCACTCCGCGGACGAAAATTGACAACTGGGCAACGTCAGAAACTTCAGCGTTCTCATCCACAGCCAAGGAATATGCGATGACATCGTTTCCGTTTTTCACAAGCTGCTCTTTTAGATAAATGGACAACTGCTCTACTCGCTCGGCAATTGTGTTTCTGCTCATGCTCACGTTTAAAAAGAGTTGCTTTTTTTCGGGGCAAACTTCGTCACAAACTTTAAGTATACAGTTTTTAATGAAATACCCCTCCCCCCTCCATGTCCATATTGTTTTTGTTCGCGTGTTTTGTTTCATGATGTCGTCTCAGATTACACTCATTCAATACCGCCACACTTTCTCCACACAGAAGACACACAGGTTTTCCAGCTACGTCCGTGAACATGTACTCCGACTCCCACCTTGTTTGAAACCCCCGGTTCTCAGTGTCCACCTTCCGTTTTGCCATTTTTGATGGGTATCTGAAAGCTATAGTCACTGTTATGCGAGCGACTGCTGCACTAATAAATATTGAAATAAACCGGCCGATTGCTTGGCGTGTCACCGTTGCATTGTGGGAAATGGAGTATTGGTGCGTGTAAAAGATCTGCGGGCTGCCGGCTTGCGGGCCGGTTCTAATAATAAATCAATATCATCCCAGGGGCCACTGAAAACCTTCTCATGGGCCGGATCTGGCCCGCGGGCCGGCACTTTGACAAAGTTGATCTATAGGCTCATCGCTATAAAAAATATAATGAAACAGTCTTGTTTATTCTATAATTTACTGGTTGTAGCATGGAAACTTTATGAATAAAACATTCGTCACAAGGTGTTGTAATGCTAATGTTAACTGTCGGTAGAACTAACGATGACGTCTGGTAGATTCTTTCGTCAAATTGATAGTAGATTGCACATGCATCGGCTTGGGAAGAGGATGTCAGCCCATATCAATACTTACCTGTATTAATGATGACCAGTAAATTAATCTTTGCAGTGTGATACTGGAAAAAAATACTCTGATTTTGTGATATGCTGTATTCATGATGCCATATAAGTACAACATATTTGGATCCATTTATTTTGTTGAATAATCCTGGAGTACACAGCTGCTGATGTAATGTTCATTTTTAATGCATAGTTTTCAAAATTATATGCTTGAAACATTATACTTTTGAGTATCAGAATTCTTGATTATGAATATCAGTCAAACTAGAAAAATGGGTTCCCATGATGAACGTTTACGGAACCCAAAATTAGTTACTGTGGTTTCCCTTTGGGTAATCCGACGGAATCGAAAAACGGTTACCGTGAATTTCTGAAATCCTCAGGCCTGCTACAGTACATATTTTTTTCCCTGCAACAATCGCAGTTTGACAATCGTCGCGAACAAGTGTTGCGAAAGTTTATTGCGGAGATTTAACAGAGGAAGCAGCTAAAGTTTGATAGTTTTTTTTGCGATAATAAGTTGACTTTGAGAAAGCCTTGCATCATTGGAAGCAGCGTAAAGAGAGGAGAATTTATGAACTCAAAGACTGAACCATGGGATGAAATAAGAACCTATTTCTCAGCAAATCTTGTATGCCTGAATTATTTAAATTTTTGCAGCATTTGTTTATAAGAAATAAACCTATTATCAATGTATATTGTTGTTGTTTGTGTTATTATCATATGCAATTGAATAAGACCATTTCAGAATTTGAAATTTGGGACTCTCTAAATGCGTAATGGGACTCATACCCAAGGACTCGCTGGGGTTAAACTGTAAAATTATCACTGTAAATCACAAAATAAATTCTATGGGGTGTTTTGAACACACAACAGAGGAACAAACTACACAAACAACTCCGAGACAGTCCAGTCTCCTACAAAAGGAAAGATGACGGAAGGACAACGCATTCTACCCGTATGTAATCAACTCTTCTCATGCATAGCGAGTCTACCCCTGTAGCGTTCACACGTATCATTTTACATCGGTGCTGCCCCGCAAACAAGCATTTACTCCGGAAACAAATTTGTAAACCACCCTGTTTCAGGGGCTACAACGGTGTAACTTTGTACGTGTGAACACCCCTTCTGTGTGATTTTAAAATTGGTTTGATGAACTAAACTCTTTGTGTGTGATAAATATGCAAAGAACACAGAAATCAGGAAGGGGGCAAATACTTTTTCAGGGCACTGTATATCTGTTTGTTCAACCCATTCATATATACAATTGATTGCAACAGTTGGGAGAGACAGCAAACAGAAAATTAATCATGGTACACCTAAACCTTTGGTCTATCCACCAATAAGAGACTCAAATTGGTTCAATGGATTTTTAAAAATCCCAAAATTTTGGGCCTGAATTTAACATCGGAGACAGGACATTTTTCATTGGGATATTTATTTTATAATGTGGACAAACTATTTTTAATTGAGTTGTAGAACTGCAATGAGATTAGTTGAGGCTGATGAATGTTGTTTTTGTTTCGCAGAGTATGAGTCCTTGAAACACGTGTTTTGACGTTGTTTAATTGTTTCCTCATTTTGGAGAGATGTATCAAAAATGTTTAAGTAAATGAACTAATACCCAAAATTAGACATGCCAAAAACTAGATATGGCTTGGGGACTTCAGAAACTGCAGTAATGGCCATGCATCCATCCTTTCGGGTCGCCTGGCGTGCTGGAGCTGATACCAGCTTTCTTCGGGTAGTAGGCGAGGTACACCCTAAACTGGTTGCGAGCCAATCGCAGGGCACACATAGACAAACAACCATTGATGCTCATACTCATGCCGAAAGACAATTTAGAGCAGTGGTGTCAAACTCATTTTAGTCGTGGGCGAATTTAGAGTGACGTCTTCCCTCTGAGGGTTGTTAAGAGGGCAGTGAAAACACAAAATGATTACTTGTACACAACAAATTAATAGATTAAAAGTTTTGAAATCAGTCAATTATAATAGTTTGTTCAATTATTGTTCAAGTGAGTGTAAACTGGGTAACAAAATTATTGCAAAATCTCAACGTTATTTATTACACATGACAATTTGACATTTTGGTACAGATTTTAGCAAGTTGACACACATGATTTGGTTTCGTGGCCACATAAAATGATGTGGCGGGCCGAATCTTGAGTTTGACACGTGATTTTTATATATGTATATATATATAACGGAGTGATATATTGAGTTTATTAAATTAACGCGGAAGTGACGCAACAGCGCACAGTATGGCACTCGCTTCGCCCCGTAGTTCAGGTAGAACTACCAGGGAAGTCACAGGGTAAGTTGCAATTCATTGACGGTCCGGATTCATTTCTAATTTAATTAAAATATTCCACTTTGTTTTTCCTTTTTCTACGGCGCTGTGTATTTCATTAGTTCCTTGATTTGTCCCGAGTCCACATTGCTTTCTGTGTCGTTATTTAATTTAAGTTTTGTCAAATGAAAGTTTTTATCCATTGAGTTAATAGTGCTTTTCTGTTGCGCAGACCGAAAAGCCCGTGACTTCACCTAACCCTCTTGCCATACTGTGTTGCAGGTAATGTTTGTTTCCTTTTGGTTGTACTGTATATAGTTTTTCATGTCGTTTTTCATTTGGCTGTTTGTGTGACTGGCGTGTGCGTGTCGCGGCCGCCATTATTGTGCATTGTGCAGCCGTTCTGCTGCATGTGATGCGTTCAGCGGCGTCACGTAAACAACGGTGTATGCGCGTTTTCTTTCCCTTTTTTGTAAAATAATTACTATACGATCACCCATGTTTTGTATTTGGTTTTGTTGTGTATTCTTTCTTGTTATGGATGATGTTTGTTGAGGGAGAACTACCAGGGAAGTCACAGGTTATTTCCGAGACCGAAAAGCCCCGTGACTTCACCTAACCCTCTTGCCATACTGTGTTGCAGTAATAAAAAAAATAGAGATAAAGCCACATCTGGTGTTCTGGTGTTCTTGAGGCGGCAGCGACGTGGAGCTTGAGACCGTCACAGTTGTGACCCCCGTCACATATATATAGTTTGAATACTTGAAACAACTCAATGCCGAACAAAAAGAGACAGTAACACCATAGATAAGGCGCATCTGATTAAAAGGCTGACAGTTGGCTTTTGAGAAAATGGAATGCTTTTAGATGCGCCTTATAGTGTGGAAAATACGGTATTGTATTGCACTAGTTGAACAGATCCAAATAAAAATGTACACTGCCATCGTGTGACGTCCATGAACAATGTTCCTGTTTCTGAATCAGCAAAACAACAACAAAAATTAGACCAAAATGTTTTGGGAGGACTAACTCCAAAACTTAATAGCCATGTTTCGGATTTTCCACAAAGTTCAGGCTTTGATGTCCTATGTGCTTTTTGTTTGTTTGTTTGTTTATTTTTTATCTAGGACAAGGGCCTAGATACCATGAAGAGCCCTCACAACAGTCCTATGTGAAATGCTGCATTCAGTTCAGTAACGAACATCATGTCCAGTCCAGTAACAATTACTGCCACAGAGATCGAAGTATTCTTGTTACATCTATCACTATTTTGTCTGTTTGGGAAATTGTGTTGGTTTTTTTTAAACCATAGCTATGTTTATTTTTAAAACAAAATTTTTTTGTTCGTTGAGATGAGGCAAGACACGCTGTTTTCAAAACTGTAGAATGCCTGAAAAATTACACCATATTTTTTTGTGATAGGGAGCACAGACCTTGAGGATAAGCATGAATTAAACACTAGAGTGACACAAAAAGAGGTTACCTATTAACAGATGGAAGGTCGAACCCATTACAGTGGAAGTCACAAGAACACCTCCAAGCTTCATCAGATTGCTGTAGTAGATGTCGTTGGGCCACTTTACCCGCAGGTCTATGTCCTGAAGAAAGTTACAATTTCATAAAATATCACAATTGCAATGCATTATATTCAAAACCATTGTAATTTCAAACATTAGGTATGATGTGATATTATAAAGTCACAAATTAACTTAAAAGTAGCCATCAGGCTACATCATGAGATGGTCTAATTTAATATCAATCAAAGTAGAAGGCACGAAATTGTGTGTTCACTCTGATTCCACATTGTCTGTAGTTGCCTGGAATCAATTAAGATCTTTTAGTAAAGCTGTATTGTTCTACACCAAAATGGCATTGCTCCGCCCTGATTTGTTATTTCTCCACTGCACTTTGGCCATGTGGTTAAATTGAAACCGCTTTTCACAACCTCCACCGAGCTGTTTCTAAAACCTAGGCTGAGTAGGGCAGATACGTAACTGTTTTCTGATTGGTCGACAGATGTCCGTCAGTCAAGGCTTCATTGGCCATCTCTCCGAGTTGCTGCCCCAGACGGCTTGTCATCGTCACCCTCTGGCATTCGAAGCTTCACTTACACGCCTCTCCGAGTTGCTGCCACCGGCGACTCGTCATGATAACCCTCCGGCATAAGAAGTCGCAGCCTGGAACCTTGGCGGACATGACCCCTGCCTCTGGGGTTTTGGATGCCAGAGGGTGATGACGACAAGGCGCTGCCGGTGACAGCAACTCGGAGAGGTGGCCAAATGAATGAGAAGCGCCAAATGAATGACAGCTCACTTTTATTCAAATGAGTGGATGCAGAGAGCGGTGCATGTTGTTCACAAAGGTTTTTTATTACTAGCTTCAGTATGCTGTATTTGTGTCTTGGTGGTTGTTTCTCTCTCGCCTAAACCCGCAAATGGATTTTTCGTCTTTTCGCATTTGGGCTATAATTTTGCAACGTGTAGAGGAATAAGTAGATTTTATGTGATGTTTTTGGTTTGTAGGAAGGTTTAGGCATGTTTTTGCTCAAGTACCAGGAGCAAGTGTTCCCTGAGAGAAAGGAGCGCATGATTGTTTGGGTAAAACAATGTTGTTGGAAACAGATGTGCATGTCCCTTGGGAACGGGGTGTGGGATTGCTTGAGCAAAACATGATTATTTTGAGAGTCAGATGTGTATGACACCTGTTATCGTAGAAGAAGGCTGTTCGGTGGCGCCAGAGAGTTTGGGCCGGCCACCCTCCCGTCTGTGGCACACAAACATTTGAGCGTAGAAAAGGAATCGGGAGCTAAACTCTGGTCGAGTCTGTTGCGGGTTGCGTACGGACGCCGAGCTGGTTGGATGCACACTCTCCCGGGGATGTTGGCTCTCCTTCCCAGTGCGTTGCGGTGAGAGTATGATTGTACTTATTGCATTTAACCAACTTGTGATTGTATTGCTGTGCTGATTCTTTGTGGCGGAATAAATGACGCTCATATTTTAGCAAAGTTCAGTGTGTTCATTTCTGTGTGTCTATTCTCAACGATCCTGCTTGAGAAATAACAAAAATATTGGAGTAACAAAATATTGTGAAAGTGTTTCAAAACAACGTCACCACATCGTGGAACAGCAAATAACATTTTGAAAAACCAGTGGCCGAGACTCACCACACATACAATATTATAGTGCCGTGGAAAAGTATTTGCTCCCTTCCTCTAAAAACTACTAGTCTCTACCTGTAGTAGTTTTTATTAAATTAAATTAAATTGGTATTTAGAAACTGCATTTTGTATTTCCTTAGGTAGTTTCTGTATGATATTAAAATTGATTTAATGAACTGAAACTTTACTATGTGATAAATATGCAAAGAAGACAGAAATTAGAAAGGGGGAAAATATTATATTTCAGCACACTGTGTGTGGCACAATGCTTTATAATGCAAGTCTGCACTGTGCACCCAAGGCGTGCAAAGTTCTGGCGTCCCTTCACTGGCTCCCTGTACATTTTCGAGTTCTTTACAAGATTCTATTATTTGTTTTCAAATCTTTAAATGTTCTCGCCCTTCCACACCTCTCTGAGCTCCTCCTCCCCTACGTACCCGCCCAGTGCCTTAGGTCTGCGGACCAAATACTACTGGAGTAGTTGCTGGTCCCTCTGTTTGGAATGACCACCCGCTAAACGTTCGGCAAGCCCCCTCGCTGCCCATCTCTAAAACTCATCTTACACTCATTTTTATTCTTTTGCTTTTGACTTAATAAATAATAATTCATTTTATTTAAAAGCGCCTTTCATGTCACCCAAGGACACTGTACAAAGAGGAGATGCAGTATAAAAAATAAATAAGAGAAATATTAAATATAAACAGGACATAAAAACACAACACATGGGAAGTGGAATAAGTTAGATATTGTAGGCAGTCCTGAACAGGTGTGTTTTTAAACGGGACTTAAAAGTGGAAAGAGGTGTGCAGTTTTGGAGGTCCGGAGGTAGACTGTTCCATAGTGTTGGAGCAGCCCGACTAAAGGCTCTGGCTCCCATGGTGCTCAGACGGGCAGGGGGGACTGACAGTCGGAGGGAGGATGAGGATCTGAGGGAGCGAGTGGGGGTATACACCTGCAGGAGGTCGGACAGGTAGGGAGGGGCCAGGTTGTGGATGGCCAAGTATGTATATAGGAGCAGTTTATAGTTGATGCGGTATTGGACAGGGAGCCAGTGGAGCTGCTGAAGGACAGGGGTGATGTGCTGGTGGGAGGGTGTTTTTGTGAAGATGCGGGCAGAGGCGTTTTGGACCAGCTGGATTTTATGGAGGGACTTTTGAGGTAGGCCGAAGAGGAGAGCATTGCAGTAATCTAGGCGGGATGTGACAAGACTGTGGACAAGAATAGCAGTGGTGCGGGGAGTGAGGGAGGGGCGAAGTCTGTTAATATTGCGGAGGTGGAAATAAGCAGTGCGGGTGATGGTGTTGATATGGGACTGGAAGGTGAGCATGCTATCCAGGATGACACCCAGACTCTTAACCTGAGGGGAGGGGGACACTGAGGAACTGTCAATGTTGAGGGAGAAATTGTTTATTTTAGATAAAGTGGATTTGGTGCCAAGAAGGAGAATTTCAGTTTTATTGGAATTTAGTTTAAGAAAGTTTGTCGTGAACCATGTTTTGAGTTCGGAGAGGCAAGAGGTGAGGGAGGAGGGTAGGAGAATGGAGTTTGACTTACAGGAAAGGTAGAGCTGGGTGTCATCAGCAAAGCAGTGGAAGTGGATGTTAAATTTGCGGAGGATATGACCAAGAGGCAGGAGGTAGATGATAAAGAGAAGGGGCCCGAGGACAGATCCCTGGGGCACACCTGAGGTGACTGGGGAGGGCTTTGAAGTGAATGATTTGAGCTGGACAAACTGAGTGCGGCCGGTGAGGTAGGAGTGAAACCAGCTGAGGGGAGTGTGGGAAAGACCGATGGAGGAGAGTCTATTGAGGAGGATAGGGTGAGAGATGGTGTCAAAGGCGGCACTCAGGTCTAGGAGGATGAGGATGGAAGCTAAACCGGAATCAGATGCGATGAGGAGATCGTTAACAATACGGATTAGGGCAGTCTCTGTGCTGTGGCGGGGGCGGAAACCAGACTGAAAAGGTTCATAAAGAGAGTGGAGGGATAGGTGGGAGTGGAGTTGAGCAGCAACAGTTTTTTCAAGTATTTTGGAAATAAATGGAAGGGTGGAGATGGGGCGGAGGTTATCGAAGTTATTGGGGTCTGAGCCGTGTTTTTTCAGTATGGGGGTAACAGCAGCGGTTTTGAAAAGTGAGGGGACAATTCCAGAGGAAAGTGAGGAGTGGATAATGGCAGATATGAAAGGAAGCAGGGAGGGGAGGCAGGATTTGACGAGAGATGAAGGGAGGGGATCGAGCTGACAGGTGGTGGGCTTGGATTTGTGAATGAAGTTGGATATTTCAGCAGTCGTGGGAGCGACAAAACTGGAGAAGAAATGACAAGGAGAAGGAGGTTCGGGTGGGGAAGGAGCTGGCAGGTTTTGATGGAGGTGATGATGGATCTTAAGGATTTTGTTATTGAAGTACTCCATTATGGAGTTGCAGGTTGCTGTGGAGTACAGGTGGAGGGGGAGAGAATTTGGTGGCTGGAGGATTTTGTTCATGACAGAGAAGAGAGTTCTTGAGTTTCCTTTGTTGGAGAGGATGAGGCCGGAGTAGTAGGTGGATTTGGTTTGTGAGATTTGTTCCTTGTATTGAGTGATATGGGTGGTGTACATGTCCTTGTGGATGGTGAGACCGGTTTTTTTGTAGAGTCGCTCAAGTTGACGTTTTTTTTATTTCATGGACCGAAGAGCAGGTGTAAACCAGGGGGCAGATGAAGAGAATGAGACAGTCCGCGATTTCAGGGGGGCAAGAGAATTGAAAATATTTGTAAGGCAGGTGTTGTAGTGAGCAGTGAGGTCGTCTGGGTTTGAAAGGGTGTCTGGGGGCAAGGAACGGTCGATGATGGAGCAGAAGGTGTCAATGTTGATATTTTTGGTGTTACGAAAAGAAATGAGTCGGGGGGTTTTGATTGGAGAAAGGCAGAGTACGGTGTTAAAAGTGAGGAGAAAGTGGTCGGTGACAGGAAGTACATCAGCAGTGGGCTTGGAGGGGGAAAGACCAGAGCAGCAAACCAAGTCCAATGTGTGGCCTTTGATGTGGGTGGGGAAGTCGATAAGACAACGCATCCCAAGGCTCTCCAAACATGATGTGAAGTCTCTGGTGAGTGGCAGGTCGAGGTTGTCCATGTGAATATTGAAATCACCCAGCAGAATTAAGTTTGGCGAAAAAGTGGATAGAAGTGGGATTAGGCTGGAGAATTCACTGATAAAATCGCTATGTGGCTTCGGAGGGCGATAAACTGTGGCGATGATGGTTGGCGTGGGTCCAGGAAGTTTAAAAACCAGGCATTCAAAAGAGCTTGATGCAGGTACGGAGACAGGCAGAACTTTCCACTTCTCGCGGTGTATTACCGCGAGGCCTCCTCCACGGCCGTTGCCACGGGGACGGCAGATGTAAACAAAGCCGGGAGGAGTTGAGTCATTCAGTGCAGCAAAATCGTTCGTCTGTTGCCAGGTTTCTGTTAAAACGAGGAAGTCAAGTTTGCGGTCGGCGAGGACATCTTGAATAAGGTGTCCTTTGCTCGTGAGTGAGCGGATGTTCAGCAGACCAAAGTTGACGGCGGAGGTGTCGTGCTTGACGGCGGCAGTGCTGTTAGCCGACCTAGCCAGGCGGGCTAAAGCATCATGGTTAGTGAGCATCACTTAGTATTATATACTAGTGAGCATCACTTAGTATGAGTTTTACTGTTTTTGTGCTTTTTGTTGTCGTTATTAATTTGTTTTACGACTTAATTTTGCTCCATGTACAGAACTTTGTATGCATCGATGGTTGTTTTAAAATGCTCTATCATTACACTTGTGTTGAGTTCAGTTGATCACACCCCAATTTATTGGCACCAATTGCAAAAGAAAAGCAACAGAGGCCAGGTGTGGTGGGGTACAGTGTGGAAATTGGGATTCATCCACTCATCCTACATAACATTTATTGCATATTAAACTTGGGAACGGCCGGCACAATTTTCACTTTAACTGAAACGACCCATGCAGACACACAAGGAAATGCGGAGGCATGACTGGTATGATCCCCCCTTTGTGACTGGCTCCAGGTCAGCCTTTACATTGTTCAGAAGCTCTGAAACTGCATTACTGAATTGACGATATGTCTCAATAATTGTTGTTTGTGGCATTAAAAATGTTTACTTGAACATAAAAGACCTTCTTGCCACCTCTCATGTTGCCTGTGGTACACTGCAGAGTGGTTTGCAGTGCCTTTCAGGCACAGTAATTAACTCATTCAGTACCAACTCTTGCTTGGCTCTCGACGAAGGCGGACGCTTTTGCTTTCTGCTACTGCATCCCACCCTTCCCTGCTCGCCACTCAGTCCTTGTGCTGTCTTTGTCTAAACTTTTCCTAGCCTCCTGTCGTATTTTCATCCTAAAAACAAACTTGGAATTGGTTGGCTGGTCTCTCGATGCCATCGACAAATTTTCTCTACGAGAAGAGTAGGCAGTGGGGAGCCTACTTGCCCCTCTGGGACTTTTGCTGCTGGGTGCACCCTAGATCCCTGGAGGAGGTGGAGAATATTGTGCCTGTCAACACTGTCCGTTGAGGATGTGGAAGTCATCTACATCATCGGCCTTCTGATAACAGGTATGCTGCTGTTTGGCGTTAGCAGTTTCCTGATCTATCGAAAAATTCAACCGACAGGAGCGGCTCTATTGGAAGAGGCTGCCGGTCTAAGGATGGTAATGTGCGGATGTCCAACACTCAGACTCAGACTGTGCTCAGCCGCAAACTGATGCGGCTTTCAGCGGCGCTGCAAGATGGACAACAACTTGGTGAAACTGGAATTCGTGCTCAAATATTGAAAGAAATCGTGGATTTGGCTGATCGACGCCATTTGGAGACTCAAGCTACAAACTCTCAAGTCTGTCTCCAACTGATAAGCAGCCTGCCCCAAAACATCTGCTATCTCGACCTTCCCCTGATCTAAGTACGCATGGAAGCTAGTGCCCTACCATCACCCCCTCCTTCTCGGCCATAGACTGATAAGCCGGGACTGTCTCCATGAGCAGACCTTGACGTAGCAGCTCTGGTTTGACACGCCCACACAAACAGACAATTCACATTCGCACACACTCCCTTGTATCACCGCCTTCATTGTTTATGTCTTGTGACCTGTTGTAATTGTCATTTGCTTTGCTGGAGTTTTTTTGCCTAACTCAAACTATCCTCAAATTGAGGATAGTTCGAGTGTGTTTTTTTTTCTCCCCCTCTCCCTCCCTTGTGGTTTCTTCCGACTTCCGGGCTGAGTGAACGCTGGCGCGTTTGGCTGCCGCTGCTCAACCCGTTTAGTGTTTTGTTCCTGATTGTAAAGTGTCCTTGGGTGTCTTGAAAGGCGCTTATAAATCAAAAGTATTATTATTATTATTACCAGCCAATTCTAGACCAAGTCTGAAAAGACGTTAAAAAACATCTTTGGGAGTGAATGAGTTAAATAATCTAAATCAGCCATTGCAATTCACCTCAGGTTTGATAAATCACTTTGCCAAGCTAAATTCAACTATTTGCATATATTCCTCTCAGAAGGTGCAAAATTATTGTGCAGCTATATTTGCTTGTTTGACAAACGCAATCCGTGGTGTGGATGATTATTCGATCAGCTTCCTCATCCGTTGGAGTGAGCGGTCAAGTTTATGCCCATTTTTGTATCTGCAAATTTTTAGTAAATCAGGCCAATACAGTACTAATACATACCACACTAATATCACAACTGTTAATATATTTGACACAATATAATGTGTATATTGATACCTCATATCCAGGAAGTGTGCGCACAGCTTCAATCACAGCAAGAGCAGCCAGGTGTTGCAGAAAGGAAATCCTCTGTCCAAGCCTTGAACTCAGCTTTATCTGGACACATAGCGTGAACATGGCACAACCCAGAGGGCTCAGCCAGGCATTTCTTCCCCTCCCTGCAGCGGTACATACAGTACATGAATGAATGGGATTTTTTTAATATCATTCAGAATTCAGATCCTCAAGTAACTGAAAAAAGGTCACTTTACTAGAGTTTGTTCTTTTTTTGGTTTTGAATATGGAGATGGGATTCGGCTGCTATTAAGTGCAGAGCAGTACAGGTCTCGACTCTGTGAGAGAGACGACTGTTAGCCACCCCAACTATTTGCCTTAACAACTTTAACAGAAAGTTGATGAAATTAACTAGACAATACAAACTATATATAGCGGTAATTGCTTTCTTAACTGACTTTGGCGTATTTGAAAAAGTTGAAGAATTTAAAAATGACCCTTTGGTACAGATTTTAGCAAGGATCATGCAAGTTGACAAATTATTTGCTTTTTGCGGGCCACATAAAATGATGTGGCGGGCTGCATCTGGCTTCCATGCCTTGAGCCAGAGTGGGAGTTAACTGACAAACTAAAAATACAACAGAGAATTACACAGTTTTTAAAACTCTGTTGACGATAAAGCTCAAGTCAATGAAGGATCCTACTCAATTGCTAATAGGAAATTAGCATCGATTTAGGGAGTGATTTTCCTAAAAGGAATATTCACAAACGCACGCTGTGGAAAAGTATTCACACAGGTGTAAGATAACACTATTCAAGGACACAAATTCTAAAAAATTGTATTATATTAATAGAGTTCAATCACAACTTTGATCTGTTCTCATTGCCCACACTGCCCTGGCGAGGCTAAAACACAGCGACAGCCGGTATTTGTTTTAGTTTTTTTCAGTTGCTATTTCTTAGTCTGTTCTCATTTACCTTTTTACTAATGTATCTTCTCCTTGTTCTTTCAGGTTATATTTAGTGTCGAGTTTTCAAGGAATTTCCCTTTCTTCAAAATACAAAGATCCGACGACTTTTGCCAAACCAACACGTTTTCACATGACATAGCAAGAAATACTATCCATGAGATCCCTAATTAGCCCAGTAAATGCCAAGAGATGTGAAAATAACATAAGATAAAATAAACATGATAAAGAGATAAGGGTAATGCTCATTGAAGGCATCAATGTTTGCACAGATGCAAGGCACCAAAGATGTGGATGTAGCAGAATGAAATGCAAGAGGCTTGAATTTCACATATTTGCAAGGTTATTTTGAACTTGAGAAAAAAAGTAGTGTTCAAGAATAAAGTTCAATGTGCAGGAATGAATGGACATGAGGCTACAATGATAGTTTTCAGTAGTTGAATACATACCAAATTTTAAAAATCCATGAATAATAATTTTCAATTCTCGATTTCAATGTCAATTAAAACAACAGTATTTTTTTTCTATAATTGTCCAGCCCTAGACCTTATTCAGTCGGACAGGACTAAGTCTACCAGCCCATTCAGGCTGCACGTCCCACGCACAAACCATACATTTGAAGCACCTTCTTCAAAAGGAAGCCTCTTTGGTTTTGTCGTATGTGTGTGTCTATTGCTGGTCACTGGTCTATCTAAATTTAGTGGAAAAAAATTTAAACATTTTAAAAGGATGCCTTTTTTATTTATTTATTTTACGAACAGCTGTCATGTTCCTTTTCAGGACTATGTTCTAAATCCAATGTACCCTTACTTTCCAGATGCAATTATGTTCATTTTTACTTAATGTCCTTTAAAAAATAAATTGGCTTGAGTTGACCTGGGAACCCATGGTATACAAATACTGTGTGCCAAAGATGCTCAGCACAAAGAGAGAATAGCACACAGTTAAGTGTTTATACAAACCATATTTTCCTTGTATCTGTCATGTGACACACAGTATGTATGCAGACTCACTATGCAGGAGCACTGACCTCTGCCCTGACTTTGTTGAGCAGCTATGACTATTAAACCAACATCTTCTGGTAAATGCAGATTTAGTCTAGAGGGAGACAAATATTTAGAAGAAGGCATTAAAATTACAAAATTGAAACAAAGAAAACAGTTTATGATAATCCCTTCAAAGATGTACTTTATGTTGCTTATGAACCTCAAATGAGCAACACATTGTACTGTGAAGATAGTATGAGAGGCTTGTCAGCAAAATAATTATGGGCCACATTAATTGTTTGCAGCACAGGTTTGTATGCTGTACCGTTAATGTCATTGCAACATTACAGGACTGTGTGTAACCCACAACTGAAATCAACGCAGCACAAACAATGCAGCACGAAACGTGTGTGGAAATGATGGGGGGGCGTCTATAGATCCTTGCACAGTATTTTTTAAAACCCCCATTCAGTGTGTTGTAATGGCTCAGTTAGTTAAGACGGCAATATACAAGAGAACTGTGTATTTAAAAAAAAAAAACTGTCAATCTCAGTGTAACGCAGTGGTAGACAACCTTTGGTCCGTGGGCCACATACATTGTTTCATACACATTGTATTCATGTTTCATGCAAATTATTGATTTATTACACGGATTGGCTTTGTGATTTAGCTTTTACTACGGACATACTGACCTACATGAATGAGCTGAATGTGACGTAACAAGGGGAAAAAAAGCATGTGCATGAAATGCAAGCAAACATCAGTGCCTTCAAAACCATATTGGTTTATTTTCAGAGCAAATGTCAGAAAAGTCATTCCCTCATTCCTCGCACTGGCTATGTTAAAAGGGACCCCGCAACATGTGAAAAAAATACAGAAAATCACTCGATGACCTGCATGAAGAATTCCACCGGTTTTGTGATTTTGGAAAAATTGACAGGCCACTTCAGTTTGTGTCATGTCCCTCCTCACAAGACCCAGAAACTGAGTGAGAGATGGAACTGATTGATCTCCAATTTGACATGATGTTAAAGGAGAAGCTCATCTCCCTTTAACTGGATGATGTTTATGCTTCATTACATCCAGAAGATGGCACAGAGGATGCTGGTGTTGTTTGACTCGACGTGTGTGTGAACAGACTAAGTGCGATGAAAATTAACAAAACACACAACAGATCTCAGCTGAGTGATGAACACCTCAAATCTGTTCAAAGAATCACCACAACAGAGTTACCACCAGACCTTTATGCACTGGCAAAAAAGGGTATCAACAACACTGTTCCCACCAAAAGGTATGTTAATACTTTAATACTTTCCTGGTTTTGCTTGATATGCACTGTTAAAAATATGTTATTTTGTTTTGTGCTGACCCAGCCTATCTGTCAATTTTTAAAAGTCAACATTGCCCACGAGCCAAAATTTGCCCACCATCAGTCTAATCGATTGAAGTTTGCTGCAGGGTTTCATGAATTACACTTATGTTTAGACCTTCATCTGTAGTACCTCAAGCATTTTCACAGCCCCGCTTTGTTCAGCGAAAAGGTCAGTGCTGATGGACAGTGTACGGCTGGATGGATGCATGGATTGAGGAGCCGACGATGAGAAGAAAGGAGCGTCAGCGCAGAGCGCCGATGCGTATGTGGAACTGGGAGTCGCAGCTTGGAATTGAAGCGGATTTACATGGGACAGGAGAAGAGAGCCAATCTCTCTATTTCGTGAATGGATGCTACAGCTTCTTGTTGCTTTCAAGCTGAGCTTGTAGCAGACGTGTGCACATTGCAGCATGACGTCTTTGATCCACTGGTGAAAAGGACACTTTGATTCGCTCCTCTTTCATCTATAACTGCTTCAGACAACAAAGTGTATGCAGGAAAGTGGTTAAGATTGCACGATTGTCTGTGTCTCATGTGTTGTCTTGTATTATTTTGTCATTTTTTGTTAACTTGTATTTTGATGGCGGCTCCTCTTGTTTTATGTTGAGAGGGAAGACATTTCATCGGTGCTGTATGTTACACATACATACAGCTCATTTGACAATAAAGTTGTATTCAATTCAATTCAATTTTGCACCATTTTCTTCCACGAAACATATTCGGAATTTTGTAAAGTGTTTTGCATTTTTAGGCTTTCAAAATCAATGTTGTTTGATTGTCAAACAAGGTATCGCAACGGCAGCAGCTTTTGATGAAGTGAAACACTTGGTTTTCCTTTTCAATATCTTGAGATGAACCAGCCAAAATTTCAGGTACTTCGGATGGAATCATTTGGGAGAGTTCAATTAAAGTTTAAAATTAGACTAATTTTGAAAAGAGATTAAAGATGGCAGAATTATTGTTAGGTTAAGCCTATGGCTGCAAAAAATGTCTTTGTATGCCTTGGGCTGTTACATATGTCCCCCAATTTTCACAGACCTTTGTCAAATGTACAATCGAGGGTGCTTCGTTAAAAATTTGTATGGGGTGCTTGTGACGCTTTTTTTTCACCAATCACAAAATAACCCTCTAAAACAGACCTGGGCAAATTACGGCCCGCTGGCCGCTTCCGGCCCATTGGTCTTTTTAATCCGGTCCGCCGAAGGTTGGTACAGTACACAATTATGGTTCGATGTAAATGATTACATTCATTTCATTTGGACTTGTAATGACAGGCATTTCAACGCCAGGTGGCGCAGTTACTTGAAGTTGCAGAGCACAGGGAGGGAGGGGGAGACGATACTGAAGCCCGCAGTAGTAGCGCTAACTCAAGTAACTCCGCTCGATACGACGGAATAAGTGTGTCCGCGCCGCTATTTTCAATCATTGGATCCAAAACGACGACATGAGGGTGACTCTTTATTGCAGCGAGTTTTGCTGGAATTGCGAATATTTTACGTCCTGTAGATCATGGCATCCAAACGAAGAGGAACAGTAATGGCCGCGGAAGAGAAAGTGAAGTGTATCTACCATATTTTCCTCACGAAAAGATGCATAAAAAACTCTAAATCTTTAGTCGAAAACCGAATTGGTCGAGAACCGAGACGTTCGAAAACCGAGGTTTAACTGTATTGTATGTATATGTTGCTGTTTGTGTTATTATCATATGCAATTGAATGAGTAGACCATTTCAGAATTCGAAATTTGGGACTCTCTAAATGCATAATGGGACTCATACTTTTCTGATCAGTGAGTCCCTGGTACTCGCTGGCAGCAAACTGTAAAATTATCACCGATTCATCATTTTCAAAAGAAGAAAATGGTTCTTGGGTTCACCTGGGTTAAAGTCGTCATAAAAGGTGAAAATGATTAATTTTCTTTTGTGGTTTAATGAATTGAATTGTCATTTGAAAACTGCATTTTGTATTTCTTTGGGTTGTCTCTGTGTGATATTAAAATTGGTTTCATGAACTGAAATCCTTGTGTGCGATAAATATGCATAGAACACAGCAGTCAGGGAGGGGCAAATATTTTTTTCACAGTACTAGATATGCTATTTTGAAAAATGACTCTGCGTTATGTTCTTGGCAAATGAAGCCGAGTAATCAGCCTTAATGATCAAGAGTGAAAATACAGAAAAATGGCTGCCGTCGTGCGCTAGTACACAGCAGTAGATGCAATGTTTTAAACATTTTTCGCAGAACTACGTTGTAGATTTAGGTGAACAGCAACATATAATGAAGATATGCGAATGAAGGCGATCATGGGTTTAGCTCCTCTTCTGCGGTAATGACACAATACAGTAAATATTCTCTGGTACGGACTCGTGTTTGCGCTGTCCAATTTGTCCTGATAACAGATATTCCTCATTTGGGAAATGAGCATGGTACATGTCCTTTATGAACCTGCAAGTATGTTGACAAAATGCACGTGTAACAACACAATCAATAAAATGCAAAATAATATTGTCCAAAAACTGTTCATATAACAAAAACTGCAATACAGGTGTATCCCAAAAAATCACAACAGTACAATACGTACAGTATTTTAATGTTTATTTTTTTTCTGTCTTTGGAAAAAATGTGTCTATTTTGGATTGTGTTGTTGGATGCATTCTTTGGTTTATGTTTGCCTGCGTGTCATACAGTTTCTTGCTAGTTGCAAGTAACTGTCCCATTGATCACCGATGTCTGGTGATTCTTGTGCATACTGAAGGATTTTTGTTGGCATTTGCATTGACTTCTTGCTGGATGGTGGCTATCATCAGGAGTTGAATCGATGCCTTGTTTTTTAAAGTTTTCGTAGATTCCTTCCGACTTCCAAGTGTCTGCCGGATGCTTTTTACTTTTTGTCCAGTCTCGCTCAAACGGATGCATTTCACTCGCTCCGCTACAGTCATTACAGTTCTTCTACGTTTCGATGCCATGATCGACAATTACAGTAAAACGCACGCCAATAAAAAGTCACTTACACGTCGTCGTTTCGAATCTTATGAATGAAAACGGCGAAGCGAACACGTTTCTTCCATGTGTCTCCAGTTGTGTCAAGTGGGCGTTGCTTTTTAAGCTAGTGCCGCGATCTACGGGGCGTAAGTGAATAAAGTTAAAATCTTTCGCAATTACAGTAAAACGCACGCCAATAAAAACTCACTTACACGTCGTCGTTTCGAATCTGATGATCGAAAAACGCGAAGTGAAAATGTGTCTCCCGTCGTCTTTCCGTCGCATCGGGTGGACGTTTCGTGTATTTAAGCTCCCGCGGCTTTACGCCTCCATCCGGGTTACGGCTAGTGGAATTTCCGCTTACGTAATTTCCGGTAACATGTAATATCGTAGTCAAAATGTTAATGCATAGGTTTTTATTACGGGTGAAGGATATTCCTTTTCATAGAATTCCGGGGATGGGAACATTTACTGTACATGTCCTGTGTTGTCCATCTGAGGTTGAGAAATTGACTAAAAGGCGCAGTGGATTATAAAATCTTTCCATACCAAAAATATCAGGAGGCTGAGGTATGTTTCTTATGGCAAGGATGGACCGGCAAATTATTTTCAAGAGGTCCTCATGGTATTGAGGCAGTGTAATCAATGTAGACTTCAGACGACCGTAATTTCCACACTAAAAAGCGCACTGGATTATGAGGCGCACCTTCAATGAATGGGCTATTTTGTATTTTTTTCATATATTAAACGCACCGCATTATAAGATGCAACCTACAATGCATCCACTAGCTGTAGCCACGCTCAAGGAAATGCCAACAGAACGATCAGATGTCAGTAAAATGTAGGAAACTGGACTGTCTCAGAAGTGTTTGTTATTTATTCCTTTACTGTGTATTCACAAACGAGGAAATCACAAAATAAATTCTGTAGGGGGGGGGGCTATAGAATTTATTTTGTGATTTCCTCGCTTGATTTTCTGTTTTGATGCATTTTCAATTTTCGTAGTTTCTTTGAAGGAATCGTTAATTTCCGTTTTTCTGGAGCCTGTCTTTGAACGACTCTCAAGTCGAACGGAAGAAGAGAAGGCACGGAGGGACCGACAAAGGCATACCTGTATTTGTTGAGACTGTGAAAACTAAAGTGTGAGCTCTCCTAATTTCGGAGCTGCAACAAAAATTTAATAAAGCAGTGACACAGTTCACTGAAGCAACAGCAAGTTATTACATTGTAAGCATGTCTCCAGCAAGGAGCCATTTTGGGGTCGACATCTTACCGTAATGACCATAAACAAGGTGCACCGGATTTTAAGGCGCGCTGTGAGCTTTCAAAAGAATGGAAGGCTTTTAGGTGGACCTTTTAGTGCGGAAAATACGGTATCCTGATACAGCCCAAGCATAGCACGACCTCACATGCCATCACCTTGTGTAATCATCAATATAAAGCACGTCCAAGATGAGAAAAAAATGTATTACCCTTCAACCAGATCCATGGTAGATGAAACAACCTCAGCATACAGCAAAGTATGCCCCATCAAAACGGTTCTTAGGTTATTACAGTAGGTATCCAAGCAGAACTTGTCCCAGCTCTGTGACTCAGGACAATCGGTGACGAGTGAAAGAAAGCTGTCATGCAGAAAAGCACCATCTAGTCGCTCAGAATTGGGCATGATTCTGAGGGAGGCCTTTGAGATCATGAGAAGGCCATCTTCATTTACACGTGTATCTAGAAACTGAAGAAACTTAGCTTTGGCCTCCTGTGGGAAAGACAAAAAACAAGAAAACAATTGTACTATCAGCAGTTTATACAAACAGGATACAGAAAATACTTGGGGATTTATATAGATTGCGGGCTTAACTGGCAGACACATGTATCAAAGGTCTGTTCGAAGATCCATCAGCGCCTTAATTTTTTGCGACGTCTCAGGATTTTTGGAGTTAGCAGAAGCATTCTGTTAATCTTTTATAGAGCAACCATCGAATCAGTCCTGCGCTTCGGAATAACCAGTTGGTTTGGAACCTAACTGTTAAATCTAAGGCTCAGATAACCAGCCTGGTTAAGACAGCAGGGAAGGTAATAGGACAGCCCCCACCCCCTGCTCCCCAGGACATATATGTGCAGTCCGTTATTCAACAGGCAAACAACATTTTAAACAATCCTTCCCATGTGCTGCACTCCCAATTTGAGCTCCTAAACTCAGAAAAGAGGTATAGGACTCTTCTCTGCAAATTAAACCGGTATTAAAAGTCATTCATACCGCAGGCTATCATTTTGATCAACAAATAATTAGAGGGAGGCAGACAGACAAGCGGAAGGACATGAGTGTGGTGGGGGTGAGGGGGTGCATATGACTGTAATGTAGTGTCCAATGTGTGTAGAGTGTATACAGTCTTGTCTTGTATGTAATTGTCCTAATTATGTTGTGCTGTGTATGTGTATGTTTTTTTGCTCAATGTATGTAGCACCACAGAGGGACTGTCCTTTGAGACAAGTTTCTCCTAAGGGAGACCTAATAAAAAGTCAAGTCAAGTCAAGAAAAATATACAATTCCAAAATTTAATTTTTATGAGTGGGGTAGGATGTGCCAATTTTCTTTTTCAGGATCATGACAGGAGGGTAGTTAGTTGGGGAGGTGGGAGAAGCAAACAAATATATGAATATTTCAGGAAACACTTAATTCCCTTCAAAATTATAATATATACATGGAAATAACACTCAAATCGAAAAGTTTTGAGAAAAACATGTTTTACGTTTGGCACATACAGGGGTACCCTCTACTTACAAAATTAATTGGTTCTTGAAGAAATTTCTTAACTCAGAAATTTTGTAAGTCGCGTTTTCCATGTAAATGTCCAAATCCGTTCCAAGCTCCCCCCCCCAAAAAAACAAACAAATGTTTTCTAAAGCATAAACCTGCATCCAAATATGTAACAAATACATGTCACAATTAGATTATTGCACAATAAATAAGAATTTTGCACAATGTAAAAAACAAAGAATAAAAAATAAAAATGACGGTCATTTAACTTTTGACTGTGTCCTCGTTTTTTTGCCCTCTTAAGTTCATGTTCTCTCTCAGAAGTGGTCTATTTGTCTATCTACACAAATAGACACATACAGTAGAGGTCCTCTTAGCCAACGGGATGCCAGAATGATGCCCAGTAATAGCCAATGGCAGAGCAGCTATAAGTATGTTGCGTTCAGGAAACTCGGAGCTGCGATAAGCAGATCATACTGTATTTTTACCTTTCGTATCTTGAAATTTATTTCGCAACAAGAGGCAATGTTTTCCTGTTGAGGTGTTTCGTAACTTGAAAATTTCGCATGGAGATGTTCGTAAGTAGAGGTACAACTGTACATCTTTCAAAGGCCGATTGTAATCAGTACCTTGGGAAAAAATATTGACCCTAAACTAAACAGAAACCTTTTAAGTAAATTCCAATAGCAACAAATCGACACATCATCTGAGATTTTTTCCACCTCAAAAACATTTCTCGCCTCCGCCCCTCACTTTCTTTCAACGCCGCTCAAACCCTCATACACGCCTTCGTCACCTCCTGCCTTGACTACTCCAATAGCATCCTCTACGGTACAACCTCCAAACACCTCAATAAACTACAGTACATCCAGAATGCCGCTGCCCGCCTTCTCACCCACACCCGCACTCGTGATCACATCTCCCCATCCTTAAAAACCTCCACTGGCTCCCCGTTCCCCAGCGTATTCAGTTTAAACTCCTCCTACTCACCTATAAAGCCCTTCACAACCAGGCCCCCCTACCTCTCCGATCTTCTTCACCCATCCACTCCTTCCCACAACCTACGCTCCTCAAAGACAAACCTCCTTGCCATCCCCATAACCAGGCTCAAAACCTGGGGGGACCAAGCCTTCTCTGTTGCCGCCTCCACCCTCTGGAACTCTCTACCACAACACATCCGCAACTGTACTGACCTCCAATCTTTCAAATCGTTTCTTAAAACTCATTGGTTCCGCAATGCTTTTAACACCTTTTAATCTCTTTTACCCATTTGTGCTTTGTATTTCTTCTTTTAAATGTGTTTGTTTTAAATCATGTATGCTTGGCATACATTTTTATCCTGCATTTTAAACTCTTGTAACGTGTTTGAGTACGCTGAAAAGTGCTTTCAAAATAAATATATTATTTTAACTTTTTAAATTTGAGGACGGGCGGCCCGGTAGTCCAGTGGTTAGCACGTCGGCTTCACAGTGCAGAGGTCGTGGGTTCGATCCCAGCTCCGGCCTCCCTGTGTGGAGTTTGCATGTTCTCCCCGGGCTTGCGTGGGTTTTCTCCGGGTGCTCCGGTTTCCTCCCACATTCCAAAAACATGCATGGCAGGCTCGTTGGGCACTCTAAATTGTCCCTAGGTATGAGTGTGGGCGTGGATGGTTGTTCGTCTCTGTGTGCCCTGCGATTGGCTGGCAACCAATTCAGGGTGTCCCCCGCCTACTGCCCGAAGACTGCTGGGATAGGCTCCAGCACCCCCCGCGACCCGAGTGAGGATGAAGCGGTTCGGAAAATGGATGGATGAATTTGAGGACGTTTGACCTCTCAACCCAAAATAAGAAAGCACCAAAATATGAGTCTGTTCCATCCAGCGTCATAACTCATGATCAGAAAGGTTTTGTTCGGCATACACACTTTTTTTTTAACATTAGGCGTCAATTTAACATAATTTTACACCCCTAGTCAGTCTGCCTCGGAATGTGTCCCATCTGTGGATGCTGAAAAGGCCTTTGACAGAGGGGAATGGAGCTTTATGTTTGATACTTTAGAACTGTTTGGATTTGGGATTACATTAATTTCTTGGAATAGCTGTAACTAAACAATATTAGGGGTTCCTGGAGCACAATTTAAAAAAGTTGCTAAATGGGACAAAGACAGACCTGCCCAATAAGTCAACACTGCCCATCTCGTGAGCAGCGCAGTGAATACTATCAAGATGATCCAAATATTTATACCTGTTTCAATGTGTGCATATTTTCTAATACACTATCTATGCATATATGAAATGACAGTGGGGGGATTTTAGAAACAATCTGCTAATATCTCATTTTCTATGGATACTCTCTCCATTTAGGAATTTTTTTAATGCTCGAATTGTATTATATGTTGAACAGTTGACAAAGCCTTTCATTTGGAGTCTAATTTTTTAAACGTATTAAACGGCTATATGAAATTTTGTGGATGATGTATTTGCCTCTTTTGCCCAGCTAGTCCAAAGATTCAATAGTCCTAAATCACACTTTATATACTTGCAACTGAGAAGTTAAAAAGTTCCCCCCTACAACAATTACGGATGATATTATGTGTTTTGATCCAACAGAAAAAGGGAGAATCAAACACAAACAGTACTTAGTCTAGTCTCCCATAGGGAGGCTCCTCCCTTATCGAGAATTAAAGACTAGGATCAAGATCTTCAAACTCCACTTGGAGATGGACTTTGATTCAGTTTAAAGGTTTTCATCTGGTACACAATTCTAAGATTCTTCAGCCCTTTGTTTGACACGTGTAAGCTGGTGGCTAAAACGTTGATGAGCATGTTTTAGTTATGCCCCAGTTTTGAAAGCAGCCATCTCGTTACCTCTACGTCCCGCGTGCTGGCGCATAATTTTCCCGCCAGACACACGGTTCCAAATAATGTGTGTTTTAGGGACGTAAGGAAATTTCTCAGTCAACCCCCCCCACCTCCCCAAAAAACTATGGTAAATCTTTTTTCCAACAACGAACGCAGTTTGCCAATCGCCGCTATTGTTGTTTTGATCTCGCGTTAAGTAATCTCGTGTGACGAGACAGTCTTCGTGGATCTGACATTTTTTTTACAGCGCTTGGGAAACTTTTCCTTTATTTTTTTTTTAATTATGAGTTCTGATGTCTAACAGCAGGCCATGTGAGAAGGGAATAAAAGTCGGTTCAGTCACAATCCAGGGAGGAAATTTTTCCGGTTTATCTTATTTGGACATAGATAAGTAGATTAAATCACACGGCCTTCAAAGCTCTCCCATCTGACCAGCCCTCAATGACAGTCTCAACCCCTTTTTAAAGGAATACACCTGAGCTGCAGGCCAATCAGGTCAGTGCTCAGCAATTAGCCATCCACAGATGGTCACAATTTTCTTCGCTGAAACAACCAGCTTACCACAAAAAACATTGAGTACAGCAACAGTTTTGGATGGAGAGCAATATGCACCTTTCTCCCCATCCAAAATCAACTGCATTCGTCAGTCATTAGGATGGGTTATTTGACTTTGTGACTGCAGCATTGGGTCTTTCTGACCACAATTTAATACACTTAATACCTACATACAGACAGAAACTCAAATGTGTTCAACCGGTTGTTAAGACTGACGAAATGGACCGATGAAGCAAAGCTAGCTCGACAAGAATGGTTAAACTGCACTGACTGGGGCGTCTTTGAGACTTCAACGGGCAGACTGGATGAATACACAGGCACTGTAACATCATACATCAGTTTTGGGCACTGTACAAACATGCCCGAAACCAATTGACAAATTAACATCGCAAAGAGAAGCTATGCAGAGAGGCTGAAAAAACAGTTCTCTGCTAACGACTCTGCATCTGTGTGGAATGGCTTGAAAGCAATCACAAACTATAGAATGCCATCCCCACAAACAGTGAACAATAAGGGTCTGGCTGATGAGCTAAACATGTTTTTCTGCCGATTTGAAAAGGACACCCCCATTTCCCACATACACCCACCTTGACCAGAAACGACTCTCTCCACGCCCCCACCCTCATTGTCTCCCCTACAGATCCACGAACAGGACGTGAGACGGCTCTTCAAGCAGCAGAAGATCAAGAAAGCTGCGGGGCCCGACAAAGTGTCCCCCTCCTGCCTGAAAGTCTGCACAGACCAGCTGGCTCCGGTCTTCACACAAATCTTCAACAGATCCTTGGAGCTGTGTGAGGACCTATCCTGCTTCAAACAGTCTACCATCATCCCAGTTCCCAAGAAACCGGCAACATCGGAACTGAACGACTAGAGGCCTGTCGCTCTAACGTCTGTGGTCATGAAGTCCTTTGAACGGCTTGTGCTGAACCACCTAAAGAACGTCACCGGACCCCTGCTGGACCCTCTTCAGTTTGCCTACCGGGCAAACAGGTCGGTGGAGGATGCAGTCAACATAGGCCTGCACTACATCCTCGAGCACCTCGACAGCACAGGGACCTACGCAAGGATCCTGTTTGTGGATTTCAGCTCAACAGTATCATCCCGGAACTCCTCACCCCCAAACTTCTCCAGCTCGGTGTGTCCCCTACGATCTGCCAGTGGATCCTCAGCTTCCTGACGGGACGGACACAACAGGTGAGACTGGGAAGAACAACATCATCATCACGCACCACTAGCACTGGAGCCCCACAGGGTCCTCTCTCCACTGCTCTTCTCCCTCTACACAAACGATTGCACCTCAACAAACCCAGCTGTCAAACTCATAAAGTTTGCAGACGACACCACGGTCATCGGTCTCATCAAAGACGGCGACTAGTCTGCGTACCGACAACAAGTGGAGCAGCTGGAGCTCTGGTGCAGCCGACACAACCTAGGGCTGAACACGCTCAAGACTGTAGAGATGATCGTGGACTTCAGGAAACATCCTTCACCACAGCTGCCCCTCACACTATCCAACTGCCCTGTGTCAACCGTCGAGACCTTCAAGTTCCTGGGAATCACAGTCTCCCAGGATATGAAGTGGGAGGTCAACACCAACTCCATCCTGAAAAGGGCCCAGCAGAGGATGTACTTCCTGAGGCTGCTGAGGAAGCATGGCCTGCCACAGGAGGTGCTACGACAGTTCTACACCGCAGTCATCTAATCAATCCTGTGTTCTTCCATCACGGTTTGGTTTGGGGCCGCCACAAAAAAGGACAAAATCCGACTTCAACGGACAGTTAGGACGGCGGAAAAAATCATTGGCACCGCCCTACCCACTCTTGAGGACTTGCACACTGCAAGAATTAAAACAAGGGCACAGAAAATCCTACTGGATCCCCCGCACCCTGCCTACCACCTTTTCCAGCTACTCCCCTCAGGCAGGTGCTACGATCCATGCGCATCAAATCCAGCAGACACTTAAACAACTTCTTCCCTCTAGCCATTAACTCCCTAAACAGTAACCCAAATCTACCTGTATAGTGGCTCTTTGCAATTTTGCACAACCCTGTGGAACAGCATTACCGCTATAATCATTGTAGCTCCAGCTCTGTTCTTACTTGAACCACTGTCACTGATGTATACTCCACCGCACCAGACACTTTAAAGCGCTCAAGGACATCTGCACAATTGCACACTTCTTGTACTACAAATACTGCTACTAGTCATTTTTAAATGGTTCAATGATTTTCTGCACCAACTGTACAACTGTTATAGTATTGTATTCTACCACTGATCACTTTAGCTCTGCTTGATACTTTGCACATTGTCTCACAGTTGTCACTGGGTGGTACCACCACACTACGGTTCACTTACATTACGAAATGTCCTTCCATACTTATTTTTCCATACTATTTGTCATGTCCTTGTTTATGATGATACTAATGCAGCGTGTTATACCGGAGACATATTCCTTGTGGGTTCTACAGTAAAGATGATTCTGATTCTGACCGCAAACAACTTTTGGACATACACCACCATAGGTTTAAATAAACCTGCTGGGTTTTTTTTTAATCCTTTTTTTGTGAAAGTGAAACTGCTACGATGCTTAGTGTGCACTCACACAAAAAATATTAATATATAAATTAACAACATATGCATGGACATGCATATCTTGTCTTTCCTCATTGTCCCCTACATACCCTTGCAATAGACTTCGGAACAGGCCACAGGCTACCTGTCGTTTGCGATCGACGTATTGCGCACCCCTGCCATAAATTGTCTAGAGTAGTCAGACAAAGAAAACAAGGACAAACGCATTCATCTTCATGGTGGTTCTAAAAAAAGTAATTTGATCCTTACCTGAGAGGTAGACAGAAGGTAAATTGGACTTGGTGATGGGGTTTGTGTTTGCTGGCAACTCAGGCCAAGAGAGGTGAGGATTTCTGCTAGGACTTGATACTGCAGCATATTATTAGCCTTTAAACCATCAAAGCCTTCATTTGTCAAGTTCTGTAAATCTGGAGTGTTTTCCAGGTGGATCTGCCAACAGAAAACCTATAACAAGGATTGACACAAAATCAACTTACTGTCAACTGCCCAACAAGGGAAAATTACACAAAATTGGTTTAATTCAAAGTTGAAAGACAATATCCCTCCGTGAGCCGTCATCTTACTGTGGTGGAGGGGTTTGTGTGTCCGAATGATCCTCAGAGCGAAGTTGTCTGGGGCTTTATGCCCCTGGCAGGGTCACCCATGGTAAAAGAGGTTCTAGGTGAGGGACCAGACAAAGCACTCAGTGTCCAATGCCCGGACGCGGGTCACCGGGGCCCCTCTCTGGAGCCAGGCCTGGAGGTAGGGCTCGCTGGCGAGTGCCTGGTGGCCAGGCCTACACCCATGGAGCACGGCTGGGTTCAGTCTGAAAAGGCTGAATGGGTCCCCCTTCCCATGGGCTCACCACCCATGGGAGAGGCCAAAGGAGTAGGGTGCAATGTGAGCTGGGCAGTAGGCAAAGCCTTGGCGGTCCGATCCTCGGCTTCAGAAGCTAGCTCTAGGGACGTGGAATGTCACCTCTCTTGCAGGGAAATCAGACCGAGCTAGTGTGCAAAGCAGAGAAGCTCTGACCGGAAATAGTCTGATTTGCCTCCACACACAGCCTCCTGGGCTATGGTATCAGCTCTCTCTCGAGAGAGAGAGAGGTTAGACCAGGGGTGTCAAACTCATTTCATATTGTGGTCCACATATGGCCTCGGTAGATGTCAAGTGGGCCGGACCATTAAAAATTATACCATACTCTGCTATAAATAACCAAAATAATATGTATTTCCTTTGTTTTGGTCTAAAGAAGCACAAGAACATTAGGAAAATGTTGAAATTTAATAAAGAGATCTTTTACAAAACATTTCATGAAGCTCTTTAGATTTCGTCAGACAAATGTACAATTTACTTTGATCAATCACATACAGTCAAACCTCAGTTTTCGTCAATAATCTGTTCCAGGATCCGAAAGCCGAATTGTTCGAAAACCGAAACCATGCTCTTTTTAAAATAAAAATGTATTTTGAACACATCTGCTCACAATGGAAAGCAACATGAGGAAGCGTCACTTCCTCGTCTGCCCGAGGAAGCGTCACTTCCTCGTGTAAGGAAGGCGAAAGGAGTCAAATGGTGCATTCAAGTGCGCTCAGTTTGTTCGAGAACCGAAATTTGTTCATCATCCGAGGCATAAAAAACTCGAAATATTTGGTCAAAAACCCAATTAGTCGAGAACCGAGACATTCGAAAACCGAGGTTTGACTGTATATGCATTGCAACTGATCCCACTGATTGCACAAAGGCACACAACTTTAACAAGTAATTGCTATTGAAAAATATAGTCATGCATGTTTAAGATTAAATGAGAAAGGAATTTTTAAACCATTTTCACACGAGCATATAAAATCTAAATGTAATCCCCGCCTACACCTTACAAACTAAGGAGAGTGCTATTAAATGTGTAAAGAATAAAGTAGTATTCACATGTCCTTGATAGCGTCTGCTGTGTTGGGTCTGTCTCAGTGACAGACTGAGGCTGCCGTTGTCTTCTTCTCTGAATAAAACAGTGTGTCCCCCTCAGATACTCCCCGAATTGCACCTTATTAAAAATATTCATTCCGTGTCTTTTATGCATTTTTTTTCACTTTTAAATTATCCTGCGGACCTGATTGAACCTCCTTGCGGGCCGGTATGTTTGACACCCCTGGGTTAGACTCTCTTCCACTCTGGAGTGGTCCATGGGGATAGGCATAGAGCAGGTGTGGGCATATTCATTGCCCCCCGGCTTAGTTCCTGTACATTGGGGTTCATTTTGGTGGACGAGAGGGGTGCCTGCCTCCGCCTTCGGGTGTGGCTGCTGTTTGTGCCGATGCACCAAACAGCAGCTCAGATTACCTACCCTTTCTGCAGTCCTTGGAGGGTGTGCTGGAGAGCGCTTTCGCTGGGGACTCCCTTGTTCTGCTGGTGAACTTCAGTGCTCATGTGGGCAATGAGAGTGAGACCTGGAAGGGCGTGATTGGGAGAAACGGCCCTCACGATCAGAACTTGAGTGGTGTTATGTTGGTGGACCTCTGTGCTCGTCACAGATTGTCCATAACGAACACCATGTTCAATAAGGGTGTCCCAAAAGTGGACTTGGCACCAGGGGACCCTTGGCCGCAGTTCGCTGATTGACTTTGTGGTTGTATCATTCGATTTGCAGCCGCATGTTTTGGACACTCGGGTGAAGAGAGGGAGGAGCTGTCAACTGATCACCACCTGGTGGTGAGTTGGCTTCGATGGTGGGGGAGAGTTGCCGGTCAAAGCTGGCAAACACAAACGTATTGTGAGGGTTTGTTGGGAGCATCTATAGCGGGATCCCCTCTCAGGAGTTTCAACTCCCACCTCCGGCAAAGCTTTTCTAACGTCCCGGGGAGGCAGGGGACATTGAGTACGAGTGGACCATGTTCCGTGCCTCTTTTGTTTAGGCGGGCAATCTGAGTTGTGGCCATAAGGTAGTCGTTGCCTGTCATGGCGGTAAGCCCCGAACTGAACTTGAATTTGTTAATGCAGTGCACAAAAAGAAACATGCAATTGGAATATTCGTTGATCTCAAAAAAGCATTTGATACCATAAATCACCCACTTTTACTCAAACTGGAGAAGTATGGAATCAGTGGAATAGCTGGAAACTCATTACATAGTTATTTAACAGGACAAACTCAATATGCAAATACAGGTGAACATTTCTCTGATAAATTTGGTGTTGCTTGGGGTGTCCTTCAGGGATCGGTGCTTGGTCCTCAGCTGTTTAACTAAACATAAAAGGACCTATTTAATGGACTGACATTTTTAAAACTAATATTGTTTGCAGATGAAACAAACATATTCAATAGTAGTGACAAATATAACAAACTCGTGAGTACAGAAACTCAATAATATTAAAAAGTGGATGATCATAAATAAATTTAAATGTAAATAAAACTAAAGTATTGATATTTGGTGACTATACAAGTAACCCAGAATTGATAATACACAGACAATAAAAAATGTTCATGAATCTAAATTCTTGGGAGTAATAATTGAGAACAAATTGTCATGGATTGCCAACATCAGACTGATTAAGAATAAACATTTCTAAAACATGTTCTCTCAATTATGAATAAGCAAAGCAATTCCTACATTAAGATGCTCTCAGAATATTATATTGTTCCTTAGCCCTCTCATATCTCATATATTGTGTTGAAATATGGAGATTGAATAAGTTTTCTTCTTCCCACTCCTTTTTTGAGCAGCACATTACAGCAATTGAAAATGGTGACATGGTGATGTCTCTTTTCTTTTTTTTCTATTTGCTTGTACTTATATATCACACGGTTGTTTGATGTTTCAGAAAATTTGATGTTTGTGCTGGCCTGCCCAAAAACAAGCAAACAAAAAAAAACAACAATCATTCAATCATCGAACATTATTTTCAAGACATCTCACCTGACACAAGACAGCTTCCCCTCCATGCTCTCCATGGGTTACCTTGATGATAACCATATCCTTCTGATTTGGGCCATCTTTGAGTTCCCCCCAGAGCTCCAAATTCTCTGATCGCAGGAACTCTCCGACAAAGACTTTCCCACTTGCCAATACGCTAAGTTCAAGTTCTCCACTATGCCTTCGGGTGAAGCTCAGTCTATGCACTTGCCCGGGTTGTTGGTCTCTGTTCTCTAGAGTGATACCTGCAGGGCACAGGGAGGAAGCGAGCCCCAGGACCCTTCCACCATGGCTCAGGTAGCTCATAAATCTTGTGTGAAGCTGGGGGGTGAGCACTTCCTCCTCGGCGAGCACCAATAGCCTAGAATTTTCCATCCAGGGTTCACTCAGGACTTGATGTGGTTCAAGAGAATATATAATGTACTTTTCCATGTTGAGACACTCCGTTAAAACCTGATGAACTGCTTGAAAACGCTCTTTGCGACCATTTGTGTACACCACAACATTTGGCATTTTGTTGAGTTCAAATCCATTGCTTTTGCAAAAATAACTCTTGACTTCATGTTCAAAGTCATGAAAAGTCTCATCCTCATTATCCAGACACAGTGAGTGATCATAAGGGATATCTAAAATGTTCTCTACTGAAGTATATTTGACGGAGAGGATTGTGCTATTCTCTAGCTCCAGACATTCATGGCAGCTTGACAGGTGAAGAGAGTGCCTGTGGTTCTTCATGTCGTGCTGATTCCCCAAGAAATGATCCTCAGAGTCTGGACCTTGATCTTGTCTGATGCACGTTGGACCTGATGCTGGTAGTTTTTCTTGGCTCTTCTTAGCACAAGGGGCAAAAAGTATGTTACTTTTACAGCACTGAGGGTGCTGGAGGCAAGGCAACACATGACAAGGCAAAGGTTGACCGTTTCCAATCTGGGTGTTGTCAAACAGAATAGACTTTACATTCATGGGCTCCTCTGGGCACTGAATCAGCTCACTAAGAATAGATTCATGGAGGATGATTGCTGGGTAGACAAAGAAAAGATATACCATAAGTCAAATAAATACATTTAGACCATAGAAAATATTCATTATTATTTTCATACAAACTAACAGTGGTTAACTACAGAGATACATACGGACAATCTTTGATGGCACAAGCCCATTATCCAGTTGTAGGCGATCCTCTAAAAAAGCTACGGCCAGTCGGCTGAAATCATCAACACTGGCCTGAGCCACTGCACTGAATGGCTTGCTAGGGCTGCAGGCCAGAGGTTGGCAAAAGTCAGACCACTTCAGCACCTGTAAAAGTTGACGTTCCTGTCATAAAAGCAGTTCAATTAGGTACATTAGGACGGAATAAAGAGTGATACCTTGAGTTATTTGAGTTACGAGCAATCGCTTGGTCAACTTTTTGCTTTGTATTGTAAGCCAAAATTAGACTTACAAACGTGCTTCAAAAACATTACTCGAGTAAAATGGAAAAATGTGTAATGTGAAAACTAAATAAATAAATAATGTGTAGCGGGAAGAAATTTCATCTGTGCTGTATGTTACACATGCGTACAGCACATGTGACAATAAAGTTGTATTCAATTCAATTCAATTCAAACTCAGCTATTTACCGCACAATGAACTCATAAAATGGTGATTATGTGTGATGTGTGTGCCAGGTTTGATATTTTTATTAAAAAATTTTTTTAAAAAGCAGTGAAACGCCAACAGCATTGGGTGAAATAAAAAGCTTTGCTTTTAGTTTAGATCTTGAAAATCTTTACCTTAAGCAACTACTGTTTCAAGGGAACCTGATGAAATATCTAGGATGACTTCTTTATAATAGGACCTGAATTAAAGGCCAAAAATGGGTCAAAATTTGAGAGAAAATTTATAATGGTGGACTTCCTGCTAGTCGAGCATATGTCCCCAGGAAACTTTGAAGGTCTTGGGCTGCGACACGTCTTCAAATTTTCATAGATCTTGTTGAAACAGGCAAGTGGGGCTGTGTAAACAGAGTTATGGCATATGATAATAGGAGAGTGGATCTGACTACTTGGAGGACCATATGTTTCATTCAAAAGTTGGAAAATTAATCAATGGTGACCAAAAGTGTGACATTACAGTGAAACTCCTCTACAACGAAATCATGTTTGCAGCAAGAAATTTTTCACAACAGGGGGTTTTCACTGTAGCAAATTTGATCTCAGATGTAAACACACACACACACACACACGTATCTGTAAACGCACACACAAGCGTATGTGTACTCTTTATTTTTATTCCAATAGTGCATAAGTATGAGCACACACTTATTTGACACTTCATATAGTCAGTGTAGAAATAAAAAAAAGGGAAAGAAATTGAGAAATGTACGAT
The DNA here is from genome assembly GCA_018466805.1 of Hippocampus abdominalis. Classification (NCBI taxonomy): domain Eukaryota; kingdom Metazoa; phylum Chordata; class Actinopteri; order Syngnathiformes; family Syngnathidae; genus Hippocampus; species Hippocampus abdominalis. Next base: position 247,018 of record CM031710.1, read on the forward strand.
CAGCATTCACTTTCACTTACATCAATTTCTTGGATAATGTATTTTATTTTGCTTCCTCCGTCTTTCATTTTGATCAATTTTACCCTATCTTCCAGTGTCAGAGCGCTTCTTGTCTTAGCTGCTTGACATCCAAAGGTCCGTTTTGTAGCCATTTTAGCAATGCAACGTTCTTGCTGCGTCTGAATCTAACAATAATAAATACTTCCTGGACCCGGTGGCTTTTCTTTCCACCATCTTACTGTCTCTAACTCGACCTCCCATCGATCGCTACCCAAGACAGCGTTGCTCAGCTGATGTCATGCAATGAACTTTTAGCCAGTCACGAGAGGCTTCGTAGTCCTCGATGGCCATAGTTAGCGCGATGGAACTCGCCTTCTCTCTAATTAGCGTAAGCTTTTTAGCATGATAACAAGTAAAGCATTCCAGGAAACATTCGTTTATTTGAATGTCCGTCGAGCCACAAGCAATTTACTCTGAGCAGCTAATTGGATGCATTCCACTCTATCTTCCACGGATCTAGCTACGTATCTACACACATAGAGAGTGTGTTCTTGGCCAATCGGAGGAAGATGCTCGGTCAGCCAATGGCAAGCGCAGCTATGAGTATGTTGCGTTCAGGAAACTCGGAGCTGTGTAAACCAGTGTGGTGGTTGCTTTTGCCATTTCAGAACGAAGCAGTAGAGGTCACTGTTGGATTAACCCTCATGCAGTAATGACGAAAGTTACGTCCTCAGGAATTGTCCCAAAAATGTCCCTCTTCCAATGTGCAACAACTTTTTTCACTTTTAATTTTTTTTCACTTTCAACCCCTCAAAATGTTCAGTGGCATGTGGCCAAAACATATATATATTTATTTATTAATTTATTTATATTTGGCACCCTCTATGAGCCGCAGCAGCAGGAGTGTGTCAATCACACAGTAACTATGATGCATATGTAAATAAAAAAACACCCAGTCCAAATCTTGCATATGACATAAATAGAGCCTTGAATATGTCACCAAACCACAGGAACAGAATTTTTCTTCATGCCTGTTTTTTTGCTGCAATGGCCATTTCAACATAATGCGACATCAAACAGGATTATCCCATTTTGGGCTGCGCTTTGAGGCGTGATAACTTTTTTCACTTTTGAATTTTTTTTCATTTTCAACTTTCAAAATGTTCAGTGGCATGTGGCCAAAACATAGATATATTTATTTATTTATGTATTTATATTTGGTACCCTCTATGAGCCGCAGCAGCAGGAGTGTGTCAATCACACAGTAACTATGCTGCATATGTAAATAAAAAAACACCCAGTCCAAATCTTGCATATGACATAAATAGAGCCTTGAATATGTCACCAAACCGCAGGAACAGAATTTTTCTTCATGCCTGCTTTTTTTTTGCAATGGCCATTTCAAAATCACGTGACATCAACCAGGATTATCCCATTTTGGGCTGCGCTTTTGAGGTGTGATAACGAAGTCATTTTTTTATTTTTTTTCACTTTCAACCCCTCAACATGTTCAGTGGCATCAGACCTAGCCATACATATATAGTTTGTATTGCTTTTTTCTTCTGTATGAATAACAAAATGAGTGTTGTGTTATGACTCTATAAAAGTAACTCTAACTCTATATGTCCAATATTGTGTATTGCGTGGATATAGATATCAGAGTGAAAAAATGTACACGGTAATTAGAACCTTGAAAAAGTAAAAAAGTCACAAAAACCATGAAAAATGTTGAAGTAACATACTTTATAACAAGCAAACAAAACAAAACGACTAATTTACAAACTTGATAACAAATACAAAGAACAAACACGACAATTAACTTTTTTTTAACACTCTTTACAAATAGCTGTTGTGTGTTTGTGGCAGATGGCCCTTTCACATCTGCCACAATAATTAGATTCAAAGAAAAAAAAAAGATTGTTTTGCATTCGCAGTCTCGCCCCCGAGAGTGACACGTGATGTTTTCAATCCGTGGACGCACATGGTCGGCAAACTTTTGGTGTGTTTACGTGCATAAAGTTCCCGTACTCATCAGACATGTAGTTGATGATCTTTCGACCAATGTAAAACTCGATTCTCAAAAAATAACACTTTATTTTCAAAACAACGATCAGCCATGTTGCAATACATTATATTCGTTAGCGGGTGCTGCTGCAAGCTGCTGCAACCTCAAACACGCCAATCATGCTTGTGCAACACACGCCCAGAGCACTGGGCACAAATACACATTGTGCATGTGTGATCTACTGGCGTGAAGACGAAAAAAAGACTGACGAGCCCATCATGTCAAACCGCGTAAAATACACTCGTAAAATGTGTCTGTTGCGCCTGTGCTGAGCGAGTTCACGCGCATGCGCGTACCCGCGCGTCCCGTTCATTACGAGACCACACGGCCGGGGGGGTGCATTGCATAACAGCTTGACCAATTCAAAAGTCGATTTTCAAAAAATAACACCTGATTTTCCAAAGAACACCCGGCCAGCAATGCTCTACAAACTGCATTACATTGTTTTGCGCGTGCGCGCAAGTGTGCACGTGCAAACCAATGTAATTTATGTGCAACATACGCGGGTGGGACATCTTAAGATGTGACACCCGAAAGTTGAGTCTTTCTGGGTGACGTCTTTGCAAGAGAGCCGTCGACATTACCAAACAATGTGCACAAAATGGTGGAAAAGTACTGCGTCGATGTCTTTGATCAGTACTGTTCAATGTGACGTGCACATACGATCATATCCATACACACGGATGCAAATAGACCTCGCTCAACAAACTAGACCGTTTATTCGAATGAAAATGACGAACTGAATGTTTTCTCGATGACGTACAGAGTAGGCATGAGAATTATATCTTTGGCTCTACCGCCACCTGGTGGAAAGCGAGGTAAAACTCTCACACTACAATTCTCAAGCTTTGATCGTCTTCGTGAGACGCCGCTGATGTGATTTGTGCAGAAATTGAGAAAAATGCACGATAAAACACCAGGTTTACAGTCTATTGAAAATTGGAATTTATAATGTGTCATTTTTGGGCGTTTTACTTTTACGGTATTCATAAAAATACACGATGTCATAAAAACCAACTGTAATGTTCAAAAATGTCCACCAAAGTGTCATTTTGAACTTTCACCCCTTCTGACATCCTATGTGAAATTTCAGCTTCGTGGAGTTATTTTTCACTGTTTTGGCTGTGGTGTACAACTGTGCAACCGTCCAGAATTGTCCAAAATATCCACTAAACTTCGTTGTAGTGAATCTCTCGCGAGGCAAGAGCAGAGAAAAAGATTTCGTATAACGCAACAGGGTTTTTTTTCGTTGTATGGGGGGCAGGAGAATGGGAATGGTGTTAATCCATGAAGATTTGTTTCACATTAGGGGGTATTTTCGCCCATGTAGGTTTCGTTGTAGAGGAGTTTCACTGTATTAAAATTGTCATATAATAGAAAGAAAAAAACGAAGAAGAAAAAAAAACAGAGCTAAGTATTGCCTGTGGCCTTTGCGAATCAGGACACAAAATACTCATGGGGTGTCAGGAAATGAGAGGTGCCATTTTCACCTTTGTGGCGTCAAGGGCTTGCTGTGTGATCTATTTCACTCTTTTCTGATGGGACATGAACGGGAGCAGACGTATTTGTGGGGCTGTGCTAAAGAGGTGAGATAGTCCTACGCAGGGAGTGTGCTCAGAGGCTTGAACGTTATGCGTGTTGAGTTTAAAACTACTTGTTGCTAAAATTTAGTTTATTTCTTTCGACGTCAAGCATTGTTCTTGGTTAATGTAGCTGTTAGCCTCTTTACATTGGGATTACGCTGATCGTGTTAACATTATTGGCGCCTTGTTCGACATTCTTCTGGTGAGTGTACATGGATGTGAATAATGTCTCACAGTATGTATTACTTACAGTAGTTATTTTATTGTCGAAGTTGATGTACTCTCGGCCCATCTAGCCTGGGTCTTTTGCGGAGGTTCTGATCGAGGACAGCGCTGGAATTAACGTGCTGTCTGTGGAGTCAATTCCACTACAGTGCCCTGAATTCCGAAGTGTGGGAAAAGGAGTACAATGGTCGTAGCGAGACAACCAAAAACCGAACACGAGTAATGTGTGATGTCCGGACAATGTGGTAGGATAAATTCAATTCATGAGTTAAATTTACAATTGAGGGAAAAAAAAATCTCACACCGGTGTTGAGAAAGATGATAACAAGTCCTTTTGCTTTGAAGAAAGTAAAACTAGGAAACTGAGGTTAAGTTGTATTTATTTTTAATTACATTGTCATGTATTTATGTTTAATATAAAATTTCCAAAGTTTTTTACGAGTGTTTTCTTTGCCTCTGCCACTCCCGGTTGACATAATTGGCTCCCGTGAATCAAATCTATTATCACTTTTGCTAGTCCAAAGAGCAACCTGTTTGTCCATACTAGAGAATTTCATCATCACAAATAATTATAAAACAGTTGTTACAGCTGGTTTCTTATAACTTTCAAGGTGGTGCTCGTGAGCCATTTTGTAAAAAGCTCAAAATAAACCAATAAAATATTGATTATTTTGCCAGGCGTGATGTGTGTTGTTTTGATGAATAAATCGACCATCCAAATTAAAGTCATTTTTCTTGGCAAACGTGTCGCCACAGTAACAGTGTTTGGTGAAATAAAAAACTTTGCTTTTCCTTGTCATCTTGAACATCTTAAGATGTAAGATCCACAGTTTCAAGAAAATTGGAATAAAATCTCAAGTAGTTCTTTAAAATACCACCTCAACAAAAAAAACAAAAAAATCTAAAATTCCTGCTGAATTTCAAACAAAATTCAAAAACTTCTGTTTGCGATCTGGCTCGTAGAGATTTTATTATATGTCTGGGGTGTTAAATATACCACCAGATTTTCATAGATCTAGGTGAAATTTACAACTGGGCTGCTTTGTTAAATTTATCTAGGGGGCGCTAGTGAGCCATTTTAAAATTGCAAATTAAAAAAATATTGATGATTTTGCTGATTTGTGTGTTACGTTTCATGAGTTTTTGTGCATTTTAGATTATGAAAATCAGTTTTGTTTTATTGGCAAATTGTGTTGCCACTAAAAAATCACAAACTTAATTTTCTTATAACGAGGGCCGAAACATTCTTCCGAGCAAATATCGGGTGGACCTGGTGAACCTACAAAGAGAAAAAAACATCAAAGAATAAAATGTGTATTTCCTTTAGCCAATAGGTAGCGCTACTACTACTACTATGAAAATTAAGTTTGTAGATATATTCAGGCCTGCACTCTCATCAAATGTATGTGGGTCAAGTTACAGCAGAATTTTTAAAGTAAATTCAAAATGGTGGACTTCCTGTCTGGCTGCAAGAGACTTTTTTGTAGGTCTTGGGCAGTTAGAAACACCCCCAAATTTAAATGCATCTGCGCAAAACGTACAATCGAACCTGCTTTGTTGAAAATATCTAGGGGGCGCAAGTGAGACATTTTGTAAAAGTTTTGAACAAAAACAACATTGATAATTTTGCCAGGCATGATGTGTGCAAAGTTTCATGAGTTTTCGTGTGTGGTTACACCCTCAAAATTATTATTTTATTGGCAAACTGTGCATTGCATTTTTTTTTACATTTTAACGTACTGCGCCGAGCCCCTATTACTGTACTGAAAATGTGTTAGAAAAGCCACGATGTTGATCATGCTCGATGCCAAATATTGTGACATTTCAGCAAAAGGTGTGGCCATTAAGTCTGATGATTCACCATGAAATTAAAGCTGCTGAAACTCGACCCTGAAGATCCAATCTTCTGAAAAAGTTTCACGTTTGATGATAGTCCAGGCCTGAAGATATGTATTTTGTATGGTAGTAGTCGCACAGAAACCTGAACCAATCTTTGATCCTTTGATGTTTTTCTCTGAGCAGGTTAACCAGTTCTACCTCAAATTTGCTCAGAAGACTATTTAGGCTCTCCTGATGTTAAAACAAAAAGTTTGTGATTTTTCATGAAATGCTGTTGCTATAGCAATGCACACCAAAAAAACATGCACTGAAACTGGTGATGCACACACATCAGGCCTGGCAAAATTATCAATATGTTAGTAGTTTATTGTGCAATTGAAAAAAAATAGCTTAACAATTCCCCTTGCATATTTTAGCAAAGCAGCCCTGCTGCATCTTATCAAGATCGATGAAATTTTGGAGGTTTATGTAACACCCAGGTCCTATATATACAGTCAAACCTCGGTTTTCGTACTTAATCCGTTCCAGAAGACTGTTCGAAAACCGAATTGTTCGAACACCGAAACCATGTTTCCCACTGGAATCAATGTAAAAAAGAATTTAATCCGTTCCAAGTCAAGAAAACAACTTTTTTTAAACCACACAGGGAGGCCAGGGCAGGAATTGAACCTGGTACCTCTGCACTGTGAGGTTGATGTGCTCACCACTGGAACACCGGGCCGCCTTGTTAATGTTATTTAGTAGGAAATCATTGTTGAGATATTTAATCAAAAATGCAAATAGTCAAACCTCAGTTTTCGTCCATAATCCGTTCCAGAAGGCTGTTCGAAAACCGAAACCATGTTTCCCAATGGAATCAATGTAAAAAAATTTAATCCGTTCCAAGTCAAGAAAACAACTTTTTTTAAACCACTTTTTTTTTTTTTTTTTTACAATTTCACACCATAAACTGTACACATGTAATAGGAGAGCAGGTAATATGTAAAATACTGTACAAACAAACTGTAATGTTTTATTTTCACCAATTTCAACATTAACATAGTAACATAAAAATTTAAGGAACATCTCTCTCTCTCTATCTGTCATGGGGCGTGTGCCTATCCCAGCTCTCATCAGGCAGTAGGTGGGGCATTTCGGCATCCCGAACTCCTTCACCAACACAGACACACCTGACTCATATTTCGCGATCAAATCTTTCTTAAATTCTATAGTTTTGCGCACTATTTTCCTCTTTTCTTCACCAGGTTTACCACTTCCACTTGCTTTCTTTGGTGTCATGATTAGGGGCTGATACACAATGCAAAAATAACAGTCTGATATTACGAAGTTCTCACCAAACACGTCTGCTTTTTAAAAAAAAGAAATCTTTATTGAACAATACAAGCTCATCTGCTCACAATGGACGCTACACGAGGAAGCTGTTTTTGTATGATTATTGCATAATAATGAGACACCGGACACCAGTGTTGATTATGTGCCGCTGTATTGAAAACTGCCGGCCGTAAACAAACGCACGCACTTCCCCCGTGCTGCTGGGGCAAACCATTCTGAAAAGAGGGGGGATTCACTCCCCCTAACAGAAGCGTCTCACCAAACACGTCTGCTTTTTAAAAAAAATCTTTATTGAACAATACAACATCGTCTGCTCACAATGGACGCTACAGGACACCTGAGTGTTGATTATGTGCCGCTGTATTGAAAACTGCCGGCCGTAAACAAACGCACGCACTTCCCCCGTGCTGCTGGGGCAAACCATTCTGAAAAGAGTGGGGTTTCACTCCCCCGAACAGAAGCGTCTCACCAAACACGTCTGCTTTTTTTTTTAATCTTTATTAAACAATACAACAGGAAGCGAAGCCGAGAGGAGTGAAGTGACGCATTCAAGTGCGCTCAGTTAGTTCGAGAACTGAAATTTGTTCGTCATCCGAGGCATAAAAAACTCGAAATTTTTGTTCGAAAGCCGAATTGTACGAGAACCGAGACGTTCGAAAACCGAGGTTTGACTGTATGTCCAAGTCAATTGGAGATATAGGCTAATCCAAACAGGAAGTCAGCACTTTTGAAAATTCTTTCAAATTTGGAACATTTTTTGGCCTTTTATAGTGGTCACATTTTAATAAACTCCTCCTTGAGATTTGAGCCGATTTTCTTGAAACCGTGGATATCAGGAAAAGTAAAGCTTTTTATTTTACTGAACACTGTTGCCATTGTTACACGTCGATTGCCAATAAAAATTATGCTGATTTTAATGGGCTTAACATTTGTGAAAACTTTACAGAGACGTGATGGCTAGCAGAATAATCATTATTATCCTCTCAGGAGCAATGCTAAGATGGCATATTCAGTTTAAATTCATCTCTCCTTTTATTATTTATAATTTTATCTGTGGTTGTATTGTTCTTGTTTTGGTTGTAAAGTGTCCTTGAGTGTCTTGAAAGGCGCTTATAAATGAAATGTATTATTATAGGATCCTTTTTTTTAATCAAATCTCCATACAATTGTCTTGATTTGCCACAAATCGTATTATCTTGGCTAAGACTCTCCCCTGCTAGCTGTTTCTCATTTATGAAACTAAGCAAAAGTTCCTCCACTTCCTCTAATATTTGTGGCCTTTGTTTGCTAAACAAACGAGATCCTTTAGCCACATCAGTGACTTTAAGATGGTCTTTCTTTTGAATGAATGAATGAATGCATTCATTACGACTTCCACTTGCTTTATTTGGTGCCATGATTAGGGGCTGATGCACAATGCAGTAATAACAGTCCGATTTGCGTAGTTGTCAACAAACACGATGCTTTAAAAAAAAAAAACTTTATTGAACACTTACGCTCACATTGGACACTTTTTTTTTAAAAGCTTTATTAAACACGTCAGCTCGCAATGGAGCGCTACATGAGGAAGCGTCACTTCCTCGTCTACCCAAGGAAGCGTCACTTCCTTGTGTAAGGAAGGCGAGAGGAGTCGAGTGGCGCATTCAAGTGCGCTCAATTTGGTCGAGAACCAATTTTCGGTAGTAATCCGAGGCATAAAAAAACGATTTGGTCGAGAACAGAGACGTTCAAAAACCGACGTTTTACTGTACAGTATATGACTTCCCAAAAAAGTCCCGGAAGAGAGTCAAGTAAACATTTACGCAGCAACAGCCTGCCAGTGTTACAACTTCAAAATAAAAGTGTTCCTAGGCATTTCTGCCCATATATTATTTGGTAATGTTGAGGAGGGGATCTGTCCATTTCCTTACGGCCTTCCTTGGACACAGGTTATTTTATTTCTCTATAAGGTGGAAGAAGACCCAACACCACGTCATCCTTTCTTCATTTTATCACAACGCAACACAAATCAATTCGGGCTTCTGAGAGTTTCAGATCTCGTCAGGAAGCCCCGAAAAAAATACCGTTTCACGTTTATATGGGCGTAGTATGTTAATGAGGGGCGGGCAGTCCTTCCCCTTATGTAAAAATCAGAAACAAAGAAAGGTCAATGCAGTTTGATCTTGACATGATGACAAAGTCCAGACCACATCTGCTGTGCACAATTATGAGATTGGAGTTCCTTTCCCAGGGAACTTGACAGCCCTGAAGAACTTAACAGAGATGGAGGACTGGGAAGAAGACATTTGGAGGCTGTTAAATTGCTCAAGGGAAAAGAGGATGTAAGCATAACACTACCCTCTTTATCTTAAGTGCTTCAGCAGATGTTCAGGACAGAGACTAGTATCAATAGTTCTCATGGTAAGGTGAAATTCCTCAACAGTAAATAAGGATTATTTTAAAGTTGGCCTTCTTCCTGACAATTTACATGTAAATAGGCAGCTGCTCGAGGCAGAAAAAAAATGACTCAAGCAGTTTTGAATTACTCGAGGAACCGTTTCAGCCCTATTAAGTATAGATTCTAAGACTGCATTAATTAAGTAAATCAGCTGTCATAACAATTTGCAGATATATGAAGAGGGTTGTTCGATACATGGTATTCTCAGTCAACATTGAGACTCATTGTAAAATTGTTGACATGAATTTTCAAACCATGAGGTTGCCTCTTAGACTCTTGCAGAGAAGTACCTTTCATCTATATTTTTCAAATCCCAAAAATGTTTATCAAGGTGTCACATTTTGCCCACAAAATTAAATTTTAACAGTTAGAAAACAGCAAGTAGTGCCTACATTGTTTGGTGTCCTGTGGCCAGCATTGTGTCCAGCAGCTTCGATCATGAATGAAATGTTGTCTACTGGAGGACCACAAGTAATGGGTGACCCCGATAAGATGTTCCACTTGATTCTGTCATCACATACCTAGGGACAGAACAAACAACATAGAACAAGCACATTGGGATTTCAAACAACAGGTATGAATGCTGCTTTGCCGATTCAAGGCAGTAGTTGTGGAACGCAAAGGGGATATGGGAATTGGCCCACTAACATTTTCAGAAAAAGAAAAAAAGCTCAACAATCAACTCTCTCTCTCCCCCCTCTCCCTCTCCCCCCCCCTCCCTCTCTCCCTCTCTCCTTTGATTGAATCCCTTGGGGAGCAACATGTGCGCTAGAAGTGGATAGGTTGCAGAATAATGAAAATTCAATTTTTAATGATTGTTTAAAATTCAGGTGAAAAGGTCAAAATGGCATATTTCATAAGCCTTTTATTTTGAAATGCAACATCAGATCTGATTGAAAGTATATTTGGTTGGATACCTTGCACATTTGACAATAAAGTTGTATCCAATCCAATCCAATCCAATACCTGGGGAGGCCCGGTGTGCACTAGACATGGTCTGTTTCTGGGATTAAAATTTTTTTTGAAATCAGGTGTAAAGGTCAAACTGTCAGATTTGAGTGGCCTTTTATTTTGAAATGCAACATCAGAATTGAATGATAACACTTTGGTTGAAAACATGAGGTGGCGTAGCGTGCCGTAGAAATAGTCTGATTGCAGAATAACGAAAATTGAATTTTTAATGATTTTTGAAAAATCATATGTAAAGGTCAGAATTGCATATTTCAGAGGGCTTTTATTTAGAAATGCAACATGATATTTTTACGAGTGCTTTGGGTGGCCTAGTTTGCCCTAGAACTGGTCTGATTGCGAGGCAACAAAATCAGATTATTATTTTTTTATTTCAAGTGTAAAGGTCAAAGTTGCACATTACAGAGGCCTTTTATTTTGAAACGTACCATCCGATCTTAATTAAAGTATTATTGTTGGATATCTGGGGTGAAGTACTGTTACCGACCTAGTCTAGTTCCGGGATTACGGAAATTCATTTGATGACTTTTTTTTTTAAAACAGGTGTAATTTGATGCAGAGTTAAATAACTTTTGTTTCTATCTCAACTTCAAAACCCTTCTATGTGCTATTCTGAGTCAGTTTTCATTCTCCCTGCGTGAACTCATCGTTGCCTGGCCGCTGAGGAGTTACAGTATTTGATAACATTATTTTAAATACAAACCATTGACGCGGATGCATTTGTTCGACATCTTTTATTTTGAAGGTGGCCAACACCGGTCACCGGCGGCAGATGACAGTAATGCGCAGTACAGTCAAACCTCGGTTTTCGGACGTCTCGGTTTTCGTACAATTCGGTTTTCGAACTAAACTTTCGAGTTTTTTATGCCTCGGATGACGAACAAATTTCGGTTCTCGAACTAACTGAGCGCACTTGAATGCGTCACTTCACTCCTCTCGGCTTCGCTACCTCGTGTAGCTTCGCGAGGTAGCGAAGCCGAGAGGAGGTAGCAAAGCCGAGAGGAGTGAAGTGACACTCCCTCATGTCGCGGCGCTCCTTTGTGTCTCGTCGCTACACAGGAAGCGACCATTGTGAGCAGACGTTTTTGTATTGTTCAATAAAAAAAAGCAGACGTGTTTGGTGAGACGCTTCTGTTAGGACTAGTGAAATCCCCCTCTTTTCATAATGGTTTGCCCTGGCAGCACGGGGGGGGGCTGCGTTTGTTTGCATTTTTCAATGCAGCCGCACATAATGAACACTCTGGTGTCCGGTGTCTTATTATTATGCAATAATCGTACAGAAACAGCTTGTGAGCAGACGAGTTTGTATTGTTCGATTAAGAATGTTTTTTTTTAAAAAGCAGACGTGTTTGGTGAGAACTACGTTATATTGGACTGTTATTTTTGCATCGTGTATCAGCCCCTAATCATGGCACCAAAGAAAGCAAGTGGAAGCGGTGAACAAAAGAGGAAAATAGTGTGCAAAACTATAGAATTTAAGAAAGATTTAATCGCAAAATATGAGTCAGGTGTGCGTGTGTCTGTGTTGGCGAAGGAGTTCGGGATGCCGAAATGCCCCGCCTACTGCCTGCTGACAGCTGGGAGAGGCGCAAGCCCTGCGAGAGATAGAGAGAGAGAGAGATGTTCCTTCAATTTTTATGTTACTATGTTAATGTTAAAATTGGTCATCTCCCATTACATTTGTACAGTTTATGGTGTGAAATTGTAAAAATAAGTGGTTTTAAAAAAGTTGTTTTCTTGACTTGGAACTGATTAAAACAGTTTACATTGATTTCAATGGGAAAAATGGTTTCGGTTTCCGAACAATTCGGTTTCCGAACAGTCTTCTAGAACGGATTAAGTACGAAAACCGAGGTTTGACTGTATTAACAATCACTGTGGCGGCTGGCTTGATGTCAACTTTGCGAGTGGAGGCTGGCGTTAGTGATGGGATTTTTGGCTCTTTTCGGTGAGCCGGTTCATTTGGATCGGCTCAGTATAAAGGGCCGGCTCTTTTTGGCTCTCAAACGGCTCTTTTAACTTTAGCTTTTCTTTTAAATATTTATGACAAATTTAGCATTCATTTTGATAAATGACTTGGTGAACTAAATATTGCAGTCTACTGACTGCAAATAGCAACAATTATCAAGCAAAGAAAAGGGTTTTTACTTATTTTATTGAACATTAAAAAGGCTCCAAACAATAAACAAGCAACAAAATTAAACTTCAACCAACAACAATCAAACATGCTGCATCATAACAAAAATAGTGAGTAGTAACTGCAACAGCAGCGGCGAACAAAACAAACATAAGATACTCCTTGCTTTTTTTTACCAACATAAGCCACGCCTTGCTTTATTTTAAATTTGCTTTCAACAAAACTAAATACTTCAACTTGGACGGGCTGATCCGGCTCCTTCTCTCAGTAATTATTTGTACCTACCAAGCCCCTCGCCCCTCCCCTTTTTCTTCCCGTCTCCCTCTCTGAGCACGGCAGCTGAGCCACTGCCAAACCTTGCTTCAGACACGTGAAAAAGAGAGCGACATAGAGAGGGGAAAAAGAGAGAGCGAGTGCGCCCGCGCACGAGAGAGAGAGAGAGAGAGAGAAAAAAAAGAGGGAAAATGACAGAGCCGGCTCTCGAGGGAGGGTGCCGGCTCTCATCGTTCACTTCCAAGAGCCGGCTCTTTGTACCGGCTCGTTCGCGAGCGACACATCACTAGCTGGCGTGACCTTAGTAAAATGGCGGATAAGATGAACAGACGTTGCCAATTTCTTCAGCTTGTCTGCTCATTCCTCACTGACTTTATATTAAGAGAAAAATATGGCGCTCAAAGCATGAAAGAGACATGTATACTGTTTTCCTAGTCTCATAAATATACCTTTGAGTTACTCCACAGACATACCGGCAAAACCATGAAATAGACATGTATACTTAAATACCTTGAGTTCCGCTACTGTAACTGACTTGTCTCCCAGCTGCAAAAAAATGTCCTCGGCCGAGTCCGGGCATGGAGGGACTGAATGGGGTGTCGCCGGCAGGACAGATATCGAGGACGAACGGGAACTCCGGGTGAACCTAAGGGTTCTGTTTGTTTTCAGCGTTGAAAGTCTGTTGCGAATTAGCCTTGAATAACATTTGTGGAAACGCACCCACAAATACACGTAACACAATGTTATCAACATTCTACAAACTGTATCTATGTACAAGGTGTCATTGTTGATGATAGAATAATTTTGCCTCGAAAAAAAAATTCAAGGGGAAATCAACCTGCCAATCGCACCAAGGAACGATGTGCTTTGCGCATGCGCAGCACATCCGTATCCGTGATCACAAACTACGGCATATGTACTTGGACAAAATTAAAAGGCTGTTGTAAGCGGTAAAACGTGGAATCACTGTAATCAAAAAGAGACAAGATAGATAGATAGATAGATAGATAGATAGATAGATAGATAGATAGATAGATAGATAGATAGATAGATAGATAGATAGATAGATAGATAGATAGATAGATAGATAGATAGATAGATAGATAGATAGATAGATAGATAGATAGATAGATAGATAGATAGATAGATAGATAGATAGATAGATAGTGTTGACATGGGATTCCTATCTGTTAGTTGGATTTTAAAGAAACAAAGAATATAGAATTCTGTTGGAGGTATTTCCTGCTCACTGTGTTTACAATCACCTTTAGTGTCCCTCACCCCCACCACTTTTTAGGGCCCCCCTCCATAGGACTTGTTTAACACCAAAAGAACAACTGTTGTCTCAAGTATCTGTGTTGCAACTATTAAGGGACTATGCCTTGTGTTGAGGAATTTCGCCTTACCATGAGAACTATTGATACTAATCTCTATAATGAACATCTGCTGAAAACTTAAAACAAACAGGTAGTATTTTGCCTGACTCCCCTCTTGTCCTTGGGCAACTTAACAGCCCCAAAGATCTTCCTCCCAGTACTCCCATCCTTTCACATTTTTCAAGGCTGTCAAGTTGCCTGGGAAAGGAGCTCCAATCTCATAATTTGTGCACAGCAGAGGTGGTCTGTACTTCGTCACCATGTCAAGATTGAACTGCATTGACCTTTCTTTGTCTCTGATTTTTACGTAAGGGGAAGGACTGCCTGCCCCTCATTTACATACTATGCCTATATAGACGTGTGACTGTATTTTTTCTGGGCTTCCTGATTCAAATCTGGACCCCTCAGGAGCCCGAATCGATTCGTAAACTGCAGTAAACTAAATTAAAAGCTTCGAAGATGACTGTTCATTGCCTCCAGCCTGTATTTGAAGAACCAACATTCTCCTCGTCCGAAAGACAACGAACACGCGGGGGAGAGTAGGCCGCTCGTCCCCCAACAATAGATAGATAGATAGATAGATAGATAGATAGATAGATAGATATGTAACCTCATCTGGCTCCTCTCAATGTGGAGGAGTTGAGGCTCAACTGTGCATCTCAATATATTGGTCAATCTACATTCCTACTCTCACCTATGGTCATGAGTTGTGGGTCGTTACCTAAAGACCAAGATCCCAGATACAAGCGGTCTCCAAGGAAGAGACCAGACACCCTGTGGAAAAATTCATTTTGGACGCATCTATCCTGGTTCTTGTTCTTTCGGTCGCGACCCATAGCTCGTGACCATAGGTGAGGGTTGGAACGTAGATGGACCAGTAAATTGAGAGCTTCACCTTTTGGGATCAGCTCCTCCTTCACCACAGCAGACCAATACAAAGTCTGCATCACAACAGACGCTCCACCAATCTGCCTTTTGATCTCACACTCCCTCCCCCTCACTCATGAACAAGACCCCAAGATCCTTAAATTCCTCCACTTGGGGCAAGATCTCTTTCCCGACTCAAAGAGGGCACTCCACCCTTTTCGGACTGAGGACCATTGTTTCAGATTTGGATGATTTTGTGAAAAAAAATGTTGAGGGCCCACTTAAGCCATTTTTTAAACAGCACAATACACAAAATGAAATCAATAAATAAATATTTTGCCAAACATGACGTGTATGCCAAATTTAATCACCGAGGTTAAGACCATCAAAATTAGTTCCGTTTCCTGATCAAACAGTGTGTTGCCACAGCAACACTGTTGGATGAAATAAAAAGGCTTAGTTTTATTTTATATTTTAATTTTTTTTAGAAGAAGCACCCATAGTTTCAAGACCAACTGTTGAAATCTCAAGGATAAGTTCTTTAACGTGACCTCTCTAAACATGTTGGTTGTTCACATTAATCTAATGAAATATTGATGCTATCGCTCGGTCTGATGTATTCACAAAAAATCATACATTTTCGTTCAGCCACTTAAAAGTAATGTTGTTGTCTTGGCAAAGAGTGGACTACTATGGCAACAACTTCGTGTTGCGACATCATGAAGGCCTAAACCCTCTTCCAAGCAAATATGAGGTAAATCTGGCTAAACGCTGAGAGAAAAACATTAGCGAATAAAACACATTTTCTTTTGTCAGTCGGTGGCGCTACCACTATGATAAAAATATGCTTGTAGATGATTTCAGGCCTCGACTCTCATCAAATCTGTGAAATTCTCACAAGGTATGATGATCATGTGGGTCAAGCAGCTCTTGTTGTCAGGGTGACACCAAAGACAATTCTAAATGGAGAACTTTGTATATTTCCTTTTAGGTTTACCATAAGACTCTGAAAAACATTTTTGTAGATCTTGGGCTGTTAATTATACCACAAAATGTTCAGACATTTAGGTGAAACGTACAACATGGGCTGCTTTTTAGAAAATTTCTAGGGGTCACTCGTGAGGTGGGTTTTTTTTTTATTGCACAATAACATAATAAATCTTGATATTTTGCCAGGCCTGATGCATGTGCACAATTTCATGAGTTTTTGTGCATGCTTATACCCTCAAAATTAGCATGGTTTGATTGGAGAACTGTGCATTGCCACTGTCATATAATAGGTTATTATTATATGTGTTTAGTGCTCTATGAGAGTTTGCACTGTTTACGTCATGTACTGTTTACTTGAGTTGATTGACAGGTACCGCCTATAAGGGGGAGTTACCAGGAAGTAATCGAGTGAGCCCCGACGCATGTTGTACTGCTCTGCCTCGTTATTAAAAAGACACATAAAACCCAAACCCTGCCTGCCAACAATCATTACATGGTGTCAGAAGTTCCAGACGGACACATTCCTTCTGATAAATGGCCAAGTTTAATCCGCCGGAGAGTTTTCCTTTCGACCGACCGAATGAATGGGCAGATTGGAGGCAACGCTTCCAGCGCTTCCGCGTCGCGACGAAACTCAACAAGGAGGACGGCGAGGTCCAGGTCAGTTCGCTGATTTACGCCATGGGGCCTGAAGCGGAGAACATTTTTCGTTCTTTCACGATATCCGAGGACGATAAGAAGACGTTTGATGTTGTGTTGGGAAAATACGACGAGTACTTCTATCCTAAAAGGAACGTGATTCACGAGCGCGCCTGCTTTCACCAACGAGCGCAGCGGCCCGATGAAAAGGCGGAAATGTTCATCAGAGCCCTAAATGAACTGTCGGAACACTGTGACTTCGGCGTAAACCGAGATGAACACATCCGTGACCGCATAGTTGTGGGCATTTTGGATAAGGATTTATCACGCAAGTTGCAGCTGATGGCTGATCTTACTTTGGCCCAAACTGTACAGACCGTACGTCAGTCCGAGGAGGTTGCGCTCCAAGTCCACCAACGGGGGGGAACATTAGCCGCAGTGCAGGAGATAGCACGGGAAAAAACAGCAGGCAGAGGAAAACCCAAGTGGAAGCCAAGAACGAGAGCAAAAGGAGAACCAAAATGTGGAAGGTGCGGCAAACCTAAACACAAGGAACAGGAAAAATGCCCAGCCTTGAAATCAACATGCAACAAATGTCATAAAGTGGGTCACTGGGAGTCAAGATGCCACACTAAATCAGTCAGAGAAGTGACAGAAAATGTTCCAGATAATGTTTCAGAGGTACCATATTTCCTGGGGGTAGTCACAAATTCCAGCAAAAATGAGGAACAGTGGACTGTGCAGTTTGTGATAGGGGAAACACCGGTCAGATTCAAAATCGACACGGGTGCTGACACAAACATAATGTGTGAAGAGACGTTCACTAGTTTGACCCCCAAAAAGAAATTAGAGCATTCTAATGTCACACTGTGCAGCCCTGGTGGTCAGTTAGACTGTCTAGGGAAGTTCCGAGCCACCACAAAGTATAAAGATAACCTCTACTCCTTCCCAGTGTACGTCATCCGTTGCCAGAATGCGAACAATCTTCTGAGCAGAGACACAGCTACAACAATGGGCTTGGTGAAGCGCATCGAAGAAGTTCGCGATGCATTCGGGGAGCATGGAACGCTGAAAACAGAACCAGTTAAGATCCTGTTGAAAGAGAATGCTCAACCGTACGCAGTGCATACGGCACGGAGAGTACCCCTACCCCTGATGAAAAAAGTGAAGGAGGAAATCCAGCGCATTGAGGTGAACGGCATAATAGAACCAGTGACAGAGCCTACAGACTGGTGTGCGCCAATGGTGCCCGTTCCGAGGAAAAATGGAAAAGTGCGCATTTGCGTGGACTTAAAGCGGCTGAATGAAGCTGTGAGGAGAGAGAGGTACGTCCTTCCTACAGCAGAGGACATCACTGCAGAGCTGAGCGGAGCCACCGTATTCACATCGTTGGATGCAGCGTCAGGCTTTTGGCAGATCCCTCTAAGTCCAGAAAGCAGCAAGCTAACCACTTTTATAACACCATTTGGAAGGTACGCCTTCAAGCGCCTACCTTTCGGGATCACTAGCGCCCCAGAGATTTTCCAAAGGAAAATGGCTGAGACTCTGAATGGCCTCGAAGGCGTGGCCATCTACATGGATGATATTCTGGTCCATGGGGACACCCCAGAGCAGCACGACGAGTGTCTCGACAAGGTGTTGGAGAGGATAGAGTCAGCCGGCTTGAAATTGAATAAAGAGAAGTGTGTGTTCCGACAGAACCAGATCCGCTTCCTGGGTCATGTGATCAACAGGTTTGGTGTCAAGCCTAAAGTCACGGCAATCCGTGAGCTTCCACAGCCACAGAACGTGCAGGAGTTGAAGCGAGACTTAGGGATGTTCAACTACCTTGGAAAATACATTCCCAACCTGTCGACAGTGGCCCAGCCACTATATGAACTGTTGAAATCCAAGACAGCCTGGACATGGAACCACGCTCAGCAGGAAGCATTCCAGCGCATGAAAGATATCCTGTCAGCCTCTCCAGTCCTGAAGTTTTACGACGTGAACCGACCCACTGCCGTCTCTGCTGATGCCAGCAGCTATGGTATTGGTGGAGTGCTGCAGCAGCTGCATGATGGGTGCTGGCAGCCGGTGGCGTACTGCTCACGACGACTGTCTGAGGCTGAGACTAGATACGCCCAGATTGAAAAAGAATGTCTGGCTAGCGTCTGGACCTGTGAGCGATTTGGGAAGTACCTGTGTGGCCTTTATGGCTTCAAGTTGGTCACCGACCACAAACCACTCGTACCGCTGATGAACAAGAAGGACCTCGACAATGTTCCAATACGATGTCAGAGACTACTTATGAGACTAATGAGGTTCAAGTCAACGGCTGAGTACGCCCCGGGAAGAACTCTGACAGTGGCCGACACCCTCTCACGGAGTCCGCTACCGTGCCTGGAAGAGGAGACTGACACTCACTCAGAGGTGGAGTGTTATGTAGCTGCCGTCGTCGAGTGCACGCCAGCCACGCCACGTAGACTGGAGGCTATACGATCAACCACAGCAGCTGATGATGACCTACAAGTGGTGCTGCAGTACATCAGGTCAGGGTGGCCGGACTATATAAGCAATGTCCCAGCAGAAGTCAGAGAGTACTTTCCCATCAGAAACGAACTGTCAGAACACAACGGATTTGTCACCAGAGGAACCCGCCTGGTAATACCACATGTTCTAAGGGCAGACATCCTGAATCGGATAAACGACGGACATCAAGGTCTGTCAAAGTGCAGAGAGCGGGCCAATATGTCCGTATGGTGGCCCGGCGTCTCGTCTGAAATCAAACAGAAGGTCGAGTCCTGTCAGGAGTGCCATGAGATGAAGAGCACTCGCGAAAGGAACCTCTTATCCCAACACTTTTACCTGAACGCCCCTGGCAGAGACTTGCAGTCGACCTCTGTGAACATAACAAACACACCTACCTCATCGTGTCAGACTACTTCTCCCGTTTCTTGGAGATACTCCACATGCCAACAACCACAGCTTCTCAGGTCATCTTAAAGCTGAAGACCGTGTTTGCAAGGTTTGGTTGTCCAGACGAGGTTGTATCGGACAACGGACCTCAATTCTCAAGTGAGGAATTTAAGGAATTCTCAAAAGACTTTGATTTCCAGCACATGACCTCAAGCCCGCACCATGCCCAAGGGAATGGACATGTAGAGACAGGAGTTCAGTCCGCCAAGAGGATTTTACAACAAAAAAGGGTCTTTTTGTTGCTTGCCCTCATGAGCTTCCGCTCAACTCCCTCCACCACCACAGGCGTGAGCCCTGCAGAGCTTCTCATGGGCCGGAGAATCAAAACAACTCTTCCGACACTGGAGGCCAACCTTCAGCCCAAATGGCCAGATCTAGACACCGTCCGAGAAAGAGACGCTGCAGAGAAGGAGCTGCAGGCCCTCTACTACAACCGCCGTCACGGTGCCAGACCCCTCCCAGACCTTCGCCCAGGGGACAGAGTCTCCACCAAGCTCGATCACGAGAAGGGTTGGACTACGCCAGCAGTGGTCTCGGGAGCGTGTGACTCCCCGCGCACTTACATCATCAGCACCGAGAAGGGGACTGTGCTTCGGAGGAACCGCCGCCATCTCCGTGTAGCACCAACTCCCCAGCCTGCCCAGGCCGCCTCACCCACATCCACCGGAGGTACTGGGGATGAGTTTCCAGTCTGAGACTGTTGCTGGACCAGAGACTGTTCCTCCAGACCCAGGTATGGTCTCTTCCCCTACACGGCTGCCGAATCAGATGCTGACCAGGTCGGGCCGGGTCAGCAGGCCGGTAGTTAAACTGGACTTGTGAGCTTTATTGTATTTTTGGGGAGTTTTGTGTTAAGTGATATTTGTGATATTTCAGATAAGAAAATTGCCTATTGCATTGAAGGAAACATTTATGTCAAACTTGATGGATGTCCTATTTTCATTGCATCTTATTTTGAAAAAATCACATCTAAATGTCATACATGGTTGAAGCTATTGGAAGTGTCATTTTGGTTAGTTGTAGCTTGTATGTGTTTGAATACAACTGTGCTAATCCCGGTGAATATGTTATTATTTGTTATATATTAATAGCTAAAAAAACAATAGGGACTTTGCAGCAGTCACTGCTCCGGCCCTGATCTTTTCTACAAAAACAATAGAGACTTTTCAGCGGTTGCTGCTCCTAATTTCTACAAAAACAAAGTACCTTGCATTAGCCACTGCGTGGGTTTTTATTGTTGTGCATCAGTTTTATATGCCGCTTTTCTGGAGACCCAAAGACTCTTCATAAGGTTGCATTATTCAAGCACACGCACATTCACACTCTGCTGGTGCTAAACTACGTACTATCACCACAGTTCTCCTGGTGCAAGTGGACAGAAAAGTGTATATATATATATATAAAATAAAACAACATTATTATAATAAATACATGTATTTATTTATTTATTTTAACTCATAAATGGGGGAAAAAAGATTTAAGACTGTGAAGTTGTGGCTTCGTCCTAAAGTGATGTAGTGTCTTTTTTTCTGGGACTAGGGTTTGGTCAGAGAAAAACATTTGCATGTGAAGGGGCACTTAAATGCAAAGCTTCCTGGATTTTCAGTATCTGACATGCAAAACATGTAGGGGACCAGTTGACATAAGCATGGAGTGAATGCAGGTGCACTTCAGTCACAACAACCAGCATCTCTTGGAGTTTTCAATTTTCCCAGAGATAGTTATTAAAATGAGAACTGTGATTTTTTTATTGGGTCGTGTGACAGGTTGTTTTTAAGATTTTGTGAGGAGGATTATCGACAACAGCCCGACAGCAGAAACTTGTCATTTGTGAGCAAATGTTAAAGACTGAAGATCAAAAAAGCTTTCAGAATGCCTCGGTCTTTCCTCGTGAAGAAGAAATCTGGAGTTTTTCGCGCCTACCGATGGAAAAACTCTGAGCAGACAAAATGGAGGGAAAATAATGAAAATGGTAAGATTTTCATGTGTCTTAATTTTTTTTTCAGAAATCAAATGTCGGGGTTAGTCAATCATCTCATCATCATTTGTTGATAAAATAGTGTCATTTTACCCTTTAAGATCTAAATTACACATCACTGTTTGTTTCATAGAGTAATTACATTATTCTTCATTGTATCCCCTTTAGTGAGTCAGGAGACGAGATTGTGGAGTTTTGATTCTCAAGAGTGGGCCACGGTGCCCCAGCCACAACCTACTATAGAATGCGGGACGGCAATTCAAATTAACTTGCCAATGCCTTTGTCAGAATCCAGAGGAAAACTTACTGGCCACATGCATGATCGATCCACACAAATGCTTCAGGGGTCCATCTATGACCCCATCACACAGGAACTAATAGGCAAAGCAAAGGTAAGATCGTAATTTAGTGAATCTCAACATTGCTGTCAAAGGAGCAAAAATTATAGAAAATCACTGTACCATATTAACAAAGAGCTTTGTTTTATTCTAACAGCCCCAAATCCACAATTTTCCTGGTGCTGGTAGCTTTGTGTGCTCAGTGTGCCACAAGATGTTCCCCCTGCAGCGCATATTGATTCGCCACATGAAGTGTCATAGCTTGATAAAGCGACATCCTTGTCACTTTTGTGGCAAAGGATTTAATGACACTTTTGACCTAAAGAGGCATATGCGAACACACACAGGTGAGGAATGAGTATCTGTAATTTAATACATGCAAAACTGTTTCCATCACTACAAAGCACACAATTTGTTTCCTTCTTTTTTAACATTCTGTATTTTATGCCTGTGAATATTCTCATTCATACAGGCCATTTTATTTTTCAGGCATTAAATCAATTGCAACCGAGTTGTTCAGATTATATGGAAAGTGTCTAAATAGCACAGCTGATGAAGCCTGCTCAGATGAATGATGACATATCTTCGAAAACCCGCCGAAACCCAACTTGGAGTGGACCATCGCAGAAAAAAAATCACATTTGATGATGCACACTGAGCGATTTGTTTGTGGAAAAAATGTGATGGAAAACAGTAGTCTTATGGAGGTTTTTGAGGATACAGTATAGTCTACTGTATCACTTTATCAACTCGACCATAAAACCATAGCTTGACAGTAAAGGAAGAAGTGGGTTGCTACAAAGAGAATAAGTGGGTGAAAATAGAATAGAAAATAATTTTATTGTCACTGTCACAGGAACAATGAAAATCAGTTTATCCATGTCACATTTTATAGAGTTAGGGTAAATACAAATTAAAGCCCGCAACACATGCACACACACACGCACACACCTATTTACAAAATGTAAAGTTATTCACATTTGGGAGAATGGCCATAATATTGTGGTGTGGTGCACAGATTTATTTATTTTTTGATCCGAAAATATTGCACAGATCTTGTTCATTATCATTATATGGCACTTACCTGTAAAGGAGGGTGTTCTAGTTCTTACTGTGGGAGATGCATTTCCCCCAAGGGCTGCAATCCTGATAATTTTAGATGTCTCCCACCTTCAACACACCTGATTCAAATGATCATCGCATAATCTAACCGCTGACTATGAGCTGATCACTTGAATCAGGTGTGTTGGAGGAGGGAGACATCTAAAACAAGCAGGGTAGGGGCCCTCGAGGACTGGAGTTTGAGGTCCCTGGTCTAGACTTTAATGTTCTGTGGTGTTTTCATGGGGAAGGGATGAGAACAGTGAATGTTCTCAATGGGTTGGGTCCACTGGCTTTTTGCATACGTCTGCCAGTGTACTGTAGGTGTCTTTGAAAGTGGGTAGCGTATATCCAATTACGTACCCACACTACAGGTTTCTCCTGTCCTTCACAGTACACTGTAAACCCAGTCCAAAAACAATTAATTTTAGCAAAGAGAAGTTTACAGTGATCCCTCACTATTTCGCGGTTTGTTTATCGCAGTTTTGGTGTATCGCAGATTTTTTCAAACATAACTTTTTTTTTTTTAAGTCCGCAAAAATCAGTGTCTAAGTGTTGTTTACGTGCGTGCTAGTGTGTGCGCACGCGCATGTGTGTGTGTGTGTGTGTGTGTGTGTGTGTGTGTGTGTGTGTGTGTGTGTGTGTGTACGTGTGTTAGTGCACTCTGCTCAAGTGCAAAGGTCCATGTGGGGCACGTGTGTGTGCGACTGTGCGCGCAGGTGTGTTGCTGAGAGAAAGAGAGAGCGAGAGGAGGCTTAAGAACAAAAGCAGATCTCCCTCTCCCTTAATTGTCTTAATTGACTAATCATAAACATGTCTGCGGCACACACGGGATAGCTGGCCTGTGTGTGCGTGTGTGCGTGTGTGTGTGTGTGTGTGTGTGTGTGTGTGTGTGTGTGTGTGTGTGTGTGTGTGTGTGTGTGTGTGTGTGTCTGTGTGTGTGTGTATGTGTGCGTATGTTAGCGCACTCTGCTCAAGCGCCAAGGTCCAGGTGGGGCATTTTTTTTTATCCAGTATGTCTATTGGTCGCTACTTCGCGGATTTTCGTTTATCGCGGGTGGTTTTGGTCCCCATTAACCGCGAAAAACGAGGGATTACTGTATTTTGTTGACCCCTGTGTGGTGGAAGCTTTCGGCTGCCCTGTCGAGGAACTTAAAGAAATTAATAGGGTTTGTGGTCTGGACGGAAGACTTTTGGCAGAAGTTAAAAACATCACCGGTCCGCTATTCCTAAAACTTTCTGGTAATCATGTACTACAAAAGAGATTTTGTATTATGCCTTGCCATGAGGCTCCGGTAATTTTAGGATTACCTTGATTTAGTCTACATAATCCCAATATTGTTTGTATCCATCAAACACTGGAGCCAATTTGTCACACACACTGTTTACAGTCGGTTGAGGGAGGATGTGCACTAGTAGCCAAGCATCTGACTGAAGTAATCAACCTGGACAAGGTCCCTAAAGAATACCATGATCTGAATAAGGTTTTTAGCAAGGATCGCACCCAGTCTTTACCACGGCACAGACCATATGACTGTGCTATAGAACTGCTCTCCAATGCTCAACTTCTAAACTTCAAACTATATCAAGTGTCTCAACATGAAGAGCAGGCTTTGAAAGAATATATTTCAACTTCACCTGCTGTGGGACTAATTCATCCTTCAACATCTCTGGCGGGTGCAGGATTTTGTTTTATTTTTTTTACTATGGACAAGTCTTTATGACCCTGTGTTTATTATGGAGGCTGCAAGGAAAATCGCCATAAAAACATGTATCCACTTCCTTTGTTAGATTCTGCTTTTGTGCTCTACAATCTGCCATGATTTTTTTCTATACTTGATCTCCGCAGCGCTTCACATTTGGTAAGAATACGGGAAGGGGATGAGTGGAGAACTACGTTCAAAACATCTTTTAGTTCACAAAGTATCTAGCCATGCCATTTGGGCATTAATCGAACTCTGGAAAACGCACCAACAGTTTTCCAGAGTTTGATTTATGTCCTCAGGGACATGCTCAAAGTCTTTTGCTTTGTTTACCTCAATTACATTTTGATCTTTTCAAAAACTGTACAGGAACACAAGCAACACTTATGTATGATCCTCTAACTATTAGAAAACTGGCTCTATGTTAAGGCCGACAAGTATAAATTGTTGATACCAAACAGTTTCTGGGATTACTAGTTGAAAAGGGTCAGATCAGAGCCCATGCCTCAAAGACACAGGCGTGGTGGAATGGTATACACCAGAGGTCCCCAACCTTTTTTGCCCCACGGACCGGTTTCACGTCAGACAATATTTTCAGGGACCGGCCTTTAAGGTCTGATAGATACAACAATATAATATAATATGACCTGCATGGAAAGTGTGGTATTTTCAAAACATAATAATAAACACGAATCATGACACAAGGAACGTCCTATCTGGCCGCAACATTCTGTGGTCGCTATGGTAATGTTTAAACGTGCCTTCAAAATAAGATACGCTGCAAATAAAAAGTGCATGAAAAATACGACTCACCATTGCCGCTTATTATGCAGAGTAGGCTTGGTGCGTGTGAATCTCCCGTTGAGATAAAGCCGTATTTGAAATAGGACTCCTGTTACTGTCTATTAAATGTAGCCTTCTCTTTCTTGAAAGTCGTAGGCTCCTCTTCTGTCTCCTGTTTTTTTTTGTGGCCAAATGCATTTGACAAATAACAGCCTAATTACGACACCTGGTAGTTGAAACAGGTAGTTTATTCTTGGTGGGAACTATGAGTCAGTGCAATCGAGGTGCTAGAAAAATTCTGCAGAGGATACATCAGATGTCTCTCGATGTAAGCTAGGCCATTTGAGCCTCATCGATTAGCAATCCTTGCATCTTGATGCACATTCAAGACAATTGAGACACTGCTCAATATGGAAGCATGAGAACACTCTCTGGGTTGCTTACAATGTTTTAAGGAGCAAAGAGCTAGAAATACCTCAATTGAGATGAGTCCTTTGGAGCTTTCTACCAATGACAAAATATTCTTAGCTCCATATCCAAAATACACAGATCTTTGAAAAAAGAAAATGTCATGCTTACTTGACAGGCAACCTCTCATTTCAATGTTCAAAATGCCCAAGTGCCACTAATGTAGTCACTGATCCTTCCTGCCAACGTATTGCAGTATATTGACTGCATTGGTGGTGCTGAGACAAGAAAGTCAAAATGAATGTACAGCAATCCCACTTTTCCTAAGCAGTAGTTCTCTGAGCACGTGATTGTCTGGAAGTGAATGGCCATCCTTTTGAGCACCTCTTGTAATTGTACTGGCCAACGGTAACTTGTATCTATTTTGTGATATCAGAGTAAATTTGGCATTAAAATATTGATGTAAGTTCAATGTTTACTGATGTGTATGTACATTATTTTGTCTTCTTCTTCTTGCGTATGAGGGCAGCTTTACGGTGTTAAATGTCCAGACGTTGCAGCCATTGGACAGTGGATTCATTAGGTGCTGTGAGGTTCAAGTTGCCATCTGGTGGTCGATGAATGGGACAATAGTAGATGAGATGTTCTGCAGTTTGGAGTTCTGGTCAACAGTCGCAGAATGGTGATTCGACGAGAACCCATCGGAACATGTTGTTGAAACGGCCTACCCCAGTTCTTAGGCGGTTGAGTCGTACCCAGACTTTCCGGGGTAGCGTTGAGCCAGGTGGGGGTTCGGTGTTAGGTTGGACCATGAACTGGTTGGGTCTTGCAGTTTTATCCCAACTACTTCTCCACGCTTCCAGGATGTTGAAATTGGAATCATGAAGATTTGCGGCATGATGAGGGAAAAGGTGGCGAGATTTTAGCCTTTGGCGCTTTCCAGGTTGTACCTCGGCGACCAACTGGTTTAGGGCATGGTTTTTGTCCAGCACAGCATGTTGAGCAAGGCAGTGGGTAGCTTTTTCTCTACGTAGGCTGGCTGGGGCAATGCCTGCCAATACTGGTAGGAACTCCGTGGGGGAGGGACGCAGACATCCGGTGATTATCCTCATGGTGTCGTTGAGGGCAACATCGATCTTCTTTGAATGGGTACTTCGGCACCACACTGGTGTTGCATATTAGGCTGTGCTGTAAGCAAGCGCAAGAGCACTTGTACGGAGTGTGTGAGTGCTTGCACCCCAGGACGAACCAGCTAGGCATCTCAGCAGATTGTTTCGAGCTGTTACTTTGGTACGAAGAGCATCTATGTGCTGTTTATATGTTTTATATATATAAGTATATGCTATTATATATCGAGCTTCACTCCTAGATACGTGGGGGATGGGTTATGTGGTAGTGGGGTCCCATACAGGTAGACAGAGAGTTGGCGCTTGGATTCCATGTTGTTTAGGTGGAAAGGTGTGATGGTAGTCTTTGCCAAGCTCAATTTAAGTCTCCACGTTCTCAGGTATTCCGATATCAGTGCCATATCAGCAGTTAGTGATTTTTCCACGATGCACCAGCTTTTGTGGGAGTAGCATAGTGCAAGATCGTCAGCATATCCATATTGATGAGACTTGGTTTTGGGCATATCGCTGATATAGATGTTAAAAAGCATAGGCGAGAGGCATGATCCCTGTGGTACTCCATTTCTCAAGCGGCGGGGTTGACTGCATTGTCCGTCGCTGGTCTTTATTTTGTCTAACTCTGTGTATAGATAGTCACCGTAGTAATCTTTCATATTTTCTGCAATATTTCCATGCATTTCAAAAACAGCAATGAGATAATGCAAAAAAATAAAATAAAATACATAGATGCAGTCAATCCAATGTCCCCAAACCTTAGTGCTGTGCATTACGTCTTTGGCCATTGTGCTTTTTTTCTGTGAGTGAAAAGCTCAACCATTTGAAAGAGGTTTTCATTATTAAAACTGTTGATGTTTGTTATGACTGCCTAAAGCATGGGTGTCCAAACTGGATCATTGAGGGTCGCTGTCCTGCCTGTTTTCCATCTCTCCCAGATCGTACTCGTGCTGCTTCAGGCTGGCTGAAAAGCTGATGATTTGAATCAGGTGTGTTGCAGCAGAGAGCGATGTAAAACAGGCAGGACAGCGACCCTTGAGGACTGGACCTGGACCTGCCTGGACGAAAGGAAATATCAAATACTTTTCTTAACCTGAATATTCAAGGCTTCATAAGCAGTGTTTGAAAATGTTGTCAAAAATAATCATTCACTCATTTGTGCAACTCAAAACACACTCTTCACAAACATGACCATGAAAATAAAAGCATGACTTTGCCTTCACTGCAGGTATACGCCCCTACAAGTGTGACCTTTGTGAGAAGGCATTCACACAACGTTGCTCTCTGGAGTCCCATATGAGGAAGATTCATGGCATTCACCAGCAGTATGCTTACCGCCAGAGGCGTTCGAAGATCTTTGTGTGTGAAGATTGTGGTTACACAGCAAGTTGCCCCGATGAGTACTTTTTCCATTTAAGACAAAGCCATCCCAGCAGTCCTGCTCTCCACAGGTACTATCACCATTAGGCACAAAAACAGCATCTATTTTGCATCTGAAAAGGATTAAACCAGCGCCTATTTGGTGTACTTTTTATTGTATATAAAAAAATCTCTTGTTTGCAATTTGATATAACCTTACATGCTGACTTAGAAATAAAAATAACTAACTATTGCTTGTACTGTAGCCCAATTACTATGTTGGCCATGCACATATTAACATGCTTATTTTGTTTATAGTTTTTTAAAACTGTTTTATTTATATTTGGCATAAGTTCACATCCATCTTTCTAATAAGTTTTAATTTATATGAATTGTTTTGTGAATTTGTACTACAACATACAGTGTATTTGATGAGCCTTTGACTTCAGATTTTAAAAATCAATTTCAATGAGCATAAATTTGAGGGAGGAAAAGCTTTTGTGTTTTTTATTTGTTGTGTTTTATCATTTAAAGGATCGTTTTAATTCAACTTTACAGTGACGATAGCAGAATACCCCAATGTAAAATAAGGAGTCTATGTTGTCATAGCAAGTTTTTCCGAACAAGCTGTAATTTTTTCCATTCATCCATCCATCCATTTCTACCGCTTATTAAGGGTTGGGTCGCGGGGGAAGCAGCTTTAGCAGAGAAGCCTAGACTTCCCTCTCCCCAGCTACTCTTCCCGGCGTTCCCAGGCCAGCTAGGAGAGAGTCTCTCCAGCGGGCCCTGGGTTGTCCCTGGGGCCTCCTGCTGACTCTCCAAAGAACTCCCCAAGCGACACAGTCGAATGCTTTCTCCAAGTCCATAAAGCACATGTAGACTGGTTGGGCAAGCTGCCATGTATCCTCGAGGACCCTGCGAAGGGTGTAGAGCTGGTCCACTGTTCTACGGCCGGGACTAAAAACACACTGCTCCTCCTGAATCTGAGACTTGACTTCCCGGCTGACCCTCCTCTCCAGCACCCCTGAATAGACCAGGGAAGCTGAGGAGTGTGATCCCTCTGTAGGTGGAACACACCCTCCGGTCCCTCTTCTTTAAAAGAGGGACCATCACCCCGGTCTGCCAATCCAGAGGCACTCTCCTCGATGACCATGATATGTTTCAGAGGCGTGTCAACCAGGGAAACCCAACAAAATCCATAGCCTTGAGGAACTCTAGGCGGATCTCATCCACCCCTGGGGCTTTGCCACAGAGGAGCTTTTTAATCACGTCAATGACTTCAACCTCAGAGATAGGAGAGTCCACCTCAGAGTCCTCACACTGCTTCCTCTAAGGAAGGTGTGTTGGTGTAGTTGAGGAGGTCTTTTCGAAGTACTCTGCCCACAGCCTCAGAACATCCCGAGTGGAGGTCAGCAGCTCTGACACAGATTTCCCATCCTGAGACGTCGGATTGTGGACCAGAATTTCCTCGAATGACCTCACCGAACTTTTCCCATGCCTGAATTTTTGCTTCGATGAGCGCTGAAGCTGCTTTCCACTTGGCCTCTGGAGTCCCACAGACCATAAAGGCCTGACAGGACTCCTCCTTCAGCTTGACGGCATCCCTTACTGCAGGTGTCCACCAGCGAGTTTGGGGGTTGCCGCCACAACGGGCACTGACCACTTAATGGCCACAATTCCAATTGGCCGCCTAAAAAATAGAGGCGTGGAACATGGTCCACTCGGACTCAATATTCCCCCGCCTCCCCCAGGACGTGGGAAAAGCGCTGCCGGAGGTAGGAGTTGGAACTCCTTCTGACGTTGTATTCTACCAGATGCTCTCAACAAACCCTCACAATACATTTGGGTCTGCCAGGTTGGACCGGCATTTTACTCCACGATCAGAGCAACTCACCACCGGGTTGTGATCAGTTGACAGCTCCACCCCTCTCTTCTCTTCTTCAAGTATCCTAAACATGCGGCCGCAAATCCAATGAAACGACCACAAACTCAATCATCGAACTGTGGCCAAGGGTGTCCTGGTGGCAACGCCACATATGGACACCCTTATGTTTGAACATGGTGTTTGTTATGGACAATCCGTGATGAGCACAGAAGTCCAGTAACAAAACACCATTCACGTTCTGATTGGAGGGGGCCGTTCCTCCCAATCACACATCATGCATCTTTTGTTTTCAAGGCAACACAAAACTTTTTAAGGAAATTCAAAGCACATTTTGTCATGGTTCTGTTCTCGGTCGGGCCAGCAGGTGGCATGAGCGGACTTCTTGTTGCACACCTGCTGCCAATCCGTCATTAGAGAGACTGTGTATATAAGGACTCGTCTTCTGTGCACCTGTGTCGGAGTATTGTTTATGCCTTGCTGCTTCCGTGCTCATAGACCTTTTGATATAGACCTCGTCGTTTTTCGCTTTTGAACTCTCGGTACTATTGATCTTGTAAGTATGGTTTTTATTTTGTGATTTGGCTTTTTCTTGCGTGTATTTTGATACATTGTTTTTCGTTTGTATTTTCGGTTCTTGTTTTCTCCCCTTGCCTTTTGTGCAAGCGCTTTTTGTTAATTGTTTTTTGTACTCCCTGGTCCGTTTGGACCAGCGCTTTATGTTACTACTTTGTCGGTGCGATTTTTGTAATTAAAACATTTTTGTTACGGAGACCTTGTTGACGTCTACGTTTTTGGGATCCCTAACTTGATTCGGCTTGTCCGAATCGTGACACATTTAATGCCAAAACGTAAAACTACCGGCCGCTAACTCTACAACAGAGCTTTTTCAAATAAAAAAAGTGACCCATCATCATCATCCTTGACAAACAAGCGCACACATGCACACAAACAGCCCCCCAAAGTTCACCGTTCAGAAAAAGTTCATGCAATGTTCATGCATCAGTGCAGTGTTTTTCTTGCAATAAACTTATTTTGCAATCAAAGTGCCCTTTTTTGTGTTGTCATTCATGTCATTCATTTATTTTCCGATCTGCTTTATCCTCACAAGGGTCGCGGGGGGGGGGGGGTGCTGGAGCCTATCCCTGCTGTCTTCGGGCAGTAGGCGGGGGACACCCTGAACCGGTGGCGAGCCAATCACAGGTCACACAAACAACCATCCGCGCTCACACTAACACTTAGGGACAATTTAGAGCGTTCAATCAGCCTGCCATGCATGTTTTTGGAATGTGGGAGGAAACCGGAGTACCCGGAGAAAACCCACGCAGGTCCGGGGCGAAAACTCCACACAGGGAGGCCAGGGCAGGAATTGAACCTGGTACCTCTGCACTGTGAGGTCGATGTGCTCACCACTGGAACACCGGGCCGCCTTGTTAATGTTATTTAGTAGGAAATCATTGTTGAGATATTTAATCAAAAATGCAAATAGTCAAACCTCAGTTTTCGTCCATAATCCGTTCCAGAAGGCTGTTCGAAAACCGAAACCATGTTTCCCAATGGAATCAATGTAAAAAAATTAATCCGTTCCAAGTCAAGAAAACAACTTTTTTTAAACCACTTTTTTTTATTTTTTTTTACAATTTTACACCATAAACTGTACACATGTAATAAGAGAGCAGGTAATATGTAAAATACTGTACAAACAAACTGTAATATGTTTTCACCAATTTTAAC
This sequence comes from Hippocampus abdominalis, assembly GCA_018466805.1. NCBI lineage: Eukaryota > Metazoa > Chordata > Actinopteri > Syngnathiformes > Syngnathidae > Hippocampus > Hippocampus abdominalis. The sequence continues at coordinate 279,112 of CM031710.1, forward strand.
ATGAACATTGTAACATAAAAATTGAAGGAACATCTCTCTCTCTCTCTCTTTCTGTCGTGGGGCGTGCGCCTATCCCAGCTGTCATCGGGCAGATGGTCTTTGGATTTTTAGGATGCTGCTGATGGTGGATTTTGGCATCCCGAACTCCTTAGCCAACACAGATACACATTTTGCGGACCTGACTCATATTTTGCGATCAAATCTTTCTTAAATTCTATAGTTTTGCGCACTATTTTCCTCTTTTCTTCACCAGGTTTACTGTCACACAATAGGCTATTATTATATGAGTGGTGCTTTATGAAAGTTTGCACTGTGTACGTCATACTCACAGTTAATCGACAGGGGAGCTCCAGGAAGTAACTGTTAGAGTGAGCACACCGCATGTTTTACTGCTCTGCCACATTGTTATTAAAAGTCACATAAAACGTGAACCTTGCCTGCTGACCATCATTACATTTACCACTTCCATTTGCTTTCTTTGGTGCCATGATTAGGGGCTGATACACGATGCAAAAATAACAGTCCAATATTACGCAGTTCTCACCAAACACGTCTGCTTTCAAAAAAAAAAAATCTTTATTGAACAATACAAACTCGTCTGCTCACAATGGACACTACACGAGGAAGCGTCTCACCAAACATGTCTGCTTTTTTTTTTTTTAAATCTTGATTGAACAATAGAAACTCGTCTGCTCACAATGGACGTTACACGAGGAAGCTGTTTCTGTATGATTATTGCATAATAATGAGACACCGGACACCAGAGTGTTCATTATGTGCCGCTGTATTAAAAACTGTCGGCCGTACAAAAAACGCACGCACTTCCCCCGTGCTGTGGGGCAAACCATTCTGAAAAGAGAATAAACCTCAAACCTTTTTTTTCACATTGAAACTTTAATTTGTGGTCACTCAGGGTTTCTTTTCTTTTTTTAATACACATTCAAATTAAAGAAGCAGAGTCAAAAAGCTGAATTTAGGTTGTTTTATTTTTAACCATTTTGACAAGGCACTCACCTTTTGAATACAGAAATTGTCACATCAAAACTATACATAATTTTCATTTTTAATAATTCCTCACAGATTTGGCTGATAACAGAAGGCACCTTCATCTTGAAAATTGACAAATTATTATTACTGCTATGTTTTTTTTCCACAATCTTTTTCTATTTCTCAAGTTGCTTTGAAGATGCTGGCTCTGTAGTACTGCAGCTCTTTTATGCTCTCCCGGATGTCCTCCAAAGCTCTAAAAGAGAAAACAAAATCTGTTTGTGCCTATTGAATGATCCTCACAAGACTCAACCTTCTTTGATCCAGGACACCCAAATATTTTCACACGTCACCCGAAAAAAGCGAAGCTACACAACTCTCACTGAGCGAGCAGACGGCGATAGGACCACAAGACTTCTTTTTCATCTCCAGAAACAAAAGGGGTGTTCACACGGCAACATTTGCTCCGGTGCTACGCCGGTGCTGCCCCAGTTGAGCGTTCACACGTGCAAAGTTATACCTGTGTAGCCCCTGAAAACAGCTTACTCCGGAGCAAATTTTTAAACCACCTCTAAATTTGCTCCAGAGCAAATGGTCGTTTGCGGGGCAGCACCGATGTAAAATGGTACGTGTGAACGCTACAATTTGCTCAGGAGCAAATGCTCGTTTGCGGAGGGGGAGTAGCCTCGCTACGCATGCGAAGAATTGATTACATACGGCGAGAATGTGTTGCTTTCGTGCCGTGTTGTACTTCCGTCATGTGTTTGTTTAACAAAGACACAAGACATAACAGTAGCAAGCGGCATTTTGCCTCTTGGGTTATACCATCTCAACTAGAACGGTGGGGGATAGTCCCCAAACATCATCTTTCCTTTTGTAGGAGACTGGACTGTCTCGGAGTTGTTTGTGCGTTTTCAGGGGCGGTCAATGAACGCCTCTCGAGCAGAAGGCACGGAGACGGAGAAGGAGAAGGACGTGCCTGTACAGTAGTTGAGTTGTGTATGTTTTAAAAAGAACCAACACGACAGCACTTTGTTTTCTATCGTTTTGCTCCGCTGCAGAAACTGCCGTGTGAACCCAAGTGGGGCTGCACCGGCGCTGCGCCGGTGCTAACACGCTCAGCGGCTTTGTACGTGTGAACGCTCCACAAAATTTGCTTCGGTGTAAGATATATCGCAACAAAATACATCGTTGCAGCACCGGAGCAAACGTGTGCTGTGTGAACACCCCTAAACCAATTTTGGGTCTGTCTCTCTGGAACAGAGCTGTGATTAGACTTTCAAGAAGGCGAACAGTGCCCTCTTGTGTGCGGAGACGCTCTTGATACTTCGGCTTTATTGTCTGTTTTTTATGATTGGTGCTTTATTGACAGACTCTGCATTAGTGTATGACCTCCACTCCTTTTTGAACTTGAGACACAACATTGGAGGTTCGGGTGCATTTGAACACGGTTGGGAGAAGACGTTGCATCCATTCCTGGCTGACATCCCAGTGAAGGGATAGGTATTGGTTTCCAATTGTTTTGAATATTGGTGGGTGTTTTGTTGACTTCTTGATACTCTTGCTTTTGACTGTTTTCATTGGAAAACCAAAAAAAAGAAAGTTTGGATAAATAAGTAAATCAGAATCAGAATCAGAATCAGAATCATCTTTATTGGCCAAGTATGTAGAACACACAAGGAATTTGACTCAGGTATAACACGCTGCATTAGTATCATCATAAACAAGGACATGACAAATAAGTATGAAAGGACATTTCGTAATGTAGTGAACCGTAGTGCGGTAGTACCACACAGTGACAACTGTGAGACAAAGTGCAAAGTATTAAGCAGAGCTAAAATGTTCAGTGGTAGAATACAATACTATAACAGTTGGTGCAGAAAATCATTGAACCATTTTAAAGTGACCAGTAGCAGTATTTGTTGACAAGAAGTGTGCAATTATGCAGATGTCCTTGAGCGCTTTAAAGTGTCTGGTGCGGTGGAGTATAAGTCAGTGACTGTTTAGGGAGTTAATGGCTAGAGGGAAGAAGCTGTGTAAGTGTCTGCTGGATTTGGTGCACATGGATCGGTAGCGCCTGCCTGAGGGGAGTAGCTGGAAAAGGTGGTGGGCAGGGTGTGGTGGATCCAGTAGGATTTTCCGTGCCCTTGTTTTGATTCTTGAAGTGTGCAAGTCCTCAAGTGTGGGTAGGGCGGTGCCAATGATTTTTTCCGCCGCCCTAACTGTCCGTTGAAGTCGGATTTTGTCCATTTTTGTGGCGGCCCCAAACCAAACCGTGATGGAAGAACACAGGATTGATTCGATGACTGCCATGTAGAACTGACGTAGCACGTCCTGTGGCAGGCCATGCTTCCTCAGCAGCCTCAGGAAGTACATCCTCTGCTGGGCCCTTTTCAGGATGGAGTTGATGTTGACCTCCCACTTCATGTCCTGGGAGACTGTGATTCCTAGGAACTTGAAGGTCTTGACGGTTGACACAGGGCAGTTGGATAGTGTGAGGGGAAGCTGTGGTGAAGGATGTTTCCTGAAGTCCACGATCATCTCTACAGTCTTGAGCGTGTTCAGCCCTAGGTTGTGTCGGTTGCACCAGAGCTCCAGCTGCTCCACTTGTTGTCGGTACGCAGACTCGTCGCCGTCTTTGATGAGACCGATGACCGTGGTGTCGTCTGCGAACTTTATGAGTTTGACAGCCGGGCTTGTTGAGGTGCAATCGTTTGTGTAGAGGGAGAAGAGCAGTGGAGAGAGGACGCATCCCTGTGGGGCTCCAGTGCTAGTGGTGCGGGTTGATGATGTTGTTCCTCCCAGTCTCACCTGTTGTGTCCGTCCCGTCAGGAAGCTGAGGATCCACTGGCAGATCGTAGGGGACACACCGAGCTGGAGAAGTTTGGGGGTGAGGAGTTCCGGGATGATGGTGTTGAACGCAGAGCTGAAGTCCACAAACAGGATCCTTGCGTAGGTCCCTGTGCTGTCGAGGTGCTCGAGGATGTATCCTCCACAGACCTGTTTGCCCGGTAGGCAAACTGAAGAGGGTCCAGCAGGGGTCCGGTGACGTTCTTTAGGTGGTTCAGCACAAGGCGTTCAAAGGACTTCATGACCACAGACGTCAGAGCGACAGGCCTATAGTCGTTCAGTTCCGATGTTGCCGATTTCTTGGGAACTGGGATGATGGTAGACTGTTTGAAGCAGGATGGGACCTCACACAGCTCCAGGGATCTGTTGAAGATTTGTGTGAAGACCGGAGCCAGCTGGTCAGCGCAGACTTTCAGGCAGGAGGGGGACACTTTGTCAGGCCCCGCAGCTTTCTTGATCTTCTGCTGCTTGAAGAGCCGTCTCACGTCCTGTTCGTGGATCTGTAGGGGAGAGAATGAGGGTGTGGGGGTAGATAGAGTAGTTTCTGGTAGAGGTGGGTGTATGTGCGAAATGGCGGTGTCCTTTTCAAATCGGCAGAAAAACATGTTTAGCTCATCAGCAAGACCCTTATTGTTCACTGTTTGGGGGGATGGCGTTCTGTAGTTTGTGATTGCTTTCAGGCCATTCCACACAGATGCAGAGTCGTTAGCAGAGAACTGGGTTTTCAGCCTCTCTGCATAGCTTCTCTTAGCGATGTTAATTTCCTTTGTCAATTGGTTTCGGGCGTGTTTGTACAGTGCCCGATCTCCACTTCTAAATGCGGCCTCTTTCTCTTTCCTGAGTTGCCTGAGTTTATGAGTGAACCATGGCTTGTTATTGTTGAAGGAGCGGAAGGACTTCGTTGGTACACACATGTCCTCACAGAAACTGATGTATGATGTTACAGTGTCTGTGTATTCATCCAGTGTGCCCGTTGAAGTTTCAAAGACGCCCCAATCAGTGCAGTCTAAGCATTCTTGTAGAGCTAGCTTTGCTTCATCTGTCCATTTTTTCACAGTCTTAACAACCGGTTTAACACATTTGAGTTTCGGTCTGTATGTAGGTATTAAGTGTATTAAATTGTGGTCAGAAAGACCCAATGCTGCGCGGACGATCGATCGGTATGAATTTTTGATTGTTGTATAGCAGTATGCTAAAAAAAAAATTCCAAACTTAACAATGTATACCAACAGTGGCAGCCTGATACACCCGCTCTGCAAGAAGGAGAGGAACCGCCGCTCGTTCCTGCCGACTGCTGTCAGGCTATTGAATATACAGACCTGAAAACCTGGACTCACCCCCACTCACGCAATTTTAATAAGCTTATATCTATATTTTAGAATGTATATTCATTCATATACTTTTTGTTCTTTTCCTTCTCCCTTTCATAATTTTGCTTCTGTAAATTGGGAATTTCTCCATTGTGAGATAAATAAAGGTTTTCTTACCTCATCTTAAATAGTCTATATCAGTGGTCCCCAACCCCCAGGCCGCGGACCAGTACCGGTGCGTGGGTGATTTGGTATCGGGCCGCACAGAAAGATTAAGTACCGTATTTTCCGCACTAAAGGGCACACTGGATTATGAGGCGCACTTTCAATGAATGGCTATTTTGTTGTTTTTTTCATCGCATTATAAGGCGCAATCTAGTCCCTCTCCCTGGCTTCTCTTCTTCCGTTCAACTCGAGAGGTGTTCATGACCGCCTCTGAAAAACGCATTGGCATTTCCTTGATCATAGCTCCAACAGAACGATCAGATGTCCGAAGTAGTTATTTATTCCTTTGTTGTGTATTCACAAATGATGAAATCACAATATAAATTCTGTAGGGGGCTGGGGGGGGGGGGGGGGGGGGGGGGCTACATAATTTATTTTGTGATATCCTTGCTTAGGCGGCCCGGTAGCCCAGTGGTTAGCACGTCGGCTTCACAGTGCAGAGGTACCGGGTTCGATCCCAGCTCCGGCCTCCCTGTGTGGAGTTTGCATGTTCTCCCCGGGCTTGCGTGGGTTTTCTCCGGGTGCTCCGGTTTCCTCCCACATTCCAAAAACATGCATGACAGGCTGATTGATCACTCTAAATTGTCCCTAGGTGTGAGTGTGAGCGTGGATGGTTGTTCGTCTCTGTGTGCCCTGCGATTGGCTGGCAACCAATTCAGGGTGTCCCCCGCCTACTGCCCGAAGACTGCTGGGATAGGCTCCAGCACCCCCCGCGACCCTAGTGAGGATGAAGCGGTTCGGAAAATGAATGAATGAATGAATATCCTTGCTTGCTTTTCAGTTTTGATGTATTATTTTCAATTTCCGTAGTCTCATTGAAGTAATCGTTCGTTTACGTTTTTCGGAGGCGGTCCTGAACGCCTCTCGAGTCGAACTGAAGAAGAGAAGGCAGGGAGACAGACAAAGACGTAACTGCATTTGTTGAGACTGTTTTAAAAAAACAACACCACAGCTCTCCTTTTTTCGGAGCTGCAACAAAAACGTATTTAATAAAGCAGCGACACAGTTCACTAAACCAACAGCAAGTTATAACATTGTAAGCATGTCTCCAGCAAAGAGCCATCTTGGGGTCGAAATATTACCGTAATGACCATACACAAGACGCACCGGATTTTAAGGCGCTTGGTGAGCTTTTAAGAAAATGGAAGACTTTTTGGTGCGCCCTATAGTGCGGAAAATACGATAACTTACATTACTTACGTTTTATTAATTTCGGAATCTGAAAGATGTTTTAATTTGAAAAATTACCGGATTCTCTGTTACATCCGTCTACAGCATAGGTGTCAAACTCAGATGTCTCCCTGTTGCAACACACCTGATTTGAGCAAATGTCAGGCTTCCGCAGAGCTTGCTGATGATCTGATCATTTGAATCAGGTGTGTTGACTTGGAAAACATACCTGAGTTTGACACCTATGGTCTACAGTATGTCACTCTTGACGGAGGTCAAGGCGCGATTTCTCTGTCACGGGATAGATTACCGCTAAAATGAAACGCGGGACCTCGCAAAATGAGGAAAAAAATGTCTTTGGAAAGTTTCTTTGAGAAATGGAAAAGGCCCAGTCAGGCGACAGAAGAGGAGCCTACGACTTTCAAGAAAAAGAAGGCTACATTTAATGGACAGTATCAGGAATCCTACTTAAAATACGGATTTATCTCAACGGGAGATTCCCACGCACCAAGCCCACTCTGCATAATATGCGGCGATGGTGAGTAGTATTTTTCATGTGCTTTGTATTTGCGATGTATCTTATTTTGAAGGCAAGTTTAAATATTATCATAGCGATCAGAGAGTGTTGCGGCCAGATTGGACTCATGTAATGATTCGTGTTTGTTATTATGTTTTGAAAATACCAGTTTTCATGCTGGTCATATCATGGCATACCGTTGTATTGACCTGGCCTTAAAAGTAAATTGTCTGACATTAAAAAATGTTGTCTGACATTAAACTGGATCATGGGGCAAAAGAGGTTGGGTACCACTGGTCTATATGACCAATGAATGAAAACAAGAAATGTATTATTTTACATTTTCATGGACTGCACCAAGCCTGTTGAACGAATCCAACTGAAAATTTGTCAGTAAAGCCTGAAGTCATTGATCAAGCTCTCGGCCAAATATTGTGACTATTAGGCATTGACATTACCTTCTACAGTCAAATCTCGGTTTTCGTCCATAATCCGTTCCAGAAGGCTGTTCGAAAAGCGAAATTGTTCGAGAACCGAAATCACGCTCTTTTTAAAATAAAAATGTCGACTGAACACGTCTGCTCACAATGGAAAGCAACATGAGGAAGCGTCACTTCCTCGTCTACCCGAGGAAGCGTCATTTTCTCGTGTAAGCAGGGCGAGAGGAGTCAAATGGTGCATTCAAGTGCGCTCAGTTTGTTCGAGAACCGAAATTTGTTCACCATCCGAGGCATAAAAAAATCGAAATTTTTGGTCGAAAACCGATTTGGACGAGAACGAGACGTTCGAAAACCGAGGTTTGACTGTATTTGTGAAAAAGAATGCAGTCGTGCGACTTTAGGTGATACAGATGGTGTGTATGTTTAGTAACTGAACTATAACTATTCCTTTTGATGTGAGTAGTCATAGATGAGGCTAATGTGAGTATTAGCCTTTAAGCTCCAAACTAATGACACTTTTTACCCAGGGCAATATTCACGACTTACCCTTTAAGTGACTTGTTGGGAGCTGTTTGATTTAAAATAAAAAAATGTTGAGTTTTTATTTCACAACACGTACTGTGAACTTTTAATCTTCTAATCTTTCAGAAATTAAACTAAGACAAGTAAAAATCAAACTAAAACAAAGCATTTATCCGGCAAAAATACAAACAACCAAATCACTCTCAAAACTGACAAAATAAAATAAAAACAAACAATGAAAAATACAAAACTATTCTAAAAACCCTGGACAGTGAGTGAGTCGGTGGGTGAATGAGTGAGTGCGCGAGCGAGCCAGTCAGTCAGTCTTAATGGAAGCTTGACGCAGAAGCCAACAGTATGGGACCCTTCAAATAAAAGTTGAGCATTGGTATGACCGTATTTTCTGCACTATAAGGCGCACCTAAAAAGCATTCAATTTTCTGAAAAGCCAACATTGCGCCATATAATCCAATGCGCCTTATGTAAAGAGGCTGTAACTCTCTTCATATTCCCCATTGAGTTGTTTCCCTGGTAGTGTTCCTCTATCATCTAGTGGTGATTATTATCCATCCATCCATTTTCCGAACCGCTTGATCCTCACTAGGGTCGCGGGGGGTGCTGGAGCCTATCCCAGCAGTCTTCGGGCAGTAGGCGGGGGACACCCTGAATTGGTTGCCAGCCAATCGCAGGGCACACAGAGACGAACAACCATCCACGCCCACACTCACACTCACACCTAGGGACAATTTAGAGTGTCCAATCAGCCTGCCATGCATGTTTTTGGAATGTGGGAGGAAACCGGAGCACCCGGAGAAAACCCACGCAAGCCCGGGGAGAACATGCAAACTCCACACAGGGAGGCCGGAGCTGGGATCGAACCCGGTACCTCTGCACTGTGAAGCCGACGTGCTAACCACTGGACTACCGGGCCGCCCTGGTGATTATTAGCAGGAACCAATTGTAACCTAAAACAGTTCTGCCCGACACTAATGTGCATTTCGCCAATACACACTCAAACAGACAACTACTTTGCGAGCTCTTCGCAGCCATAATGAAACGAAAATAATACCAAAAACATAGCTGATTAAATGGAGAAGGAGAAAGCAAGAATTCTCGGGACATTTAGCCCCATGTAGATGTGAGCCCACGAGTTTTGTGTGCCTTTTTGTTAAATCGTCTTCATAACTTTTGTCTTCCATTTATTGTTTTATAATGACATTTGTATTTACATGTTTTATGTCTGCGTTTGTGACCAGCTCTAATGGCTTTGTTACAGCTGCAGCGGTTGGGAAGGCTGTATTTTAGGTGTGCTTTATAATCTGAAGTGCTTTATAGTGCAGAAAATACGGAATTTATTGACAAATGTATGGCAAAGCACAAGGACACTTGGATTAAATGACTAGAGGTGTGAAATTATCGCGTTAATTGCGAATAATTAATTGCATCCATAGTTAGCGCGTTATGTTTTTTAATCACGTTAATCTAAATTTTAATCACTAACTTTATTGTTTTTGTAGGTGGGTTGCGTTTTTCTAATATCCTTTTTATGTGTTGGTTTCCTGTGTTCGAGTTGTTGAGGGTAGGGAAACAACTGTCAGTCACAGCCTGAAGCAGACATTTATTGGCTGTCATTATGTTTGGGCTTGTTTAGCATAAGCTGATTGGCTCCCATTGGAATTGGGCGGGGTAAGTAGACAGCGGCGAAGAGAGGTGAAAATGGAGGAGCATGTGAGAGTTCTCGGCACAATGAATGGACAATTTGCATTCCAAAAACACGACTGCACAGCACTACTGATAAAGGTTGAGTGTTGTGCCTAAATTGTAAGGTATTTGCTTACCACCGAAGCAGCTCAAGTTTATCCTCCCACATCAAAGCAAAGCACCCAGTCGCGAGTGCAACCACGGCTAACGTTAGCACCGAAAGCTATAAACCACTTTTTTGTGATGTTAATTTTTTGATCTATCTCAATGCTCAATAATGTAATGAATTTAAAACAAAAATAGGGGTTTTCTCAGAAATTTTTAGATGAGATTAAAATATAGATTAATTAGGTCAATTAATTACAAATCATCATTCATTAATCTCACAATTTTTAAAATCTATTCACAGCACTATAAATGACAACTCTAAGGTGTGGATGACGTTGAGTTAATAAATCTTTACCTGTGGCTTGCTTTCTTGATTGGCACCATCTCATATTCCACTGGAAACCACCTCCTAAATTTACCAAAAAAATAAATAAAATCTTGTCACACACCAAGCCATACAAAGAGTCTTGTCTATAATTAATATGACTGGGTTTCTTGACAAATAACACTAATATACAGGTAAACTGTTCTGTGAGGTTGGCAACAAACAATATTTCAAAATGTGTTTGTTTTATGCAGATCTTGCCAAACTATAGAAATCAACTGAGTGTGGAATAGCATGTGCTTGTATGTACAGTGTCTTGCGAAAAATATTGAACTTTTTGATCTTTTGCCACATTCTGTCCTGGTTCAAGTTACAACAGCTTTTGTATTCAAAATGTTGGACTTCCCGTTAGATGTAGCATATGGTTCCAACGTACTTTTTTGTAGGTCTTGGCCTGTTACATATACCACCACATTTTTGGAGATGGAGGTGAAACGTACAGGAACTGCATTTTAAAAAAATTCTAGGAGGCACTAGTGAGCCAAATCTAAAAGAGTACTGTGGAAATTGTAAAAACTCAAAGAAGGCGACAATTTCTCACGTTCACACACCGAGAGAGTGTGTCGTTTATTTAGCACACCAAAAGAGCTCCTGCGCAAAACTGAGACCAGCCGAAAGTCAGTTTGCATAGCAACAAGCAAACTAAACATGGCGGTCCTTAAAGGGCCTGCAATTACTTCTACCCAGTTACCAAATGACCGTGAACACCGAACATCACTTCCTCTCACCCTGAACTCTCTGACAAGCATATGAAAAAACATTGCATTCACACATTTGCAGTTGGTGGTGATTTATGTATATAGAAGTCACTACACACGTCTCCCCAGAGTTCAACACAACAAAAATAGACAAATTAAAGTTCAAGTCGTGGGGGGTGAATCCGGCGGCCGTAACGGCTACGCAGAACGGGGGAGTGAGGAAGCGCATCTCCAGGGGGCGGGCGCGGAGGAACAGTGGAAACCGGAGACGGGGGAGGTACGGGGAAGGGGTCAGAGGGGAGAAGGCTAGAAGACAAGTGTAGGTAGGAGGACGACCCCGCCTCGGCGGGCAAGCCACTGCAACCGGTCCGGCCAAGTCCAAGTGAGCCGATTTAAGGCGGTCCACCGAGACCCGCTCAGGTTTACCCCCCATGTCTATGACAAAAGGTTTCTGTCCTGCCTCTAAAACCCGGAAGGGGCCTTCATAAGGAGGGCGCAAAGGCCCTCTGTGCCCATCAACATGAATGAACACATAACTAGATGACAGGAGGTCCTTGGGCATGTGAGAGCCTGGAATAGCGTGGCAGGAAGTGGGCAGAGGGGCAAAAAGTCTGGCATTGTCCAAGAGGGTGGAGCGTTGCGCCGTGGAGTAGAAGCAGTCGGCACAAAATCCCCAGGCACCCGCAGAGGCTGGCCATAAACCAACTCCGAGACCAGAGATCCTCCTTTGGCGCCGTCCTGATGCCCAGCATGACCCACGGTAGCCTGTCGATCCAGTTGCCGTCCTTCAAGGTGGCACGAAGAGCAGCCTTCATCGACCAGTGGAAACATTCGCAAAGGCAGTTGCCCTGTGGGTGATATGCTGTGGTGCGGTGCAACTTCATCCCTAAGCTGTCTGCCACCGCAGTCCAAAGGTCAGAAGTGAACTGCACGCCGCGATTCGAGGAAATATCCGAAGGGGCGCCAAAACGGGATATCAAGGTGCCAATAAACACCCGTGCCACGTCGACTGATGTAATGGATGACAGGGGGGCGACCTCCGCCCAACGTGTGGTGCGGTCGACCATAGTTAACAGGTGAGTGTACCCCCGAGAAGGGGTAAGGGGGCCAACCAGGTCGACGTTACCATGGTCGAAACGTCGCCCAGGCACGTGAAAGTGCTCCAAAGGGGCCTTGGTGTGGCGGTGCACCTTGGCCCACTGGCACTCCACGCAGGCGCTAGCCCAATCTCTTATATGCTTCTCCAGGCCGTGCCACACGAACTTGGCTGCCACCAGTCTTTGAGAGGCCTTGGTCCCCGGGTGAGAGAGTCCATGGACAGCATCGAAAACCGGGCGCCGCCAGCTCAAGGGAACCACAGGCCGAGGGGTGCCTGTGGAGACGTCACAAAGCAAAGTGGTGCCGGAGCTGCCAAAGGCCATGTCCCTCAGCTGCAAACCCGTAGTGGACGACCGACACTGCTTCACTGTGGTGTCGGTTGCCTGGTCCTTCGCCATATGCAGTAGTCGAGACCCAGGTGGACCGCTCCAGCCATGGCCCGGGAGAGGCAGTCAGCAACACAGTTGTCTTTCCCTGCCACGTGCTGAATGTCTGTAGTAAAGCCTCATAAAGATGCCGCATAGTGCGAGCTGCTCCTGGGATGAAACGATGATAAAAGTTCACCATGCCAAGAAATTCACGGTGACTGGACGTGGAAACGCTGTGACGGCTTCCACCTTAGAGAGGAACTGTGCCTGCCTCTGTGACCCTGTGCCCCAAGAAGTCTATGGTGGAGAGGCCAAACTGGCACTTCGCTGGGTTGATGATAAGTCCATGTTGACTGAGCCGTTGAAAAAGGGTTTGGAGGTTTGCCATGTGTTCTGCCATAGAAGAACTTGCTACCAGGATGTCGTCAAGGTACACGAAAACAAAGGGAAGGTCCCGCAGCATAGAGTCCATCAGAGGTCTGAGCAGCGTTCTTAAGTCCAAAAGGCATGCGCAGAAACTCAAATAATTCAAAAGGTGTGATCACTGCTGTTTTAGGGATGTCAGGGGCGTGAAGGGGCACCTGATGGTAGCCCCTAACTAGGTCAACCTTGGAGAAAATCACCTTCCCAGCTAGGTAAGCTGAGAAAACTTGGATGTGCTTTCTTGGTGAACTGCGTATTTCCACGGCAACAGTGTTTCATAAAAATTCATAAACGTCATGTTTTATCAACATGACGGCCTAAACACTCTTCCGAACAATATGAAGTAGATCTGGGTATCCCCGCCCCCCACCAAGAGGAAAACGTCAAAGATAAATGAAATGTATTATTATTATTATTATTATAAAGAATAAAACATGTATTTCTTGTAGCCAATAGGTGGTGCTACGACTACACGGGCCTAGACTGAAATCAACTAAGTGAAATTTGGAGAAGATAGGGTCATCTGTGTCAAGTTACAGCAATGTTTATATTCACGGTTAATCATAAGACCTTGGAGCATAGTAAGGGCACACCTTTTGCCAAAAGTTACAATGATCGGTGTAGACTAGCATGATCGACAACTTGAAGCTTTTCTGACAGATTATTTAGTTGGATTCATTCAACAGGCTCCATGCCGTATGTGAAAATGTAAAAAAAATGACATTTCTAGTCATCACTAGGTGGTGCCATATGGGTAACATAATTTTATCACATAGATCTCTTCAGGACGCGACTATATACATGTCAAGTTTGGGATTTTTTGGGGAGCAAGTGGAGGGGACTCAGCAAAAAGCATTTTCTCCTTTGTGGCAAAATAAATATTAGGTGCAAATTTTGATGCCCCGTCCCCATCATATAGTATTTCGAAAACTTTTTTTTTCAAAATTGTTGTCCCAGGTGTGAAGATGGTAGAGCCAAAGTTTGAAGTCAGTCGGATGAATCCTCTGAGACAAGTGCACATAAGTACAGTAATCCCTCGTTTATCGCGGTTAATGGGGACCAAAACCACCCGCGATAAACGAAAATCCGAGAAGTAGCGACCAATTAACATAGAAATTTTTAAAAATTGCTCCACGTGGGCCTTTGCGCTTGAGCAGAGCGCACACACACACACACACACACACACACACACACACACACACACACACACACACACACACACACACACACACACACACACACACACACACGCAGGCCAGCGATCCCACAGCGTGCAGCAGACACGTTTATGATTAGTCAATTAAGGTTGTTTAGACAATTAAGGATGGAAGAGACCTGCTTTGGTTCTTATAAGTCTTTCTCTCTCTCTCTCTCTCTCTCTCTCTCTCTCTCTCTCTCTCTCTCTCTCTCTCTCTCTCTCTCTCTCTCTCTCTCGCTCCCCCCCCCCACACACACAAACACAAGCTTGCATGCACACGCAGAACTAGCAGCATCGTAAACAACACTTAGACACTGATTAAATAACAAAGAGTAACCCACGTGATAAGACAGAAGATGCACAGCCAGTCAACATGTTGCTCTATGTGACTCACTGTTTTGCTGACTTTCGCTGCTTCTCGCAGACCGTTTGCGGACTTAAAAAAAAAAAAAAAAAGACAAAAAAAGAAAATGTAATGAATATGTTGGAAAAAATCCGTGATGCATCGAAGCCGCGATAAACGAACCGCGAAATAGCGAGGGATCACTGTATGACTCCTTTAAATGTGCAAAAATTGGCCTAATGTTCATTCATAGCTCACTTCCTGTTTAAAATTCATAGCTCACTTCCTGTCAATTTTAAACAATGGCTGCAATGGACATTTTTGTACATTTAAGGTTAAGGGTGCAACATGTGCCTGAAAATTTTCATAGGCATTGGTAAAACGTGCCGCAAATTTCTCTACTCTAGGTGGCGCTGCAGACCCATTTTGTTTTCATCATTTATGACAACTTAAAAATATAAAATTTTTCACCTGGGATGATGAGTGTGCAAATTTTTTTGAGTTTTCATGCATGGCTAGGTCCCCAAAAATGTGAATCATTTTGATAAAATATGACCTCTATTAAAGACCGACAATGAGGCAATAATGTTTGCAATGAATGGGTGATTTGATACCAGCCTGAAATTACAGAGACTGTCTGGATCGAGGTTTGGTCGGTTAAGTATGGGTTGAATAACAGCAGTCGGAAAATTACTCGCGAGTGAAAAAATTATAAATTACAAAGACGCTCCCGAATTTACGAATGAAATATGTTTCGAACGGCCGTTCATTAGTTGAATTTGTTGAGTCGTGTTGTTGTTGAGTTTTCCAATTGTGAGTCATGCTCACAAATGGAAAAAGGAAGAAGAGAAATTCATCTCTTTTTTTTTGGTAGGCTACATGTTCATATCGCCATAGAACACAATAATCTGTGGGTTTTGCAAATCTGTCAAAATCCAGTAAAACGGATGGGATTGAGATATTTGCACCAATGAAAATGGGTGAGTTAATAAAGGCAGCACACCCAAGTTTGGGAGGATTTAGTGACACTGGTATTTTCATATTACGACATGTTTTCAAGGATCAAAATAAAAACTAAGAAAAGCAAAGAAAAATTGGGATTAATAAAAAATGAATAAGATTCAACAAGGAGTGGCCATTTGGCGTATTTCAATATGTAGTACAGTCAGAGATGCAAATCCTCCGGATTTTCCCGGAATTCCGGATTTTCAAATTTCAATGAAAATTTCTCCGGAGAATTGAGGAAAAATTGCCTAAAATTAATCCGGATATTAGTTGACAACATTGAACGAACACACGTTTGAGTTCGTTGTTTTGCTTTCACGAGCGTAGCTATGTTGAGGCACTAACTCTAGTAACATTAAAGAGATTTTCGTCTCTTTATAAACACACTTGCTAAACCCCAGTGGAACGAATAAAAGACGCCGTGGACAAGACAGTTGTTGTCGTAACAAATATATTTGGACAAAAAGGGAAACGCACAGATTGGCAGAAAAACGTGTCCGTCCGACTTCGAGTGTCGTCTCAGCTAGCTTAGCTTAGCTGTTGCGTGTGTGACGTCGGTTGCGTCGGCGCTGATTGGTTGAAATCAAAAGACGCGCTTGTGTACATGTTCGCGCTGTCGCACGCACAGCGGAGAGCATTGGGCTATCTACTGCTGAGGCGCGCTTAGCTCGAGTGGCGTCGCCACAACAGTAATACCCTCGCCTCGCATTCTCATGGCCTCGCCATATCTCGGAGATTTCGAAATTTCTGCGAGAACGGAAGCCACAAAGGGTGCACTTTGATAGGAGGAGTGAAACCCCCCCTTTCAGAATGGTTTGCCCCAGCAGCACGGGGGAAGTGCGTGCGTTTGTTGTACGGCCGGCAGTTTTCAATACAGTGGCACATAATGAACACTCTGGTGTCCGGTGTCTCATTATTATGCAATAATCGTACAGAAACACACACACATGTCGAGTATTTGAATCGCGTTTTGTGTAAACTAATTCATGCGCGGCCAGGTGTGTGTGTGTGTGTAGACGCACACACACACATATACACATGTGTATACAGTAAACATTCTCTAGTACGGACTCATGTTTGCGCTGTCCAATTTGTTCTTATAACAGAAATTCCTCTTTTGGGAAAGGAGCATGGTACAATGTCCTTTATGAACCTGCAAGTATGTTGAAAACTGCATTTGTAACAACACAAGCAATAAAATGCAAAAATATACTGTCCAAAAACTGTTTATGTAACAAAAACAGCAGTACAGTATACAGTACAGGTGTAGATTTAAAAAACCACAACACAGTATAGTATGTACAGTATTTTAAAGTTGATTTTTTTCAGTCTTGGGAAAAAATTTGTCTATTTTGGGTTGTTTTGTTTTGTTGGGTTCTTCTTCGTTTTCGATGCCATGATCTACAGGACGAAAGTAAATAAAATCGTTCGCAATTACAGTAAAACGCACGCCAATAAAAAGTCACTTACACTTAGTCGTTTCGAATCCGATGACATAAACGGCGAAGCGAACACGTTTCTTACAGTGTCTCCAGTTGTGTTGAGTGGGCGTTGCTTTTTAAGCTAGTGCCGCAATCAACAGGACGTAAGTGAATAAAGTTAAAATCGTTCGCAATTACAGTAAAACGCACGCCAATAAAAACTCACTTACACGTCGTCGTTTTGAATCTGATTATCAAAAAATGCGAAGTGAAAAGGTGTCTCCCGTGATGATTTTCCGCCGCATCGGGTGGGCGTTGCGTGTATTTAAGCTCCCGCTGCATGACGTCTCTATCCGGGTTACGGCTAGTGGAGTTTCCGCTTACGTAGTTCCGGTAAAATGTAATATCGTAGTCAAAATGTTAATGCATAGGTTTTTATTACGGGTGAAGGATATTCCTTTTCATAGAATTCCGGGGATGGGAATGTTTACTGTATATACAGTCAAACCTCGGTTTTCGTACTTAATCCGTTCCAGAAGACTGTTCCGAAACCGAATTGTTCGAAAACCGAAACCATGTTTCCCATTGGAATCAATGTAAACATTTTTAATCCGTTCCAAGTTTTTAAGCCACTTTTTTTTACAATTTCACACCATTAACTGTACAAATGTAATAGGAGAGCAAGTAATATGTAAAATACTGTACAAACAAACTGTAATATGCTTTATTTTCACCAATTTTAACATTAACATAGTAACATAAAAATTGAAGGAACATCTCTCTCTATCTGTCATGGGGCTTGCGCCTATCCCAGCTGTCATCAGGCAGTAGGCGGGGGATTTCGGCATCCCGACCTCCTTCGCCAACACAGACACACGCACACCTGACTCATATTTCGCGATCAAATCTTTCTTAAATTCTATAGTTTTGCGCACTATTTTCCTCTTTTCTTCACCAGGTTTACCACTTCCACTTGCTTTCTTTGGTGTCATGATTAGGGGCTGATACACAATGCAAAAATAACAGTCCGATATTACGTAGTTCTCACCAAACACGTCTGCTTTTTAAAAAAAAAATCTTTATTGAACAATACAAACTCCTCTGCTCACAATGGACGCTACATGAGGAAGCTGTTTCTGTATGATTATGGCATAATAATTAGACACCGGACACCAGAGTGTTGATTATGTGCCGCTGTATTGAAAACTGCCGGCCATAAACAAACGCACGCACTTCTCCGGTGCTGCGGGGGCAAACCATTCTGAAAAGAGGGGGGTTTCACTCCCCCGAACAGAAGCGTCTCACCAAACACGTCTGCTTTTTTTATTGAACAATACAAACTCGTCTGCTCACAATAGACGCTAAACGAGGAAGCGTTTCACCAAACACGTCTGCTTTTTAAAAAAAATCTATTGAACAATACAAAAACGTCTGCTCACAATGTACGCTACTGGAGGAGTGAAGTGACGCATTCAAGTGCGCTCAGTTAGTTCGAGAACCGAAATTTGTTTGTCATCCGAGGCATAAAAGACTCGAAATTTTTGTTCGAAAACCGAATTGTACGAGAACCGAGACGTTCGAAAACCGAGGTTTGACTGTTATATATATATATATACAGATATATATATATATCTGTATATATATATCCATCCATCCATTTTCCGAACCGCTTGATCCTGACTAGGGTCGCGGGGGGTGCCGGAGCCTATCCCAGCTGCCTTCGGGCAGTAGGCGGGGGACACCCTGAATCGGTTGCCAGCCAATCGCAGGGCTATATATATCTATATATATATCTATATATATATAGAGATATATATATAATTTTATTTAATTTTTCCCCCCGGAATTTTCAGGAAAGTCCACTTTCATCTCTGTACAGTGAAACTCCTCTACAACGAAACCTACATGGGTGAAAATACCCCCTTGTGTGAAAAAAATCTTCATGCATTAACACCATTCCCACTCTCCTGCCCCCCAAACAACGAAAAAAAACTCCTGTTGCGTTATACGAAATCTTTTTCTCTGCTCTTGCCTCGCGAAGAGATTCACTACAACGAAGTCTAATCCAACAGCGACCTCTACTGCTTCGTTCGGAAACGGCAACAGCAACCACCACACTGGTTTACAGTAAATATTCCCATCTACGGAGTTCTTTCAAAAGGAAATTCCTTCACCCGGACTAAAAACCTATGCATTTGTAAATTACCTCAGTGTGGGACAAATAAAGGATATCTTTAATCTTTAATTAAAATTTCAACTATGATGTTCCATTAACGATCAAATCATAACACCGGAATTTCCATTACCCCATACAGAAGCACGCAGTGGCGCAAAAACAAGCAAGTCCCGCTCTATATTACGGAATAACTCTGTCCGTGCCGCTATTTACTCTCATTAGATACGAAACAGCGACATGTAAGTGACTCTAATAGCATGAGTTTTACTGGAATAGTGAACGATTTTCATTTCGTTCACAGCTCCGGGTTTCCTGAATGCAACATACTCATAGCCGCTCTGCCATTGGCTTACCGAGCATTATTCTGGCCTCCGATTGGCCAAGAGGGACCTCACGATCTATGTGTGTAGATACTGTAGCTAGATCCGTGGAAAATAGAGTGGAATGCATCCGATTAGCTGCTCAGAGTAAATTGCTTGTGGCTCGACGGACAGTCAAATAAACGAACGTTTCCTGGAATGCTTTGCTTGTTATCAGGCTAAAAACCTTACGCTAACTGGAGCGCTAGTTAGAGAGAAGGCGAGTTCCATCGCGCTATGGCCATCGAGGACTTCGAAGCGTCCCGTGGCTGGCTTTAAAAGTTCATTGCGTGACATCAGCTGAGCAACGCTTTCTTGGGCGGCGATCGAGGGGAGGTCAAGTTAGAGACAGTAAGATGGTGGAAAGAAAAGCCACCGGGTCCAGGTAGTATTTGTTATTGTTAGATTCAGACGCAGCATGAACATTGTATTGCTAAAATGGCTACAAAACGGACCTTTGGATGTCAAGCAGCTAAGACAAGAAGAGCTCTGATGCTGGAAGAGAGGGTAAAAGTGATCAAAATGAAAGACGGAGGAAGCAAAATTAAAATACATTATCCAAGAAATTGTGAAAGTGAATGCTGATCGTCAATTTCGCAATTTCTTTCCCTTTTTTTTTCTTTCTACACTGACTATAAGAAGTGTCAAATAAGTGTGTGGAATAAAAATAAAGAGCACACATACGTTTGTGTGTGTGTGTGTGTGTGTGTGTGTGTGTGTGTGTGTGTGTGTGTGTGTGTGTGTGTGTTTACATCTGAGATCAAATTTGCTGCAGTGAAAAACCTCCTGTTGTGAAAAATTTCTTACTGCAAACATGATTTCGTTGTAGAGGAGTTTCACTGTACTGATGACTGTAACGACACTGCAGTGTCATGGTGTTATTCTAGGACGAATAAAGTTGTCTGTGCATTACTGGACTTTAAAATCTGGCCATGAATTTTCACTTTGTGCCCACTCCCCTCAGCGCTGATATGGATCTGTGAGGCCAGGGGTCACCATCATGGTGCCCGCGAGCCTCTCAGACAGAGTAGCCTGTGGGCCTGTTCTGAAAATTGCTCACGAGTGATCGGACATTGTGATTTTCAAGGAATTTTGTTATCATTTGAAAATGCAAACACAGGCAGAGATTACATGTTGCAATTTTAAAACAATTCTGGCATGGTCATTATTAAACAAAAGCATCTGACCTGCAAAGCTCCTTAATTGTACTGACATCAATTATTCTGTAGTGGAGGTGATTCATGAACTGTGGCATATATTTGTCCAGGAATCTTTTGTCTGCATGCACAGAATTTCCTGCACATAAAAAGAATAATGGACATTATTGTCAGAGGGCAATGGATGATAATACTCTGCTGCTATAAAAAAAAAAAGTAACTCACCCGCTAGGGGACATTGTCCAGGTGGAGTGTGTTGTCTGACAAAGGAAAGAAATTCATACTCTGCTTGTTCCAGTGTGATTTTACTCTGCCGTACTGCTTCGGTCAATCCTGACTGAAAAAAATATGACTTACTCACTGCAGTTTGAACATTACATATCTTTAGTTTGTAGTGTATTCATCTCAACTCAACTTTATTTAAATAGCGCTATCACAACAGCTGCAGCTGTAACAAAGAACTGAATTTTACCAGCTTCTGGAATCTTCCGGGTTGCCCACAGTGTTCGACCGAGACACGAACTAATGAACTTTTTGGAGAGTTTTTTTTTTTGTGAAGCAGTGAACTGTTGATTTTTACCAGTTTCGACCACACCACTGCTTGGATACCAGCAGGGTTCTTGGCAGATCGTCTAATCAAATTGCCTTTGTTCACCTGGCAATTAAAAATGACTAGGATGAGACAATCAGAGATCACAAAGAAGAACAGAGCTCGGACTTGTGATCTCGCCAGAAAGATGATTCGGCATAGAGTAATTATCCCTGTTAAGGGCATTGACGAGAGGTTAAGCAGAGTATTCTGATTGGCTGCAGGCTGCAAAGTACAAGTGGTGATCTTTTTTTTTTTGTGATCGGCAATGAAAGGCATTGATCGACAAAGTTCGCTCACACACTTTTCCAAGGAAGTCGGCCGATCGCCAACAGTGGTCGATTGATCGAGTATTTGCTTTAAATGTTTTGATGATATGATGTAATTTTGTGTGAATAGAATCGAAGTCGCATTATCTGTTAGAAAAATTGCAATTCAATCTGTTCCTCAAATCATTCAGCGCAAGTCTATGATCAGTCGTACATATAAAGTAGTCCAACGCTAGATGTTTTACTGCTGGGACAACACCACATAGCAATAATAGCATACCTTGCCATGATGCTCTGTGCACCACTCTGACATGGATTCCAGTATTTCATTGGACTGGGCAATAATCAAATTGGGCCCCTGCCAAGAGAGTTTCGATTGGAAGATAATTATGACAGTCAAAATATTAATACAGTAAAAAAAAGAACATTGTAAAGTACTTCAGCCAAAATGTTCAAGTTGGAGTCTGTAATTATGCATGCCATTTCCATTATCTTGTCATTTTCAATGTCCAAGCCTGTCATCTGTAAAATAAAAAAAGAGCATGTGAGCATTACCGTAATATGCATGAATTATTACATCCACGTGGCAGATGATATGCAGACAATATAACTGGACACTGTACAGACGTCCACATCGAGCATATCTGTCTCTCTCCAGATGGCCAAGGCAAGCCCATCAGGAGGAGTAGCACAATGGCCACTCAACTGATGAGAAGTGTGGGGGGAATGTTTGGTTCTTTTGAATTTTATTTGTCATTAAGGTATGTTTTCATACAGTACATTACTATGAAGTGCTATTTTTCTCATTCATTTAGCTATTTCATTATTCCAGATCCAAATGATTCAAATTATAAGGATTGATGGGCAAAAAGTCTCCTGAACCACCAGGGTTTGCTTCAGTTTAAGGTTCTTTCCTCCACGCTTCATTCATATTAGCTCTATACTGACACCTGCTATACAACGTCAAGTATAGCAGATGAAAGCTTGAAATGCTTTTCAGTATTATGAATGTCCCAATATGGCGAATTTAAGCTTCATGAATTAGTGAGGCTTTCCAGCCAACTGGTTTGCACACGGCTTTAATAGGTGCCATTACTACTCATAAATGTGTTTATGTACTGTAGAAATTTTCTCCACAACAACTATTTGCTTTAACATCTTTATCAGAAAGCAGATGCCATTAACTGGACAATAGAAATAATAATATATAATTGATTTCTTGACTGACTTTAGTGTGTTTCAAAAAAAGTGGCCCTTTCACCATTCCATTTTTCTGTATGCGACCCTCAAACGAAAAAGTTTGGACCCCTGTGTATCGGATATACAGTCCGAATGGGAGCTTCATTTGGCACACGACGACTTTTGAGACACGCTGTGCTTCATTTGGCCCATCACGAGTTATGAGCTTGGTCTCGAAACCAATTGTCAAATCTCCACTTATAGGGACCACGTAAGTAAAATTATAAATATGTATCAACCGTGAGAGTCCCCACCTTGGAAATGTTTACTTGCTGCAGCTCCTTATTAGTCTGAGGTCTTAAATCAGTCACGCCCCACTACAAGAGTTCCAAAGCCTTTTGCTCTTCACCCCATGAGACATACACAATACTGTAATAACACATTATGCTCGGGCACGTGTGCAAGTTTATTTTTCCTCATATGTCCAAGTATAGACGGTATAATTAGGAACCTCTGGCTTCAACGTCCACAGACACTCAACAACACACACCATTGAAATAATAATATTGTTAGATCGCATAAATGCCGCTCGATAAAGTGATGGATTGCAGAATCAGCAGCGGTTAACCACTTCACTGGTCTTTGAGAAGTTGACTGAATAGACGGCTGTGACTTGCCTCAAGATCCACCCACACTATATTTTGAAACAATGCGGCGTTCATGTTCTTGCTTCAACAACGAACGAATTGGAAAACCGAGATTAAACACGTCGCTAAAATTATTGTTGAAGAAAAAAAAGAATGCAAACCGAACATCAGATGTAAATTTTTCTCTTCGCCGGTAAGCACGATATGTGGCGTCTGAACTATGTGGGGCACGCATGCGCAGAAGGTCGGCCATATTTGCTCAATAACTACGGCGCCTACGTGATGCCAACATACCTGAATATACGTAATCCGTTTACAATTCGCTTTGCGCGTTCGTACACACATTTATACGAAACCTACAAACCAGGGTTCCCACTCTTCCACTTGCTTTTTATTTAGGGAGCTTTTAATGACTTTTGAGGACCAATTTAGCCATTTTCAAGGACTTTTTCTCCATTCAGCGGGGGATTCACGGTGGTTTTAAAGCCCGCTCAGCAATACACGGGCTGAACAGTAAGCCACATATCACTGAGCTGGTGTTAAAATCATTGCTGCCAAAGGAAGGGCACATCTTTTTTTAGGGGCAATCACTTAACCCTTTATTTGACATACTGTATGTCAAATTTTCACTTTGCTACCTGTATCACAGGTAGGAAAATGAAAAAAAAACTCACAACGAAAAACTCACAAAGAAAAATTTAAATTGAGAAAATATAAAACTTCAATTTATTTTCAAATAAACACAACACTAAGAACAGAGCTAATGGTCATATGGGCAAAGTTTAGAAAAATCTGGTTTCACTAACAGTAGTACTGATTGCCCATCTTAGCAGTATCCAGTATACCTGAACAGCTGAAATGCATGTCAGAAGTCTAAATCCCAAATGGTCCAACTCTATTATTTTCCCTCATATTACCTACAATGATCCGACATGTTTTATAATGACAAATATGAAACTGATATGACACGGAACTCCGGCTTCTCCAGCCACGCCACTTGAAAATAGCATTGTCGCCACTCGAGCGAAGCGCGCCGCAGCAGTCGAAAGTCCGCTGCTCTCTGCTGTGTGTGCGTCCGCGCGAACATGTACGCACGCGGACGTCTTTTGGTTTCAACCAAGCAACCGACGTCACAAATCAAATAATCTTTGATCTACGACAACAAAAAGCTAGCCTAGCCGAGACAACAGCTAAGCTTAGCTGACACACACACAGCAGAGAGCAGCGGACTATCGATTGCTGAGGCGCGCTACATATTTGTCGGTCACTTGTTGAGATCGATAAATTCGATGAATAGATTTATCCAGAAAATACGGTAATTGTTTGCCAAGCCGGCAACCAAACCATCTATTCACTGCCCCAGGATGGCGTCAATCTATTATTGTTTCCCGGAATGACCCGAAGCGATCACGTGATCATCGTCGGAACTAATCGGAGATGGCGGGAAACGCAGAGCGGGTACCAGGTCCTGCATTTTCCGACAAAACTATGAATTGGAAGGGTGGGGAAAATTCATTCATTCATTCATTCATTTTCCGAACCGCTTGATCCTCACTAGGGTCGCGGGGGGTGCTGGAGCCTATCCCAGCTGTCTTCGGGCAGTAGGCGGGAGACACCCTGAATCAGTCGCCAGCCAATCGCAGGGTACACAGAGACGAACAATCATTCACGCCCACACTCTCACCTAGGGACAATTTAGAGTATTCAATCAGCCTGCCATGCATGTTTTTGGAATGTGGGAGGAAACCGGAGGACCCGGAGAAAACCCACGCAGGCCCGGGGAGAACATGCAAACTCCACACAGGGAGGCCGGAGCTGGATTCGAACCCGGTACCTCTGCACTGTGAAGCCGATGTGCTAACCACTGGACTACCGGGCCGCCCGGGTGGGGAAAATGACATACACAAATGAAATGAACACCGCAGGTTAATTTTTATGGACTTTAGAAGATTTCCCTGAAAATTATGGACAGTTAAGAACATAATTTTACAACTTCTTTTTTTATCGATTTTTATGAACTTTAAGGACCCGTACGAACCCTGCATACAGATCGACGACGTGCCTTCACGTGGGAACACTCGCGATCCTTGAGTTCACGATTCCAGGATTTGGGCCGCTCTCAACGTCACATCCAATACGTCATCAAGTAATACTGTATACGCATACATTCAGGAATGTCATATAAAGAGATTTTATGTCTCTTTATAATCACACTGGCTAAACCCCGGTAGGACGAAAGAAAATGTGGACAGGACAGCTGTTGTTGTTAGAAAAATATATATATTTGAATAGAAAAAGAAAAGAAGAGAAACATACAGATTACTGCAGAGAGCGTGTTCTTCCGACCGCGAGCGTGGTGTCGTCTCAACTCCACTAGCTTAGCTGTTCGTCGTGACTAAACTAGCTGAGCTGATGAAAGAGATCAAAGCTCTTTGATATGTAATGTCCATTGCGTCAGCACTGATTGGTTGAGGCCAAAAGAGGTGTGTGCGTGGGCGCGTCGCTACAGGGCCCCCCTCCTGGATCCGAAGTTGGCGTAGGCGACGAAGGAAGGAGGTCGTCGTTGCGCCAGTCGTTGATGTCAGTGGCGGAGTGCTGGGCGAACGGGACATCGAAGGGCGAACGGTTGTGGATGATGTCGTGGTCGAAGTGGGCACGGGAAGGGCAGCAGTTGAAGTTGAACATAGGAAGCTGCTGTCGATGAGGGAATTGCGGGTGGTGATGGAGTCGTGTTGTCGGCGAACGTCGCTGTACGTGAGCAACGAAACAGCTGCTCTGCGACTGCCGGTTTGAGTCGGTCGATGGTCGGTCGATGAAGTCGTTTGATGGTCGGTCGATGGAGTCGTTCGATGGTCGGTCGATGGAGACATTCGATGGTCGGTTGATGGAGTCGGTGTCCTCATGGCCCATTAGCTGGTCGAAGGACGGATGATACTGAGCTGAAGGCTGTGGTCAAAACACAGCTACAGCGATCCGTGGCTTCGCGGGGGCCAGTCGTTGAGAACGCTGGAACTTGGCGGGACCGGCCGTCTTGATGAGATGAACGACATCGTGAGGCACTGGTTCGGTCGTCCGTGCAGAGTTCGCCAGGGTCGGGGAACGTCACAACAGGGTCGGTCGGGTAGGGAGATGAAGAGGATGCAGGTCAGTTGATCGGAGGGAGGAGCCGCTGGTTGGGTGATGGCACTCTGCTGGTGTTCGAGGGACGACGCTGCGGCGGCGGAGTCGACCTTGAAGCGTCGCCCAGAAGTCCGATCGAGGGTGTGAAGAAAGCGGCTCGCAGCAGAGATGCCAGGGGAGTTGAGCGCGGCTCACATCCTGGCGGGTCCATTTCCCGCCTATGAGCACGGGTCGCGACAGTCCTTCGCTGAGTCGCCCACGTGCGGTGCGCTGTCATGATGTAGCTGGCCAGGAGCAAATTGGGCGAAAAAATCCAGCGGGGTAGCCACGTGAGGGGGAAAAAAATCGAAGGAGTTCGTGGTTCGGAAAAGGCTGGCTCGCCACTAACGGGCTCCTGGCTAGCTCGCCACTAAAGAGATTTTAGGTCTCTTTATAATCACACTGGCTAAACCCCGGTAGGACGAATGAAGATGTGGACAGGACAGCTGTTGTTGGTAGAAAAATATATATATTTGAATAGAAAAAGAAAAGAAGAGAAACATACAGATTACCGCAGAGAGCGTGTTCTTCCGACCGCGAGTGTGGTGTCGTCTCAACTCCACTTAGCTGTTCGTTGTGGCTAAACTAGCTGTTCAAAGAGGTCAAAGCTCTTTGATGTGTAATGTCCTTTGAGTCAGAGCTGATTGGTTGAGGCCAAAATAGGTGTGTGCGTGCTCGAGTCGCTACAGGGCCCCCCTCCTGGATCCGAAGTCGGCGTGGGCGACGAAGGAAGTCGTTTGAATGACGGAACGGTCAGAATAGCCGACAGGAAACAACTCGTGTTGTCGGCGAATGACGGAGGTACACGTTAATACATTTTATAAGATTTATTAACCCTTGTCACCTGCATATTTTTTTGTGACCAAACGCATGTAGTGTACCTGATGTGTACGTGAACTTGAAGTGTGATAACTCAGTCATTTATGAATATATTTTTACTTCCGTGGGAAATTTGAGCTCCCAAGTGTTTACTTTTCAATGCTTTCTCTTTGAATGAACAGACACAACACAGGGAAAAAGTACAATAAATGAACCTGCAGGTCACAAGGGTTAAAATGACAATCATCCTGATAATATTCATTAATCAACCGTAAAACCCGCGACTCGCAAGGAATCCACAGTAATCATGAACATCACAAAATCATTGCGGTGATTATGTATCTTAAAATCCAAATGGTGGTGTTAAGATGGTATGATTGCCTTTTACGACTGAGCCAGTAGGGGGCAATATAACCGTTTGTTCGTGGTGAGTGACGTGGTCAGCCCGATAAAAGGGGCACGCCTTTTCTTTTCCCCTCTCTTCTCTCCACCTGTTCAATAAACACGCCGATACATGGCTGAAGGAAACACCTCACTCATCGTGTCATTCTTGGATGTTAATAATAATAATAATAATTCATTTTATTTAAAAGCGCCTTTCATGTGATAGAAGCAGCCCATTGAAGTTTTTAAGAACGTTTCTACCCCTCAATTATTGGAGACACTTTAAAAAATGTTATTCTTAGTGTTTTGATGCTACACATAAAGCACAGTTGAAATTTATTCCCTCTCAACATAAAACAAGAGGAGCCACTGCAGGTGTCCGCGCCACCATCAAAAGAAAAGTTAACAAAAAATGACAAAATAATACAAGACAACACATGAGACACAGACAATCGTGCAATCTCAACCACTTTCCTGCATACACTTTGTTGTCTGAAGCAGTTATAGATGAAAGTTATTCCTTCTGTTAATTTTCTTTCCTCTCCTTTGGAGCACATGCCTCCAACCTTCTAAATGTTCCACTACCTGCTCCCTGCTTTCATTGCAGATCGCAGATAAAATTTTTCACCAGGCCCCATGAGAAATTTTTATGAGTTTTCTTCTTGCATGCTTAAGTTCCCCCCAAAAATGCTTAGGTTCCAAAAAATTGCAAATCATAAAAGTCCGATTGTCATGTTTTCCATTTTTGGACCTGTTTTCTGTGACTGGATAGAATACATGTACAGTAAAGTACCCGTGTCTGAAGGTGATGTTTTCCAAACCATTCCATTGGTTTCTGTGTCCGAATGGAAAGTATCTGTTCACATCTTACACTGGTGGTGGGTCTTTTCACAAAATAATAATAATAATAATAATTAATTTGATTTAAAAGCACCTTTCATGTCACCCAAGGACACTGTACAGACAAAGAGGAAATGCAGTATAAAAAATAAATAAGAGAAATATTAAATAAAAACAGGACATAAAAACACAAGACATGGGAAGTGGAATAAATTAGATATTGTAGGCAGTCCTGAACAGGTGTGTTTTTAAACGGGACTTGAAAGTGGAAAGAGGTGTGCAGTTTTGGAGGTCCGAAGGTAGACTGTTCCAGAACTTTGGAGCAGCGCGACTAAAGGCTCTGGCTCCCATGGTGCTCAGACAGGCAGGGGGGACTGACAGTCGGAGGGAGGATGAGGATCTGAGGGAGCGAGTGGGGGTATACACCTGCAGGAGGTCGGACAGGTAGGGAGGGGCCAGGTTGTGGATGGCCAAGTATGTATATAGGAGCAGTTTGTAGTTGATGCGGTAGTGGACAGGGAGCCAGTGGAGCTGCTGAAGGACAGGGGTGATGTGCTGGTGGGAGGGTGTTTTTGTAATGATGCGGGCAGAGGCGTTTTGGACCAGCTGGATTTTATGGAGGGACTTTTGAGGTAGGCCGAAGAGGAGAGCATTGCAGTAATCTAGGCGTGATGTGACAAGACTGTGGACAAGAATAGCAGTGGTGCGGGGAGTGAGGGAGGGGCGAAGTCTGTTAATATTGCGGAGGTGGAAATAAGCAGTGCGGGTGATGGTGTTGAGATGGGACTGGAAGGTGAGCATGCTATCGAGGATGACACCCAGACTCTTAACCTGAGGGGAGGGGGACACTGAGGAACTGTCAATGTTGAGGGAGAAATTGTTTATTTTAGATAAAGTGGATTTGGTGCCAAGAAGGAGAATGTTAGTTAGAAGGATGCCAAATCTGCACGCGCTGTGAAGCAACTCTGCAAATAGATGGGATGAATAAATGCAATTAAATAATAGTCTATTTTGATGAGCATGGAGATTGATTGCGCCAAACACGACCGTTTTCTGTACATTGAAAATCGGAAATTGTGTCTAATTATTAAAGACCAGAATATTAAATGGAATTTAAATCATTCGGTGAATTTATCTCTCGCGGCACGAGAGAGCAAAAATAGGTTGTTATTTTTCTTACCAAAATAGCAGCGTTGTGGTATCCTAATCTCGAAAGGCATTTTTCACAGCATAGAGAAAAAAAAATTCCTATTTTCAAAGGAAAGAAAAATAAAAAGAATAAAGAATAAAAAGCAAGTGTCCGTGCTTGTTCTTTAGTTGTTCTCTTAGCTGAGTTAAACATTTTAGAAAAAGGAAAAATGTAATAATCCATTCTGCTCTCGGCTGAGGCAGAGAGTTGGAAAAATGGAAAAAATCCCTCCGCGCCTGCTCTATTGCTGGAGTTGGAGACGGGCCCACAGGCTGCGTAATTTGTGTATACTTATTTTTACTAGCGATTCTCGCTGGAAGTTAATGCACTTGTCTGTTTTTCATCATGTGACATTATCTCAAAAAATAATATTCACAGGCACTTGAAGAATCCATAAAACCGTTTCAAACATATCTACTGTATTACAAAAGCTGTTCTAATATATCTGAATAATGCCATGTTATTTTCTTGCAACATTTTAAGAAAGAAAGAGAAAAGAAAAACAATAATCATTCTTTGGATAAAAACCTCAGTTACAGTATCACCATACTAATGTATCATTCAACAGTAATCAGAATCAGAATCATCTTTATTGGCCAAGTATGTTGAACACACAAAGAATGTGTCTCCGGTATAACACGCTGCATTAGTATCATCATAAACAATGACATGACAAATAAGTATGCAAAAATAAGTATGGAAGGACATTTCGTAATGTAAGTGAACCGTAGTGCGGTGGTACCACCCAGTGACAACTGTGAGACAATGTGCAAAGTATCAAGCAGAGCTAAAGTGATCGGTGGTAGAATACAATACTATAACAGTTGTACAGTTGGTGCAGAAAATCATTGAACCATTTTAAAGTGACCAGTAGCAGTATTTGTTGTATAAGAAGTGTGCAATTGTGCAGATGTCCTTGAGCGCTTTGAAGTGTCTGGTGTGGCGGAGTATACGTCAGTGACTGTTTAGGGAGTTAATGGCTAGAGGGAAGAAGCTGTTTAAGTGTCTGCTGGATTTGGTGCACATGGATCAGTAGCACCTGCCTGAGGGGAGTAGCTGGAAAAGGTGGTGGGCAGGGTGTGGTGGATCCAGTAGGATTTTCCGTGCCCTTGTTTTGATTCTTGAAGTGTGCAAGTCCTCAAGTGTGGGTAGGGCGGTGCCAATGATTTTTTCCGCCGTCCTAACTGTCCGTTGAAGTCGGATTTTGTCCTTTTTTGTGGCGGCCCCAAACCAAACCGTGATGGAAGAACACAGGATTGATTCGATGACTGCCGTGTAGAACTGTCTGAGCACCTCCTGTGGCAGGCCATGCTTCCTCAGCAGCCTCAGGAAGTACATCCTCTGCTGGGCCCTTTTCAGAATGGAGTTGGTGTTGACCTCCCACTTCATATCCTGGGAGACTGTGATTCCCAGGAACTTGAAGGTCTCGACGGTTGACACAGGGCAGTTGGATAGTGTGAGGGGAAGCTGTGGTGAAGGATGTTTCCTGAAGTCCACGATCATCTCTACAGTCTTGAGCGTGTTCAGCCCTAGGTTGTGTCAGCTGCACCAGACCTCCAGCTGCTCCACTTGTTGTCGATACGCAGACTCGTCGCCGTGTTTGATGACCGTGGTGTCGTCTGCGAACTTTATGAGTTTGACAGCTGGGCTTGTTGAGGTGCAATCATTCGTGTAGAGGGAGAAGAGCAGTGGAGAGAGGATGCATCCCTGTGGGGCTCCAGTGCAAGTGGTGCGTGTTGATGATGTTGTTCTTCCCAGTCTCACCTGTTGTGTCCGTCCCGTCAGGAAGCTGAGGATCCACTGGCAGATCGTAAGGGACACACCGAGCTGGAGAAAATTGCGGGTGAGGAGTTCCGGGATGATGGTGTTGAACGCAGAGCTGAAATCCACAAACAGGATCCTTGCGTAGATCCCTGTGCTGTCGAGGTGCTCGAGGATGTAGTGCAGGCCTATGTTGACTGCATCCTCCACAGACCTGTTTAGGTAAACTGGAGCGGGTCCAGCAGGGGTCCGGTGATGTTCTTTAGGTGGTTCAGCACAACGCGTTCAAAGGACTTCATGACCACAGACGTCAGAGCGACAGGCCTATAATCGTTCAATTCCGATGTTGCCGGTTTCTTGGGAACTGGGATGATGGTAGACTGTTTGAAGCAGGATGGGACCTCACACAGCTCCAGGGGTCTGTTGAAGATTTGTGTGAAGACCGGAGCCAGCTGGTCAGCGCAGACTTTCAGGCAGGAGGGGGACACTTTGTCGGGCCCCGCAGCTTTCTTGATCTTCTGCTGCTTGAAGAGCCATCTCACGTCCTGTTCGTGGATCTGTAGGGGAGAGAATGAGGGTGGGGGCGTAGATAGAGTAGTTTCTGGTAGAGGTGGGTATATGTGGGAAATGGGGGTGTCCTTTTCAAATCGGCAGAGAAACATGTTTAGTTCATCAGCCAGACCCTTATTGTTCACTGTTTATGGGGATGGCATTCTATAGTTTGTGATTGCTTTCAGGCCATTCCACACAGATGCAGAGTCGTAAAGTAAAGTTACATACCAATCATTCTAGCGTTATTTCACAGCAACCAATTTTTTGTCAGGCAACTGTGAGGCTTTTCAAAGCATTATCAATTGAATTAAAAGGATAAAACATCTCTGGACCGAACTACTTGAAGGGGTGAATTTGATGGTCTGTGTCGCTCTCTAGTTGGCAAGATCCGATTTTGACTCCGAGCCCTTGAATCCACTTTCATTTCTGTATGGCTGAATTTACTCTTGAGCCAATTATTATTGATGTATTAACGCAGGGCACACGACAGTATGATTTGGCTCTTTTCAGTAACACAGTAAATAAATTGGCTCTTAGTCTCTGACTGGTTGGCCACCCCTGCTCTAAAACATGGCATCTACATCGGGGACAGTGACCCCGGATTGGCAGACTGGAGCGGTGATTCCCCTTTTCAAACGTGCAACTAAAGATGAATCACACTCCTCAGCCTCCCTGGTAAGGTCTATTCAGGGGTGCTGGAGAGGAGGATCCATCGGGATGTCAAATCTCGGATTCAGGAGTAGCAAAATGGTGAACCAGATCTACACCCTCAGCAGGGTCCTCGAAGCGGCATGGGAGTTCACCAACTAGTCTGCATGTAATTTGGACAAGACGTTTAACCATGTCCCTCTGGGAGTTCTGTGGGTGGGTGGGGGCTTCGAGAGTACGGTGTACCAAGCCCCCTAATATGGGCTGTTCAGTCCCTGTACCACTGATGTCAGAGTTTGGTCCGCATTACTGGCAATAAGTCAGATTAGTTTCCAGTGAGAGTTGGACTCCGCCAAGGCTGCCCTTTGTCACCATTTCTGTTCATAACCTTTATGGACAGAATTTCTAGGCCAAACAAGGCTCTAATTTGGTGGCTTCAGTATTGCATCTCGGGTTTTTGCAAATGATGTGGTACTGTTGGCTTCTTCAGCCTGTTCCCACCAACTCTCACTGGAGCAGTTTGCATCAGAGTCTGAAGTCTTTGTGATTAAAATCTGCAACTTCAAATCAGGCCCTCAGTCGGAAAACAAATTCCTCCAGATCGGGGATGAGATCACGCTATTATATATTCACAGCTCCTCTGAATATCACCTTTCTAGAGCCATCCATCCATTTTCAGAACCACTTGTCCTCACCGGGGCCGTGGGTGGGCTTGCTTGGAATAGTAGGTAGGGTCCATCCTGAACTGGAATTATCTGTAATTTTCATGAAAGGAAGCACCTGAAAGCATCTTGTTCCAGAGACCCAGCCTTGTATGTGTCCAGACTTTTTACAGCTATTAAAATGCTCCAAGGCGGCCCGGTAGTCCAGTGGTTAGCACGTTGGCTTCACAGTGCAGAGGTACCCGGTTCGATTCCAGCTCCGGCCTCCCTGTGTGGAGTTTGCATGTTCTCCCCGGGCCTGCGTGGGTTTTCTCCGGGTGCTACGGTTTCCTCCCACATTCCAAAAACATGCATGGCAGGCTGATTGGACACTCTGAATTGTCCCTAGGTGTGAGTGTGAGTGTGGGCGTGGATGGTTGTTCGTCTCTGTGTGCCCTGCAATTGGCTGGCAACTGATTCAGTGTGTCCCCTGCCTACTGCCCGAAGACAGCTGGGATAGGCTCCAGCACCCCCCGCGACCCTCGTGAGGATCAAGCGGTTCGGAAAATGGATGGATGGATGGATAAAATGCTCCAGTGTAAGAGAATACAGCACTGATCACAAAATGATAAAGGCCGTGTGGTGTGAATTCTGTCAAAGCCAGCGATTTGATTAAATCAGTGAACACAGCAGGTGATGGAAGGTGAAGGTCTGTTTCTTAACGAGTGATGTCCAACTTCTGTAAAATGTCGCACTCTTTGAGCTCAGACTAATTGTGCCACATCTATTGACAGGCAAACTTGAGTTGAACAGGGAGATGTCATGGCTTGGTGGGCAAAAAGAACGAAAAGTAACAGTCACTAAGTGGTTCCTTCATTCATTCATTTTCCGATCCGCTTTATCCTCATAAGGGTCGCGGGGGGTGCTGGAGCCTATCCCAGTAGGGCAGTAGGCGGGGGACACCCTGAACCGGTTGCCAACCAATCGCAGGGCACTTTGTGGTTCATCCACTTCAATTCGGCTTCTGCTGTCTGTCATTGCGCAGTCACGTCATTCGATGATGTAGCTGCAACGGGTCAACACACACACACGCAATTCGTAATTTGGGCAGACTGCTGCTAGGAATTTCTGATACCGACACAGTCATCTCGTTACCTCTGCGTCCCGCATCCTAGACGCATAATTTTCCCGTGGGACGCATTGTTCCAAATAATGTGCGTTTTTGGGACGCAAGGAAATTTTTCAGTCAAAAAACAAAAACAAAAAAAAACTACGGTACATCTTTTTTCCAGCAGCGCAGTGTCGCAGTTCGACAATTGCCGGCATTGTTGTTTTGATCTCACGTTAAGTAATCTCGCGTAGCGAGATTTCCGTTCTCGCGAGACGAGATTGGCGAGATCGCCCTTCAACCTCGTGGAAAGCAGACGATTGCCAAGTTGTGTAACGTTAAAACAAGTGTTGCGAACAAGTGTGAAAGTTTATTGCGGAGATATGAACTCAAAGACTGAACCATGGGAGAAATTAACAACCTCTTTCTCAGCAAATCTTACCTGAATTAAATGTTTGCAGCATTTGTTTATAAGAAATAAACCTATTATCAATGTATATTGTTGTTATTTGTGTTATATCATATGCAATCGAATAAGTAGACCCAGCCATCTCGTTACCTCTGCGTCCCGCGTCCTAGACGCACAATTTTCCCGCGGGACGCACAGATCCAAATAATGGAAGGAAATTTCTCAGTCAAAACAAACAAAAACAAAAAAAACTACGGCAGGCCTGAGGATTTCACGGTAACGATTGTTACCGGTAGTGTGTCGTTTCCGTGGCGTCATTTTGACAGTACCGAAAAATGTTTTCCCATAAAAGTCACCGCACACGAGTTGACTGTACGCGATCGAATCTCTCCTGCTTGCCTGTATGTGTGTTTGTGATGTGGTGTGGTGTGTGAGTGTGTTTTTTCTAATTTACTTTCGTTTTGTTTTCAGTGTTGGGGGGGACGGAACAGATAACGTTATGTGCAGGTTGCTATTTTAGTCCGCAAACTGAGGAATCGCGCGGATGAAAGTTTGAGATGGTGGCGAAAAAAACTCACAAAGGTCTACCAATGACGACAATTAAGAAATGTAAATGCCAGTCTGATTTTCGTATGAATCGTCCGAAGGGCGTATCACTAAACTCACCTGTGACGTATGCACGTAATGCTAATGTTAACTGTTGGTAGAACTAACGATGACGTGTGGTAGATTCTTTCATCAAATTGATAGTAGATTACACATGCATCGTCTTGGGAAGAGGATGTCAAGCCACATTAATACTTACCTGTATTAATGATTACCAGGAAATTAATCTTTGCAGTGTGAGATTGGAAAAAATACTCTGATTTTGTGGTATGCTGCATTCATGATGCCATATGAGTACAACATATTTTGATCCTTTTATTTTGTTGAATAAGTACACAGCTGCTGATGTTTCATTGTTAATGCATGGTTTTCAAACATTTACCCTTGAAACATGATACTTTTGAGTTTCAGAATTCTTGATTATGAATATCAGTCAAAACAGAAAAATGGGTTCCCATGATGAACGTTTCCGGAACCCAAAATTAGTTACCGTGGTTTCCCATTGGGTAATCCGACAAAACCGAAAAACAATTACCGTGAATTTCCGAAATCCTCAGGCCTGCTACTGAATTATTAAAATTTTTGCAGCATGTTTATATTTGTATGGATATGTTGTTGTTTGTGTTATTATCATATGCAATTGAATAAGCAGACCATTTCAGAATTCGAAATTTGGGACTCTCTAAATGCATAATGGGACTCATACTTTTCTGATCAGCGAGTCCCTGGGATTCGCTGGTGTTAAACTGTAAAATTATCACTTGCCTACATGGCAACGGCCCGAGGTTTACTGAGGTCCTTTGAATGATCGACAGAGAAAAAAACAAGCTACTACGGGTATAAAGTTGTCCATCCATCCATCCATTTTCCGAACCGCTTTATCCTCACTCGGGTCGCGGGGGGTGCCGGAGCCTATCCCAGCCGTCTTCGGGCAGTAGGCGGGGGACACCCTGAATTGGTTGCCAGCCAATCGCAGGGCACACAGAGACGAACAACCATCCACGCTCACACTCATACCTAGGGACAATTTAGAGTGCACGATCAGCCTGCCATGCATGTTTTTGGAATGTGGGAGGAAACCGGAGCACCCGGAGAAAACCAACGCAGGCCCGGGGAGAACATGCAAACTCCACACAGGGAGGCCGGAGCTGGATTTGAACCCGGTACCTCAGCACTGTGAAGCCGACGTGCTAACCACTGGACTACCGGGCCGCCCGTATAAAGTTGTCTATATTTTTATATTCTTGTTAATTAAAGGGGCTTGAAGACTAATTTCTTCACTAATTCACTAATTTTTTTCACTTTGAATTTCACAAAATTGTGATTGTTTACGGTACAGTGCTGAGTGCTCAACTAATATAACCCTAACCCTAGGTTAAAGATTTACCTGCTTTATTTTATTTTTAAAATAGTTTTTGGGGAAAATGAGACTGATATGATGATTAGGGTGCAGTGTACATTAGCACATAACATATTTTACTAACATGTACAAAGACACAAAAATGTTGTTGTTTTTTTT
Organism: Hippocampus abdominalis; assembly: GCA_018466805.1. Classification (NCBI taxonomy): domain Eukaryota; kingdom Metazoa; phylum Chordata; class Actinopteri; order Syngnathiformes; family Syngnathidae; genus Hippocampus; species Hippocampus abdominalis. The sequence continues at coordinate 315,892 of CM031710.1, forward strand.
CTCCTCTACACCTTTCGGATCTAATTGGGACGAGTCCTAGATCTACCGGATCAGGATCGACATAATGGGCACCCCTGGTCTAAGAGATGCAAGCATGATCATGAAGCTCTGAAGAAGCATGAGAACGATCCTCATCAAATGAATCAAACAGGCAGGACAGCGGCCCTTGAGGACCGCATTTGGACACCCCTGCTCTAAATTGTCCCGAAGTGTGATTATGAGCGCGGATGGTTGTTCGTCTCTGTGCGCCCTGTGATTGGCTGGCAACTGGTTCAGGGTGTACCCCGCCTACTGACCAAAGACAGCTGTGATAGACTCCAGCACACCCGCGACCCTTGTCAGGATAAACGGATTAGAAAATGGATGGATGAACCTAAACACTGCTTTAATATATGGCTCCAACATACTTTTTTGTCGTTCTTGAAATGCTACATATTCCCTAAAATATTTTTCACTCTTGATGAAAGGTGCTACTGGCAATGTTTCATTAAACATTTGTAAACAGCGCTGTTGAAGCATTTTTAAAATGTTTTTTTTTTTTTAATCGCACAAACAAATAAGGTGGCCAGGTGATTGAGTGGTTAGTGTGGTGACCTCACAGTGCAGAGGTGCAGGGTTCGACTCCGGCTCCGGCCTCCCTGACTTTTACACCCACGCTGCAAGAAGGAGAGATACCGCAGCTCGTTCCTACCGACTGCTGTCAGGCTGCTAAATAAACACACGTGAAAACCTGGACTCACCCCATCCATACATTGTAAATAGCACAGCCACCTTATGCAGCATACATGCAGTTGCATATATGCTTATATCTATATTTTATATTTTATATTGCATTCTGTACTGTGTACAGTCCTGAAACATTTATTTTGTGCATACAATACTTTGTTTTTCTTTTGTACCCCCCCCCCCCCCCCCCTTCAATTCTGCTGCTTTAGATTGCAAATTTCCCCAGTGTGGGACAAATAAAGTTTTTCTTATCTTCTTACTTTATCTTTGCTGTGTTTCTTTTGTGTGTTTCTGACCATTAAAATCTTCTTATTCTTCAGTACAGGGTGTCCCCCGTCTACTGCCCAAAAACAGCTGGGATTGGTGCTGGCACGCCCGCGACCCTTGTGAATAGAAGCAAATGAGAAAATGGATGGATGGATAAAGAAAAACGTGATACCCCTAGTGGTGACTGAGTGCACTGTAGACAATAAAATTAAGCTGCCGCTAATAAATAATTATTATCATGATCGGATGAAACCTCTAGTCTAGGACATGGGCACTAAAGTATTACCCCTGTAAATATGCAAAAAAAGTGACAAACTTGGACAATCAAAACGTCATAGTTCAATTCCTGCATATCACAGCATATGGCTGCATTGGACTTTTTTTTTCTAGGGTGCAACACATGCCTCCCAATTTTTGTAGTCCCATTCAAGGTGTTACTATTGAGCCATTTTTTTGTGACTGTGCATAATTACGTTATAAGATTGGCCAGGCCTGATGAGTGTTAAAGTCTCAATAGTCCCAAAAATGCCATTCATAATCGTAAATAACTAAAGGTACAAACAGCTATAAAGCCCTGGCAACATTGGGAGGGATATGGACACAATGGAATTGGAATTTCTGGGGGGAAATTAAGTACATCAGGTCAAAAACTATTTTGAGAAAATATGACCTCTGAAAAAGGAAATTTTGATTTGAAAGGAAATTTAAAATGGCCAACATTATTTTTGAGTTTTGGGTAAGGCTCAAGACACTTTTTGTAGATCCTGTGTCATGGTTCTGTTTGTGACCAACAGGTGGCATTGTAATGCTCCGCCTGCAGCTGCACACCTGTTGGTCATTATGTTGTTAGTTGTCACTTTAAAAGACTTGATGCCCGACCACTCAGTGTCGGGTCTATGTTGTTGTGACTGTTTCTGACTCTGTTTCTGTTAGTGTTTTGCCTCTGCCATCATTTTTGTTTGTTACTTTGGATGCTTGTTGTTTCCAGGACTTTGCTTTTTCTGGATTTAGTTTTCTCAGCATTTTGTTAAATATATGTTGGTCAATCCACCCTGCTCCTCACTGCTTTTTGGGGTCCTCCAACTACACCACCATCATGCACACCGTAACAGGATGCTAGTGATGGGTCCATGAGGCCTCATGAGGCGTGTCGACACACTGACACACTGTGTAGATACTGTGCTGATACTGTGTCGCTGACCACTGCCACCTGCTGGACCTTCAAAATCCTTGCAGCCAACCCACTTGACAGACTGAACTGACTGATTTGATGATGCAGTGGATACAATATCATTCACATCCATGCGTTCATATTGTATCATTCAAAGTGTTTCAATAATGTGAAAATCATGTGAATGAGGATGCTTGTGGGCTTTGTCTTCACAAATTTTTATTTGGAAAAATAAGATGCTCCAGTGTGTTAAATTTCAGTCTGTTGCGTTTCTTGCATGCTATTTCCCCTACTGTTGAGAACACACACACAATGGATAAGACAATGGAATAAGACATGTCAAAAATCTGAGAGGCACTTGGTAAGACAAGGAGATTTGAATAACTCAACTCAACTGCATTTATAGAGCACTTTCAAACAGCCATCGCTGAAATCCTCAGGCCTGCCGTAGTTTTTTTTTGTTTTGACTGAGAAATTTCCTTGCGTCCCAAAAACGCACATTATTTAGAACTGTGCGTCCCGCGGGAATATTATGCGTCTAGGATGCGGGACGCAGAGGAAACGAGATGGCTGCCTTATTCTCCAAAAGGAGATCAAAATGGCTCTACACGGCGGACAATTTGCGTTTGTCTGGAAGCTGCTCCGTAATATGCACGTACTGTAGCAACGTCACTCGAGTGAAGCGCGCCTCAGCAGTCGATAGTCCGCTGCTCTCTGCTGTGCGCGCGTGAGCGCAAGCACGTACGCACGGCGCCGACGCAACCCACGCCACATATTAAAGAAGCTTTGAACTACGACAACAGCTAAGATAGCCTCGCCGACACGACGCTTGAAGTCAGACGCACACGTTTTTCTGATAATCTGTGTATTTCCTTTTTGCCCAAATATATTGTTTTATTCGTGCGAGGGTGAGGTCTGGCTTGTTTCGGCAGGTGGCATCGTGTCGCTAGATGCACTTCCTTATAAACACTGTGTGGCGGGCTTTTGCTGCGTCGACGCCCCCTGAACTGAGTCGACACCCCCTGGACTGAGTCGACGCAGCCTGGACTGTGTCAACGCAGCCTGGACTGTGTCGAGGCAGTTCACGTGTTGATCACGTGATTGTCATGAAGCAGCACACGCACGACACGTGGATTGCTCTGTGAGCCCGACGCATGCGTCGACGCATCGGTGTCGCTGGACCCATCACTACCGGATGACCCGAACAAGACTGGACCCCGCAGGACCAGAAGTCTGGTCCCACAGCCACCTGTTCCTGTTCCCGGCAAGCAGGGTTGCTGTCGCCCTCCATTTCGGTTTCCCCGGCGAGGCAAGGGTTGCCGTCGCCCTCTGTTCTTGTTCCCCAGCGAGGCAAGGGTTGCCGTCGCCCTCCGTTCTTGTTCCCCGGCGAGGCATGGGTAGCTGGTACGGTCGTCGGTTTCCTGCCATCTCATCCTGGATCCTTCTCTCCTGAGGGACTTTTACATGGCCAATCCTGGCAAGCCTGGGCGGGCGCCGGGTGGTGCCCGTTGAGGGAGGAGGGAGGGGTACTGTGATGTGCTGTCACAAATCCTCCTCCATTCTTTGTATTATGACTTCCTCATTTATTTTGGTGGTCCCCTTCCGGAGACTTTGTTTGCTTCCTCTAATTACCAGGCCGGGCCGGAGGGAGCTCCTGCAGCTGATCAGCAATCACCACCTGTGTATAAGACTTCTGTTGATCTGCAAGCGGGTGCCAGATGATTTGTGAATTACACTGTGCACTTGCCTTTCTTGGATGTTTGGTGCATAACTATTCTTGCTTGTCTTTTCCCAGTGCCTCCCTTCCTCTCCGCTTCTCCCACGGACCACTTGACCCTACGATTATCCTGCTCCCCATTCGCTCTTGGATCCACTGCTACTTCTACCTTTCCTGTACCACAACATCCTGGGCTGTTACATCTGCCTCCAACTTTTGGTAGAGCTTGGTGAAATGTTGAAGCTATAATTATTAAATGTGTAGCGGGCCTAATTTGGCCATTTTATTTTAAATGCTGAATTGAATGCAAAAACGCTGAATTAAAATGTGTGCAATGAGTTTAATGACATCGATTGATGTGCAATGGGATTGAATGACAGAATGATCTTCAATGACCTCAAAAGAGCAGAATATATTGAAGGTGGAATGGTTTGAATCGGTCCAAAAAAAGTTGAGAATAAAACAAAAGGGCTTTAATTTTGGAATTTTGAGAAATATATGGTGGTCGAAATAATCAGATCAGTTAAGTTGGAATGACCTGACTCTGTCAAATGTGGAAATCCACGGAATCAAACAAAATAAAGGAATAAAACTAATTTTATTTTTGGGGGGCTTTTATTATGCCTATTAAAAACAGTTGAAGTGAGGAAAAAAGGAAGCAAGGAAACGTGGAAGGAAAAATATGAAGCAAAGAAACAAGGAAGCAAGAAAGGAACCAAGGAATTAGGGTTAGGGTTAAGAAGTCAAGGCATTTGGCTAGGAAAGAAGAAAGGTAACTCGGCAGGAATTAAACTGGAGAACCCACGGGGTCTAATTTGGCCCCTATAAATTCTTCTATTCAAATGCTTCTCTTAAATCCCAAAGGGTCAAATTTGGCCCTAATCCTAAAATAGCATTAAAGCATTAAATATTTGAATAAACAAATATTTTGGTGTTCGGTGAACACATAGCAGTCATTTAATGTATAATTCATCATTTTCCAAAGAAGAAAAGGGTTGTTGGGTTCTCCAGGGTTAAGGAAGCAAGGAAACAGTGATTCAAGGACATTAGAAGGCAAGGAAGGAAACATCCTGGGTATCCCTAATATTTCCTCCAATGTGCCCAACCTATTTGGGGAGGCCTGCACATAATCTGAAGTGTACCTAAGATTTTGGCAATTCTGACTGCCCCATTGGGGACACACGGGGATGAAAATCCAGGGTTTACCCAATATCGTGGCCAATATGGCTACTCCATTGGGTAACCTTTGTGACAAGAATCCAGTGTGTACCTCATATTTTGGCAAATATGGGTGCTCCATTTGGGACTCCCTGAACGGTGAAACTTGGATGCACCTGATATTTTGGTCAATATGGCTACTTGACCGGGTACTCCTAGAGACAAGAATCCAGGCTGTACCTAATATTTTAACCAAAATGTCTGCCCTTTCAGGTGCCTTGGGATGAGAATCCGTGGTGGACCGAATGTTTTGCTCAATATGACTTTGTGTCATCACGGCAACAGTTTTAGGTGAAATAAAATGCTTTGCTTTTCCTGGTCATCTTGAATATCTGAGGATGAAACACCCACAGTTTAAATATAATCCGATAAAATATTTCAGAGGAGTTTTTTTAAATGAAATCTCTGTAAAAATTTGTATAACAATAAAAGAAAATTCAAAATGTCAGACTTTCTGTTTGCTTTAGCAAGTGGCTCCATCTGAGTTTTTTGTTTGTCTTGGGCTGTTACATCTCTCTCCAAAATTTCTGTGATTTTGGTGACACGAACAAGGGTTGCTTGAGCAAAAATTTGCAGGGTGCGTTGTTGAGCCATTTCGCACAACAACAACAAAATGTTGACGTTGCCAGGCCTGATGTGTGCGAAGTTTCATGGGTTCTCGTGCATGTTTTAGACCCTCAGAATCAGCATTGTTATCATGGCAAACTGTGCATAGCCACAGCAACAGTACTTCATGAAAATAAGATAAAAAAATTCAAGCTCAAAACCTGTATATCCTTTAGCCAGTAAGTGACGCTATTGCTAAGATGAAAAATAAATTTGTAGATGTCTTCAGGCCTTGACTTTAATTAAATAAGTGAAATTTGGAAAAGATTGGATCATCTGGGTCAAATTACAGCAACGTTTTTTTGACTTGGTGAATCATCAGACACTGTAAAGGCTCTTCACCTAATACTCACAATATTTGGCGTCGATCATGACCAAGGTCTTGAGGCTTTTTTTGGGCAAATTTTCAGTGGTATTCATTTTGTGCAGTACATGTATAACAATTAAATTTCTGGTCTTCACTAGGTGGCATTATATGTAGAACTCAATATTATTATAATTATCTTCGGGACATGACTATACTGTATACATGTCAAGTTTGTTTTTTGGGAGGGGGAGAATGTGCTTCAGTATTTCCTCCTTTGTGGCGAAAGAAATAGTGTTAAACGGACATTTTGATGCTGCGTCTCAATTATGTAGTATTTTTGAAAGTCAAAAAATGTCCATGTTGTTGTCCCAGGTCTTTAGATGATATAGACAAAGATTGAAATCAATCGTTTGAATCCTATAAGACATGAGTGAAAAAGTTTGACCCTGGTAAATGGGTAAAAATACGCAAATTGTAGACAATCAAAAATTCAAAACTGACTTCGGTTTATTTTAAACTATGGCTACAAAGGACATCTCGATGTGTTAGACCTGCCTGCCAATTTTAGTTGGCTTAGGTCAGACGTACCAAGATGTAATTTTTTTTATCTAGGTGACGCTACAGAACCATTTTATTTTCATCGTTTGTGATTACTTTAAAATGTCAAATCTTTCACTAGGGCCGATGAGTGTGCAAAGTTTGGTGAGTTTTCTTCCATGTTTAGGTCCACAAAAATGTGATTCATTTTTGTGAAAAACCTAAAAATAAATAATAATAATAATAATGATAATAATAATACGCATTCGTTGCTCAGGCCCAAATAAGAGTTTCGACAGACAAGGAAACCGCTTGGGCCCCAATAATCTAAATGTTACCGTAATTAAAAAGATAAACAAAAATATACAATCGTAGTTGTGTTTGATTCTGTGTGCGCGTGCGACATTTGCAGCATTCTTTTTTATGTCGCATACCGGATGGGAGGGGGCGCACTTCCTGCTGCATGACCTGCCCTCCTTTTTATGGAAAATTAGAAAATGCGTCCCAATCCGATATTCTAAATCTCTGTGTTTTCTGGGAAAAAAATAATAACTAATTAAAAGTCTTAAGAGTCGATCGCTCGTATCATTTGTGTTAGTTAGTCTTTGGATACTGAGCCTGAGTCTCGCGGTAACGGATTAGAGTTGCAAATAATGTGTCCTTGAAGACGTATTGAAGACGCAAAGACGTAATCGAAAGGTAAACGTTGAGGTTTCTTTTCATTGTTTGTTGTAAGAGTCTGCTAGTTTTGTCTATTGCCTGGGAACAAAAAGTATATACAACTCGCATGGAAAGCCCGTACTAACAAAGGACAGCGAAGGCATAACTTTTCAAATAAGTTAACGGTGATGCTTGCATAAGTTTATGACTCAACTGGTGAGTATTCTATCCTAATCTTTCTGAGTAAACTGATAGAGGCTCCATACTTGATGAAGTTGAGCTGAATATTTGCTGAGAGCTTATCAGTAGCGGCTTGATCAAATCGAGTTTTGGTTTTTCAGTGGGGGGGGGGGGGTACTGTGTCCGTAAGGATGGCAATGCTGTCTTCACGACCACGTTCAAGCCACATGCATTTTCTTTGACATAAAAGGATAGTTCGTTTATTTTGATAAACGATAAATTGGAATACGACAGGGGCAACCTTTTCCGCCCCTTTCTGGTTTGTTTATTTGTTTTGTTGATCATCTGTCCAGATTTCAATAACTTTAGTCTTTCTGATAGTTTGTGATTCTACATTTGTGTACGCACACACACACACACACACAGACTCAGTGTAACAATCACCATTGTACACACTAAAGTATAATTTGGAATTGAATATTTTCGGAGAAACTATGCATAAGCATACAAATCATCAAAATGGCTTTTTTTCCTTCTTTCATGACTTGGACAAAGCTCGGTGAGCATCAAAAACAGAATGGTCAATCATCAGTTAAATCGAATTCTCTATTTATTTTGAGCCACATTTGAGTAATGGTTGCCTTCAGAAAGCTGTTTGTGTCTTTGAAACCAAGTAAACGTAAAAATTCCTCATCATATTGTTCTTAATTGCCTCCGCATTGAAGTATTTTACAGTTTTAGCTTATGTTACTTATTATATATTATATAGGGTGGCCCAGTGGTCGCCTGGTTAGCGCGTCAGTTTTCTCCCACATTCCAAAAACATGCATGGCAGGTTAATGGAACACTCGAAATCAGGGGTCCCCAACATGGTGCCCACGGGTAACGGAGAGCCTCAAGGACTACATGTGTAGCCCGCAGGCCTATTCCAAAAATAGCTCACAAGTGATTAGACATTGTGACTTTCCAGGAATATTGTACAGTGAAACTCCTCTACAACGAAATCATGTTTGCAGCAAGACATTTTTCACAACAGGGGTTTTTTCACTGTAGCAAATTTGAAACAGGAAAGTGGGCATGGTGTTAATGCATGAAGATTTTTTTCACACTAGGGGGTATTTTCACCCATGTAGATTTTGTTGTAGAGGAGTTTCACTGTAGTCACGATCATTTCAAAATGTGGCAGATATTTATAATAAAGTGTGGCAAATTGATGTTTCATAATTATTGTGAGAAATCGCTAATGTGATCAATGTCTTCTCAGAAATGAATATCATTAATCATTAATTATTACATATAAAGGTAGTTTGAGCTAATTTATTTTTAAAAAATGCATACTGTCAAATTGGTAGCCCTCTGCATTAATAAGTAGCCAAGAAGGAGATCTTAGTTTCAAAATGGTTGGTGACCCCTGTTCTAAATGGTCCCTTGGAGTGAGTGAGAGGGCGTTCTTAACCTTGTTAGAGGTACAGAACGCAACCAGTTCATATGCACATTCACCGAACCTTTCATCCGTGAAAAACAAAAATCATCTTCAGCCAGTGATGGCCAAGCTGGCATGTCATAACTAATTGGCACGTTGAATCAGGTGTGTCTTAACCTCCATGGCAGAGGCTCCGTCGAACACCTGAGACCGATTCACCGAACCCCTAGGGTTCGATCAAACCCAGGGTACGAACCACTGTTCTATGTGTTCCCTGCGGTTGGCTGGCAACCAGTTCAGGGTGTCCCACACCTACTGCCCGCAGACACCAGGGAGGGATCCAGCAACCCCCCAACCCTTGTGAGGATAATAGTATTAGAAAATGCATGGATTACAGGTATATGTTATATATTTATGTACTGTATTTTGTCTTTTTAAATTATTGATTGAACCAATTTTGAAACAAGAGGTTAAGGTAAAGCAAGCAGGCAATCAAATACTCAGGGATATAACTATTGTACAATTAATTAACAAAGCTTGTGGTATCCTGACATGTTACTCTGTAGTATGAGGTCTTTGATTTTTTTTTGTTTTGCCATGTTTTTCCTCTTCTCAAGTGCTTGGCAAAACATAGTAAATAGGATTGTCTCAGTCCGATCATGTGATTGGATATCGGCCCTGTTCACATGATTTTCAGCTGATGGGTATGGGCTGAGAAAGATAAGACTGGAAATCCAGAGTCATCCCAACATTTGCTGACAAATCAGATTTTGAGTCGAAACATGCATGAATCATCATGAAACTTTACGCAAACACCAGGCCTGGCAAAATCTTTAAAAAAAATATTTATTTATTATTTTTTCAAAAAATGGCTCAGTAGAGTCCCTATAAATTTTTAACGATGCAGCCCCATTTGTACGTTTCACTAAGATTTACAACAAAAAAATTGAGGCCTTTTCTCAAGGTCACATTTTTAAAAAATTCTCCTTGAGATTTTATCAGATTGCATTGAACCTACGAATGTTTCATTTGAAGATTTAACATAATAGCAGTTCTTTTTATTTCGTCAAAAATTGTTGCTCTGTCCAGGTGCTGTTTGCCATGAAAAGTTATGCTGATTTGTATGGTCTAAACATTGCATGAAAATGCGAAATTTTGCATACATCAATCGGCGGCCCGGTGATCCAGTGGTTAGCGCATCGGACTCACAGTGCAGAGGTGCAGGGTTTGATCCCGTCTCCGGCCTTCTTGTGTGGAGTTTGCATGCTCTCCCCGGGCCTGTGTGGGTTTTCTCCGGGTACTCTGGTTTCCTCCCAGATTCCAAAAACATGCATGGCAGACTGATTAAACACTCAAAAATTGTCCTTAGGTGTGAGTGTGAGCGCGGATGGTTGTTCGTCTCTGTGTGCCCTCTGATTGGCTGGCAACCGATTCATGGTGTCCCGCGCCTACTGCCCGAAGACGGCTGTGAAATGCTCCAGCACCCCCTTGTGAGGATAAAGTGGATCGGAAAAAGGATGGATGTATCATACCTACTGATCCTCTTCATGCAACCAAGCACAGAAGGCACCCACACAACTTTTCTATTTGACATATTCTTGAGCACACATCCCCGTGTTAGCAATTCCCAATCCTTTCTTTCCTTTTCAACTGTCCTTCTCTATGTTGCTCTTGGCCTTCCGACATTCCTTTCCCATCTCGCGGCCAAGTTAATACAGTCATGCAATGGTGATCATTTCGCTTTCTTAAGATCTGGGTGGCCTATCGAATTCCATCTTCTTCTCTTAACTTCAAGAACTTATCTGTCATCCACAGAGATGACATTAGGCCAGAACATTTACATAGCTCTCTTCAAACATTGGTATTAAAAAGAGTCCAGTTTACTTTTGTCACTTTTGGTGCTTTGACAACCAATGTATAACTGGTCATACAAGTGCTTGAAAATGTTTACTTTTGTTTTCCTACTGTACTGCTAACATTTCCACACTTGATGCGGTTTTGAAAAGCAGTACTCTCTCCACAACCTTCTTTACTTTCACTGGCACTAAGATAGATGAAATCATCCCCATCTTCAATGTTTTTCCCTTCTCGCTTTAGAGCTACTGCCTTTCTGTTGTTCATTCTTTTCATTGCTCTTTGATCCTCTTCTTGCTTCATGTCTGGACAATTCATCGATTTTTCTTTGCAGTTTTGAGTGGTTGGATGATAGCAAGGTAATGTCGTCTGCGTAGTCAAGCTTTTCAAGTTTGGACATCTTTTTCCATGTAATTCCAGTGTTGTTACCTTGGGTGGTCCTCCTCATCACCCATTCATAATTCAGAGCAAACATCCTGACATCACTCACCTCTGCCCGACTTCTGTTTTCACATTCAACCGTTCTGATGCTTCTCCGTCATCTAATAGCTGCAACGTGGCGTCTGTATTTGCCAACTTGAATATTGATGATTTTCTTGGATATCCGAGAATGCTCCATCCATTTTCTGTTCTCTGCTTAATCCTCACAAGGGTGGGGGGGCTGGAGCCTATCCCAGCCGTCTTCGAGAATGTATTGCTTCTTTATTTCCAACAGATTGTCCCGATGGACTGAATCAAAGTCTTTGACGTTCATGGAATGAAAGGCTTGTAACTCAATGAATTGTTCAGTAATGTTCCTTAACCCTTTCAGGGACAGCGGTGACTATAGTGGACAGCCATTCAACATGTTTTTCCTCTTTTATTAATTAATCTTAATGTCACATCAACCACTACAATGGACCCCAATGTGTGTTGCCATCCGCCGCCATTATTTTTTTTTCATGCGCCAAGACTAATAAAAACACATCAGGAAAAATAAATCCTGATGTATGTTGTCATTATTTGTGCATGAAAGGGTTCAAATGAAAGTCTGTTCAATTGTGTTCTTCCTTTGTCTGAAGCCTGCCTGGTTTTCATCGATGCTTTCTTAAATCTCTCAATAAAAATTATTTCTTCGCTATTGGTGGAAGTGTCATCTCCCTCCATTTTCCCCACTCTGCCGGACCTCCTTTTTTCTAATCACTTGGTTGTTTTCACTTGCTTCCATACTTTGTTGATGATTTTGTGAAATCTGCTTGTTGATGTCTCAATATCAGCTTCTAACAACTCTGGAGTTACCATTTTTACCACCTGCTTAGCCATTTTTCAACTTTTTGATTGTATCTTTGATATCTTTGACCTGTCGGGGTTGTGTCAATAATTTCCATTTCAGGAAAGTTGTTATACTCAACATCTCCTGGGTTTGTTGGTGTTGTTTCGGTTTAGAACTTCTCCAAAGTATTCCTTCCATCTTGCTTTTCTTTGCATCATTTCTTATGACATTTCCACATTTGTCTTTCACACTTGATAGGAGGTGTCGTTTATCATATGCATAACTTTTTGGTTAAACTATAGAGAATTTTTATTTGCCCACTTTTAGCTGCTTTTGGTTTTGGTCTTCTACCAATTAACATTTTTCTGTTCTCATGCTGGACTTCACTTCTTTCTGTTTGGTTGTGTATTCTGCTTAAAATGTCACTTTGTACGATGAGAGTTTGTGCTGTTTTCAATTTGAAATGTTTCCTTTCTTCAACCGCCTTCCAGAAATTGGTGGTAATTGGTGGAATTTATTATTATTATTATTATTAATGCATTATTTTGCGAACTTACATACAAATAAACAAAAAAAGACCCCCTAGCACACCCAACAAATATTTATCAGCTGTTTTTCACCTCGGCCTCCGAAAATTGGGAGGCATATGTAACAGCCCAAGACCTTAAAAAAAACAAGTCTCTTGGAGTTACACACTGAACACAACAGGTTCCGTTTTTGAAATTCCTCGTCTCAGGGAGACCAAAATGTGTGTTGTGGAAAAAGTGCATCAATATAGACCAATTAAAGACGCCTCAATAGTCATTGAATAATCGAATTGTCGCCTCTGAATCGTCATCGTAATTGAATTGTAAATTGCCCAACACCAAGTTAAGTTGCATCCATGGTTTACACTGTATTTATCTCTGCTTTCTTAACATTCTCTACTCATTCTTTTTAGAAAGACCCTGGACGGCAGCCGGCCTTCTTTGAACTGCGGAGTCAGTGCACGGTGTAAATGAGGGCCCCAAATGAAGAGTCATCCAGCAGCAGCAATAGTGCTGGAGGTGGCAGTAGTACCGTCCTGCAGCGTCTTTTGCAGGAGCAGATGAATCTGAGTTTTGTGATGCAGCAACAACAAGTAGGAGTTGGAGCTGGCAGCGGAGGAAATGGGGAGGGTGGCCCTTCAGAAGAGCATTCCAGGACACCCAACATTGCCCGACAGGAGCCCCAGGGCCAGGAACTACAGACAGATGGCCTGGAGAAATTAAGTTCCAAAGTATTGGGTGATGAAGGGAGCAATGGAGGAGAAGGAAGCAATGGTGGAGGTGGTTCAACTAGCCAAGGTCAGTGCCAAAACCCAGAGGAACTCCCGACTTATGAGGAAGCTAAGGTTCAGTCGCAATACTTTCGTGGCCATGGCCCACCTCCTCTGCATCAACAACAGAGCAACCAGCCACAGCAGAACACACTTCCTACCTTTGTGGGTTCTAGCTTTTATGTCACTGGGGTAATAGATTCTAAGTTGCGCACAGAGGGTCGGTCCACCATACAGCGTGTTAATGGGGTAGTTAAGGCACTCCAAGATGATGGACTAAAGGATCTTAAACAAGGGCATGTTCGATCCCTAAGCGAACGGCTCATGCAGCTCTCCCTTGCCACTTGTGGAGTCAAAGCACATTCTCCAGTCATTAGCACTTCACTCTCCCCCCAACTGTCCCCTTCAGGGCAGCCAGAGGAGTACTACAAGACCCAGCATCATGGCCCACCTCCAGATTACCCATTTAAACGAATGAGATCACCCGCTAAGCAGCAAAAGACTGGAAGTCCTTTTCATCAAGAACAAAGTGAGAGGGAGCTTTCAAGGACAGTGCCACATGTACGCTATCAGCCTCCACCAGAGTATGGCTCATTCAGGTGAGATAAATCAATGTTTTTCAAACCCTGTGCCGAGATATTGTCAGGTGTGCCGTGGGAAATTATACAATATGTATGCCTGTGCGGTCGATCGCCTGGAAGAGTAATCATGTAATATTCTTCCATACCGTTAGGGAGCAGCAGCAGCTAGGAAATTGCCTTATGCTTCGAGACAAGCAAAGTATCAGACGCAAGGCAATACAATCTGTCGATTAGATTTACATTTACTGGAGATGCAACGGCACCAATGTTCCCTCTAAGTCACAGCTTAGAGTCTAAGCTGTGAAACTGCGCACTGGTCACACACTCTCAGCACACAAGAAAACATATCCAGCGCAGTGAACGCACTGCAAATGAATTAGATATGTTACTTTTTTTTTCTGTATCAATTTGCTGTGTAATTCAGTGAGTGACAGGTGTCCAGCCAATCACACGATACGATGCAATAACACTATGCAGCCAATCACGGCATTGACAGTCCTTGCGCATGTTCTCTGCTCCATAACAAAAACAGTCCGGTGGCGATAAGTGATGCTAATGCTAATCCTTTATCATTGCGAAACAACCGGGCGGTGAACGTGATACGTCGACTCCCCAAACCAAAATAACAATGGACTGCGGTTGGAAGGGCTGTCGGAGTATGTGCAAATAGAAGAACAAGCAGTGAAACTGGGTGAGATATTTTCTATTTCGAGTGAGAAAGATCTGTTCTGCAAAACATGCAGCAAAGCTTAAGCTGTAAGCAAATTTTCCGATGGAAAAATACGGACTCAATGGAAGCTGGACTACCTCAAGCGAAACATTCAGCAGAAAAGTCATTTGAATGATGTTGGAATTATACAAAGACTCAAGATGGGAAAAGCGATTGGTACAATATTGCGGGAGAGCGCAAACGACCGGGAGAAAAAGAACCAGCTGTCACACAGAAAAAAAATCCGACCCTGAGCAAGTTAAAGTTCTATTTGACTATATTTTACTTGCCATTAAAACAAATACACCAAATATTGGATTATAGTAACAATATAGCACTTAATTGTTCAAATAAGCTTTTTTCACATTTTCAGGTAGTGGTGTGCCGTGGGATTTTTTTCAATGAAAGAAATGTGCCTTGGCTTGAAAAAGATTGAAAAACTCTTAGATAAATAGCTCATGCAGATCAGGTCATGTTAACAAAGGCTGCTTAGTTGTTTTCAATTTGAAAAGATGGGGGGTTGTAACTTGACTCCTGATTACATCTTCTCAATATGTCAAACATTTGATGAGAGGGCAGACCTGAAGACATCTTCAAACTTATTTTTCATTGTAGTGGTAGCACCACCTACTGTTTTTCTCCGACCAGGTTGACCAGATTTGCCCCATATTTGCTCTGAAAAGTGTTTAGTCCTTCATGATGTGGCAACATGAACTTTCGCTGAATTTTCGCAAAACACTATTGCCATAGTATTGCACACTTCACCAATAAAACACTTATTGTGAGGGTCTAAACATGCATGAAAACTTTGCACACACATAAGGCCTGGAAAAATCCTTAAGCATTTTTCAGTTCAATGTGCAATGAACAAACAATTGCTCAGTAGCGCCTCCTTGAAATTTTAAACAAAGCAGCCTCGGTTGTACGTTTCACCTACATTTACATTTTGTGGTTTATGTAATTGGCCAATACCTGCAAAACAGTCTCTTGGAGTCATATGCTCCAATTTTGACTTTAAAATTCTTCCTTGCCTTGACTACAAAAGCTGCTGTAACTTCACCCATTTGATCATATCTTCTTTATTCATAATAGTCCAGTTATGAAAACTGGACTATTATTACTATTATTATTAATTATATATTATTCAATGGTAAGCAAACTCCTTCTTACAAATTAGGCACAACACTCTCTACCTTTATCAATTGTGCCGTCAGGGCATTTTTCGAATGTAAATTTTCCATTCGTTGGGCCGACAACTCCTCACCGCTGCTTACCTGGCCCTCCCAACTCCAATGGGAGCCTATAAGCTTCTTCATAATGACAGCCAATCAATGCCCGCTTCAGGCTGTGACTGGCAGTTGTTTCCCCACCCTCAACAACTCGAACACAGGAAGCCAAAACATAAAAAGGGATATGATAAAAAGGCAACTCACCTTCAAAAACAACAAAGTTAGAGATTAAAATTTAGATGAACGCGATTAAAAAACAATGCGCTAAATATGATTGTAATTAATTATTCGCAATTAACGTGATAATTTGACACCTCTAATCAAAATACAGCCACATTTTGGGCCGAAACTTTCATAAAAAATACTGATGATAACTTGGCCCATTTCAACAACCACAACGTACAGTTAGCCATCAAGTTATATCTACAACCCATGAAAAAAAAAAAACATCTCTGAAGTTTTAATGTTTACTATGTTATTTGGGCTACAACGTCCCTTCCATGTGCACGTATGCGTGATGCATGTAACAGGACAGCTGCAAAACACAAATGTGATGTCATGGCTAACTACTCTTTGAGTGTGCCAAAGAGATTTTTGTTCTGCTCAGCCACATTGGCGAAGAGGTTTCATGACGAAGAAGCAACCGTGCTTTCTAAAAATGTTTGACTTTATATAAGTTTTATTTTTCTTGAAATTACAAGGGAATGGACTACATCTGTTCAAATATTTAGAGCCCTTGAAAATGGAGGTAATGCAATGACAAGAAATGGCTGTGATTCAGGTAAATAGCATATATTTGCACTTAACAAATTACGTGGCGTATGAAGGCAAAATAACAAATGGCTTTGTCCAAATACCTTTGGACCTAATTGTATTTGTTTACCAAAAAATTAATTTACAAATTCATAGCGGTGACCAATTTTTTATTTATTTGGGGGGGGGATGGGTAAATGCTGTTCGTCACATTGTTTAATTATGTCAATTCTGTTTTCTTTTTAACTGTATATGCACAGTTTGTATTGAGAGCAAAAAATGCAAGTGTTGGATTCCAAGATTCTGTGGATACACCAAATAAGTTGAAGAGAGCTGTGTTAACACAAACATTGTTCTTTTTTTCTCCTCAGGTCAACTAGGGAGGGTTCAGTTACTTTTCAGAAGTCCCTTCACCACCACAGCCCCACCTCTTCGATCACCTCCGTTGGTTCTTTGTCCCGGGCCCAATCTTCTACTCTTTGTAGCTTACCGAGTGCCTTCCATGCCCCTTATTCTTCCCACCTGTTTGTCCCTCATCAACAGCCACATAGTCATGGTGAGACCTTCCGCAGCATGGGGATTCGCAATCTACAGGGTCCTGTTTCCCAGTTTGGCGAGACTTTCACATCGATGCCGATTGACCCAACACCACAAAGATTTCATGGTTTCCGTAACGACTCCTTGCCATCGATTCACAATAAGCAGGAACAGACTCATCGATATTCACAACAGCATTCTCATAGCCTGCCCCTTCCCCAACCTCAACCTGTTGTCCAAGCCCGGCATTTCCCCCATCTGCATTCTTACTCCCACCTGCAGGAGCAGTCCTTTGAAATGATGGCACATGCTCAGCAGAAGATGGACATGCTGAATGAAGAGAACAGAGTTCTGAGGCAGGAGATAGATGCCTGCCGTGATAAAGTCACCAAGCTGCACAAGGTAACATCAGAGCTAGTGATGGGCAAGTTGTGTCATTAAGGCTGTCCATCCCATTGCTTCGGCCCTAATTGAAATGATTAATGCTGCCATCTGGTGTTCAAATTGACATATGACAGGATCTTCGACAAGCTTTATCAGAATCAGAATCATCTTTATTGGCCAAGTATGTAGAACACACAAGGAATTTGTCTCCGGTATAACACGCAGCATTAGTATCATCATAAAAAAGGACATGACAAATAAGTATGGAAAAATAAGTATGGAAGGACATTTCGTAATGTAAGTGAACCATAGTGCGGTGGTACCACCCAGTGACAACTGTGAGACAAAGTGCAAAGTATCAAGCAGAGCTAAAGTGATCAGTGGTAGAGTACTAAACTATAACAGTTGTACAGTTGGTGCAGAAAATCATTGAACCATTTTAAAGTGACCAGTAGCAGTATTTGTAGTACAAGAAGTGTGCAATTGTACAATGTCCTTGAGCGCTTTAAAGTGTCTGGTGCGGTGGAGTATACATCAGTGACAGTAGTTCAAGTAAGTACAGAGCTGGAGTTACAATGATTATAGCGGTCCAGTGAAACTCCTCTAGAACGAAACCTACATGGGCGAAAATACCCCCGAATGTGAAAAAATCTTCATGCATTAACACCATTCCCATTCTCCTGACCCCCATACAACGAAACCCCCCCTGTTGCGTTATACAAAATCATTTTCTCTGCTCCTGCCTCGCGAAGCCATTCACTACAACGAAGTATAATTCAACAGCAACCTCTCCTGCTTCGTTCGGAAGCGGCAACAGTAACCACCACACTGCTTTACATAGTGAACGGTGTTTATTTCGGTCACGGTTGCGAGTTTCCTGGACGCAACATACTCATAGCTGCTCTGCCATTGGCTTACCAAGCATCATCCTGGCCTCCGATTGGCCAAGAGGGACCTCACTGTCTATATGTGTAGATGCTTTAGCTCGATCCGTGGAAGATAGCGTGGAATGCATCCGATTAGCTGCTCAGAGTAAATTGCTTATGGCTCGACGGACATTCAAATAAACGAACGTTTCCTCGAATGCTAAAAAGCTTACGCTAACTGGAGCGCTAATTAGAGAGAAGGCGAGTTCCATCGCGCTAACTATGGCTATCGAGGACTACGAAGCGTCTCGTGGCTGGCTTAAAAGTTCATTGCATGACATCAACTGAGCAACGCTGTCTTGGGTGGCGATCGAGGGGAGGTTGAGACAGTGAGATAGTGGAAAGAAAAGCCACCGGGGTACCAGGAAGTACCTGTTATTGTTAGATTCAGACGCAGCATGAACGTTGCATTGCTAAAATGGCTACAAAACGGACCTTTGGATGTCAAACAGCTAAGAAAAGAAGCGCTCTGACGCTGGAAGAGAGGGTAAAAGTGATCAAAATGAAAGACGGAGGAAGCAAAATAAAAGACATTATCCAAGAAATTGATGTAAGTGAAAGTGAATGCTGATCGTAAATTTTGCAATTTGTTTCCCTTTTTTTCTTTCTACACTGACTATATGAAGTGTCAAATAAGTGTGCTCATACTTATGCACTATTGGAATAAAAATTAAGAGTACACATTCGTTTGTGTTTACATCTGAGGTCAAACATGCTACAGTGAAAAACCCCCTGTTGTGAAAGAATTCTTGCTGCAAACATGATTTCGTTGTAGAGGAGTTTCACTGTAATGCTGTTCCACAGGGTTGTGCAAAATTGCAAAGAGCCACTATACAGGTAGATTTGGGTTACTGTTTAGGGATTTTTTCCGCCGTCCTAACTGTCCGTTGAAGTCGGATTTTGTCCTTTTTTGTGGCGGCCCCAAACCAAACCGTGATGGAAGAACACAGGATTGATTCGATGACTGCCGTGTAGAACTGTCGTAGCACCTCCTGTGGCAGGCCATGATTCCTCAGCAGCCTCAGTAAGTACATCCTCTGCTGGACCCTTTTCAGGATGGAGTTGGTGTTGACCTCCCACTTCATGTCCTGGGAGACTCTGATTCCCAGGAACTTGAAGGTCTCGACGGTTGACACAGGGCAGTTGGATAGTGTGAGGGGCAGCTGTGGTGAAGGATGTTTCCTGAAGTCCACGATCATCTTCAGTCTTGAGCGTGTTCAGCCCGAGGTTGTGTCGGCTGCACCAGAGCTCCAGCTGCTCCACTTGTTGTCGGCACGCAGACTCGTCGCCGTCTTTTATGAGACCGATGACCGTGGTGTCGTCTGCGAACTTTATGAGTTTGACAGCTGAGTTTGTTGAGGTGCAATCGTTTGTGTAGAGGGAGAAGAGCAGTGGAGAGAGAACGCATCCTTGTGGGGCTCCAGTGCTAGTGGTGCGTGTTGATGATGTTGTTCTTCCCATTCTCACCTGTTGTGTCCGTCCCGTCAGAAAGCTGAGGATCCCTGGCAGATCGTAGGGGACACACCAAGCTGGACAAGTTTGGGGGTGAGGAGTTCCGGGATGATGGTGTTGAACGCAGAGCTGAAATCCACAAACAGGATCCTTGTGTAGGTCCCTGTGCTGTCGAGGTGCTCGAGGATGTAGTGCAGGCCTATGTTGACTGCGTCCTCCACAGACCTGTTTGCCCGGTAGGCAAACTGAAGAGGGTCCAGCAGGGGTCCGGTGACGTTCTTTAGGTGGTTCAGCACAAGGCGTTCAAAGGACTTCATGACCACAGACGTCAGAGCGACAGGCCTATAGTCGTTCAGTTCCGATGTTGCCGATTTCTTGGGAACTGGGATGATGGTAGACTGTTTGAAGCAGGATGGGACCTCACACAGCTCCAGGGATCTGTTGAAGATTTGTGTGAAGACCGGAGCGAGCTGGTCAGCGCAGACTTTCAGGCAGGAGGGGGACACTTTGTTGGGCCCCGCAGCTTTCTTCTGCTGCTTGAAGCCGTCTCACGTCATGTTCGTGGATGGACTCCCCACCTCGACAAGGTAGTGCATTGCAATCAAACCTTGATTGAAATCTGGTATGAGTTGTCGCAGGAAGACCCCGGTGAATCTATATTCGGTCTCTGGTGGCAGAAAGGAAGATGTGATCTCAAGAATGTGAACATTCTTAGACACTTAGAGTGTGTGTTGTCAGCGGCTTACTTATGCAGTATACCCGCGTGTCACCCCTCAAAGTGGCTGGATAAATTATATGTATTTAACGGAGGAAAAATATGCGTGACACGTCTCTTGCTTTTATTTTTTTACAAGTATCATAACACACACAGCATACACAGCGGACAAACCGGAAGTTGGAACGGGCCCTTCAAAGTAAAACTGGAAATAATTCAGAGCATATTTGTCTTTTCACAACAGTGTGATTTGGGAGTGAAAGGAGAGGGGCTAGTTCAGGGGTGGGCAATCCCAGTCCTGGAGGGCCGCTCTCCTGCATATTTTCCAAATCTCCCTGTTGCTACACACCTGATTTGAATGATCAGATTATCAGTAAGCTCTGACGAGGCCTGATATTGAACCTGTTCATTGGAATCAGGTGTGTGGTAACAGGGAGAGTTGGAAAATATGCAGGAGAGCGGCCCTCCAGGACTGGGATTGCCCACCCCTGGGCTAGTTGGTAATCAAGTCATTGAAAGAAAATTGTGCAGGACAGCTGTGTCTCGTTGATGGGTACTTAACAAAACAATGGAAAGTAATTAGGGGTGTGTCACATATTTGATTTCTGTGGGGGGAAACAGAGTCAAGGCTAAAGTCTCCTGTTGGGACTATAAGTGTTAAAGAAATGACTGGGTACACAGGGAAAATTGTCTTCAATATCGGTGTGAGGTATCTCTGAGGGCAAACGACGGTAGTTGCCCCGATGATCCCGCTCAGTTCCTTATCTGCCAGTTTGAACTTTTATTGTCACATTTGCAAAATACAAGAAAAACACTGCTCTGATATTTGCATACCTCGCCCCCGGTCCGTCCCATCGGTAGTGATTGGTTTAAGCTTTGAACCACCGATACGTTGAGGCCTTTCTGTCTGGTCTACAATGAATCAACAAGTTGCAGACTTTGCAGGCGCCAAATGTCGCCTGGGCGTGACGGGTGTTCTCAAAACGTCTTTTGTTGTTCAACAACGCTTTGTGGACCTCAAAAGCCCAGACGGCCAGCGCCTTTGCGCACATGTATTTGGAGGCGCTGGATACGCACCCAAATGTTTGAACACGAAACAACTTTAAACATGATACAATTTTGCTCATAGATTTCTCTATCACAGAGACAACCCAAGGAAATGCAAAATGCTGTTTCTAAATTTAATTTCTTCAGGCAGACACACACACAAAAAAAAAATCCAAACCTACCTGCCCCTATGTGAAAAAGTCATTGCCCCCTGACCCAAGTAAGCACATGAGTTTCACTCACAGTGCTATTTTAGAAACCTGCCTTGGGACTACGGCTAAAAACTAACATTTATGCTAAATCCGGCGCATTTACACTGTTCAGTCTTGTGTTGATTAATATGTACTGTCACAATGAAATAAATAAATACAGTAACTACATAAATCAGTAAGTCAATAAATAAATAAAAATAAAATTGAGTTTGATAGCGCAAACTGTATCCCATCAATCAGCAAGTTGTCCTGGTTCTGAGGTAGAAAAGCAGCCCAGACCATGACACTGCCAGCACCATGCTTCACTGTTGGCATGATGTTCTTTTTATCAAATGCTGTGCCGTTTTTTAACCCAGACTTAATGGGCCACACGCTTTACAAAAAGTTGAAATTTTGACTCATGAGTCCAAAACTGAGACGAGCCTTAGTGTTCTGTTTGGACAGCAGTGGTTTTCGCTTGGGAACTCTCACATGGATGCCATTTTTGGTCACTGTCTTTCTGATGCTTGAGTCATGAACACTGACTTGAACTGAGGCCAGCGAGGTCTGGAGTTCTTTGAATGTTGTTCTAGGTCCTTTTGCAATATCCTGGATGAGTCGTCGTTGCATTCTTTGAGTAATTCTAGCTGGTCTACCACCCCTGGGAATGTTTTAACTGTTCCCACTTTTTTCCATTTGTGGATAATGGCTCTGACAGTGTTTCGCTGAATCCACAGAATCTTGGACTTTGCTTTTCTAGACTGATAGATTTCAACAATTTATTTTTGAATTTCCTGAATTTCTACGAATTGTGGCATGATGCGTTTATTTCTTGAGATCTTGTTGCTTACTTCACTTTGTCTGACTATTTATTTGATTTCTTGATTTAAGAAATGTGGTGCTAGTGTGTTGCTTGTGAATTGAACTCAGCTTTCCCTAAAACTGTCGTTAGTCAAGGTACTTTGTGATTTAACATTCGGAGGGGTAATTTTTCACATCGGGACAGGCAGTTTTGGATTTATTTTTTTTTTGCCTTACAAATTGCCATTTAGAAACTGCATTTTATATTTCCTTGGGAATTCTCTATTGTGATGATCTTAAAATTGGTTTGATGAACTGAAACTGATGTGACAAATATGCAAAGGACACAGAAATCAGGAAGGGGGCAAATACTTTTTCGACCAAACCCTGGACTATCACAAATTCAAAAAGCAAAGACGAGGAACGCTTTTACAATATAGCGCTTTTCTACCTTTGGTCCTCAAAGCGCTTTACACTTTCCTCATTTACCTACTGATGACGCAGCATCAGGAGCAACTCGTTCAGTATCTTGCTCAAGGACATTTTGACAAGTTCGCAAAGACCAGGAATTGAAACCGCAACCTCCAGGTTGGGTGAAGATCGATGTTCCAAACTGTTTCTAAATGAATAAAATAATGTGCTGTTACCCATGTTTGTTGACAGTCCTAAAATAGAGGTGACGAAATGTAAAAAAGAAGTGCATTAAAAATAATGATGATGGAATGACGAACTAATGTACTGGACCGGCCTGAAATAATAATGGACTGATGATGACCGACCTTCGGGTCTGCTTGCTGGCAAATGACGGAAAGTTCACTGACACAACCTATATTGGAGCTTAAAGCCCCAATCCCACTGAGCTGCGAACATTTGCAAGTGTTTCAGAATGTAGCGGATGTGTTCTCATCAGGGTTTGTTCAAAGTCTTAAACATTCGCCAATCACCAGACATTGGCCTGTACTTTATGTCTCGCAACGGTATTGCGAGACATAAAGAGAGGCTCAAAATGTCCTTGGATTCCTTTCAAGACAAGACAAAAACAATAAAACTGTTGGTAAACGTCTGGCTAACATTTGACGAATGGTTTGCGAACGTTTGCGACCTTAAACAAACCATGATGTGAACACGCATATGCTAATGTCCTAAATGTTCCCCCTTCAGTTTTATAGGGGCTGAAACAAATAGTAAATCATGCGCTTAGTTAATAGTAATAAAGATGTCCTGTCTAGAACGAAGTCCACTGAAATGCTCTGTGTGGTTTGAAATGAAACAACAAGAAAGGATTAAGATTCTAAAATAATCAACTGAAAACTAATACATTATACAAAGTAGTTTCCCTGCCCTGTCTGTATCATCAATCAAAAGGCATATAACTAAACAATACCTTTTATACAATACAATACGACTTTGTTAAAATAGTACAGCCGCAACAAGGCACTTTACAAATAACAACAACAAAAATACAACAAAATAAAGTGAGGACAGTAAATTAAAACACAAATGAATGATACTAACACATATACAGTAGGCATCAGATAACAATAAAACAATGTCAGTTTTCTGTGGCGTACAAAGCTAAAGAAAAAAGATGTCTTCAAACGAGTTTTAAATATAGACAGAGTCTAACATTTAATGGAAGGTCATTCCAGAAGTAAGGTTCAGCAACAGAAAAGGCTTGATCCTCTCTGGGGCTCTGCTTAGTTCTGAGTTCCTCCAATAGACACTAGTCTGCCGACCTGAGGCACCAGGCATGTGCGAAGGGGTGGAGGATCTATTAAAAGATTTGAAAACAAGTAGAAGTATCTTAAAATGAACTCTAAAATGAACTGGGAGCCAATGAATGGAAGCCAGAGTTGGGGTTATGTGCTCCCTCTTAAGAGCTCCAGCTAGGATGCGAGCAGTAGCATTATGGACCAACTGGAGATGCTTGAGGGAGGACTGGGTGACTCCAAAATGAAGTGTGTTACAGTTTTCTATCTGAGATGTAACGAAGGCAGAAGATGAAAGCAGCTGTGATTAACAATAGCACTGATTTGCCAGTCCTAACTGTCATCCAAAAAAAAAAAAAAACGTCAGCCAAAAAGGATCTACAGGAAACCACTCTAGAGCGCTACCACCTATGTCCACTTGGTCCTGCAAACAAGCCAACAGAATAATGTGGTTCACAGTTTTGAACGCTGCAGTTACAAAACAACTAACAAGATACACCTCGTCAAAACAACAAAACAAGATACACCTCGTCTCTAGTATCATTTCCATGGAGGATGCAAATCTCTTGATCGGCGAGGTCTGGGAAGTTCCTCAGCAGCTGGAGATCCACGCCTCGTTGGGAGGGCGTGCAGACGGTAGCACAGCCGAAGATCCCCAGCAGAGCCGGTGATCGGTAGCAAGCAGGAGTCAACAGAGTCCCGAATGCACCAATGTCCATGCCTTTGGTAACGAGCAGCGAGCGAAGTGTGATTTAGCTCTCTTTTTAGCTTTGCTACTTTTTCCACTATATTTGCCGCAGTGCTGCTTCTGCCACGAGGGGTTCGCATGGACACAGAAGAGCTCTGCTGAGATCTCAGCCAGGAAGAACAGGGGCAATGTCCTCTCCCAGCCATGCTCGAATGCACCCGAACCTCCAATGCTGTATGTCCATCAAGGATTGGCGATCGTACATTCGTAGAGAGTCTGTCATTAAAGCACCAATCACTAAAAGCAGAAAATAAAGCTCAAGTGTCAAGAGGTTCACCGTATACAGTGGCACACTGTTTGCCATATTGATTCAAAAAAAGACATTTAAATTGAAATTGAAAGGCAACTTACATAATTCTAGAAGGATAGACCATTTGATCTGAGACTCTTACTTGTACCTGTCTCTTGGATGTCGAAAAACAACCTTATCACCCCCCCCCCCCCCCCCCCCCACACACACACACACGCACACATCAGTTAGCTAGACAATAGTAGAACTACCGGCTTTAATTTTAACACCACATTGCATTACCAAGTTTCTCTCATTCCATTCAAAAAGGCCACTGACAAGTTTACTGTCTGACCACCGATAACATTTCATAGCCAAAAAAAACAACAACAAAAACTGACATCGCAACATGATTGAGCAGTAAATACAGCAAAAAAGTGACCTGGTAATTATAATAATGCGTTTGTATTCAGTACTAGAGAATTTCAAAGTTGCCATTTGTGGTTAAAACAAGGTATACTTATACTTTCGCGCGATATGATGGGAAGGCACAGACACGCTTGAGTGATTGTGATAAACCATGTATTAATGTCACTTTGTGTTTTTCTTGTCCTCATCTGTCCTGGTTGTTGTCTTACTGCCTTAGCTCACACCCCTTTGAGTTTGCATTTATTTTGGGTCATCGAGAGTATGTTTGGGTCAACCTGCCTTCACATCGCAACCTTTTCAATCCATCTATTTCTTCTGGCAGTTGGAAACCGAAATTCAGCTGGTTTCAGAGGCCTATGAAACCCTTGCTAATACCTCTGCCAAGAGAGAGGTCCTGGAGAAAACAATGAGGAACAAGCTAGAATTGGAGGTCCGACGTCTGCATGACTTTAACAGGGATCTTAGAGGTAAGGCAGTTGGAATGTCCAATAGCTTTTGTGACAAGTAATAGTGGTGCCTTGATAACTCAATAAACAGAACTCACTTAACGCGGACTCACAATCACATGGCAATCAACTTTGCCAAATAGTGTACAACTTTTAAAAAATTAGGCTTCAAGCTTGTTTAAGGACACTCTCAGTTGAAGTTTACCATCAAAATAAACGTATTTATTTAAAAGAACCAAATAGCTACTCAACAAAATGAAAAGGAACAGTATAACCATTTCAGGGACAGTGGTTACGACAGTGGACAGCGTATCATGTTATGTTACAGGTGCATGAAAGAGTTAAAAAAATGCAAGGTCACAGATACCCACAGTCTTTCTCTACATTTAATTGTGATCTGCCGACGGATGCTCCCTACTTCCTCTCCCTCGCCCTGCTCATTGTGTGTCAAGTGGCGCTGGCAGGTGGGCCCCACTTTTGACATACAGCTGATATATCAATGACACATCTCTAATAGGTCATTCCCATGACAGGTTGAGTGTAGAAGAAGAGCCCCTGTCCTAGCAGGCTTGCTGGAAATCTGTTGAATGTTACAAATCAACTATAACTTATCGGAAACACCAAAGAAATTCTGAATTGAATTTGTCTACACAGAAGTTATCTTACAATGTTCCATTATTAGCCATGCTGCAAGTAGTTTGTCCTGTTCTGACAATGAACATTTATCCTATTAGCAGAATATTGCATCTTGTGTAAAACGCTGAATCTGACAACCTCAATTTTTCAGTCAGCTTGGTCTGTCCAAACTGGTACTATGTGTTTAGTATTGTAAAACACGACACTTGTATCCTCATATTTACTGAGAGAGGATAACTGTTAGATTAAAAACAAAATGTTACCATGAAGCAATGGAGTTGATACTGCTAATGGCTGTTTGTTATTATGGTCAAATTTCACTGTGTTATTTGGAAAACAACACTTTTTTTGTATTTTCTTCAAGCGCTATAATGTTTTTGTGACAACAGCAACCCTCTTCAAATGAAAGTAGGACTTTACAAAGTTTGTAGACATACATGGCACAATCCATGCAAGTGCTGCCACAGGGTGTATTGTTCAGACTTATGCATTGAACCATCAGTTTTAGAGGTTCCGTCATAATTTGACAGAATTTTTTTCTTTGTCCCATAGTACTTTGATTCATACTTCCTTATGATGGATGTTATGTTTATTTTGTTCTATTTCATTTGACTGCATCACAGGTTAAAATTTTAATGCTGTGTATTTTTGTTTAATAGCACCGTACCTGACGAGCACGTGAGAACCACACACACACACACACACACACACACACACACACACACACATACACACACACACACACACACACACACGGAATATGGTACTGCAGCTCATTAAGTCAGCTTAACATAGCTCACAAGAGTGTCGTGGGGCTAAGTGGCAGCGGAACACTAACAGAAACAACCTCACGGAAGGCGACGTGATATCAGTTTTATTTTTTACCAACTGAACTATGCACGAGAGTGAGACAAAAATAAGTGATCACATGTCACATGCGTTACAACTCACATCACACACGACACATTCACATACACACACACACACACGCTGGGTGTCTAGAGAGTACAGTGTAGGTCGTCCCAATGCATTGAAACGAGACGAGTCATTGGATAAATGCTGGTTTTGTCCCGCCCATCGGACGCTCAGCTTTTCTGCATGATGATTGGATGATCTGTCTGAGGTTGAATCTCTTTTTGATTGACAGCTAAATGAGCCAATCACCGATCTTATTCACCATAAGATCGGTGATTGCATGGCAGGCATCCTTTTCATTTTCTTGAAAAGGAACGGAGAGTAGAATTCACATATAAATAAACGGACACATCTTATGATGTAGGCGGCCCGGTAGTCCAGTGGTTAGCACGTCGGCTTCACAGTGCAGAGGTACCGGGTTCGATTCCAGCTCCGGCCTCCCTGTGTGGAGTTTGCATGTTCTCCCCGGGCTTGCGTGGGTTTTCTCCGGGTACTCCGGTTTCCTCCCACATTCCAAAATCATGCATGGCAGGCTGATTGGACACTCAAAATTGTCCCTAGGTGTGAGTGTGGGCGTGGATGGTTGTTTGTCTCTGTGTGCCCTACGATTGGTTGGCAACTGATTCAGGGTGTCCCCCGCCTACTGCCCGAAGACAGCTGTGATAGGCTCCGGCACCCCCCGCGACCCTAGTGAGGATCAAGCGGTTCGGAAAATGGATGGATGGATGGATCTTATGATGTAGGCCGAAATTGAGCTTCACCTCCTTGACAGACCAGCATCCGCCACTGATACAATGAAACCAAAGACCAAAAATTTGCAAAGGAAAATTTGGCAAGCTGTACAGAGACGATGTGCGGAGACTGTTCACGTTGGTCAGTCCCTTAGCCAATCAGAATGCAGAACACAATTCACTGTTTAAAAAAAAAGCATGAAAAAAACTGCACTAAAAAAATCTGTGAAACAGCAAAGCCGCTGAAGGTGTACCACGTTATAGTGAGGGTTCACTGTATAAGGCACATCGGATTATAGAGCGCACTGTTGGCCTATGTCCTAAAACTGATACTTAGCAAAACGCATACGGTCTCTGGGGCTTTGATCGATCCCGATTCGTAATAAATAAATCAATCTTCGCCCCGCATTGGGCGCCACAATGTCAGAGGGGGCCTCGATTGGATCGGGTACAATCCGAATCGACTCTCCTCCAAGGGGTGCGGACCCCCAGTGAGCCTCGCGGAATCGCGGGGAGGCGGGGGTTCCGTTAAGCCGATGCTGAGAAAGACGCGCCTGAGTTCTCACTGCCTTTAATTTTATGAAACCAACCCGGTCTGAATCCTTATTAAATTCCCAAATAGCAACCATTCCAGATTTGGAGAAGTAATAACGAACGTTTCGTTTTTACAGCAGCTCTTTCTCATTTTTCCTCTGTTGCAATTGTTAACGACTCAGGTAAAGTTCAATAGTCCTTGTGAGGACACTTCGGGTTTGTTTGTCACGCTGGAGTAAAATATTTTAAGTAACGCGTTGATGGTTAACGCTTCCCGATGATGATGCTTGTTCGCCGCCGTTCGTTCATTATTGGAGGTTGAGTGGTACAATATTCAATTCATGAAATGACTGAGGTGGACGTTAATAAATTTTATAAGATTTATTAAAATAGATAAAAAAGACAATCATTCTGATAACATACATTAATTAACTGTAAAACCGCGACTCGCAAGGAATTCACAGTAATCATGAACATCACAAAATCATTGAAGTGATGATGTAGCTTAAAATCCAAATAAAGTGAAAATAAAAAGAGAATTTGACAAAAAGGTAATAAAATGAATAAATGCGATTAAACAATAGTCTATCTTGATGAGCCTGGAGTGGTCGTGCCCGTTTTCTGTATGTTGAAAATCGGAAATAAAATCTAATTATTGAAGACCAGAATATTAAAGAGAATTTAATCCTTATGTTAGTTGCTCTCTCGAGTGCATAATTAGATTATTAGTTTTTTTACTGAATTAGTATTATTGGTGGTATCCTCATGTCGTAAGGCATTTTTCACAGCATGGAGAAAATTCCTGTTTTGAAAGGAAAAAATAAAAATGAATAAAAATTAAGTGTCTGGGCTTACTCTTAGTCGTCCAGTTAGCTGGGATAAAAATAGGAAAAAAGACAAATGTGATGATCCATGCTGAATCCAATTGCTCTCATCTGAGGCAGAGAGTTGTAAAAAAGGAAAAAATACTTTGTGCCTGCTCGGAGCCGGAGTCGAGCTCGCAGGGGTCCGATGGGCTGGAGGCAGAGCCTCCTCCACGGAGGAGAGAGCCCAAAGGCTCCTCCAAAATGCCCTCCTCGAGAATGCCCCAAAACTGCCCACCGCGTCTCTCTCCGCAACTCCTTTTAAAGCCCTGAATGTAGGGCTATGGTCATCTCTCCTCCAGATGGTGGGCTCATGATGACCTGCGTGTCCTGATCTGACCTGCATGTCCTGATCTGACCTGCATGTCCGATCAAAGCTATTTTTAATTTGGTACATTTGGGACTTTCCGCTCATCTCGGACTTGTGCTGCGGTCACGTCGCCGTGCAGATGGTGTAGGTCAAGATGATCTGCATGACTGATTATATGATATGAACGCTTCCGCTTGGGTGCTTGCATCTTGGCAGCCTGCCAAGACATCCTGTTATCTGGTCCCAACAGCTTATTCAATGGTTGGGCACTTTCACTTCTCTCGGCTCACCGATAATAATAATCATAATACATTTTATTTATATGCGCCTTTCAAGACACCCAAGGACACTTTACAATCAGGAACAAAACAACGATAGACATTATACACCAAATATCCATCCATCCATCCATTTTCCCGAACCGCTTCATCCTCACTAGGGTCGCGGGGGGTGCCGGAGCCTATCCCAGCTGTCTTCGGGCAGTAGGCGGGGGACACCCTGAATTGGTTGCCAGCCAATCGCAGGGCACACAGAGACGAACAACCATCCACGCTCACACTCATACCTAGGGACAATTTAGAGTGCACAATCAGCCTGCCATGCATGTTTTTTGGAATGTGGGAGGAAACCGGAGCACCCGGAGAAAACCCACGCAAGCCCGGGGAGAACATGCAAACTCCACACAGGGAGGCCGGAGCTGGATTTGAACCCGGTACCTCAGCACTGTGAAGCCGACGTGCTAACCACTGGACTACCGGGCCGTACACCAAATATAATGATTATTATCATATCTAAGCAGCATAAAATATAGGATATCATATGCACATATATTGATTCATTATCTCCCATGCCATCAACAGGTTTTGTTCTTGTCAGGTTCTTCATCAGGAGACATCATTTGGGAGTAAATGACTTCTACCGGCAATATCTTACACAAAGCAGTTTCAAAGTGTTTGTTATCATAATACGAACTATTCTATCCATAACTGAAGAATACCATGTTGTCATTCCATTACAACATTAGAAGAAAGAAAAGTAATCATCATAAAACAACAGTTTACAGTAAATTCTGTAAAACTGTATGATCCAGTTGTAAAGCACATCTTATGCATTACCTTTTGTTAAACATTTGTTTAAGGCATATTTTAAAAGCATTGACTTTGGTATGTTCGATTTAACCATATTTAATTTATAATCTGTATTCTGCAAATGGACCTGTTGCGAGCTGGCGAGAGCTTAGTAGACAATTGGTTCTGACGTCATCTAGTGGTCAAATTGGATAATGCACCCTCAGGCTGAATTTGAGTCTAGTTTTTAGGTCAATTTCATATTTAACTTTATCAATTGTACCATCACTCGTACCATGAAATGGCGTGCCTTCCGACATGATGCAGACGCCAGAGACTCAAAGACTGCTCATAGCCAAAATGACATGTTCAGTCAGTCACAGCTTTGTAGGGGGAAATAAATCACCCACTATTTAGTTTTACCGGCATATTCAGATTCCAAGCACCAATCTATACACACTCAAATACACATGCAGAGATGTATAACCATTTATAACTCATGTGTTGTTTGGTTTATGCCCAGACAAAGAGGCTTTGCGTGAGAAGGAAAAACTAGAGATGGAGCTGAATGTGCTGCACTCCACCACAGAAGACCAAAGGAGACACATTGAAATTAGAGATCAGGCCCTTAACAATGCCCAAGCCAAAGTGGTCAAATTAGAGGAGGAGGTAAGAACAGGGCTCTACATTAACTTTTCTACTGTTTCCAACTTTCTCAGTTGGTTGCGCTACCACGTGATTTGGTTGCACTCTCTTTTTGACGATGCATGCTGATGTCTAGTAGCCATACATACCGTATTTTCCAGAGTATAAATTGCAGTTTTTTTTCATAGTTCGGCCGGGGGTGCGATTTATACTCTGGAGCAACTTTTGTGTGAAATGGTTAACACATTGTACACATCACATGTTATTTTCACATTAAACCGCAAGAGGATGCTCTAGGCCTGTGTTGATACTTTCCATGTTGGCGGTAACTGAGAAAAACAACTGACGATGACTCTGATATAAGCGACGTAGACAAGGAAGCGCTGCATCTTCTACCTCCGGAGTTGGCGGAGTTGTTTAAAAGTGACACAGTGTTATAGTTGTCTAAATAACTCTTAATATGTTACGTGAACATACCAGTTCATTGTTTAAGCGTCACGTAACGTTAGCATATCGTACACTCATTCAGCCTGTTGTTTTCTAGTTTTATTTTTATTTTAAATTGCCTTTCAAGCTGACATGTATGTTTTTGGTGAAGGATTTTATCAAATAAATTTCCCCCAAAAATGCGACTTCCACTCCAGTGCGACTTATACATGATTTTTCCTTCTTAATTATGCATTTTTTGGCTGCTGCGATTTATAATCTGGAGCGACGTATAATCCGAAAAATACGGTAATTAGCAGACTCTAATTTTGCATGAAAAATATATATGAAAAAGTATCATGTAAAATATTTCC
This sequence comes from Hippocampus abdominalis, assembly GCA_018466805.1. NCBI lineage: Eukaryota > Metazoa > Chordata > Actinopteri > Syngnathiformes > Syngnathidae > Hippocampus > Hippocampus abdominalis. Next base: position 348,494 of record CM031710.1, read on the forward strand.
TATGAATATGATGTTTGTGTGAAACAAGCAGTGGCTGAAAACAGGTCATTTAATGCATATAATCTTCAATGAAAACAATGAAAACGATCTCAAACAAGTGCAAAACTAACAATAGGTATGAATGTGATGACATATATTCATTTTTTTTTCTTGTTACTTTTCATAAATGCACTACTTAAATTACCTTCACTTTATATCAACATTGCTTCACTCCCTGGAATTCACCTCTGTGGGGATTTTCTCCGAGGAGAACCACAGTTTAATGACACAGTTTGTGGACAAACTGAATGGCGATTGGATACCACGATAAAATCCGTCACAAAACATATTTATTTTTAACAAAAGCGCACAGACAAAGAATCAACAGAAATCGCTGGTCACAAGGAGCCAGGAAAAACAAGGCATAGTCAAAAGGCAAGGTAATAGTAAGAAATGAAGAGTCCAATCACACAAAAACAAAACAAGAGCAAGATCAAAGACAAAATTAGATCAACATTAACGAGGTACTGAAGAGCAAAAACGACAATGGCAAGATTGAGAGGTCTGGAAAACAACTCTTGAGCATTAGTAACAATAATCCGATGGAGACTTGGCAATAAGGCAAACCTTACCCAACTGATGAAACATTGGTAGCAGGTGTGCATTCTGGAGGTTAGGCCCTCCTCTGCCACCTGCTGGAGACACACAAGAACAGAATCTGACAGTCCCCCTCTCTCAACGGACGCCTTCGTGGAGGCCGCAACCCACACGTATTGGGAGGTTTTGTTGGGAGCGTCTGGCAGATCTTCTGTCAAGAGTTTCAACTCCCCCCTCGAGCTTTTCCCACATCCCGAGTGAGGCGGGGGACATTGAGTCAGAGTGGACCATGTTCCGCGCCTCAATTATTGAGGCGGCCAATCGAAGTCGCGGCCGTAAGGTGGTCGGTACCTGTATTGGCGGCACCCCCTGAACTCGCTGGTGGACACCAGCAGTAAGAGATGCCGTCAAGCTGAAGGAGGAGTCCTATCGAACCTTTGTGATCTGTGTTATTCCAGAGGCAGGTGATGGGTATCGACTGACCAAGCACAACACAGCATCAGCGGTCGCTGAGACAAAAAATCAGCCGTGGGAAGAGTTCAGTGAGGCTGTAAGACGGTGGGCAGAATACTTTGAAGACCTCCTCAAATCCACTAACACACCTTCCTTCAAGGAAGGCTCTCCTATCCCTGGAGTTGAAGTCACCGACGTGGTTAAAAGGCTCCTCGGTGGCAAAGCCCCAGGGGTGGATGAGATAAGAAAAAAGGGACAGGAGGGTGTGTTCCAACTTCAGAGGGATCACACTCCTCAGCTTCCCTGATAAGGTCTATTCAGGAGCGCTGAAGAGGAGGGTCTGTTGTGAAGTTGAGCCTCAGATTCAGGAGAAGCAATGTAGTTTTTGTCCCAGCCATGGAACAGTGGACCAGCTCGACACCCTTAACAGGGTCCTCGAGAGTATATGGGAGCTCGCCCAACCAGTCGACATGTGCTTTGTGGACTTAGCAAAGGCGTTCGACCGTGTCCCCAGGGAGTTCTTTGGAGAGTGCTTTGGGAGTGTAGGGTGCCCAACCCTTCAGTCTCTATACCACCGATGTCAGAGTTTGGTTCGCATTGCCAGCAGTAAGTCGGGATTGATTCCAGTGAGGGTTGGACTCCACCAAGGCTGCCCTTTGTCGTTGATTCGGTTCATAACCTTTATGGACAGAATTTCTAGGTGCAGCCAAGGTGATCAGTGGGTCTGGTTTGTTGGCCTCAGTATTGTATCCCTGCTTTTTGCAGATATTGTGGTGCTGTTGGCGTCTTCAAGCAGGGCTCGCCAACTCTCATTGGAGGAGTTTGCAGCAGAGTGTGAAGCGGTTGGGAGGAAAATCAGAACCTCCAAATCTGAAACAATGGTCCTCAGTCAGAAAAGGGTTGAGTGCCCTCTCCGGGTTGGGGATGAGATCTTGCCCCAAGTGGAGGAGTTTGGGGTCTTATTCAAGAGTGAGGGCAGAGTGGGAGATCGACAGGCAGATCGGTGCAGTGTAGGCTGTGATGCAGATTTTACATCGTTCTGTCGTGGGGAAGACGGAGCTGAGCCAAAAGGCGAAACTCTCAATATACCGGCCTCAAGAGTCGAGCCGCAGAGTCGAGTGCAACGCTGCAGCTGTAGTTAAAATGCAAAGTTGCCCCAGAAGGACATCAATCCATCAATCAGCACAGCTGGAGCATTACGCGGCACAAAATGAGCTGGAGGTGGTCGCCACGCAATTTTGAACTCAAGAAAAAACCTGTATAATATATCTGATATTGGTTATTGTAATAAAGACAAATCAATTGCTTGTTTGTAAAAACACTGATCGCATTAAACCTCACAATCACAATTCATAGGGGAAATAAACAATTGTAATTACCGAATTTTTTGCACAATAAGATCCTCCGAATTATAAGACGCACCTTCAATGATTTTAAAACTTTTTACATATTTAGGGCGAACTGCATTGTAAGGCGTAGCGAATAGAAGCTGCAATAGTGGCTACGGTTGCACTAGGCATACACTAGATCAGGGGTGGGCAATCCCAGTCCTGGAGGGCCGCTCTCCTGCATATTTTCCAAATCTCCCTGTTGCTACACACCTGATTTGAATGATCAGATTATCAGTAAGCTCTGACGAGGCCTGATATTGAACCTGTTCATTGGAATCAGGTGTGTGGTAACAGGGAGAGTTGGAAAATATGCAGGAGAGCGGCCCTCCAGGACTGGGATTGCCCACCCCTGCACTAGATGGAGCTACTCCAAAGGGAATACATTACAATCCAACTTTATTTCTCGAGAACCAGCTGGAACAAAGCCGGACATGAAACGTATCCAGTAAATACAAATGGCATTACAAAACAATAAATGAAAGATAAAAGTTACAAAGACCATTGAGCCAACAAAAAGGCACACAAACCTCATGGGCTCACATCCACAAGTCGGTAAATATCCTTCGAAGTCTTGCTGGTCTCCTCCTTCCTGTGTTTAGTCAGTAGTTTACTATGCTTTTGGTATTATCATCGTTTCATAATGGCTGTGCAGAGCTCACAAAGTTTTCTGTTTGAGTGTCTTGGTGAATGCACGTCAGTTAGTGTCAGGCAGAACCCTTTTAGGTTACAATTGGTTCCTACTAATCATTATCACTAGATGGCATAGGAACACTAACAGGGAAACAACTCAATGGGAAATATAAAGAGACATAGAAAGCGCATCGGATTATAGGACGCACCGTCGGCTTTTGGGAACATTGAATGCTTTTAGGTGTGCCTTATAGTGCGTAAAATACAGTAGCTAATTTCCATAATAGTTAAGCAGTAGTTGTGAACATGCCAAGTTATAGCAAAATGTTCTTCTTTTGGGGTAAAGTGGAAGGGCCTTAATATTCATCTCCTCTGTGTGTGTGTGTGTGTGTGTGTGTGTGTGTGTGTGTGTGTGTGTGTGTGTGTGTGTGTGTGTGTGTGTAGCTAAAGAAGAAACAAGTTTATGTGGAAAAGGTGGAAAGAATGCAACAGGCTCTAGCTCAGCTACAGGCAGCCTGCGAAAAGAGAGAACAACTTGAACATCGACTCCGTACAAGGCTGGAGAAAGAGCTGGAATCACTACGCATGCAACAGGTATGCAAATCAAAATCGTTTTTTTTAAGCTTCAGACACGGGTAATTTGTTTACATTGCTGGCCACATTTGAACTAGAGAAGCCAGATATAGCTGTAATATTACCAAGGGTGCACATAAGTGGTGCGACGGAGCACATGAGCAATTTGAATAAAGCGCTTCAGTTCAAGTCGTTCACTGCACTTTTGCGCACTCGTATCACATCTGCATTCAATACACTCACTGTATATGCATGTATTTTCTGAATTGCTAATCCTCAATATTAATATAAATTTAATCTTCTAGTCCACTCCTGCAGGTTGATGTACGGGATGCCATAACTTTTCCTGTTATCTGTGTGTGTCGCATTATTTTGAAGTAATTTTTTTTCTCCAGACATTTAATAAATGTCCTTCTATTTTGTTCATAAAAGTTGGATACGCTCTGCAAAAAACAGTTCGAGCGAAACCTCTGAGAAGTGTACTCAGTCACCCAAGAACTTTTAAGTCTGGTCTTTCACGATGACATTTCGCTCTGTGAATCATACTTGTAAGAAGTGGAGTTTATTCGTCGCAATGGAGGTGAGATGATGGAGTGACTGTGACTGCTGAATCAGCACCGAAACAGCAACATGTTTAGCAGGCAGTAGCAGCCAGCCGAAGCTCGTCGCTAAATTTGCTATCGCTAACTGTGGCTGCGTGTCGCGCCGACCTGCGAACTAACCAGCTGCATGTGATAGAAGCAGCCCATTGAAGTTTTTAAGAACGTTTCTACCCTTCAATTATTGGAAACACTTTAAAAAATGTTATTCTTAGTGTTTTGATGCTACACATAAAGCACAGTTGAAATTTATTCCCTCTCAACATAAAACAAGAGGAGCCACTGCAGGTGTCCGCGCCACCATCAAAAGAAAAGTTAACAAAAAATGACAAAATAATACAAGACAACACATGAGACACAGACAATCGTGCAATCTCAACCACTTTCCTGCATACACTTTTTTGTCTGAAGCAGTTATAGATGAAAGTTATTCCTTGTGTTAATTTTCTTTCCTCTCCTTTGGAGCACATGCCTCCAACCTTCTAAATGTTCCACTACCTGCTCCCTGCTTTCATTGCAGATCGCAGATAAAAATTTTCACCAGGCCCCATGAGAAATTTTTATGAGTTTTCTTCTTGCATGCTTAAGTTCCCCCCAAAAATGCTTAGGTTCCAAAAAATTGCAAATCATAAAAGTCCGATTGTCATGTTTTCCATTTTTGGACCTGTTTTCTGTGACTGGATAGAATACATGTACAGTAAAGTACCCGTGTCTGAAGGTGATGTTTTCCAAACCATTCCATTGGTTTCTGTGTCCGAATGGAAAGTATCTGTTCACATCTTACACTGGTGGTGGGTCTTTTCACAAAATAATAATAATAATAATAATTCATTTTATTTGAAAGCGCCTTTCATGTCACCCAAGGACACTGTACAGACAAAGAGGAAATGCAGTATAAAAAATAAATAAGAGAAATATTAAATAAAAACAGGACATAAAAACACAAGACATGGGAAGTGGAATAAATTAGATATTGTAGGCAGTCCTGAACAGGTGTGTTTTTAAACGGGACTTGAAAGTGGAAAGAGGTGTGCAGTTTTGGAGGTCCGGAGGTAGACTGTTCCATAGCTTTGGAGCAGCGCGACTAAAGGCTCTGGCTCCCATGGTGCTCAGACGGGCAGGGGGGACTGACAGTCGGAGGGAGGATGAGGATCTGAGGGAGCGAGTAGGGGTATACACCTGCAGGAGGTCGGACAGGTAGGGAGGGGCCAAGTTGTGGATGGCCAAGTATGTATATAGGAGCAGTTTGTAGTTGATGCGGTAGTGGACAGGGAGCCAGTGGAGCTGCTGAAGGACAGGGGTGATGTGCTGGTGGGAGGGTGTTTTTGTAATGATGCGGGCAGAGGCGTTTTGGACCAGCTGGATTTTATGGAGGGACTTTTGAGGTAGGCCGAAGAGGAGAGCATTGCAGTAATCTAGGCGTGATGTGACAAGACTGTGGACAAGAATAGCAGTGGTGCGGGGGGTGAGGGAGGGGCGAAGTCTGTTAATATTGCGGAGGTGGAAATAAGCAGTGCGGGTGATGGTGTTGAGATGGGACTGGAAGGTGAGCATGCTATCGAGGATGACACCCAGACTCTTAACCTGAGGGGAGGGGGACACTGAGGAACTGTCAATGTTGAGGGAGAAATTGTTTATTTTAGATAAAGTGGATTTGGTGCCAAGAAGGAGAATTTCAGTTTTATTGGAATTTAATTTAAGAAAGTTTGTCATGAACCATGTTTTGAGTTCGGAGAGGCAAGAGGTGAGGGAGGAGGGTGGGAGAATGAAGTTTGGCTTACAGGAAAGGTAGAGCTGGGTGTCATCAGCAAAGCAGTGGAAGTGGATGTTAAATTTGCAGAGGATATGACCAAGAGGCAGGAGGTAGATGATAAAGAGAAGGGGCCTGAGGACAGATCCCTGGGGCACACCCGAGGTGACTGGGGAGGGCTTTGAAGTGAAGGATTTGAGCTGGACAAACTGAGTGCGGCCGGTTAGGTAGGAGTGAAACCAGCTGAGGGGAGTGTGGGAAAGACCGATGGAGAGAGTCTATTGAGGAGGATAGGGTGAGAGATGGTGTCAAAGGCGGCACTCGGGTCTAGGAGGATGAGGATGGAAGCTAAACCGGAATCAGATGCTATGAGGAGATCGTTAACAATACGGATTAGGGCAGTCTCTGTGCTGTGGCGGGGGCGGAAACCAGACTGAAAAGGTTCATAAAGAGAGTGGAGGCATAGGTGGGAGTGGAGTTGAGCAGCAACAGTTTTTTCAAGTATTTTGGAAATAAATGGAAGGTTGGAGATGGGGCGGAGGTTATCGAAGTTATTGGGGTCTGAGCCGTGTTGTTTCAGTCTGGGGGTAACAGCAGCAGTTTTGAAAAGTGAGGGGACAATTTCAGAGGAAAGTGAGGAGTGGATAATGGCAGATATGAAAGGAAGCAGGGAGGGGAGGCAGGATTTGATGAGGGATGAAGGGAGGGGATCGAGCTGACAGGTGGTGGGCTTGGATTTGTGAATGAAGTTGGATATTTCAGCAGTCGTGGGAGCGACAAAACTGGAGAAGAAATGACAAGGAGAAGGAGGTTCTGGTGGGGAAGGAGCTGGCAGGTTTTGATGGAGGTGATGATGGATCTTAAGGATTTTGTTATTGAAGTACTCCATTATGGAGTTGCAGGTTACTGTGGAGTACTGGTGGAGGGGGAGAGAATTTGGTGGCTGGAGGATTTTGTTCATGACAGAGAAGAGAGTTCTTGAGTTTCCTTCGTTGGAGAGGATGAGGCCGGAGTAGTAGGTGGATTTGGTTTGTGCGATTTGGTCCTTGTATTGAGTGATATGGGTGGTGTATGTGTCCTTGTGGATGGTGAGACCGTTTTTTTTGTAGAGTCGCTCAAGTTGACGGTTTTTTGATTTCATGGACCGAAGAGCAGGTGTAAACCAGATCGAGTCGAGAGGAAGATCAGAGTTTTTTAGCAAAGCTCGGAGTGAGAAGCGGCGACATACACGCCAGCGTCCTCTCACCCGGAGGTTCACCTGCATAAATACAAAAAAAAAATGACATTGGAGGACTGGTGTTGTCTCACCGGTTTCCCTTTGCACTGTCTCTTGATTCCTGGAGAAGTATGCTACTGCAGTGGTGAGAAGTCAGCTGCATGGTACTAGCATGATATAGAATGAAATGCTGTTATACAGTCTTTCAGGTTGGTGGTTGCGAGATCATAATTTGAGGAGTTCTGGGTTGTGAGGTGCCAGGGGTTGCGTGCAGTATACAATCAACTCCTGAAAAGTTTGTCATGCTTAACAGCATTATAGATCCACATCAATCAAAAATGAACTTTTTTATGGTAAAAGAAAGCAGGGTTAGGTTGCCACACTAAAATATAATAAATGCTCTTGCGATGCGAGGGCCCGGTCTCTATCGGCGGGGTTGTCACAGTGCTTGGAGCCAATCAGCTACACCAGGGCCCACCAATCACCACGGTCATGAGCCAGGTCCGCTGTGTCCTTCAGGGTAAGCCCCTGGTGCTGGAAATCCTCCCTGATGTCATCAAGCCATCTGGTGTGGTGTCTGCCGCGTGGCCTTTTCCAGCCGGCTGTAGCTGGGTTGAATGAAAAGATGGCACAAGTAAGCTGTTCCAGGGGTAATCGGAAGAGATGTCTAAGCCAACGGATGCGCCTCTGGGCAGCCAGTCGAGATGTAGGGGGGCTGAAGGGTACGTTTTCGGAGGTCTGAATTGGTAACAATTGTAAAAATAGATATATGTATAGCACACATAAGGGTAAAAGCATTTGGTTATACGCAGGCTTTTCCTTTTCTTTTCTGATTGATATAAAAAATTATCAATTTATATTACATAACAAGGGGTAGGACTAGATACGTTTTTTACTTAATAATAATAATAATAATAATACATTTTATTTATAAGCGCCTTTCAAGACACCCAAGGACACTTTACAATCAGGAACAAAACACCAAACGGGTTGAGCAGCGGCAGCCAAACGCGCCAGCGTTCACTCAGCCCGGAAGTCGGAAGAAACCACAAGGGAGGGAGAGGGGGGGAGAAAAAAAACCACACTCGAACTATCCTCAATTTGGGGATAGTTTGAGTTAGGCAAAAAAACTCCAGCAAAGCAAATGACAATTACAACAGGTCACAAGACATAAACAATGAAGGCGGTGATACAAGGGAGTGTGTGCGAATGTGAATTGTCTGTTTATGTGGCCGTGTCAAACCAGAGCTGCTACGTCAAGGTCTGCTCATGGAGACAGTCCCGGCTTATCAGTCTATGGCCGAGAAGGAGGGGGTGATGGTAGGGCACTCGCTTCCATGCGTACTTAGATCAGGGGAAGGTCGAGATAGCAGATGTTTTGGGGCAGGCTGCTTATCAGTTGGAGACAGCCTTGAGAGTTTGTGGCTTGAGTCTCCAAATGGCGTCGATCAGCCAAATCCACGATTTCTTTCAATATTTGAGCACGAATTCCAATATCACCAAGTTGTTGTCCATCTTGCAGCGCCGCTGAAAGCCGCATCAGTTTTCGGCTGAGCACAGTCTGAGTCTGAGTGTTGGACATCCGCACTTTGCCATCCTTAGACCGGCAGCCTCTTCCAATAGAGCCGCTCCCGTCGGTTGAATTTTTCGATAGATCAGGAAACTGCTAACGCCAAACAGCAGCATACCTGTTATCAGAAGGCCGATGATGTATCTTGGTCTTTTCAGACACTGAGTGGTGGCGCCATAGCGACTGCATAGCTGCAGCCACAAGGCCGCGTCTGCGGTCGATCTCTGACTTGAGATCGCTGTTGCTTGTAATGGTGGAGCGCAGATAGATGACGGAATCGACGAATTGCACGTCCTCTGAGCCAAAAAGCAGGACGGGTGGGATCCATCACCAATATACATAAATTTTGTTTTCTGCCAGCTTACTTGGAGGCCCAGCTTTGCTGCTTCTGTTTGGTATATGGAGAGAGCACTGCAGAGGTGTTGGAGGGAGTTGCTGAACAGGGTGGTGTCGTCAGCGTATTCAAGGTCGGTCAGGTTGAGGTTGCCAAATTACATGCCTGAGACTTGCTCCCGGACTCAGCTCATTAGGTGGTCAATGACACCTTCTCATCCGTGCTCTTCCTGCCATTCGAATCCACCGCCACCCTCATCAAGCCGGCGTCATGCCCAACCGGTCCACTATCGACCACATCTCAGCTCTTCGATTCATTGTTGAGAAGGTCAGAGAGTTTCGGAAGGAACAACATCTCTTTATAGCTTTCATAGATCTTAAAGCTGACTTTGACACAGTTGACCACCTCTCCCTTTGGAACATCCTGAAGTACCTCGGAGTTCCACCCAAAATAACCACATTGTTCCAGAGACTCTACAACAATTCAGAGAGCTGTGTTCGTGTGAAAAGGGAAGGACTCAGAGTGGTTCCCCATTTACAGTGGGGTCAGACAGGGCTGTGTGGCCGCTCCTGACCTTTTTAACTGTGTCATTGACACTCATATGCAGAGAAATAAATTCTATCAGCTGATAAAAATGTTGCCATGCTTGATCCAGTTTTGACCGAGATCATCATAAAAATTTAATCAGTTTGTGCTTGTATATAAATACATTCACTCAAATTGTCACCAAAATACGTTCATACCTTTCTATTTAAACAAGTGAATGTATGTGATGTTTTACATCCTTTTAATATGTCTATACAACTGTATTCAAGTTTTAAGTTCTTCTCATCAAAATACCTTTTCCTTTCCAGCGTCAGGGAGGCGCACCAAACAATGGTGTGGTCCCATCAGAGTACAGTGTCACCGCACTAATGGAGCACCTGAGGGAGAAGGAGGAACGTATTTTGGCTCTGGAGGCTGATATGACCAAGTGGGAACAAAAGTACTTGGAGGAGAGCGTCATGAGACAGTTTGCCCTCGAGGCCGCTGCTTCTGTTGCATCTCAAAGGTAGAAGTTCCATACTCTGCATGATATGTATGATCATAATGCAATTAATTTTCTTGAAGGCATTATAGCATCTTGTTTACTGGTGATAATGTGTACGATGAAGAGTTATTCACAAGAGTCCCATGGAAGTAACAATAGCACGGGTGCCTCATCCTGGACATGGGCTATGGCTTTTTGGTGGTTGGACCTAACCCAAACTCCAAATTGTGGGTGGCGCTAAAAGTAGTTGCCTCGGAGACCAGGATTTTAACTGATATATAAATTGAACGATCAAGTTTTGTCATTGGCAGTGTACTTGTTAAAATCCATACCATGTCATTTCTACACTGTACCAAATTACTACGCACGTCTTTTCTATGGTTTGTTAGGTAAGGTCAGGCAAGGCAGTTTTATTTATATTGCACATTTGATACACAAGGCAACTCAATGTGCTTCACACTTGCGAAGCAGATCTACAAGCATTTACAAATATAACAGTTAACGATATTCAAAAGCAGAGAAAACAAAATTAGTTACACAAATTATTACAATGTAGTTTGACAACATTTAAACATATTAGCAAAACACTTTAAAAACAAAAAAATAATTAAATAAAACCGGGTCTCTAACATATCTAAAGGAGAAAAAAAATTGTAAATAATGTAGGAGGACCTTTATCAAAGGTCAGAAAAAAAGCGCAAATATTTTATTCTGGAAAAGCATTTACACTTGGGGCTGACCCTGTTGGCAGCTTATTCCATTTGTACGCAACATAACCACAAACAGCTAGCACATTGTCCAGATTGACAAGGCTGACTTTTTTTATCCCTAAAATGACAGGTGGCCAGCATAAACTCAAGACCATGGCCGCCGTTGAGTTAGATAATACTAATCAGTTGGATTGTTTCCTCAACAGGTTTATTTAAACCTTGCTGTCTCTTGTTTGTCTACCAAGAACCTTTCCCAGTTCGACAGTCTCTTTACTTGACTAATCAAACACCAAGCCCACTTCATGAGCTGCCATGAGGAGAAGCACCCAGTCCTGTCCTCTCCCTCTGAACTATACACTTCTCTCGTGCTCTCATTACCATATCATTTTTTTCTGTTGCTTGTAAAGTCATAGTTGGATTACTGATTTAGGGTTAGGACAGATCCTAGTTTATGGAGTTGGGGATCATCCTGTCTGATGTTGTGTCCAGTAAATTTGGAGCACAGTGACTTAATTGCCTTCTTTTTCATCTTGTACACAGATGAAACAGGCAAGTATGAAAACCTGCCTATTTCTCCTGTAATTACCCATTGGGTTTGAGGTGTCGAAGTTCTGCTGGTGGTTGGGAACTGAAACTCCTAGGGGTGTTCACAGGGCACACATTTGCTCCAGTGCTGCACCGATGTATTTTGTTGCGATATATCTTACACCGGAGCAAATTTTGTGGAGCGTTCACACGAACAAAGCCGCTGGGCGTGTTAACTCCTGTGCAGCCCCGATGCAGCCCCACTTACGTTCATACGGCAGTTTCTGCAGCGGTGCAAAACAATAGAAAACAAAGAGCTGTCGTGTTGGTTCTTTTTAAAACATACACAACTCAAGCAACTACTGTACAGGCACGTCCTTCTCCTTCTCAGTCTTCGTGCCTTCTGCTCGAGAGGCGTTCAATGACCGCCCCCAAAAACGTAAATCAACGATGACTTCAACGACACTCAGAAAAGCAAACATATACTGCGCCAAACAGAAAATCAAGAGAGGCAATCACAAAATACATTCTATGGGGGGGTTGTAAACACACAACAGAGGAACAAACTACACAAACAACTCCGAGACAGTCCAGTCTCCTACAAAAGGAAAGATGACGGAAGTACAACAGAGCACGAACGCAACGCATTCTAGCCGTACGTAATCAACTCTTCTCATGCATAGCGAGGCTACTCCCCCCGCAAACGAGCATTTGCTCCGGAGCAAATTTTTAAACCACCTCCATGAGCAGGGTTAAATTTGCTCCGGTTTAAGCTGATTTCAGGGGCTACACCGGTGTAAATTTGCACGGAGCAAATGTTGCCGTGTGAACTTCTGACAGTTACCTCTGTCAGACATTCCCAGCACAACACATTTGGATGTGCCAGGTCGGAACCGCACATTCCCCTACCGCAGCAGTCAACACAACACGAAGTGGGGATTGGTTGACTGCTTCTCCCCTCTTTCTATTTGAGTGTGCAAGACATTCGGCCTCATGTCCGATGAATCCACTGCAAAGCCTCTCATCAATCTGTGTCATGGGGTGTTGTGCTACCAATTGCACAAAAGGATTGTTATTAATCTGTGACAAGCACAGAAGTCCAATACCAGAACAATGCTCGGGTGCTATTGGGAGCGACGGGGTTGGGCAATGTTCCTCACAGACTCATCCTTCCAACTCACCCTGTCATTGCCCAAGTGAACATTAAAGTCCCCCAACAGAGTGAGGAAGTCCTCCTTGAGAGTTCTTTCCACCACCCCCAAGTGCTCTGTGGTGCAACAGTCGAGACCCATTCCCACATTTGAAAACAGAGGGAAGCTCCCTTTTTTTCCACCAATGTACAGGCACTGAGCTGGAGGCAATAAGTATGCCCACACTAAGATGAGAGTCCAACCTCACAAAAGGACTGGTCCCAGAACCCAAAACTGTGTTATGGGATGAACTTGACAATATCTTGTTAGAACTTCTCAACCTCACACACTAGCTCAGGGCCCTTCTCTGTTAGAGATATGGGATTTCATGTTCCTAGAGTCAGCTTTTCAAGGCGGGAACGGGACACCACCCATCTCACACTGAACCATTGGCCCCTTACACTGGGGAGGGGGCGGGCTACAAGAAAGTAGTGATGTGCTCCACGGGTCGAATCCCTAAAGCATGTGCCGAGTAATCTAGATGAGTGGTTCATGAATGGGGAGTCGAAGCGAGTGTTGATGACGTCAGTGGTGACGTTTGAAGCCCCGCGAAGGGGGTGTACCACGTGACTGATTCAGGAAATGATACGATAGGTTCGAGTGTTGTTCGAAATAAAAGTGGCAAAGAAACGCTATGGATTCCCCTTCACATTTTGTGGTTTCGGATCCCTTATTGTGCTACTTTTTGGCATTTGATTCAACGCCAACAAAACACAATTTTTCAAAAGCAGGTGAAATTCTCTGCGAAAAAAGAAACCGCCTGAGTCCAAAAACTTTGGATAAAATATTGTTTTTAAATAAAAACGAATAAGCACTTTATTTCACCTCATTTCACATTTTCACTTGTTGCATAAGCACAAACATAGACAAAGTAACACAGAACAATTCATGTAAAAACACTCCTCAAATACATTATTATGTGTTTAGAGCATGATTTACACCCCACCATTTTATTGCATGCACCAAGCATGTTATACATTTTCCTGTCCACATGATGGCGTAGTCGAGGAAATGATTCATCTTGAAGCCCCGAAGCGTGTGTGAAGTATTTCCCTGCAGGGCTTCACTGCTTTATGGGGCTTCATTTTGCCATCACTACAAGAAAGATTTCCCACGGTCCTTTTTTTTTGTGGTGTAGGCCCGGCAACCAGGCACTTGGCAGATGAGCCCCACCTTGAGGCCTAGCTCTTTAGGGGGGGCTCAGTGACCTGCGTCCAAGCAAGGGAAAGCATTTGTCTAAGATCGTGTTCATCATAGAGGGGTTTTTTCAGCCATGCCTCATCAAGTCCCTCATCTGTTGTACCTTTTTGCTCCTGGTGACCCAGCTAAGGACATAAATCCCAGACATCGCCCCGAAGATCACTGGGCCACACAAACCCCTCCGCGCACACAAAAAGTGACTGCACAGGCAGGAGATAGCAAAACTATTTATCACACCCCACCAATGTTCCCTCTAATTTTTGTTTGTGTCTGAGCAAACACACAAACACCCCCATCGGTCCCATGGACCACTGTGAGCAACATGCGCCATGCAAATTGTGGTCATGCAGTATCATATGCATCATATACATTCAAGTTGCAGGTTTTAATTAAAACAATAAAATTATGGCAATAGTTTCTATCAAATTACTTCTTTATTAAGTGTGTTTGTCCACTTTCAGTGAAAAACTCAAAAGTCATGTCACCAAAAGTGTAGCATATCAACATAGCTGTTTTAACAATGGCTTGTATAAATTATGGCAAAGCATGAACTGCAATGTGACAGTGTCCTTACTGAGGCACCATCGGAGGTTAGCATAACCATTCTCTGTATGTCCACTTCATGCTTGGAATTAAAACTGAGTTATTGCCTGCACGATATCCTGAGCAGCTGGACTATTCCACCAAACACAGTTTTAAGATTGAAACTATTTTTCTCTCTGTATTTAATGTACAAGACGAGCATTTTGTGCACCGCTATTTCTGTGCTCTCATCTACTATAAGCGTGTGCCAAGGTGCACCTTTAACACTGCACATCGTCTCATTCTGTACTATTGCATTGATTGAATCCACAAATTCAAAAGCATAGTTTTTACTTCGCCAACTGTCTGGTATACTCAAATACTATTCCATGTGGTCGTGAATTTGTTGTACCGACAGATTGATGCATTCATTTTGATGGCTAGTACAACATTGTCGATGAGGATTTTGACTTGCTCCGGGTTGGATTTGTTTACGAGGGACAGCTCGTACCTCTTCTCTTGGTCTTTGGCGCTCTCTACCAATAATGTACCGATCCCCATTACCATCTTGCGTCGTTGTACAATTTTTACTACATTCAAATGACTTTTGTACTGAATGTGACGCTTGAGGTACAGTAGTCCAGTTTCCATTCGCTCCACACTTTTCCCTCCGAAAACTCGCTTGCTACTTTAGCTTCGCAACACGTTTTGCAGAGTAGACCTTTCTACAGTGAACAACGCCATGACGTAAATGCGTGAGCGAATCGCGTCAAATAACAACCTGGAACAGCCAATCACATGTTGCATAATACAGAATAAATTATGCATTTATTTAATTTTCAATACTGGTTGGATTTTTACTTTGTGCGCTGCTCAGATATTTTGTGCGCAGACATGCAGGGGGCAGTGCGCATTTGCTCACAAACCATGCTAAGAGAGAACAATGCCCATTCCCCCCCCCCCCACCCCACCCAAAAAAAAAACTGAAGTGAAGCCTGGTGCCGACATCTTGCTTGGGGTGTTTTTAATAATAATAATAATAATTCATTTTATTTAAAAGCGCCTTTCATGTCACCCAAGGACACTGTACAGACAAAGAGGAGATGCAGTATAAAAAATAAATAAGAGAAATATTAAATATAATTTTTTTTCCTGAGCATTAGTCAGTTTTCTTAACAGTTCCAGGTAAGACAACTTTATATATCACATGCACAGTTGCCCAATGTGCTTCATATACCCAAAAGCTCAACATCTAAAAGCATGAACAAACAGAACAACAAATTTACTTTCCTAAAACAATATTTGCTGACAACATTCCAGGACATTTAAAAGCAATGAAATCAGGGACAGTGTTCAGGCTTTTGCTAGAAAGCAACAGTTGTTTTAATGGCAGCGCCATCACTGAGGCGTTTTCGACAATTGTCGTGTGAAAGCCCGGGAGCCGCATTAAACCAGCCAAAGAGCCGCATGCGGCTCGCGAGCCACGGGTTGGCCACCACTGCTATAATCAGTAACAGATATCAGCTATTGGAAACCCCAATTGTAACCTGCCTGACCACCCACATATTGAATAGATAAACAAGCATTCACATGCATAGTCACATCTTTGGACAATATATAATAAGGGTGCCCAAGCCCAGTCCTTGAAGGACCCTACCCAGCATGTTTTAGATGTCTCCTTCCTCCAATTTGCTTGATTCAATCATCAGCAAGCTCTGAGAAGCCTGATGATGATCCTGATCAAATGAATTAGGTGTGTTGGAGGAAGGAGATATCTAAAACATGCTGGATAGGAGCCCTCAAAGACTGAGTTTGGACACCCCTGGCTTCGAGTCTTCAACAAACAAGCATGTGTGTTTTTAGAATGTGGGAGGAAACTGGAGCACCCAGAGGAAACTCACAGGCATATGGAGAACGTGCAAAGTCCACACAGGAAGGCCATAGCCCAGATTTGAACCCACGACCCCAGAACAGGCAGTTGTACGAACCAGTTGGACATCAGATGTGTGTGAATGCTTCTCTGCATTGTATTATCTGATGGGCCACTCACTGGTTACAGCAATCTCAACAGAGAGTGTTGTTTGTTTCAACTCAACTCAACTGTATTTATAGAGCACTTTCAAACAGCCATTGTTTCGCCATTAAAACAGTTTTTGTTGTTTGTTTTGCAGGGACACCTGTGTCACAATGTTAAGTCATTCTCCCAGCAGCAGCTATGACACATCAGTGGAGGCACGCATTCAAAAAGAAGAAGAAGAGATACTCATGGCTAATCGCCGATGTATGGACATGGAAAGCAGGTATGTTCGAAATGTCTGTATTTTTCTCGATAACTATCAGTGATGCAGAATGTAGACTATTACTCTCTGTAAAAAATGTAGACTTTTCTTCAAGCCTTTTTATTAACATGACTTTTTACTGTCCCTTCACAGCGATTAAAGAAATTACAAACATTATTGGTCAGAGAAAATTGGTCAGAGTAATCTTTTGACACAATCAGTCATGATGTAATCAAAATCAAGTTAAAAAATAAAGACATTTGTGGCAGTGTGTAACACTGGATTTAACACTGTTTACTGACAACCACGTGTCAAATTGGGCGATATGTTTTCATCATGTTTGAATATTTTTGGCAGTGTTCACCATGGGTCAGTGTTGGGCCCTAAATTTTTTGCCCAGTTTACCGTACCGGTATTAATCCTAGGAAATTAAGACTGAAATCAAGGCTGGCCAGGGGTAAGTTTAACTTCCAAATAAAGGCTGAATCTTTCACTCTGCATGATGAAAATGGATTACCTTGACTACATCAATGATGTGAGCAGTGTCAATGACAAGTTAAATTTGTACCCAGTAGCAGACATAACACAAAAGTTGAAAATCTTCTGAAATACAACGTAAATACAAAGGGGGCTGCATGCAGAAGACAGCTGACACGATGACTGGGTGAAAGCTTGACCTACTGACCGCACGTGTTAAGACTCTTCCACATGATGGTAACAGAGAAAGGGTCTAAAACAGTGGTTCTTAACCCGGGTTCGATCGAACCGTAGGGGTTCGGTGAATCGGTCTCAGGGGTTCGATGGAGCCTCTGCCATGGAGGTTAAGGCATACCTTACTCAACATGTCAATTAGTTATGACACACCAGCGTGGCCATCACTGGGGGGTTCATTTTGTGCACTACAGTGAAACTCCTCTAGAACGAAACCTACATGGGCCAAAATACCCCCTAATGTGAAAAAATGTTCATGCATTAACACCATTCCCATTCTCCTGCCCCCCATACGACGAAAACCCCCCTGTTGCGTAATACGAAATCATTTTCTCTGCTCCTGCCTCGCGAAGACATTCACTACAACGAAGTATAATCCAACAGCGACCTCTACTGCTTCGTTCGGAAGCGGCAACAGCAACCACCACACTGGTTTACATAGTGAACGGTGTTAATTTCGGTCACAGCTGCAAGTTTCCTGGACGCAACATACTCATAGCTGCTCTGCCATTGGCTTACCGAGCATCATCCTGGTAGCTCGATCCGTGGAATGCATCCGATTAGCTGCTCAGAGTAAATTGCTTATGGCTCGACGGACATTCAAATAAACAAACATTTCCTCGAATGCTTTAGTTGTTATCATGCTAAAAAGCTTGCGCTAACTGGAGCGCTAATTAGAGAGAAGGCGAGTTCCATTGCGCTAACTATGGCCATCGAGGACTACGAAGCGTCTCGTGGCTGGCTAAAAGTTCATTGCATGACATCAGCTGAGCAACGCTGTCTTGGGTAGCGATCGAGGGGAGGTCGAGTTAGAGACAGTAAGATGGTGGAAAGAAAAGCCACCGGGTCCAGGAAGTATTTGATATTGTTAGATTCAGACGCAGCAAGAACGTTGCATTGCTAAAATGGCTACAAAACGGACCTTTGGATGTCAAGTAGCTAAGACAAGAAGCGCTCTGACGCTGGAAGAGAGAGTAAAAGTGATCAGAATGAAAGACGGAGGAAGCAAAATGAAATACATTATCCAAGAAAGTGATGTAAGTGAAAGTGAATGCTGATCGTACATTTCTCAATTTCTTTCCCTTTTTTTTCTTTCTACATGACTATATGAAGTGTCAAATAAGTGTGTGCTCATACTTATGCACTATTGGAATAAAAATAAAGAGTACGCATACGTTTGTGTGTGCGTTTACAGATACGTGTGTGTGTGTGTGTGTGTGTGTGTGTGTGTGTGTGTGTGTGCCACTGAGGACTACGAAACGTCACGTGGCTGGCCTTAAAAGTTCATCAGCTGAGCAACGCTGTCTTGGGTGGCGATCGAGGGTACGTCGAGTTAGAGACAGTGAGATAGTGGAAAGAAAAGCCACCGGGATACCAGGAAGTATCTGTTATTGTTAGATTCAGATGCAGCATGAATGTTGCATTGCTCAAATGGCTACAAAACGGACCTTTGGATGTCAAACAGCTAAGAAAAGAAGCGCTCTGACGCTGGAAGAGAGAGTAAAAGTGATCAGAATGAAAGACGGAGGAAGCAAAATAAGACATTATCCAAGAAATTGATGCAAGTGAAAGTGAATGCTGATTGTAAATTTCGCAATTTCTTTCCCTTTTTTTCTTTCTACACTGACTATATGAAGTGTCAAATAAGTGTGTGCTCATACTTATGCACTATTGGAATAAAAAAGAGTACACATATGATTGTGTGTGCGTGTACACATACGTTTGTGTGTGTGTGTGTTTACATCTGAGGTCAAATTTGCTACAGTGAAAAACCCCCTGTTGTGAAAGATTTCTTGCTGCAAACATAATTTCGTTGTAGAGGAGTTTCACTGTATAAAAAAAACCGGATACTTATGTCTTGAAATTTTATTTTGTTTTTTTCCGTTTTTAATACATTTTATTACTTGAATTTGTAAAACAAAAAACAAAAACAACAACTTATTTTTCACTAGTGAAGGTTTCGGTGAATGTGCATATGAACTAGTTGGGTTCGGTACCTCTAACAAGGTTAGACTGATTGGGTAACACAAGGGATCAGGTAAACGAGCATAAGTGGGCCGAAAAACATGCTCACCTTGCATGTTGCACCATCACAGCACATACACAATGAATGGGTTTGTGAATGATGCATTGCGCTCTCTAAATGCAAAGTGAAAAGGCTTTAACTTTTCCCCTTAATGTTTCTCAGTATCAATCCTGCAATTGACAGGTAATCCTTCCAGAGTGTATCTCTTTTTACACGGTTCTAATTCAATATAACCTGTTGTTTCTGACTAAGGATAAAGAATCTCCATGCCCAGATCATAGAGAAGGATGCGATGATCAAGGTACTCCACCAGCGCTCCAAGAAGGAGCCAATCAAGTCAGATGTGCCATCTGCAATGAGGCCCTCTAAGTCTCTGATGTCTATCTCTAATACTGGCCCTGGAAGTTCAGGCGTGCTCTCTCATAGCATTGGACTCAGTAGCTCAGCCATCATTGAAGAACGCAAAGATAACAGCTGGAAAGGGAGCCTAGGTAAGAGTCGATAAAGCGATGTGTATACTTAACAAACAGTGGGCTTGAAGTGTCATGGTGGTGAGGGGTTGCCATGTGCCAATGACGAGTTGAAATGGGAAGTCGTGCAGTCAAAATTTCCCATATTTGCCACTCCTGCAAAGGGCCAATTCGTCCGTCAAAATTGCTCCGGCAAGATAAGTAACAAAAATCATGGCGTATGCAAATAATCCCACTAGCTTCTTCGCGGAGGAGTTTCGCATGTGATTTGTTGCAGTATTCAATCCGATGATGCATGAATTACATATGCAGGCGACATAGTCGCGAGGGTTAGCAAGCTAATCCCTTTGCTGGGACCCTGAATAGACGAATGCGTAAATATTTGATTGGTTTCTGCACTAAAAACCAACGTCATTGCTCCCGAGTCATGCAACTTTGAGTTCCCCCTACCTGTGTCCAAAAATAAAACTTACTGACTGTGACACGGCGCAATAACCACTTAGTCAAGAGATGAGTCGTCATCTCAGGTTTGACTGTTTTTGTAAAATCCCCCTGGCTTCGACACTTCGAAGAGAACGGAAGGTTTTTTGGTAAAGTTTGAAAAAGGATACTCAAATGGTTTCACAAAGGGGATGTTGGCCAGGGTCACTTTGTGACGATTTTCCAAAACACAAAAATACTGAAGAGCACAGGTACATTTGTTTTCTACCCATCTCAATTTTATTTCATGTGTTTTCACACTTTTTTCCATATAAATTCCAACCCTGATACATATAACGTAATTCCACAATGCATACTGACTAACATCTTTGTGATCGGAGATTCTGTATCCAGTAATCATGAATGTCATTATAATTGTAAACTGTAAATTAATCATAATACCGTATTTTCGCGACCATACGGCGCACCGTATTGTTGGACGCAGTCTCAGTAACGGGTGCTATTTCTGTATTTGACACATACACAAAGCACACTGTATTATTGGGCGCAGCCAGGCATGGTAAAACATACGCCAGCTTAAACATACGTTTCTTCATTGGCCCTAATCCTAAAAACAAAAAAAAACAAGGTTGGCAATTTTCTCAGTCAGAATTCTGAGATTAAAGTGAGAATCTTGCCAACCTTGTTTTTCCCACTTTAATCTCAAAATTCTGACTTTAATCTCAGAATTCTGACTTTAAATTCTGATGGAAATTCTGATGGAAAAAATAATCCAAAATAGCCATTCATTGAAGGTGCGCCTCATAATACAGTGCGCCTTTTAGTGCGGAAAACACGTAATTAAAAAAATATAACTCACCCATCCATCCACCGAACCGCTTTATCCTCACTAGGGTCCCGGGGGGTGCCGGAGCCTATCCCAGCCGTCTTCGGGCAGTAGGCGGGGGACACCCTGAATTGTTTGCCAGCCAATCGCAGGGCACACAGAGACGAACAACCATCCACGCTCACACTCATACCTAGGGACAATTTAGAGTGCCCAATCAGCCTGCCATGCATGTTTTTGGAATGTGGGAGGAAACCGGAGCACCCGGAGAAAACCCACGCAGGCCCGGGGAGAACATGCAAACTCCACACAGGGAGGCCGGAGCTGGAATTGAACCCGGTACCTCTGCACTGTGAAGCCGACGTGCTAACCACTGGACTACCGGGCCGCCCAAAATATAACTCTTAACTCTATATTCTATAACTCGTGGTTCTCAAACTTTTTACAGCGAGTTTTACAAATACCGTTATAGTGGCTTTCATCAAAAATACAGTAACATAGTAAGCCTAAGTGTTCATTAAAAAAAATTAGGTGGTTTTATTTCTAAAATATAACTTTATTCATTATTGTAAGCCATGTCATCATTGTATAGTTGAAACATGAATACTGTGATTGAATACAATAGAAATGATTACATTTAAATATGTTGAAAAAATGTTGAATAAAAAGCATACTGCCAAAACCAAACCTGTAAAGATGTTGCGTTATTATCTAAATACATTATTTTAGAACACGTGTTGAAAACGTGCAAATAATTTAGTCCTGAAATGCAGAGACATATTCAACCAGTTTTCACCATCTCAGGTATGCAGATTTTTTTTTTTTTTTGGAGAGGTCGAAGTGCAGGCAAGAAGACAACCAAGGAACAGCTTCTTTACTGCTACCACTACAACATGCACTTAGCCATCACGCCACCAACTCAGGAAAAAAAACATCTTCCCTAAAGTTTTGTGTTAATCGGGCAACAATGTCCTTGCCGTGTGGACAAATGTGCGGCGCACATAACAAGCTTAAGTGTCGCCAGGAGATTTTTATTCTGTTTAGGCTTCATGATCCAGTGCCAAGCCTGGTGGTGATCATCAGTAGTCTTACAAAAAAAATCAAGGTAAATTGTTTTTCTCCTCCAGGGGTTCTGCTCAGTCCGGAATTTCGCCCAGACTCTCTCAGGACGGAATCCATGACATCATCTCCCTCCCCGGTATTTCCTTCGACACAAATGACAGCAGTTCACTCGAAAACAGGCAGTAGGGATAGCTGCACACAGACGGACAAGAATCAGAGTCAGGACACCAGTAAGCCTGGCACCCCAGCCCTTCAGAGTATGATGATGCCAAACCGATTGTCCAGCACCAGCCCCCTCTACATCACTGAGCGTGGAACTGGTAAGACGACAAACTGAGCATTATGTTAATTTTTCTAATATTTATTCATAAACAACTATGTTTTTGAATGCTCTGCGTCGACACACACCTGATACACTGCCAGGTTTTAGTGATGTAAAAAATACAAAACAAAGATCATTTATTTTTCCACCAATGTGAGCTATAACACATAGAAAATTGTAGAATTTATCACAAAACGCAGCAATTTTCAGAAATGTTATAATGCACCATGATGCACCAAAATGATGATTCAACTGACATTTGTTTTAACTGATATTGTTTAACCCTCATGCAGTATTTTTAAGTGGCTGCATGAAGGGTATTACATCCCAAAAATGTCCCTCTTCCAATGTGCAACATCTTTTTTCACTTTTAATTTTTTTTCACTTTCAACCCCTCAAAATGTTCAGTGGGAATTGGCCAAGACATAGATATACATCCTATGCAAAATTTCAGCTTCGTGGAGTTATTTTTCACTGTTTTGTCTGTGGTGTCCATTTGTCCATCGTCCAGAGTCCGAAATGTCCAATTTTGGGATAATTACTGCATGGGGGTTAATTTTGTTTGGCAAGACATTTCATTGTATGTTCGATTTTTGTAATGTTGCAACATTCATTTAATAAAAAATACATTTTCATGTATCAATTTATATTTTCTACTGTAGTGTGCCCTAGAAAACAAATTTTGAAAGGAAAGAATGAGTCCATGTTTTCTTACAATAACAATAATACATTTTATTTGTGGGCGCCTTTCTCAGAACTCAAGGACACCTTACAACAAGCAGTTAAAAACACAAATACAATGTTAAAAACAACATCAAATGGAATAAATAAAATAAAGCAAAATAAAGACAATAGATTTATGGTCGGAGTGAATAAGCTTTTCTGAACAGATGTGATTTGAGGCTGGATTTGAAATGATTTAATGAGTCTGTGTTACGAAGGTCAGCGGGGAGTGTGTTCCAGAGCTGGGGAGCAGAGCGACTGAAGGCTCTGTTTCCCATGGTGACGAGGCGAGCAGGGGGGACAGTGAGGAGGAGAGAGGAGGAAGAGCGAAGAGAGCGGACAGGTGTAGGAATATGGATGAGGTCAGACAGGTATGGAGGGGCAAGGTTATGGATGGCTTTGAATGTGAGGAGCAGGATTTTATATTGAATGCGGTGTATAATGGGGAGCCAGTGGAGATGTAGGAGGACAGGTGTAATATGGTTTATGGATGGTGTGAGCGTGATAATGCGAGCGGCTGAATTTTGGACCAGCTGAAGCTTATGGAGGGTTTTCTGAGGGAGACCGAGCAGGAGGGAGTTACAATAATCAAGTCGGGAGGTGACGAGGGTGTGAACAAGTATAGCAGTAGAGTGAGGGGTGAGAGAAGAGCGGAGCCGGTGAATGTTTCTCAGATGATAATATGCAGAACAAGTGATATTGTTGATATGTGAGGTGAAGGAGAGGGTGCTATCAAGGATGACACCCAGACTCTTGACCTGAGGGGAGGGGGAGATGGAGGAGCTGTCAAAGGGAATGGAGAAATTGTTTATTTTGTTTAGGGTGGATTTAGTGCCAACGAGGAGGAGTTCAGTTTTATTGCTGTTCAGTTTGAGGAAGTTTGAGGTGAACCATGATTTTAATTCCTGCAGACAGTTGGTTAGGGAGGATGGTGGAAGTATGGCGTTTGGTTTGGTACAGATGTAGAGCTGGGTGTCATCCGCGTAGCAATGAAAGTGAATGTAATGTTTCCTGAAGATATTACCAAGGGGGAGAAGATAGATTAGAAACAGCAAGGGGCCAAGAACAGAACCCTGAGGAACACCTGAAGTGAGAGGAGAAGGGTGAGATCTAAAACATTTGAGCTGGATGAACTGGGTGCGGTCAGAAAGATAGGAACGGAACCAGGAGAGGGGGGTGCTGGTGATGCCAATGGAGGAGAGTCTGTCAAGGAGGATGGAGTGAGAGACGGTGTCAAAGGCTGCACTAAGGTCAAGCAGAAGGAGGATGGCAAGTGAACCGGAATCAGCAGAGAGAAGAAGGTCATTGGATATTTTGAGGAGGGCAGTTTCAGTACTATGGAGGGGACGGAAGCCAGATTGAAATTTTTCGTAGAGGTTATTGGAGGAGAGATGGGTGTGATTGGGCAGCCACTGTTTTTTCTAGAAGTTTGGAAATGAAGGGGAGGTTTGATATGGGACGGAAGTTGTTCAGGTCGGAGGGATCAGAGCCAGGTTTCTTTAGAATGGGAGTGACAGCAGCAGTTTTGAGATGGGAGGGTACATTGCCGGTAGAGAGGGAAGTTTGAATAATGTTCGTGATGAGAGGGGAGAGGGCCGGGATAGAGGCTTTGCCTAGAACAGTCGGGAGAGGATCAAGTTGACAAGTGGAGGTTTTGGACTTCTGAATTAAAATGGAAATTTGGTGGACAGATGGAGAAGTGAAAGCAGAGAGCAGCTGGGTAGGAGCCGGGGAGAATGAAGAAGGAGGGTTGGGAGCAGATGGGGGGGTGAGTTGCTGGTGGATACGTTGAATTTTGGACGTAAAAAATGAGGCCAGAGTATTACAGAAATCGGTAGAATAGAGATGTGATGGAAGAGTGTCAGCAGGTTTAGTGAGTTTAGAAATGAGTGAAAAGAGTGTTTTGGGGTTACCTTCATTGGAACTGATTAAACAAGAGTAGTAGGTTGATTTGGCTTCGGAAATTGAGTCCTTGTAATGGAGGAAGTGGGAAGTGTACATTTCTTTATGAATTGCGAGTCCAGTTTTCCTGTATAATCTTTCGAGTTGACGGCCTTTTGATTTAAGTTGTCTGAGGGTAGGGGTAAACCAGGGTGCTGTTTGGTTGAAGGAGACAGTTCGGGTTTTGAGTGGGGCCAGGGTATTGAGAATGTTATGGAGGTTTGAATTGTAGTGTGACAAAAACTCATCTGTTGTAGAAAGACAGTCAGTACTGGGGAGATTGTTGATAAGTGATACTAAATTGTCCGGATTAATGTCCTTGATTTTACGGAAATGTATAATGCGTTGTGGGTTGGATTTGAAAAAGGGCAGGTTAACATTGAATGAAAGCAGTAGATGATCTGTGTTTGGGAGGAGATCGGTTTTACAGTTTGTTGGTGATAGTCCAAGGCAGCAGATTAAGTCCAGAATATGTCCTTTACTGTGTGTGGGAAAGTTGACAAACTGTTGAAAACCAAAACTGTCCAGACAGGAAGTAAAGTCTTTGGTGAGTGAGTTATTGATATTGTCCATGTGGATATTAAAATCTCCTAGGAGAATCACATTTGGTGATCGAGTATATAGATGAGTGAGGAATGTAGTGATGTCGGTGATAAAATCCTTGTTTGGTTTTGGTGGTCGGTAGACAGTGGCAATCAGTGTGGGAGTTGATCCAGAGAGCTGTATAGCTGCAGCTTCAAATGATAAAAAAGTAGGCACATTTACGGGGGCAAATTTCCAATTCTCACGCAATATCATTGCGAGGCCACCTCCTCTCCCAGCAACGCGAGGCACAGCATGACAAACAAAGCCCGGTGGAGTAGCTTCACTGAGAGAACTATAGTCATTAGGCTGCTGCCAGGTCTCAGTTAGACACAAAATGTCAAACTCACGGTCTGTCAGGAGGTCGTTGACGAACTGGCCCTTACTCGTAAGGGAGCGGATGTTCAGCAGGCCGACGTTGACAGCAGTGCAGCTGCTAGCGATCGCGACGCTATCCGACCTCGGGACGCGGCTCAACACAGAGGCATCCGCACGGCGTCCGGTGTTCTTCCGTGGGCGGCGAGCGGTGGACCACAACGACCTGATGGAGCTGGAGTTGTCGTATTGGTAGTTTCGGCGTGAGTGCATCTTCGCCGGGGCACGTAAAGGAGGTCCGGGTGTTGGAGCAGAGCAGTCGGTGGTGGACCGTGTGAATTAAAGAGTTTGAACTCGGTGGCTGTATACAGGTGAAGCGCCGCCGATGAACGGTGGAAAACAGACAGGACGAGCGAGCACAAAGCTAGCCACACACAGCTGATCCACATAGCTGAGCTGGAGTAGTGAAGCCGAGAAGTAGCAGCAGGTAGCAGGTAGGCTAGCCGCTAGTCTCAACTCAATGACACCTCGGCACTCGATGATGGGAAATGACAGTTAAACCGATCGAGTGTGGACTGATCGCCGTTCACTCAGTGACCACAAAAAACAGGTCCACAAAATATACAAAGCCCAAAAAACAACTCGAAAAGTCACGGGGGAGCAGCGGCGGCCAGAAAACCCGCCAGCGTTCACTCACAGGTGCACAGGTGGTACAAGTCCATCCGTCTTAGGTTACTCACTTATGTTGAGATCTGTATGAACAGTGTTGTCTTCAAGTTGTGTTGAAGCCTCATGATTTGATATAAAACAATGTATCGCTTTTTTTTTTAATGATCCAATTCAATATGATAAAAGCAATTTGAATTTTATATTTTGATACAAAAACTTATCCTAATTAAAATGTAACTCCAAATAACCAACATATTTTTCATTGAATTTTATTTTTAAACCAGCTCAGCTTTACTAGTTCCCAATGTTAAAAGAAAAAAACAGATATCTGAAGAATAGTCAACGTTGTCATGTGGAACAACAAAATTTAAACTGTTCTGTACAGTGGTACCTCTACTTACGAACGTCTCTTCATACGAAATTTTCAAGTTACGAAACACCTCCACAGGAAAATATTGCCTCTTGTTTCGAAAGAAATTTCAAGATACGAAAGATAAAAATACAGTGCTCGCAGCTGTGAGTTTCCTGAACGCAACATACTTAAAGCTGCTCTGACATTGGCTATTACGTAACATCTTCTTGGCATGCCATTGGCTAAGAGGGACCTCGACCATATGTGTCTATGTGTGTGGATAGATAAACAGATAAATATGTATCTATGCAGCATCCTCGTCATTCATCCCTCGGGCCATGAGGTGTTCTGATAGTTTTACGTCAAGGTGAATCACCCTGAAAAAGTGTTCAACAGTCGGGCGATCGCTCAGCATGCTGATGTTTGCCTTGGACATTTTCGAAGGATTGCAAAAAGCCGACAAAAGCAAATGCCCTTGAATCAGTCCTTTACAAAACGCCAGGCAAAAACCACTTCTGAGAGAGAACATGAACTAAAGAGGGCAAAAAATGAGGACGACGCAGTTAAAAGTTAAATGACCATTATTTTTATTCTTCACTCTATTTCTTTGTTTTTTACATTAAGCACAACTCTCGTGTATTGTGCAATAATCTAATTGTAACATATTTTGATGCCTTTTTATGCTTTTAGTTGGGGGAAAAAAGTGAGTAACCTGGCTCAGCGCAGGTGCTGGTGAATTTTGTAATCTAGACCACTTTGCTTTTGAAATAAGGCATCTTAAGTCACCTGACCATTTTACCACAAATGATTTTCAATGTTTCGCACCAACTAAAAAGTGTGAATTTGAGAAAATTCTCCTTTTTTCCTGTGCTACTGTGTGTTGTGTCATGAAACGACTCCTTCGGGATTATTGACGAACAAGCGAATCCTTTCAACACTTTTTCTCAAATTCATGTACAGTGATCCCTCGCTATTTCGTGGTTTGTTTATCGCAGCTTTGGTGCATTGCGGATTTTTTCAAACGTATAAAAAAAAATTGTTTTTGAAGTACGCAAAAATCAGTGTCTAAGTGTTGTACAGATGCGTGCTAGTGTGTGCGCGTGCGCATGTGTGTGCGCGTGCGCATGTGTGTGTGTATGTGTGCTTATGTTAGTGCACTCTGCTCAAGCGCAAAGGTCCACGTTGGGCACGTGTGTGCGCGCAGGTGCACGTATGTGTGTTGCTGAGAGAGAGAGAGAGAGAGAGAGTTAGGAGGCTTATTGAACAAAAGCAGGTCTTTCTCATCCTTAATTGTCTTAATTGACGAATCATAGACACGGCTGCTGCACAGGGAGGGGGGGGGGGATCGCTGGCCTGTGTGTGTGTGTGTGTGTGTGTGTGTGTGTGTGTGTGTGTGTGTGTGTGTGTGTGTGTGTGTGTGTGTGTGTGTGACAGCAGCCGTGTCTATGATTCGTCAATTAAGACAATTAAGGATGAGCGAGAGCACTAACACTGTTAGTGCGCTCTGCTCAAGCGCTGAAGGTCCACGTGGGGCATTTTTTTTTAATACAGTATGTTTATTGGTCGCTACTTTATCGCGGGTGGTTTTGGTCCACATTACCCGCGATAAACGAGGGATTACTGTAACATGTAGTTCATCATTTCAACTGTTTCCTCTCGTGGTCTTTTCATTTTAGGGCCTTTCACAGTTCCAAAACTTGTGAATACAGTGAAACTCCTCTACAACGAAACCTACATGGGCGAAAATACCCCCTAATGTGGAAAAATCTTCATGCATTAACAACTTTCCGATTCTCCTGCCCCCCATACGACAAAAAAGCCCCCTGTTGCGTTATAAGTAATCATTTTCTCTGCTCTTGCCTCACGAAGAGATTCTCTACAACGAAGTATAATCCAACAGCAACCTCTATTGCTTCGTTCGGAAGTGGCAACAGTAACCACCACACTGCTTTACACAGTGAACGGTGTTTATTTCGGTCACGGAGTTTCCTGGACGCAACATACTCATAGCTGCTCTGTCATTGGCTTACCGAGCATGATCCTGGCCTCCGATTGGCCAAGAGGGAGCTCACTGTCTATGTGTGTAGATACGGTAGCTCGATCCGTGGTAAATAGAGTGGAATGCATTAGCTGCTCAGAGTAAATTGCTTGTGGCTCGACGGACAGTCAAATAAACGAACGTTTCCTGGAATGCTTTACTTGTTATCATGCTAAAAACCGTACGCTAACTGGAGCGCTAATTAGAGAGAAGGCGAGTTCCATCGCGCTAGCTATGGCCATCGAGGACGACGGAGCGTCCCGTGGCTGGCTAAAAGTTGATTGCATGACATCAGCTGAGCAACGCTGTCTTGGGTAGCGATCGAGGGGAGGTCGAGTTAGAGACAGTAAGATGGAAAGAAAAGCCACTGGGTCAGGAAGTATTTGTTACTGTTCGATTCAGACGCAGCATGAACGTTGCATTGCTAAAACACGGACCTTTGGATGTCAAGCAGCTAAGACAAGAAGCGCTCTGACGCTGGAAGACAGGGGAAAAGTGACCAAAATGAAAGACGGAGGAAGCAAAATAAAAGACATTATCCAAGAAATTGATGTAAGTGAAAGTTAATGCTGATCGTAAATTTCGCAATTTCTGCACTATTGGAAAAAAAATAAAGAGTACACATACGATTGTGTGTGCGTGTACACATACGTTTGTGTGGGTGTTTGTGTGTTTACATCTGAGATCAAATTTGCTACAGTGAAAAACCCCCTGTTGTGAAAAATTTCTTGCTGCAAACATGATTTCGTTGTAGAGGAGTTTCACTGTATGTCTTATTCCTTATAAACACAAAGCCATGCTAAATGCTACCTGCTCAAGTGAAGTTGCTCAAAGGCTTTTAAAACCTTATTGTATTTAACCCTTTCATGCACCCTGTCACCTGATAACATGAGAGGTTGTCCCCTCTCGTAACCGCTGTCCCTGAAAGGGTTAATGCCTTTCGTTTTTGACACAAGACATGCTCAGTTTTAGCTTGAATTTATATTCGTTTAAAATTGCCCCACTGAAAATATTTCAAGACTATAAAGTACAGATTGCTACGATGCACAATGTGGATTTCAGAAATAAAATCTGTTGATTTTCAAAATAGGAAACCAATTGGTTTTGGTTGTCAGAAGTATATCTATAACGTAAAAATATTTACCCCAATACATGATTATTCTATCGAATTTTCAGTAGGACACTTGAATACTGAAATATTCGATAGCTGCCTAGTTATATTCAGACAATGGATGGATGGATGGATGGATGTACACGCAAGTGTCTAATGCTGCAGGTACTTAAAACAGGTTACTGAGCCCCCACTGATGGGCTAACCTGGTGTGTGGATATCAAACAAAAGTAAAACAACTAAAACAACCCAATTCAGATGTGCAGCAAACTCCAAAGCAGTACAGTATTTGATAAGGAAAGTTATACATGTCTCTTGAGTGTGCTTGCGTGTTCTGAACAGTGAGTCCCCTGCTGTGGAGGAAACACTCGCTTAGTTTGAGAAAAAAACAAACGTGGTTATTATCTAATGTTCGCTGGCAGCTGCAATTTCAAATTGAATCATATAATCTTGACCTATTTTATTTTGCTAATGTACTTGTCCTTTTTTATGTCTTGTATAGATGGACCAGTGTTTCAGAGCAGCACCCTGGAGCGAAGGGCCCCTGTCCAGTCCCAGACCCACCCACAGCAACATCCCTCAGCCAGAGCCGCCCACCAAGAAGTGGACAAGGACATGATGGAGATTCTCATCTGACACCCATTAGCTCTTTCAAATGAGTGAATGGGCGGCAACGAGGAGGTGGTCCCGGGCATCCACAGCGACACCTTCCCCATACCCCCAGTCGACATAAATGTATTAGGCGCATGTTAAGCGCCGGATCAATAATAGAATAATGCGCATGCTGAAGGGGCACGTTCTTTGAGAAAGGTCTGTCCATCCCTGAAAATGAAAATATTTATTTTGAGTTATGCATAACGGATGCGAGCTTGGAAAGGTTCACTTTGCGTACTTTCGAATGTGGTTATAAAGCAAACAAATTTTTACCTGAGTGGTTTGTGCTCTATGCTCCAACAGCGCGGTTTGGTCACCGCAAGAGAAAAACGGCAACAGTTACACATGTCCGTTGCCGGGTGTGAAATGAAATTTACATGAAAATCTGCTATGCTCGAAAAGAAATGTTTACACACACGTGCCCCACTCATTGACCAAAAAAAGAAATAAAATCGGGGGCTATCAAAAGCGGTCGTTGGCAGCTTCTGTGCTTGGCACGCCCCTGAACTCGATACAAATATAATGTACATATTTTCTTTGTGAAGCACGCATCACAGCTTTTACACATTTCACTAATTCCTTTTATTCTTGTTTATTGAAAAATGCCTCTTTCTGTCCCAATATTAATGTTTCAATCAAACTATTGTTTCAAAACATCATGGAGTAAACAGTTCAAACAAACTCATATGTCTACATAAACAGCAAACACTGTCCACTATCACATTTTAAAATCACCTATGCTTTTGGGCTGCGCTTTGCAGACTGATTTGTCAGTAGCCAAGCAGCAAACAAAACAAACAGGTAAAATGTTTAATTACAGTAATATTCTGAATCATCAGACTACTACACATAATAGCGAAAACAACATCAAACATTAACATGTCCATCTATCCATCCATCCATCCACCCATTTATCCCAGGGTTTGGCAACCCACGGCTGCGGAGTCGCATGCGGCTCTGCGCAGCTTGGGAAAATACATTCTAAGTGTCCGACTGAAGTGGTTGTTTCAAAAACATGGAGCACTTCTGTTATGTTCTGTGACTGTACACTAAGTGGCAGTGTTGTATAAAAATACTGTCAACAGGAAAAAGGAAGGAGAGGAGTTCTGTCATGGCGACTGACTATAGTGAGTTGTATGAACGAGTGTTTTGTTTAATAGCCTGTTAAAATAATGCAGTGTTGGGCTACACTGTGGCCTTGTTATTTAGCCTTCCGAAAGCACAACTTCTTTCTTCAGACCTTGCAATTTCGGTGATCAGCATTGCTCTTCTTCAGAGACCTTTGTGAGCACTAGATGTCTAAGCAGGCAGATTTGACAGGTGGCATGCACGGAAAGCCCAGCGACACCAAAACTGCACAGTATCTGAGCAAAGTATTTTATTTGTTCATTTGTTGTTGTTGTGTTTGTTTAATTGTAGTTGTGAATTGTAAGAGTTTTGTGATCTCAATATCCTAAAATAAAATCATTTATATATTGTATTATTTTATTATCAATCAAAATATGCTTCTCACTGCCTTATTAGTACAAGCATTTGCCATTCACAGTGGTATATTTAAAAATAATGTGAAAACACAGTGGAGAAATCAATGTATTCAAGTTAGGCGAGCTTTGTGAGTGGCAACTTATCCTGACGGCGAGTATTATGCGGCATTGCTAGTCCACACTCATATAAAAATCCATGGCTGCCATGCTGAACATGTTCCCCTCGGATATTTGTGCACCTGCGACTCGCCCCTCTAACGGCGTGACGGTAGTATGAATTAGAAACTCTGTACTCCTCCGTGCAACCGTCGATACCACACAGCAGCCACAAGTCGGGACGGCGGCTGTGCAATTTGTACAGTCGATAAGGGCTTCAATGAGAAAGTTAAAAAAAAGCACAAATCGAGTGCTGTACTGCCAGACAATATTTATCCATCGGTTATTTTACAAAAACAGATTTCTAAAGAACATGGATTGCGGGGAAAACTAGAAATACAGTAAGCGCAAGTCTCCTGTCAAACATAGCCTCCTTCAGGCGGTACTTATATTTTTTTTCCCTGGAGGAGAAATTGTGTAATATTGCGATATAGTTTAGAGTTCTAATGAGCTGTCAATGCAGAGGTATATCATATTATTAAAATGATTTTATTGTTAAATACAGTGTTTTCCGGAGAAAAATTTACATGATAATTGAATTGAATTGAATTGAATACAACTTCATTGTCAAATGTGCTGTACGTATGTGTAACATACAGCACAGATGAAATTTGTTAGGTCCACCGGATTTGATTTGGTATCTTCCAACGCGGAACCCTCATCAATGGTCACGAGCTATGGGTTGTGACCGAAAGAACGAGATCCTGGATACAAGCGACCGAAAGTATTCTCTGCAGGGTGTCTGGTCCTTCCCTTAGAGATAAGGTGAGAAGCTCTGTCATCCGGGAGGGGCTCAGCCGAGCAATTTTTCTTCCACATCGAGAGAAGCCAGATGAGGTGGCTTGGGCATCTGATTAGGATGCCTCCTGAACGCCTCCCTGGTGAGGTGTTCCGGGCATGTCCCACCGGCAGGAGACCACAGAGACGACCCAAGACACGCTGGAGAGACTATGTCACCCGGCTGGCCTGGGAACGCCTCGGGATCCCCCGGGAAGAGCTAAAAGAAGTGGCTGGGGAGAGGTAAGTCTGGGCTTCCCTGCTAAAGCTGCTGCCCTCACGACCCGATAAGTAATAGAAGATGGATGGATTTTTTGCTCACTAACAAATCTGACGAGCCAACTGAAACTAATAGTGTATCCAGGTGCAGTGTTATTTCATGCATACTTATGAAGGCAATTAAAATGTTTTAATTTAATAAAATATGATTTAATTTACATTTTTTTGTTTGTTTGTTTTTTGCTCTGTTGCCAGAGACCCCACAGAGCCAGGCGTAACACCGCAAGAACAAGTCCAATACAGATGCTGGATCTGGAATTCCAAGCAGGATGAGCTTTCATTGACTCAGATGTGATAAGGACCAAGACAGGACTATTAAGATCTTGAAGGCTTATCCTTGCTTTAAAGAGGTAGGCCATGTAAGTGTATATCATTTCTGTAATCAACTCATTTATTTCCATTTAGCACTCTGCACACCAGACCTTTTACACACTCCTTTATTTGCAAATCTTGCTCTTAGTTCATAGGTGAACTCCAGTGAATCCTTGATAAGTGGAACCCGTTCTTCACAATGGAGCTGAAGAAACGGATGACATTTTTTAACAAAGTTAAATTTTGTGGAGTGTTTAGAAAAATCACAGGACCACCATTCCAAGACCAAAGTGAGGATGATTAGCTTAACTGTTTCCACCCATACATCGTCGGCGGCATCCGTTCATCTCGGGAGACAATGGTGTAGCGCGATTATGTACAGTTACATTTTCTAGAGTGGCTGTACAACCCAACTCTAGAGTGGCAGTCTCTGAAGCAGCTGCTGCACACAAAAGAGGATTGCGGTAAGGCAGCGGTTGCCCTTGCCTTCCTCTTTGCTCTTTTTTCTGCCCGCCGGTTGCTCCTGGTATCCTCTGCCCTCTTGACTCCATTGGTGAGTGTGGCCCTCCAGAGTGGACGAATGTTTGCTGAGGCTTCCCATGGGTTTGGGTCTATTCCAGCCAGTTTCATGTCACGCTTGCAGACATCTTTAAAGTGGAGCTGTGGCCTTCCAGTGGGGCGAGCCCCCTCACGCAATTCCCCATACAGCAGATCTTTTGGGATGCGGCCAGCAGCCATGCGACGGACTTGGCCGAGCCACCTCAAGCGCCTCCCGCTGAGAAGAGCGAACATGTTTGGGGTGCCGGCACGTTGGAGAACTTTGACGTGAGTTACCCTGTCCTGCCATCTGATGTTCAGGAGTTGCATAGGTAGGTGGAAACTGTTTAGTCGTTTCTCCTGCCCGGCATATGTGGTCCAGGACTCGCTCCTGTAAAGGAGAGTGCTGAGGACGCAGGCCTGGTACACTTTGAGCTTGGTGTTCACAGTCAACTGACTGTTGTTCCACACACGCTTGTTCAGCTTGGCCATGGTGGCTGCTGCCTTTCCGATCCTTGCGCTGATCTCAGTGTCCAGAGAGAGGGATCTGGAGATGGTCGAACCGAGGTCGGTGAAGGAGTCTACCACCTCAAGGTGCATACCATCGATGTAGATGTCTGGTGGAGTGGGAGTGTCTTGTGCTAGGATGTTTGTCTTCTTCAGACTAATAGTCAAGCCAAACTCCTTGCAGGCATGAGACAGGCGGTCCACTAGCTCCTGCAGACCAGCTTCTGTGTGAGACATCAGAGCTGCATCATCTGCGAATATCAAGTCGCGGATCAGTGTTTCCTGGACTTTGGTCTTTGCTCGCAGACGGGCGATGTTGTATAGTTTTCCATCAGCACCCTTGTTTCACGCCGCTGCTCACAGGAAAGGGATCAGATGTACCGCCGTTGAAGGACACTGTGCTGTGCATGTCCTCATGGAAGGACGTGACCATCTGGAGCAGTTTTTGGGGGCAACCAATCTTCCGTAGGAGGCTGTAGAGTCCCCTTCTGCTAACCAGGTCGAAGGCCTTCGTCAGGTCTATGAAGGCGATGTACAGTGGCTTCTGCCGCTCTCTGCACTTCTCCTGCAGCTGGCGTAGAGAGAGGATCATGTCTACTGTACATCGCCCAGCCCTGAAACCACACTGGATTCCAGGTACACCCGGGAGGCGAGACTCTGTCTGCGTACCAGGACGACACGAGCATAGACCTTGGCCACAACGCTAAGGAGGGAGATGCCGCGGTAGTTCTTGCAGTCACTACGCTCCCCCTTGTTCTTATAGAGAGTGACAATGTTGGAACCGCGCATATCTTGAGGGACGTGGCCTTTCTCCCAGCACAGGCATAGGTGCTCATGAAGGTGTTGCAGAGGGGCCGGCTTGCCACTCTTCAGGAGCCTTCCCACAGGAGAGGCAGTCAATGGCTTTGCTGAGTTCTTCCATGGTAGGGAGAGTGTCTAACTACTCCATGACTGTGAGGTCGGGTAGGGCATCCAGGGCGGTGTCCGTCACCACGTTCTGAGTTGCGTACAGCTCCAGGTAGTGTTCTACCCAACGTTCGAGCTGTTTGCAGCTTTTTGCATCTGTAATGACTTTCCCTGTCTTGGTCTTCAGCTGTGCGGTCTTGGTAGCAGTGGGGCCAGTTGCTGTCTTGATACCATCGTACATGCCTCTTGCGTTTCCTGTGTCGGCAGCTGTCTGAATCCTATTGCTCAAGTTCAGCCAATAGTCATTTGCACAGCGGCAGGCTGTCTGCTGGGATTTGTGTTTTGCAGCTTTGAGGGTGTCGCAAGTGCTGGGGCAGGGGTTCTGTTTGTAGGCAGGTAGGGCGTTCCTCTTGGCTTCTATGACCATATGCATCTCGTCCCAGTGGGCTTCGAACCAGTCTGCATTTCGACATTCCTTCTTCCCAAATGATGTGATAGCTGAGGTGTGGATAACATCACGGAGGTGGCACCACTTATTTTCAATGTCGGTATCATTTGGGGTTGGAGTTGCCATCTTCTCATTGAGGACTTCCTGGAACTGATGGGATCTCTTCTCCTCTTTGGATCACTGGCGCTACAGGTGTTGATGCATGGTAGGCCCTTTGTTTTGGCATGGTGTATCTTCTTCACTGTCAACCTCACTCTGCTGCCAATGAGGGAGTGGTCTGTGTCACAGTCTGCGCTGTGGAAACTACGAGTGTGAAGGATGCTTTTCAGGTCTGCATGTCTGGTGCCAGTGTTTGGACCGAGGATGTCTCCATGAGACTTTGTGGCAATCCTTACTCTCAAAGAAGGTGTTGGTCACGCACAGGCTGCGATGGCAGCACAGTTCAAGCAGCCTCTGTCCGTTCTTGTTCATCCTGCCTTTGCCATGTTGGCCGAGACAGGAGGGCCAGGTGACGCAGACGGCTCCCACCCTAGCATTAAAGCCTCTAAGGAGGTATAATCCTTCAATACTGGGTGTCTTGCGTATTGCATCATCTAGTGCCTCGTAGAACTGGTCCTTGGCCTCTGAAGTGGAGCAGAGTGTCGGCGCATAGATGCTGATCAGATTGACGAAGCCTGCTGCCGTTGACAATCTCAAGGCAAGTATTCTCTCTGATCCACCAGTTGGTGGTTGGATAGCTGCAACCATCCATCCATCCATTTTCCGAACCGCTTCATCCTCACTAGGGTCGCGGGGGGTGCTGGAGCCTATCCCAGCAGTCTTCGGGCAGTAGGCGGGGGAACACCCTGAATTGGTTGCCAGCCAATCGCAGGGCACACAGAGACGAACAACCATCCACGCTCACACTCATACCTAGGGACAATTTAGAGTGCCCAATCAGCCTGCCATGCATATCTTTGGAATGTGGGAGGAAACCGGAGCACCCGGAGAAAACCCACGCAAGCCCGGGGAGAACATGCAAACTCCACACAGGGAGGCCGGAGCTGGGATCGAACCCGGTACCTCTGCACTGTGAAGCCGACGTGCTAACCACTGGACTACCGGGTCGCCTAGCTGCAACCAGTGAGTTGTTAATAGCAAAGCCTACACCGTGTTGTCTAGGGCTGTCCTGTGGCCTGCCAGTAGAAGGTGTAGCTGGCCTCCCCGATGAAACCGCTGTCAGCCAGGCGGGTCTCCAGCAGGCCGGCGATATCGATGTTAAGTTTTGCCAGTTCCTTATCGATAACTGCAGTCTTGCGTCCATCGTCGATCAGCTGGAGGTCTTCGGTGAGTCCAGGGCACATGGTCCGGACGTTCCAGCTTGCAAGTCGAACAGCTGGAGCCTTCTTGCTTCTTTCTTTTTTGCCTGGTGCGGGGCTTTACAGCTTGCTTGTCAAGATGTTCAATCTCTAAGCTCTACGCACCCAGTAAAGCAGGCGAGCTGTGGCGGGACAGCACCTTACTGGCTGGGGGCTGCCCAGCTTGAGGCGGGCGGTAACTGTCCAGTGAGACTCGATTATCTCTCCCACCGCCGGAAGTGACCCCAGGAGCTCATTTCCTTCGCCAATCGGAGAGAGCTTTTAACCGATAACCGCCGCTTCCTGTGTTGTGTCGATATCTTGCAACATCGCTGGAGTGTCCTCTCCAGTGTGCTACATGCCTGGGCGGGTAATGTGGAGAACCTGAGTTGTCCAGACAACAAGCTCCCCCTCTCGGCATTGCTGATCAGATCCAACGGAAAGGACGATCCGATACATAAAGACTTAAAATTATTATTTTATTTTGATTGATTTAGATTTTCCTATTTCCTACTTGCGGGTTATCTATCCATCCAACCATTTTCTGATCCGGTTATTCTCACGTGGGTCGCAGGGTGTGCTGGAGCGTATCCCAACTGTCTTTGGACAGTAGGCGGGGTAAACCTTGAACTGGTTGCCAGCCAATTACAGGGCACACGTAGACAAACAACCATGTGCGCTCACACTCACACCTTGGGACAATTTACAATATTCTATTAACCTGCCACGCATGTTTTTGGAATGTAGGAGGAAATCGGAGTACCTGGATAAAACCCACGCAGGCACGGGGTGAACGCCACACAGAAAGGCCGGAGCTGGATCGAACCCTGCACCTCGCACTGTGAGTCTAACGCGCTAACCAGTTGACCATCAGGCTCATCAAGTCTAAGGTCACCAAATACAAGTGAATACTTCTTTATTTTAAGAAAATAGTTCAAAATATTACAGCTCGAAAAATGATGATATAAAATGTTGCTAATTTTCTGTATTATTTTTATTATTTAAAAACATGTTTTCTTAGAATTTCCACTGGGGTTTTTGCGGTGAACAGAGATCTTAATTCGGAATGACAAAAAAAGGTCTCCATTTAAACCCGGCGATTGACTTCATACAAACCTCTACCATGTCTGGCTCATGCAGCATGCCAATCATCCAGAATTGATTTGGGATCAGATTTCATTCAAGTGTGCAAGGGGCAGTTCCATCCCTCGGTGAAAAGGTGCAACAGTCATACTATGAAGACATAACCAACACAACAGAGGTGAACGGCATTTGACAGGTCAATAAAGCCTTTACACTGTAGTACTGACATGTTACACCCCAAAGTTCTCTTCAGAGCCATTACATCTTACGATTCAAAAGAAGGGAGAGGATCTTTGTAGACGTTTTTATAAAAGCTTACTTACACACGATTGGATTTACATGCATACTATCACAAAACATGTTGAAGAACTTAATATATGGTTAAAATTATTTTAGAAACATAAGATATCTATATATTTTTTTTGTAACCTATGTTATCCCAGAGGTATGTATTGGAACTTTTCAAACCCTTTCTGTGAATGAGACGTTATTGGACGTTTGCATATAGGTAAGAGCGACTGTAAATGGAGATATAAAAGGAGCACAATTTTGTCACTCTTTCATAGGTTTATTACGTGCTGGAAAACAAATATGGCAGAACAAAATCAATGAATATGAACTACAAACAAAGTAGCATAAAATAATGTGGCTGTACTGTATTTTTTCCCTTTAAAAACTTAAACCCCAGCAGTAATACAGAATTTGTCAATAAATGGAATTTCAACACTAAAGATATATGGAAATAACGCTCCAGCCCTCTGACAGTAGCCCAGGCAAAAGAAAAAAACACACATTATACAGGAACATCAAATACCAATTAAAAATAATGCAGTTGGAAATAAGGGATGCTTTTCAAGATTGCATATAAAGACATTAGACATTTTTTGGGGAAAAAAAATCCAAAAAGACATTAAAATTAAGAACCACTTCAAGCTGGATACGGAAAAACACAACATTCTCGAGTACCCTTACTTTGTAAAAAGGTGCAATACAGGAAATATACTGTCAGTATGCCATGCGGAAAAAAACAAAAACAACTTTAAATCTTGATGAACTATGAGCCATCTATTAGAGACATACACTGTATTTGAATGGGTGTTGCTGTGGCGGTAGGAGAGTTGCCTCGCAACGTGAGTTACAGGTTCAATCCTTTGTCCCTGGTGTGATATTTAAGTGTCTTTTAGGATGAAACAGAGTTACATTTCATTTTCTTTCTCTCTGTCTCTGTCTCTGTCTCTCTCTCTCTCTCTCTCTGTCTCTCTCTCTCTCTCTCTGAACATTGTTGGCAACTAGAGTTGATTTTCTTCTGTCCAACTGCGTTTGAGTACAAATCATTCAGTGCCCTGGTCCGATTTTGTTTTTTGAGAGTGAGGGTGTCAATATCCGAAAGCATCTCAATTTTAAGTTTCTGAAGGTTAAAATCAATTTCATCCTGTGTTTTATGCTTTGTCTCTGAATGACTTTGGCATTTATTCAATCTTTGATCTGTTTTCTTCTCTGCAGATGTCTTTTCCTTGTGTATCCAATATGTTTCAACAAAATTGGTAATCACCTTTAGTCGTTTCTCCAAGTGTTTTTTCATCTCATGTCCAGTGCATTTCATCTGAACAATCTCCTTCTTTTCCATGTTTGTATCCTTCCAGATTTTTCGCAGGCAGTCTCGTTTAGAAGCATTGCTCACAATGGAAACACTTATTTTTTCCAATGATTCAGGCAGAGTGGAAAGATTCTGTTTCTGTTCTCTTCCCGCTTTGTCACTGATGGATAAAATTAGAGGATATTCTCTTTCTGACCTCATAAATCGACCTTTTATATGATGATATTTATGTTCTTCAAGTCCCCACTTTGTTTCCGATTGTTGTGTTTGCATCACTGTTTCATTCTGCAGAGCATTTTTGCTGTGCTCTTTAATTTTTATTTCATTCATTTTTATCAAGTCTTGCCAATTCAGCCATTCTTTAGAAACAACCTCAGTTTGTATACCCTTATTTGATTTTTTCACGACAAGATGGGTGGTCTTTCGTTGTAGCAGGTTATAAAAACCAGTATTAATTAGTTTCTGCTCAAGTCCATCACACATGTCTTTCATTATTTTACTCAAATACAGGCAATGTTTATTTTGATGTGCAAAGTGAAATATAATCTGTTTAAAATGATCACATTGCTTTTGTTTTAAAAGTTTTAATTTTGCTCGAACAAAATAATTTCTTCCTCTACTGAGCCTGGAAGATTGAACAACTCTTAGCTCTAACTGTTGGACATCAATGAGTCTTCCTGTCGTGGCATCAACAACTTTTTGCTTCTCATCAAGTTCTTTTCTTTGTTTGACCATACTTGCCAACAGACCATCTTGCCGGCTCCTTTCTCTTTGCAACAGTCTGTTTCGACTTGTTATTTGGTCTGTCTCTTGGTCGAGGTCGGCAAGCGTCTTCTTCAAGGCAAGTGACGTGCTCTTTTCGCCTTCCTGATTTGTTTCTAAATTCAGTCCTTTCTTGAACATGTTTTCAAGTCTGTTTTCGTTCGCCTTCCGTAGAATGGACCTTGCCTTTTCCAGTAA
This sequence comes from Hippocampus abdominalis, assembly GCA_018466805.1. Classification (NCBI taxonomy): domain Eukaryota; kingdom Metazoa; phylum Chordata; class Actinopteri; order Syngnathiformes; family Syngnathidae; genus Hippocampus; species Hippocampus abdominalis. Next base: position 389,668 of record CM031710.1, read on the forward strand.
TTGTCTGTTAGTTACGATATGATCTTCGCACACTTTGAGCTCAGACCGCAGTTGTTCTGTTTTCTCCTTCTCTGTTGTCAGACTTTCTCTATCGCCCTCTAAGTTATTCTGAATTGAAAGTAAATGTTCCCTCTCCTTGATGATTCTCTCCATTTCAGAATCAACTTCTTCTGTCTTCTCAAACATTTCTTCTTTGTGTTTCACCAGGATCGACAGCAGACGACTCAACTGGTCCCTGTGTCTCAGGAGCAATTTGTCTCTAGGTAACACTTGATCTTTCATCTGATCCAAGTCCGCAAGTGTATTCGTCAAGGAAAGTGATATTTTCTGCATCACTTCCTTGTTGGCTTCTAATTTGAGCGTATTTTTGTGAGTGCTGTCAATTTTCTTCTTAGTCACCAGCTGTAGACCAGCCTTTACGGTTTCGGTGGATTGTATTTTAGTCGTGAAGTGATCTTGCAAAACTTTGAGCTCAGACCGCAATTTATCCAGCTTGTCCTTCTCAGTTGATTGTCTTTGCCTCTCCACATCATTAGTCTTCACCATTGAACGTATTTCTTCCCTCTCAATGCTGACTCTGCCCGAAGCAAGATCAACATCTTTGCCGATCTTCTCAAGTTCTTGTTTTTGGTTCAGCGTACTTGACAGCAGACTACCCAACTGGATCCTTCCACTCAGCAGCAGTTTCCTTTTCACTGCTACCTGGTCCGTCATCTGATCAAGGGCTGCAAGCATGCCCTTCAAGGCTAAAGTCATTTTGGGCACACTTTGCTTGTTTGCATCTAATTTGATGACTGTCTTGTCATTGTTTGTAACACTCTTTGCATTCAAACCTTGGAGATTGGCCTTCACCATTTCCAGTGACTGTATATTCGTCATGAAGTGGTCTTCCCAGCGTTTCAAGTCAGACCGCAGTTGTTCCATCTTGTCCTTCTCAATTGTTAGTCTTTTCTCATCTACATCGATACTATCCTCTAATAAAAGTACATTTTCCCTCTCAATGGCGACTCTGTCCGAAGCAAAATCAACATTTTCCATGGTCGTATCAAGTTCTTCTTTTTGTTTTGCCATGCTTGACAGCAGTCTACCTGACTGGATCGTTCTTCTCAGGAGCATTTTGCTTTTGATTGCTACTTGGGCTGCCATCTGATCAAGGACCGCAAGTGTGGTCTTGATGGCGAGCAACCTTTTCTGCATGCTTTCCTCGTTGCCCTCTAATTCGAGAGCCTTCTTGTCAATGTTTTCACGTTTCCTCTCAGTCACCTCCTCGACATTGGCCTTCGCCGCTCGTATCAAGTGACCTTCGCATAATTTCAGCGCCGCTTGCTGTTTTTCCAGCTGGTGTTTCTCAGTGACTAGTCTTGTTCTGTCTTCTTCAGTAGCATTTTTCTTTGAAAGTATCCGTTTCCTCTCATTCATGAGTCTTTCTGTAGCGGCATCGACCACTTTTTGCTTCTCCTCAAGTTGTTTTCTTTGTTTGACCATACTTGGCAGGAGACCATCTTGCCGGCCCCTCTCTGTTGGCAAGAGTTTGTTTTGACGACTTATTTGGTCCGTCACTTGATCAAGGTCTGCAAGTGTCTTCCTCAGAGCGAGTGTCATTTTCTCCAGGCCTTCCTTTTTCGATTCTAAAAGAAGTGCTTTCTTGAATATGTTTTGAAGGCTGTTCTCATTCGCCTTCTGTAGATTGGACTTGGCTCCCTCTAGTGGATTTATTTTCGCTCTGAAGTGATCTTGACACACTGTGAGCTCAGACCGCAGTTGTTCTGTTCTCTCCTTCTCAAGGGCCAGACTTTCTCTATCGACCTTTAAATTATTCTGAATTGAAAGTAACTCTTCCCTCTCCTTGATGATTCTCTCCATAGCAGAATCAACATCTTCTCTCTTCTCAAAAATGTCTTGTTTTTGTTTCACCATGATGGACAGCAGGCGATTCAACTGGATCCTTCCTCTCAGCAACAGTGTGCTTTTCACTGCTACTTGAGCTGTCATCCGATCAAGGTCGACAAGTGTGTTCTGGACGGCGAGGGGTATTTTCTCGATGCCTTCCTTTCTGGATTCTAATTTGAGTGCTCTTTTGGTCACGTTTTCAAGTTTCTTCTCATTCACCTCCTGGAAATTGGCCTTGATGGTTTTGAGTAATGGAATATTAGTGAGTAAGTGATCTTCCCATACTTTCAGCTCCGCCTGCTGCTGTCCCATCCGGTGTTTCTCGATGGCAAGTCTTCTTCTGTCTTCCTCAATAGTATGTTTCTTTGAAAGTATCAGTTTCCTCTCATCAAGGAGTCTTTCTGTACCGGCATCAACAACGTTTTGCTTCTCCTCAAGTTCTTTTCTTTGTTTGACCATACTTGCCAGCAGACCATCTTGCCGGCTCCGTTCTCTTTGCAACAGTCTGTTTCGACTTATTTGGTCTGTCTCTTGGTCGAGGTCGGCAAGCGTCTTCTTCAAGGCAAGTGACGTGCTCTTTTCGCCTTCCTGATTTGTTTCTAAATTCGGTCCTTTCTTGAACATGTTTTCAAGTCTGTTTTCGTTCGCCTTCCGTAGAATGGACCTTGCCTTTTCCAGTAATTGTCTGTTAGTTACGATATGATCTTCGCACACTTTGAGCTCAGACCGCAGTTGTTCTGTTTTCTCCTTCTCTGTTGTCAGACTTTCTCTATCGACCTCTAAGTTATTCTGAATTGAAAGTAAATGTTCCCTCTCCTTGATGATTCTCTCCATTTCAGAATCAGCTTCTTCTGTCTTCTCAAACATTTCTTCTTTGTGTTTCACCAGGATCGACAGCAGACGACTCAACTGGTCCCTGTGTCTCAGTAGCAATTTGTCTCTAGGTGACACTTGATCTTTCATCTGATCCAAGTCCGCAAGTGTATTCGTCAAGGAAAGTGATATTTTCTGCATCACTTCCTTGTTGGCTTCTAATTTGAGCGTATTTTTGTGAGTGCTGTCAATTTTCTTCTTAGTCACCAGCTGTAGACCAGCCTTTACGGTTTCGGTGGATTGTATTTTAGTCGTGAAGTGATCTTGCAAAACTTTGAGCTCAGACCGCAATTTATCCAGCTTGTCCTTCTCAGTTGTTTGTCTTTGCCTCTCCACATCATTAGTCTTCACCATTGAACGTATTTCTTCCCTCTCAATGCTGACTCTGCCCGAAGCAAGATCAACATCTTTGCCGATCTTCTCAAGTTCTTGTTTTTGGTTCAGCGTACTTGACAGCAGACTACCCAACTGGATCCTTCCACTCAGCAGCAGTTTCCTTTTCACTGCTACTTGGTCCGTCATCTGATCAAGGGCTGCAAGCATGCCCTTCAAGGCTAAAGTCATTTTGGGCACACTTTGCTTGTTTGCATCTAATTTGATGACTGTCTTGTCATTGTTTGTAACACTCTTTGCATTCAAACCTTGGAGATTGGCCTTCACCATTTCCAGTGACTGTATATTCGTCATGAAGTGGTCTTCCCAGCGTTTCAAGTCAGACCGCAGTTGTTCCATCTTGTCCTTCTCAATTGTTAGTCTTTTCTCATCTACATCGATACTATCCTCTAATAAAAGTACATTTTCCCTCTCAATGGCGACTCTGTCCGAAGCAAGATCAACATTTTCCATGGTCGTATCAAGTTCTTCTTTTTGTTTTGCCATGCTTGACAGCAGTCTACCTGACTGGATCGTTCTTCTCAGGAGCATTTTGCTTTTGATTGCTACTTGGGCTGCCATCTGATCAAGGACCGCAAGTGTGGTCTTGATGGCGAGCAACCTTTTCTGCATGCTTTCCTCGTTGCCCTCTAATTCGAGAGCCTTCTTGTCAATGTTTTCACGTTTCCTCTCAGTCACCTCCTCGACATTGGCCTTCGCCGCTCGTATCAAGTGACCTTCGCATAATTTCAGCGCCGCTTGCTGTTTTTCCAGCTGGTGTTTCTCAGTGACTAGTCTTGTTCTGTCTTCTTCAGTAGCATTTTTCTTTGAAAGTATCCGTTTCCTCTCATTCATGAGTCTTTCTGTAGCGGCATCGACCACTTTTTGCTTCTCCTCAAGTTGTTTTCTTTGTTTGACCATACTTGGCAGGAGACCATCTTGCCGGCCCCTCTCTGTTTGCAAGGGTTTGTTTTGACGACTTATTTGGTCCGTCACTTGATCAAGGTCTGCAAGTGTCTTCCTCAGAGCGAGTGTCATTTTCTCCAGGCCTTCCTTTTTCGATTCTAAAAGAAGTGCTTTCTTGAATATGTTTTGAAGGCTGTTCTCATTCGCCTTCTGTAGATTGGACTTGGCTCCCTCTAGTGGATTTATTTTCGCTCTGAAGTGATCTTGACACACTGTGAGCTCAGACCGCAGTTGTTCTGTTCTCTCCTTCTCAAGGGCCAGACTTTCTCTATCGACCTTTAAATTATTCTGAATTGAAAGTAACTCTTCCCTCTCCTTGATGATTCTCTCCATAGCAGAATCAACATCTTCTCTCTTCTCAAAAATGTCTTGTTTTTGTTTCACCATGATGGACAGCAGGCGATTCAACTGGATCCTTCCTCTCAGCAACAGTGTGCTTTTCACTGCTACTTGAGCTGTCATCCGATCAAGGTCGACAAGTGTGTTCTGGACGGCGAGGGGTATTTTCTCGATGCCTTCCTTTCTGGATTCTAATTTGAGTGCTCTTTTGGTCACGTTTTCAAGTTTCTTCTCATTCACCTCCTGGAAATTGGCCTTGATGGTTTTGAGTAATGGAATATTAGTGAGTAAGTGATCTTCCCATACTTTCAGCTCCGCCTGCTGCTGTCCCATCCGGTGTTTCTCGATGGCAAGTCTTCTTCTGTCTTCCTCAATAGTATGTTTCTTTGAAAGTATCAGTTTCCTCTCATCAAGGAGTCTTTCTGTCCCGGCATCAACAACGTTTTGCTTCTCCTCAAGTTCTTTTCTTTGTTTGACCATACTTGCCAGCAGACCATCTTGCCGGCTCCGTTCTCTTTGCAACAGTCTGTTTCGACTTATTTGGTCTGTCTCTTGGTCGAGGTCGGCAAGCGTCTTCTTCAAGGCAAGTGACGTGTTCTTTTCGCCTTCCTGATTTGTTTCTAAATTCAGTCCTTTCTTGAACATGTTTTCAAGTCTGTTTTCGTTCGCCTTCCGTAGAATGGACCTTGCCTTTTCCAGTAATTGTCTGTTAGTTACGATATGATCTTCGCACACTTTGAGCTCAGACCGCAGTTGTTCTGTTTTCTCCTTCTCTGTTGTCAGACTTTCTCTATCGACCTCTAAGTTATTCTGAATTGAAAGTAAATGTTCCCTCTCCTTGATGATTCTCTCCATTTCAGAATCAGCTTCTTCTGTCTTCTCAAACATTTCTTCTTTGTGTTTCACCAGGATCGACAGCAGACGACTCAACTGGTCCCTGTGTCTCAGTAGCAATTTGTCTCTAGGTGACACTTGATCTTTCATCTGATCCAAGTCCGCAAGTGTATTCGTCAAGGAAAGTGATATTTTCTGCATCACTTCCTTGTTGGCTTCTAATTTGAGCGTATTTTTGTGAGTGCTGTCAATTTTCTTCTTAGTCACCAGCTGTAGACCAGCCTTTACGGTTTCGGTGGGTTGTATTTTAGTCGTGAAGTGATCTTGCAAAACTTTGAGCTCAGACCGCAATTTATCCAGCTTGTCCTTCTCAGTTGTTTGTCTTTGCCTCTCCACATCATTAGTCTTCACCATTGAACGTATTTCTTCCCTCTCAATGCTGACTCTGCCCGAAGCAAGATCAACATCTTTGCCGATCTTCTCAAGTTCTTGTTTTTGGTTCAGCGTACTTGACAGCAGACTACCCAACTGGATCCTTCCACTCAGCAGCAGTTTCCTTTTCACTGCTACTTGGTCCGTCATCTGATCAAGGGCTGCAAGCATGCCCTTCAAGGCTAAAGTCATTTTGGGCACACTTTGCTTGTTTGCATCTAATTTGATGACTGTCTTGTCATTGTTTGTAACACTCTTTGCATTCAAACCTTGGAGATTGGCCTTCACCATTTCCAGTGACTGTATATTCGTCATGAAGTGGTCTTCCCAGCGTTTCAAGTCAGACCGCAGTTGTTCCATCTTGTCCTTCTCAATTGTTAGTCTTTTCTCATCTACATCGATACTATCCTCTAATAAAAGTACATTTTCCCTCTCAATGGCGACTCTGTCCGAAGCAAGATCAACATTTTCCATGGTCGTATCAAGTTCTTCTTTTTGTTTTGCCATGCTTGACAGCAGTCTACCTGACTGGATCGTTCTTCTCAGGAGCATTTTGCTTTTGATTGCTACTTGGGCTGCCATCTGATCAAGGACCGCAAGTGTGGTCTTGATGGCGAGCAACCTTTTCTGCATGCTTTCCTCGTTGCCCTCTAATTCGAGAGCCTTCTTGTCAATGTTTTCACGTTTCCTCTCAGTCACCTCCTCGACATTGGCCTTCGCCGCTCGTATCAAGTGACCTTCGCATAATTTCAGCGCCGCTTGCTGTTTTTCCAGCTGGTGTTTCTCAGTGACTAGTCTTGTTCTGTCTTCTTCAGTAGCATTTTTCTTTGAAAGTATCCGTTTCCTCTCATTCATGAGTCTTTCTGTAGCGGCATCGACCACTTTTTGCTTCTCCTCAAGTTGTTTTCTTTGTTTGACCATACTTGGCAGGAGACCATCTTGCCGGCCCCTCTCTGTTTGCAAGGGTTTGTTTTGACGACTTATTTGGTCCGTCACTTGATCAAGGTCTGCAAGTGTCTTCCTCAGAGCGAGTGTCATTTTCTCCAGGCCTTCCTTTTTCGATTCTAAAAGAAGTGCTTTCTTGAATATGTTTTGAAGGCTGTTCTCATTCGCCTTCTGTAGATTGGACTTGGCTCCCTCTAGTGGATTTATTTTCGCTCTGAAGTGATCTTGACACACTGTGAGCTCAGACCGCAGTTGTTCTGTTCTCTCCTTCTCAAGGGCCAGACTTTCTCTATCGACCTTTAAATTATTCTGAATTGAAAGTAACTCTTCCCTCTCCTTGATGATTCTCTCCATAGCAGAATCAACATCTTCTCTCTTCTCAAAAATGTCTTGTTTTTGTTTCACCATGATGGACAGCAGGCGATTCAACTGGATCCTTCCTCTCAGCAACAGTGTGCTTTTCACTGCTACTTGAGCTGTCATCCGATCAAGGTCGACAAGTGTGTTCTGGACGGCGAGCGGTATTTTCTCGATGCCTTCCTTTCTGGATGCCTTCCTTTCTGGATTCTAATTTGAGTGCTCTTTTGGTCACGTTTTCAAGTTTCTTCTCATTCACCTCCTGGAAATTGGCCTTGATGGTTTTGAGTAATGGAATATTAGTGAGTAAGTGATCTTCCCATACTTTCAGCTCCGCCTGCTGCTGTCCCATCCGGTGTTTCTCGATGGCAAGTCTTCTTCTGTCTTCCTCAATAGTATGTTTCTTTGAAAGTATCAGTTTCCTCTCATCAAGGAGTCTTTCTGTCCCGGCATCAACAACCTTTTGCTTCTCCTCAAGTTCTTTTCTTTGTTTGACCATACTTGCCAGCAGACCATCTTGCCGGCTCCTTTCTCTTTGCAACAGTCTGTTTCGACTTGTTATTTGGTCTGTCTCTTGGTCGAGGTCGGCAAGCGTCTTCTTCAAGGCAAGTGACGTGTTCTTTTCGCCTTCCTGATTTGTTTCTAAATTCAGTCCTTTCTTGAACATGTTTTCAAGTCTGTTTTCGTTCGCCTTCCGTAGAATGGACCTTGCCTTTTCCAGTAATTGTCTGTTAGTTACGATATGATCTTCGCACACTTTGAGCTCAGACCGCAGTTGTTCTGTTTTCTCCTTCTCTGTTGTCAGACTTTCTCTATCGACCTCTAAGTTATTCTGAATTGAAAGTAAATGTTCCCTCTCCTTGATGATTCTCTCCATTTCAGAATCAGCTTCTTCTGTCTTCTCAAACATTTCTTCTTTGTGTTTCACCAGGATCGACAGCAGACGACTCAACTGGTCCCTGTGTCTCAGTAGCAATTTGTCTCTAGGTGACACTTGATCTTTCATCTGATCCAAGTCCGCAAGTGTATTCGTCAAGGAAAGTGATATTTTCTGCATCACTTCCTTGTTGGCTTCTAATTTGAGCGTATTTTTGTGAGTGCTGTCAATTTTCTTCTTAGTCACCAGCTGTAGACCAGCCTTTACGGTTTCGGTGGATTGTATTTTAGTCGTGAAGTGATCTTGCAAAACTTTGAGCTCAGACCGCAATTTATCCAGCTTGTCCTTCTCAGTTGTTTGTCTTTGCCTCTCCACATCATTAGTCTTCACCATTGAACGTATTTCTTCCCTCTCAATGCTGACTCTGCCCGAAGCAAGATCAACATCTTTGCCGATCTTCTCAAGTTCTTGTTTTTGGTTCAGCGTACTTGACAGCAGACTACCCAACTGGATCCTTCCACTCAGCAGCAGTTTCCTTTTCACTGCTACTTGGTCCGTCATCTGATCAAGGGCTGCAAGCATGCCCTTCAAGGCTAAAGTCATTTTGGGCACACTTTGCTTGTTTGCATCTAATTTGATGACTGTCTTGTCATTGTTTGTAACACTCTTTGCATTCAAACCTTGGAGATTGGCCTTCACCATTTCCAGTGACTGTATATTCGTCATGAAGTGGTCTTCCCAGCGTTTCAAGTCAGACCGCAGTTGTTCCATCTTGTCCTTCTCAATTGTTAGTCTTTTCTCATCTACATCGATACTATCCTCTAATAAAAGTACATTTTCCCTCTCAATGGCGACTCTGTCCGAAGCAAGATCAACATTTTCCATGGTCGTATCAAGTTCTTCTTTTTGTTTTGCCATGCTTGACAGCAGTCTACCTGACTGGATCGTTCTTCTCAGGAGCATTTTGCTTTTGATTGCTACTTGGGCTGCCATCTGATCAAGGACCGCAAGTGTGGTCTTGATGGCGAGCAACCTTTTCTGCATGCTTTCCTCGTTGCCCTCTAATTCGAGAGCCTTCTTGTCAATGTTTTCACGTTTCCTCTCAGTCACCTCCTCGACATTGGCCTTCGCCGCTCGTATCAAGTGACCTTCGCATAATTTCAGCGCCGCTTGCTGTTTTTCCAGCTGGTGTTTCTCAGTGACTAGTCTTGTTCTGTCTTCTTCAGTAGCATTTTTCTTTGAAAGTATCCGTTTCCTCTCATTCATGAGTCTTTCTGTAGCGGCATCGACCACTTTTTGCTTCTCCTCAAGTTGTTTTCTTTGTTTGACCATACTTGGCAGGAGACCATCTTGCCGGCCCCTCTCTGTTTGCAAGGGTTTGTTTTGACGACTTATTTGGTCCGTCACTTGATCAAGGTCTGCAAGTGTCTTCCTCAGAGCGAGTGTCATTTTCTCCAGGCCTTCCTTTTTCGATTCTAAAAGAAGTGCTTTCTTGAATATGTTTTGAAGGCTGTTCTCATTCGCCTTCTGTAGATTGGACTTGGCTCCCTCTAGTGGATTTATTTTCGCTCTGAAGTGATCTTGACACACTGTGAGCTCAGACCGCAGTTGTTCTGTTCTCTCCTTCTCAAGGGCCAGACTTTCTCTATCGACCTTTAAATTATTCTGAATTGAAAGTAACTCTTCCCTCTCCTTGATGATTCTCTCCATAGCAGAATCAACATCTTCTCTCTTCTCAAAAATGTCTTGTTTTTGTTTCACCATGATGGACAGCAGGCGATTCAACTGGATCCTTCCTCTCAGCAACAGTGTGCTTTTCACTGCTACTTGAGCTGTCATCCGATCAAGGTCGACAAGTGTGTTCTGGACGGCGAGCGGTATTTTCTCGATGCCTTCCTTTCTGGATTCTAATTTGAGTGCTCTTTTGGTCACGTTTTCAAGTTTCTTCTCATTCACCTCCTGGAAATTGGCCTTGATGGTTTTGAGTAATGGAATATTAGTGAGTAAGTGATCTTCCCATACTTTCAGCTCCGCCTGCTGCTGTCCCATCCGGTGTTTCTCGATGGCAAGTCTTCTTCTGTCTTCCTCAATAGTATGTTTCTTTGAAAGTATCAGTTTCCTCTCATCAAGGAGTCTTTCTGTCCCGGCATCAACAACGTTTTGCTTCTCCTCAAGTTCTTTTCTTTGTTTGACCATACTTGCCAGCAGACCATCTTGCCGGCTCCGTTCTCTTTGCAACAGTCTGTTTCGACTTATTTGGTCTGTCTCTTGGTCGAGGTCGGCAAGCGTCTTCTTCAAGGCAAGTGACGTGTTCTTTTCGCCTTCCTGATTTGTTTCTAAATTCAGTCCTTTCTTGAACATGTTTTCAAGTCTGTTTTCGTTCGCCTTCCGTAGAATGGACCTTGCCTTTTCCAGTAATTGTCTGTTAGTTACGATATGATCTTCGCACACTTTGAGCTCAGACCGCAGTTGTTCTGTTTTCTCCTTCTCTGTTGTCAGACTTTCTCTATCGACCTCTAAGTTATTCTGAATTGAAAGTAAATGTTCCCTCTCCTTGATGATTCTCTCCATTTCAGAATCAGCTTCTTCTGTCTTCTCAAACATTTCTTCTTTGTGTTTCACCAGGATCGACAGCAGACGACTCAACTGGTCCCTGTGTCTCAGTAGCAATTTGTCTCTAGGTGACACTTGATCTTTCATCTGATCCAAGTCCGCAAGTGTATTCGTCAAGGAAAGTGATATTTTCTGCATCACTTCCTTGTTGGCTTCTAATTTGAGCGTATTTTTGTGAGTGCTGTCAATTTTCTTCTTAGTCACCAGCTGTAGACCAGCCTTTACGGTTTCGGTGGGTTGTATTTTAGTCGTGAAGTGATCTTGCAAAACTTTGAGCTCAGACCGCAATTTATCCAGCTTGTCCTTCTCAGTTGTTTGTCTTTGCCTCTCCACATCATTAGTCTTCACCATTGAACGTATTTCTTCCCTCTCAATGCTGACTCTGCCCGAAGCAAGATCAACATCTTTGCCGATCTTCTCAAGTTCTTGTTTTTGGTTCAGCGTACTTGACAGCAGACTACCCAACTGGATCCTTCCACTCAGCAGCAGTTTCCTTTTCACTGCTACTTGGTCCGTCATCTGATCAAGGGCTGCAAGCATGCCCTTCAAGGCTAAAGTCATTTTGGGCACACTTTGCTTGTTTGCATCTAATTTGATGACTGTCTTGTCATTGTTTGTAACACTCTTTGCATTCAAACCTTGGAGATTGGCCTTCACCATTTCCAGTGACTGTATATTCGTCATGAAGTGGTCTTCCCAGCGTTTCAAGTCAGACCGCAGTTGTTCCATCTTGTCCTTCTCAATTGTTAGTCTTTTCTCATCTACATCGATACTATCCTCTAATAAAAGTACATTTTCCCTCTCAATGGCGACTCTGTCCGAAGCAAGATCAACATTTTCCATGGTCGTATCAAGTTCTTCTTTTTGTTTTGCCATGCTTGACAGCAGTCTACCTGACTGGATCGTTCTTCTCAGGAGCATTTTGCTTTTGATTGCTACTTGGGCTGCCATCTGATCAAGGACCGCAAGTGTGGTCTTGATGGCGAGCAACCTTTTCTGCATGCTTTCCTCGTTGCCCTCTAATTCGAGAGCCTTCTTGTCAATGTTTTCACGTTTCCTCTCAGTCACCTCCTCGACATTGGCCTTCGCCGCTCGTATCAAGTGACCTTCGCATAATTTCAGCGCCGCTTGCTGTTTTTCCAGCTGGTGTTTCTCAGTGACTAGTCTTGTTCTGTCTTCTTCAGTAGCATTTTTCTTTGAAAGTATCCGTTTCCTCTCATTCATGAGTCTTTCTGTAGCGGCATCGACCACTTTTTGCTTCTCCTCAAGTTGTTTTCTTTGTTTGACCATACTTGGCAGGAGACCATCTTGCCGGCCCCTCTCTGTTTGCAAGGGTTTGTTTTGACGACTTATTTGGTCCGTCACTTGATCAAGGTCTGCAAGTGTCTTCCTCAGAGCGAGTGTCATTTTCTCCAGGCCTTCCTTTTTCGATTCTAAAAGAAGTGCTTTCTTGAATATGTTTTGAAGGCTGTTCTCATTCGCCTTCTGTAGATTGGACTTGGCTCCCTCTAGTGGATTTATTTTCGCTCTGAAGTGATCTTGACACACTGTGAGCTCAGACCGCAGTTGTTCTGTTCTCTCCTTCTCAAGGGCCAGACTTTCTCTATCGACCTTTAAATTATTCTGAATTGAAAGTAACTCTTCCCTCTCCTTGATGATTCTCTCCATAGCAGAATCAACATCTTCTCTCTTCTCAAAAATGTCTTGTTTTTGTTTCACCATGATGGACAGCAGGCGATTCAACTGGATCCTTCCTCTCAGCAACAGTGTGCTTTTCACTGCTACTTGAGCTGTCATCCGATCAAGGTCGACAAGTGTGTTCTGGACGGCGAGCGGTATTTTCTCGATGCCTTCCTTTCTGGATTCTAATTTGAGTGCTCTTTTGGTCACGTTTTCAAGTTTCTTCTCATTCACCTCCTGGAAATTGGCCTTGATGGTTTTGAGTAATGGAATATTAGTGAGTAAGTGATCTTCCCATACTTTCAGCTCCGCCTGCTGCTGTCCCATCCGGTGTTTCTCGATGGCAAGTCTTCTTCTGTCTTCCTCAATAGTATGTTTCTTTGAAAGTATCAGTTTCCTCTCATCAAGGAGTCTTTCTGTCCCGGCATCAACAACGTTTTGCTTCTCCTCAAGTTCTTTTCTTTGTTTGACCATACTTGCCAGCAGACCATCTTGCCGGCTCCGTTCTCTTTGCAACAGTCTGTTTCGACTTATTTGGTCTGTCTCTTGGTCGAGGTCGGCAAGCGTCTTCTTCAAGGCAAGTGACGTGTTCTTTTCGCCTTCCTGATTTGTTTCTAAATTCAGTCCTTTCTTGAACATGTTTTCAAGTCTGTTTTCGTTCGCCTTCCGTAGAATGGACCTTGCCTTTTCCAGTAATTGTCTGTTAGTTACGATATGATCTTCGCACACTTTGAGCTCAGACCGCAGTTGTTCTGTTTTCTCCTTCTCTGTTGTCAGACTTTCTCTATCGACCTCTAAGTTATTCTGAATTGAAAGTAAATGTTCCCTCTCCTTGATGATTCTCTCCATTTCAGAATCAGCTTCTTCTGTCTTCTCAAACATTTCTTCTTTGTGTTTCACCAGGATCGACAGCAGACGACTCAACTGGTCCCTGTGTCTCAGTAGCAATTTGTCTCTAGGTGACACTTGATCTTTCATCTGATCCAAGTCCGCAAGTGTATTCGTCAAGGAAAGTGATATTTTCTGCATCACTTCCTTGTTGGCTTCTAATTTGAGCGTATTTTTGTGAGTGCTGTCAATTTTCTTCTTAGTCACCAGCTGTAGACCAGCCTTTACGGTTTCGGTGGGTTGTATTTTAGTCGTGAAGTGATCTTGCAAAACTTTGAGCTCAGACCGCAATTTATCCAGCTTGTCCTTCTCAGTTGTTTGTCTTTGCCTCTCCACATCATTAGTCTTCACCATTGAACGTATTTCTTCCCTCTCAATGCTGACTCTGCCCGAAGCAAGATCAACATCTTTGCCGATCTTCTCAAGTTCTTGTTTTTGGTTCAGCGTACTTGACAGCAGACTACCCAACTGGATCCTTCCACTCAGCAGCAGTTTCCTTTTCACTGCTACTTGGTCCGTCATCTGATCAAGGGCTGCAAGCATGCCCTTCAAGGCTAAAGTCATTTTGGGCACACTTTGCTTGTTTGCATCTAATTTGATGACTGTCTTGTCATTGTTTGTAACACTCTTTGCATTCAAACCTTGGAGATTGGCCTTCACCATTTCCAGTGACTGTATATTCGTCATGAAGTGGTCTTCCCAGCGTTTCAAGTCAGACCGCAGTTGTTCCATCTTGTCCTTCTCAATTGTTAGTCTTTTCTCATCTACATCGATACTATCCTCTAATAAAAGTACATTTTCCCTCTCAATGGCGACTCTGTCCGAAGCAAGATCAACATTTTCCATGGTCGTATCAAGTTCTTCTTTTTGTTTTGCCATGCTTGACAGCAGTCTACCTGACTGGATCGTTCTTCTCAGGAGCATTTTGCTTTTGATTGCTACTTGGGCTGCCATCTGATCAAGGACCGCAAGTGTGGTCTTGATGGCGAGCAACCTTTTCTGCATGCTTTCCTCGTTGCCCTCTAATTCGAGAGCCTTCTTGTCAATGTTTTCACGTTTCCTCTCAGTCACCTCCTCGACATTGGCCTTCGCCGCTCGTATCAAGTGACCTTCGCATAATTTCAGCGCCGCTTGCTGTTTTTCCAGCTGGTGTTTCTCAGTGACTAGTCTTGTTCTGTCTTCTTCAGTAGCATTTTTCTTTGAAAGTATCCGTTTCCTCTCATTCATGAGTCTTTCTGTAGCGGCATCGACCACTTTTTGCTTCTCCTCAAGTTGTTTTCTTTGTTTGACCATACTTGGCAGGAGACCATCTTGCCGGCCCCTCTCTGTTTGCAAGGGTTTGTTTTGACGACTTATTTGGTCCGTCACTTGATCAAGGTCTGCAAGTGTCTTCCTCAGAGCGAGTGTCATTTTCTCCAGGCCTTCCTTTTTCGATTCTAAAAGAAGTGCTTTCTTGAATATGTTTTGAAGGCTGTTCTCATTCGCCTTCTGTAGATTGGACTTGGCTCCCTCTAGTGGATTTATTTTCGCTCTGAAGTGATCTTGACACACTGTGAGCTCAGACCGCAGTTGTTCTGTTCTCTCCTTCTCAAGGGCCAGACTTTCTCTATCGACCTTTAAATTATTCTGAATTGAAAGTAACTCTTCCCTCTCCTTGATGATTCTCTCCATAGCAGAATCAACATCTTCTCTCTTCTCAAAAATGTCTTGTTTTTGTTTCACCATGATGGACAGCAGGCGATTCAACTGGATCCTTCCTCTCAGCAACAGTGTGCTTTTCACTGCTACTTGAGCTGTCATCCGATCAAGGTCGACAAGTGTGTTCTGGACGGCGAGCGGTATTTTCTCGATGCCTTCCTTTCTGGATTCTAATTTGAGTGCTCTTTTGGTCACGTTTTCAAGTTTCTTCTCATTCACCTCCTGGAAATTGGCCTTGATGGTTTTGAGTAATGGAATATTAGTGAGTAAGTGATCTTCCCATACTTTCAGCTCCGCCTGCTGCTGTCCCATCCGGTGTTTCTCGATGGCAAGTCTTCTTCTGTCTTCCTCAATAGTATGTTTCTTTGAAAGTATCAGTTTCCTCTCATCAAGGAGTCTTTCTGTCCCGGCATCAACAACGTTTTGCTTCTCCTCAAGTTCTTTTCTTTGTTTGACCATACTTGCCAGCAGACCATCTTGCCGGCTCCGTTCTCTTTGCAACAGTCTGTTTCGACTTATTTGGTCTGTCTCTTGGTCGAGGTCGGCAAGCGTCTTCTTCAAGGCAAGTGACGTGTTCTTTTCGCCTTCCTGATTTGTTTCTAAATTCAGTCCTTTCTTGAACATGTTTTCAAGTCTGTTTTCGTTCGCCTTCCGTAGAATGGACCTTGCCTTTTCCAGTAATTGTCTGTTAGTTACGATATGATCTTCGCACACTTTGAGCTCAGACCGCAGTTGTTCTGTTTTCTCCTTCTCTGTTGTCAGACTTTCTCTATCGACCTCTAAGTTATTCTGAATTGAAAGTAAATGTTCCCTCTCCTTGATGATTCTCTCCATTTCAGAATCAGCTTCTTCTGTCTTCTCAAACATTTCTTCTTTGTGTTTCACCAGGATCGACAGCAGACGACTCAACTGGTCCCTGTGTCTCAGTAGCAATTTGTCTCTAGGTGACACTTGATCTTTCATCTGATCCAAGTCCGCAAGTGTATTCGTCAAGGAAAGTGATATTTTCTGCATCACTTCCTTGTTGGCTTCTAATTTGAGCGTATTTTTGTGAGTGCTGTCAATTTTCTTCTTAGTCACCAGCTGTAGACCAGCCTTTACGGTTTCGGTGGGTTGTATTTTAGTCGTGAAGTGATCTTGCAAAACTTTGAGCTCAGACCGCAATTTATCCAGCTTGTCCTTCTCAGTTGTTTGTCTTTGCCTCTCCACATCATTAGTCTTCACCATTGAACGTATTTCTTCCCTCTCAATGCTGACTCTGCCCGAAGCAAGATCAACATCTTTGCCGATCTTCTCAAGTTCTTGTTTTTGGTTCAGCGTACTTGACAGCAGACTACCCAACTGGATCCTTCCACTCAGCAGCAGTTTCCTTTTCACTGCTACTTGGTCCGTCATCTGATCAAGGGCTGCAAGCATGCCCTTCAAGGCTAAAGTCATTTTGGGCACACTTTGCTTGTTTGCATCTAATTTGATGACTGTCTTGTCATTGTTTGTAACACTCTTTGCATTCAAACCTTGGAGATTGGCCTTCACCATTTCCAGTGACTGTATATTCGTCATGAAGTGGTCTTCCCAGCGTTTCAAGTCAGACCGCAGTTGTTCCATCTTGTCCTTCTCAATTGTTAGTCTTTTCTCATCTACATCGATACTATCCTCTAATAAAAGTACATTTTCCCTCTCAATGGCGACTCTGTCCGAAGCAAGATCAACATTTTCCATGGTCGTATCAAGTTCTTCTTTTTGTTTTGCCATGCTTGACAGCAGTCTACCTGACTGGATCGTTCTTCTCAGGAGCATTTTGCTTTTGATTGCTACTTGGGCTGCCATCTGATCAAGGACCGCAAGTGTGGTCTTGATGGCGAGCAACCTTTTCTGCATGCTTTCCTCGTTGCCCTCTAATTCGAGAGCCTTCTTGTCAATGTTTTCACGTTTCCTCTCAGTCACCTCCTCGACATTGGCCTTCGCCGCTCGTATCAAGTGACCTTCGCATAATTTCAGCGCCGCTTGCTGTTTTTCCAGCTGGTGTTTCTCAGTGACTAGTCTTGTTCTGTCTTCTTCAGTAGCATTTTTCTTTGAAAGTATCCGTTTCCTCTCATTCATGAGTCTTTCTGTAGCGGCATCGACCACTTTTTGCTTCTCCTCAAGTTGTTTTCTTTGTTTGACCATACTTGGCAGGAGACCATCTTGCCGGCCCCTCTCTGTTTGCAAGGGTTTGTTTTGACGACTTATTTGGTCCGTCACTTGATCAAGGTCTGCAAGTGTCTTCCTCAGAGCGAGTGTCATTTTCTCCAGGCCTTCCTTTTTCGATTCTAAAAGAAGTGCTTTCTTGAATATGTTTTGAAGGCTGTTCTCATTCGCCTTCTGTAGATTGGACTTGGCTCCCTCTAGTGGATTTATTTTCGCTCTGAAGTGATCTTGACACACTGTGAGCTCAGACCGCAGTTGTTCTGTTCTCTCCTTCTCAAGGGCCAGACTTTCTCTATCGACCTTTAAATTATTCTGAATTGAAAGTAACTCTTCCCTCTCCTTGATGATTCTCTCCATAGCAGAATCAACATCTTCTCTCTTCTCAAAAATGTCTTGTTTTTGTTTCACCATGATGGACAGCAGGCGATTCAACTGGATCCTTCCTCTCAGCAACAGTGTGCTTTTCACTGCTACTTGAGCTGTCATCCGATCAAGGTCGACAAGTGTGTTCTGGACGGCGAGGGGTATTTTCTCGATGCCTTCCTTTCTGGATTCTAATTTGAGTGCTCTTTTGGTCACGTTTTCAAGTTTCTTCTCATTCACCTCCTGGAAATTGGCCTTGATGGTTTTGAGTAATGGAATATTAGTGAGTAAGTGATCTTCCCATACTTTCAGCTCCGCCTGCTGCTGTCCCATCCGGTGTTTCTCGATGGCAAGTCTTCTTCTGTCTTCCTCAATAGTATGTTTCTTTGAAAGTATCAGTTTCCTCTCATCAAGGAGTCTTTCTGTCCCGGCATCAACAACGTTTTGCTTCTCCTCAAGTTCTTTTCTTTGTTTGACCATACTTGCCAGCAGACCATCTTGCCGGCTCCGTTCTCTTTGCAACAGTCTGTTTCGACTTATTTGGTCTGTCTCTTGGTCGAGGTCGGCAAGCGTCTTCTTCAAGGCAAGTGACGTGTTCTTTTCGCCTTCCTGATTTGTTTCTAAATTCAGTCCTTTCTTGAACATGTTTTCAAGTCTGTTTTCGTTCGCCTTCCGTAGAATGGACCTTGCCTTTTCCAGTAATTGTCTGTTAGTTACGATATGATCTTCGCACACTTTGAGCTCAGACCGCAGTTGTTCTGTTTTCTCCTTCTCTGTTGTCAGACTTTCTCTATCGACCTCTAAGTTATTCTGAATTGAAAGTAAATGTTCCCTCTCCTTGATGATTCTCTCCATTTCAGAATCAGCTTCTTCTGTCTTCTCAAACATTTCTTCTTTGTGTTTCACCAGGATCGACAGCAGACGACTCAACTGGTCCCTGTGTCTCAGTAGCAATTTGTCTCTAGGTGACACTTGATCTTTCATCTGATCCAAGTCCGCAAGTGTATTCGTCAAGGAAAGTGATATTTTCTGCATCACTTCCTTGTTGGCTTCTAATTTGAGCGTATTTTTGTGAGTGCTGTCAATTTTCTTCTTAGTCACCAGCTGTAGACCAGCCTTTACGGTTTCGGTGGGTTGTATTTTAGTCGTGAAGTGATCTTGCAAAACTTTGAGCTCAGACCGCAATTTATCCAGCTTGTCCTTCTCAGTTGTTTGTCTTTGCCTCTCCACATCATTAGTCTTCACCATTGAACGTATTTCTTCCCTCTCAATGCTGACTCTGCCCGAAGCAAGATCAACATCTTTGCCGATCTTCTCAAGTTCTTGTTTTTGGTTCAGCGTACTTGACAGCAGACTACCCAACTGGATCCTTCCACTCAGCAGCAGTTTCCTTTTCACTGCTACTTGGTCCGTCATCTGATCAAGGGCTGCAAGCATGCCCTTCAAGGCTAAAGTCATTTTGGGCACACTTTGCTTGTTTGCATCTAATTTGATGACTGTCTTGTCATTGTTTGTAACACTCTTTGCATTCAAACCTTGGAGATTGGCCTTCACCATTTCCAGTGACTGTATATTCGTCATGAAGTGGTCTTCCCAGCGTTTCAAGTCAGACCGCAGTTGTTCCATCTTGTCCTTCTCAATTGTTAGTCTTTTCTCATCTACATCGATACTATCCTCTAATAAAAGTACATTTTCCCTCTCAATGGCGACTCTGTCCGAAGCAAGATCAACATTTTCCATGGTCGTATCAAGTTCTTCTTTTTGTTTTGCCATGCTTGACAGCAGTCTACCTGACTGGATCGTTCTTCTCAGGAGCATTTTGCTTTTGATTGCTACTTGGGCTGCCATCTGATCAAGGACCGCAAGTGTGGTCTTGATGGCGAGCAACCTTTTCTGCATGCTTTCCTCGTTGCCCTCTAATTCGAGAGCCTTCTTGTCAATGTTTTCACGTTTCCTCTCAGTCACCTCCTCGACATTGGCCTTCGCCGCTCGTATCAAGTGACCTTCGCATAATTTCAGCGCCGCTTGCTGTTTTTCCAGCTGGTGTTTCTCAGTGACTAGTCTTGTTCTGTCTTCTTCAGTAGCATTTTTCTTTGAAAGTATCCGTTTCCTCTCATTCATGAGTCTTTCTGTAGCGGCATCGACCACTTTTTGCTTCTCCTCAAGTTGTTTTCTTTGTTTGACCATACTTGGCAGGAGACCATCTTGCCGGCCCCTCTCTGTTTGCAAGGGTTTGTTTTGACGACTTATTTGGTCCGTCACTTGATCAAGGTCTGCAAGTGTCTTCCTCAGAGCGAGTGTCATTTTCTCCAGGCCTTCCTTTTTCGATTCTAAAAGAAGTGCTTTCTTGAATATGTTTTGAAGGCTGTTCTCATTCGCCTTCTGTAGATTGGACTTGGCTCCCTCTAGTGGATTTATTTTCGCTCTGAAGTGATCTTGACACACTGTGAGCTCAGACCGCAGTTGTTCTGTTCTCTCCTTCTCAAGGGCCAGACTTTCTCTATCGACCTTTAAATTATTCTGAATTGAAAGTAACTCTTCCCTCTCCTTGATGATTCTCTCCATAGCAGAATCAACATCTTCTCTCTTCTCAAAAATGTCTTGTTTTTGTTTCACCATGATGGACAGCAGGCGATTCAACTGGATCCTTCCTCTCAGCAACAGTGTGCTTTTCACTGCTACTTGAGCTGTCATCCGATCAAGGTCGACAAGTGTGTTCTGGACGGCGAGCGGTATTTTCTCGATGCCTTCCTTTCTGGATTCTAATTTGAGTGCTCTTTTGGTCACGTTTTCAAGTTTCTTCTCATTCACCTCCTGGAAATTGGCCTTGATGGTTTTGAGTAATGGAATATTAGTGAGTAAGTGATCTTCCCATACTTTCAGCTCCGCCTGCTGCTGTCCCATCCGGTGTTTCTCGATGGCAAGTCTTCTTCTGTCTTCCTCAATAGTATGTTTCTTTGAAAGTATCAGTTTCCTCTCATCAAGGAGTCTTTCTGTCCCGGCATCAACAACGTTTTGCTTCTCCTCAAGTTCTTTTCTTTGTTTGACCATACTTGCCAGCAGACCATCTTGCCGGCTCCGTTCTCTTTGCAACAGTCTGTTTCGACTTATTTGGTCTGTCTCTTGGTCGAGGTCGGCAAGCGTCTTCTTCAAGGCAAGTGACGTGTTCTTTTCGCCTTCCTGATTTGTTTCTAAATTCAGTCCTTTCTTGAACATGTTTTCAAGTCTGTTTTCGTTCGCCTTCCGTAGAATGGACCTTGCCTTTTCCAGTAATTGTCTGTTAGTTACGATATGATCTTCGCACACTTTGAGCTCAGACCGCAGTTGTTCTGTTTTCTCCTTCTCTGTTGTCAGACTTTCTCTATCGACCTCTAAGTTATTCTGAATTGAAAGTAAATGTTCCCTCTCCTTGATGATTCTCTCCATTTCAGAATCAGCTTCTTCTGTCTTCTCAAACATTTCTTCTTTGTGTTTCACCAGGATCGACAGCAGACGACTCAACTGGTCCCTGTGTCTCAGTAGCAATTTGTCTCTAGGTGACACTTGATCTTTCATCTGATCCAAGTCCGCAAGTGTATTCGTCAAGGAAAGTGATATTTTCTGCATCACTTCCTTGTTGGCTTCTAATTTGAGCGTATTTTTGTGAGTGCTGTCAATTTTCTTCTTAGTCACCAGCTGTAGACCAGCCTTTACGGTTTCGGTGGGTTGTATTTTAGTCGTGAAGTGATCTTGCAAAACTTTGAGCTCAGACCGCAATTTATCCAGCTTGTCCTTCTCAGTTGTTTGTCTTTGCCTCTCCACATCATTAGTCTTCACCATTGAACGTATTTCTTCCCTCTCAATGCTGACTCTGCCCGAAGCAAGATCAACATCTTTGCCGATCTTCTCAAGTTCTTGTTTTTGGTTCAGCGTACTTGACAGCAGACTACCCAACTGGATCCTTCCACTCAGCAGCAGTTTCCTTTTCACTGCTACTTGGTCCGTCATCTGATCAAGGGCTGCAAGCATGCCCTTCAAGGCTAAAGTCATTTTGGGCACACTTTGCTTGTTTGCATCTAATTTGATGACTGTCTTGTCATTGTTTGTAACACTCTTTGCATTCAAACCTTGGAGATTGGCCTTCACCATTTCCAGTGACTGTATATTCGTCATGAAGTGGTCTTCCCAGCGTTTCAAGTCAGACCGCAGTTGTTCCATCTTGTCCTTCTCAATTGTTAGTCTTTTCTCATCTACATCGATACTATCCTCTAATAAAAGTACATTTTCCCTCTCAATGGCGACTCTGTCCGAAGCAAGATCAACATTTTCCATGGTCGTATCAAGTTCTTCTTTTTGTTTTGCCATGCTTGACAGCAGTCTACCTGACTGGATCGTTCTTCTCAGGAGCATTTTGCTTTTGATTGCTACTTGGGCTGCCATCTGATCAAGGACCGCAAGTGTGGTCTTGATGGCGAGCAACCTTTTCTGCATGCTTTCCTCGTTGCCCTCTAATTCGAGAGCCTTCTTGTCAATGTTTTCACGTTTCCTCTCAGTCACCTCCTCGACATTGGCCTTCGCCGCTCGTATCAAGTGACCTTCGCATAATTTCAGCGCCGCTTGCTGTTTTTCCAGCTGGTGTTTCTCAGTGACTAGTCTTGTTCTGTCTTCTTCAGTAGCATTTTTCTTTGAAAGTATCCGTTTCCTCTCATTCATGAGTCTTTCTGTAGCGGCATCGACCACTTTTTGCTTCTCCTCAAGTTGTTTTCTTTGTTTGACCATACTTGGCAGGAGACCATCTTGCCGGCCCCTCTCTGTTTGCAAGGGTTTGTTTTGACGACTTATTTGGTCCGTCACTTGATCAAGGTCTGCAAGTGTCTTCCTCAGAGCGAGTGTCATTTTCTCCAGGCCTTCTTTTTCGATTCTAAAAGAAGTGCTTTCTTGAATATGTTTTGAAGGCTGTTCTCATTCGCCTTCTGTAGATTGGACTTGGCTCCCTCTAGTGGATTTATTTTCGCTCTGAAGTGATCTTGACACACTGTGAGCTCAGACCGCAGTTGTTCTGTTCTCTCCTTCTCAAGGGCCAGACTTTCTCTATCGACCTTTAAATTATTCTGAATTGAAAGTAACTCTTCCCTCTCCTTGATGATTCTCTCCATAGCAGAATCAACATCTTCTCTCTTCTCAAAAATGTCTTGTTTTTGTTTCACCATGATGGACAGCAGGCGATTCAACTGGATCCTTCCTCTCAGCAACAGTGTGCTTTTCACTGCTACTTGAGCTGTCATCCGATCAAGGTCGACAAGTGTGTTCTGGACGGCGAGGGGTATTTTCTCGATGCCTTCCTTTCTGGATTCTAATTTGAGTGCTCTTTTGGTCACGTTTTCAAGTTTCTTCTCATTCACCTCCTGGAAATTGGCCTTGATGGTTTTGAGTAATGGAATATTAGTGAGTAAGTGATCTTCCCATACTTTCAGCTCCGCCTGCTGCTGTCCCATCCGGTGTTTCTCGATGGCAAGTCTTCTTCTGTCTTCCTCAATAGTATGTTTCTTTGAAAGTATCAGTTTCCTCTCATCAAGGAGTCTTTCTGTCCCGGCATCAACAACCTTTTGCTTCTCCTCAAGTTCTTTTCTTTGTTTGACCATACTTGCCAGCAGACCATCTTGCCGGCTCCGTTCTCTTTGCAACAGTCTGTTTCGACTTATTTGGTCTGTCTCTTGGTCGAGGTCGGCAAGCGTCTTCTTCAAGGCAAGTGACGTGTTCTTTTCGCCTTCCTGATTTGTTTCTAAATTCAGTCCTTTCTTGAACATGTTTTCAAGTCTGTTTTCGTTCGCCTTCCGTAGAATGGACCTTGCCTTTTCCAGTAATTGTCTGTTAGTTACGATATGATCTTCGCACACTTTGAGCTCAGACCGCAGTTGTTCTGTTTTCTCCTTCTCTGTTGTCAGACTTTCTCTATCGACCTCTAAGTTATTCTGAATTGAAAGTAAATGTTCCCTCTCCTTGATGATTCTCTCCATTTCAGAATCAGCTTCTTCTGTCTTCTCAAACATTTCTTCTTTGTGTTTCACCAGGATCGACAGCAGACGACTCAACTGGTCCCTGTGTCTCAGTAGCAATTTGTCTCTAGGTGACACTTGATCTTTCATCTGATCCAAGTCCGCAAGTGTATTCGTCAAGGAAAGTGATATTTTCTGCATCACTTCCTTGTTGGCTTCTAATTTGAGCGTATTTTTGTGAGTGCTGTCAATTTTCTTCTTAGTCACCAGCTGTAGACCAGCCTTTACGGTTTCGGTGGATTGTATTTTAGTCGTGAAGTGATCTTGCAAAACTTTGAGCTCAGACCGCAATTTATCCAGCTTGTCCTTCTCAGTTGTTTGTCTTTGCCTCTCCACATCATTAGTCTTCACCATTGAACGTATTTCTTCCCTCTCAATGCTGACTCTGCCCGAAGCAAGATCAACATCTTTGCCGATCTTCTCAAGTTCTTGTTTTTGGTTCAGCGTACTTGACAGCAGACTACCCAACTGGATCCTTCCACTCAGCAGCAGTTTCCTTTTCACTGCTACTTGGTCCGTCATCTGATCAAGGGCTGCAAGCATGCCCTTCAAGGCTAAAGTCATTTTGGGCACACTTTGCTTGTTTGCATCTATTTTGATGACTGTCTTGTCATTGTTTGTAACACTCTTTGCATTCAAACCTTGGAGATTGGCCTTCACCATTTCCAGTGACTGTTTATTCGTCATGAAGTGGTCTTCCCAGCGTTTCAAGTCAGGCCGCAGTTGTTCCATCTTGTCCTTCTCAATTGTTAGTCTTTTCTCATCTACATCGATACTATCCTCTAATAAAAGTACATTTTCCCTCTCAATGGCGACTCTGTCCGAAGCAAAATCAACATTTTCCATGGTCGTATCAAGTTCTTCTTTTTGTTTTGCCATCCTTGATAGCAGTTTACCCAACTGTGTCCTTCCCATCCTCTGTTGTTGTTTTGTACTTTGTACTTCGTCTCTCATTTGAGCAAGATTTGCCAGTATGTGTTTTAATGCAAGCATCATTTTTTGCATTTCTTCATTAGCTGCTAACATGACAACTCTGTTCGTCATATCTTCAATTTTATTTTCATTCCGCTCTTTGAGACTTTCTATGACTGCTTCAGTTGATGTTATGTCGGTCATAAAGTGAACTCCTCGTACAATCTCCTCAGAGTTAAATTTTTCTATCTCCTTTTGAATTGCAACGATTTTACTTCTGACATTATGCTTCATTGCACGTAGGTTCTGCATCGTGTTGCTTCCTCTGTTCACAGCAGCATCAACCTTTTTTGTATTTATATCGTGTTTGTGCCAAAAATCTTCAACATCCTCTCCATGCTTCTGGATACATTTTTTGAATTTGTTCATTGTTTTCTGTAAGTCTTCTTTTTTAAGCATTACACTGTTGAAAATATTTTGCTCGGTTTTTGAAATAAATTGCATGAAATATTTCATTCGCTCTGTTCTTTGCCGAAGCTGCAGAGTCGAACTCTGAAGGTTGTGTGTCTTTGTACTCATGTCATTAAATAAACCACAGAGAATGTTTTTATTGACTCTGAGCTCACACTTTGTGATTTCCAATTCTTTTGTTGTTTCTTTCAGTAATTCTTTATTTTTCTCCAGAAAAAAAAAATGCCGTTTTATGTCAGCCTTGTATTTGTTCATGTTACACCTTATCAATTCCAGCGCACTTTTTGTTATTTTCTTTAAATCACAAATTTCCTTTCTACTTTTAATTTCTAGCCTTATGTGTTCCACTTCATATTTAATTTTACTTGTGATTTTTGGCTCTCTACCTATGTTTTGATTGATGTCATGAATTGTTTGGTTCAGCCATTCACAGTGCATTCCCGTAATTGTCTGTAATTCCATGCATTTGTGAATCACAGGACACTTGTTTTCACTTTGACTAGAGTCGTTTGTGATCATGGAGGATGTGGCTTCTTCCTGGCCTTTTTTTACATTCCGTTTCAGGATCTCTAAATGATCAATTTCTTTGGTAACCATCTCCAGTTGCCTTTTATGTTCTTTTTGCCACTTTTGTGTCCTCCTTTTGAGTGATTTATTGTCTATTTTTATCTCAGCATCTTTCTTTTTATTTTCTTGCTGTATTCGATTGACTCTTCTTAAAATTTTTAGATTTTCTTTCTGGTTGATCTCCAACTCATTTTTTAACACTTCAATCTCATTGGTTTCTCTTTTCACACTCCTAAGTTTCATTTCAAGTTCTTTTATTTGTGTTTGCGTTTCTTTTCTGATGTCGAGCATTTTCCTGAGGGGGATCATCATCTTTGATTTTTTCATCCTTCCATCAAATATAAGAGTCTTGCTCTCTCTTTGGAACGCAGTGAGACACGCTTTTTGGTTGCATAAATGAACCATCGCATTTTCCAGAATTTTCATTTTCTCACTCATAATTTCCAGCTGTGTGTGGATCATTTGCATGGTGTCACGGAGACCAATGAGGATTTGTGAATTTAACTGTTCTTTACCTGTTTGACCTACTATTTTTTGTACCTTCATCCCTTCTAAATGTTTAATCCTAGGATTGTTGCATGCACAAATTACAACAGTTGAGTCATTGGTCCTGCCTTTACTGTTCTCAGGCAGTTCTTTTTGCTGTTGTTGCAGTTTGAATCTCAGAAGTTCCAATTCATCCCTCTCTTTTATAATTTTTTCGAGTGTTTTGTCAAACTCTTTTACCTTCCTTTTGGCACTCGCTTTCATTAATCCTATTTCGTTTTTCATTTTAAACCAGATTTTTGTTGTTTCCTTCAGTTTTCTTTTGCATTTTCTTAATGCTTGTTCACTTTGCTTTTTACTTTTGACAAGTTCTGTCTTTTGCAAGTGTATTTCCTGTAGCTCTTGTTGAATAATGTGATTTTTATCAAGTTGCTGTTTCTCTCTTCGTATATCCTCCCTTAAACTGTTTACGTTGTACGTTTCTTGCACAGCTCCTACTTGAGTGCCTTCAGGCATCCATGCCTCCTTTTTGGCTCCTTGACATTCCTCTTTGTCATTTTTTTTTCCCAGTGTTGTGGCCTTTCCTATGAGTGATCCAGCTTTAATTCTTGTAGTTGGAGCTCCCTTCAGATCATCGTTTTCATTCTCCACTCCTTCCATTTTGTAGACTGAGTTCGTATCATCAGTTTGTCTTAGTTTTTTATTGGATTTCCAAAGGCTAGCAGTTGTCTGAGGAAACCCGGAAAGGCTTTTCAGGTCTTGTTTCTTATCACTTTGATCTTGATTTTTATTTTGTGGGTTATTTTGTTCTTCCTCTAGATGTTCAGTTTTGGTGAATATATTTTGGAAATGATATTCAGTCTTTGGTCTTTGCAAATTATTTATTTCCACGATCAGTCTATTCATCTCGTGAATCCTCTCCTGCATGTCCTCCATAGAATGTTCTTTGTCTTTCTCTGTTTTTCATCTGTCACCTTGAGTTCACGTGCCTCATTTTCAGCATGTTCCATTTCTCTTATTAATTCAGCCATAAGAATTTCTTGAGTCACTTCCATCTCTGTTTTTTCTGTGTCATCCGATGTAAATGTTTCATCCTTCACTTCTGTGCTTGTTTCATTCTGGCCTTCTTCATACGGTGAAAAGACAGATGTGTTTAGTTTTACTGAAGTCTCTTCATATTTCCATCCGCTGAACTGAGGGTTCTTCAAATTGAGTTTGTCCTTTACAAAAAAGAATATTGTTTTATTATTATTTTTCATCCATGGTTTTGTCAACTGTAAAAACAACATAAGGGGTTTATTTATGACAACAGTTTTACTGATCCAAGTCCACAAGTTAACTACAAGTATTGGATGTTTCCAGCCGACATTCTAAATTAAGAATATTAGGGTTTAAAACAAACAAACAAACAAACAAACAAACAAACACACACAAAAAAAAGCCACCACTCTGGTCAGTTCACCTGAGGCACGGGGCAAGAATATTGGAATGCAGCAGTGAAGAAAGGTAGGGGGCATGGATCATTTTGGCATTTTGAGATGAGAGTATCAAAAATCTTAAAATAAACTAAAAAATGCACAGGTAGTCAGTGGAAGGAGGGCATAGTCAGAGGTGTTGAACTCCTGTTCACTTCTTCCGGCTGATAGGCAGTGGCAGCATTTTGAACCAATTGGAGACCTTTTAAAGAGCACTTGCTGACTCCAAAATTAAGTGTCTTCCAGTAAGTTGTGATGAAGGCATGGACTATAGTTTCAAAATGCTACTATGTCAGAGAAAGGTTCACCTGTGCCAGCTGCTCAGGTGTAAAAAAGGTTGACCTAATTACAATTAACCCACCAATTTGGAACCATTATTAAATAAATGTCTCATTAGAACATCAAACGTGGGACTGTTAGTGTCACAAAATCTGCCAAGGAGCCCAAATTAAACGGTCCGTGTCTGTGTGTGTGTGTAGATGTACGGTAGGCCTGAGGATTTCACGGTAACTATTGTTACCGCTAGCATGTTGTTTCCGTGGTGTCACTTTGACGGTACCGAAAAAATCGTTTAACCATAAAAGTCACCGCACACGAGTTGACTGTACGCGATCAAATCTCTCCTGTGTGATCAACGCGATTTCATTGTGCCTGTATGTGTGTTTGTGGTCTGGTGTGTGAGTGTGTTTCTTCTCATTTACTTTCGTTTTGCTTTCAGTGTTGGGGTCTGGGGGACGGAACAGATAACGTTATGTGCGCATGCGGGTTGCTATTTTAGTTAGCAAACTGAGGAATTGCGCAAAGGAAAGTCTGAGATGGCGGCGAAAAAAAACTCAAAGGTCTACTAATTACGACATTTAAGAAATGGGAATGCCAGTCTGATTTTTCGTATGAATCCTCCAAAGGGCGTATCACTAAACTCACCTGTGATGTATGCACAGAACACGAGAGCGAGATACGACGGGAGGCACGATTACGAGGCAAGTTGGTCATTAGATCTATAGGCTAATTGCTATGAAAAATATTATGAAACAGTATTGGTTATTCATTAATTTACTGGGTGTAGCATGGCAACTTTAGTAATAAAACATTCGTCACAAGGTGTAGTAATGCTAATGCTAACTGTTGGTAGAACTAATGATGACGTGTGGTCTATTCTTTCGTCAAATTGATAGTAGATTACACATGCATCGTCTTGGGAAGACGATGTCAAGCCACATCAATACTAATAATTAATGATTACCAGGAAATTAATATTTGCAGTGTGAAATTGGAAAAAATACTCTGATTTTGTGGTACAGTGAAACTCCTCTACAACGAAATCATGTTTGCGGCAAGAAATTTTTCACAACGGGGTTTTTCACTGTAGCAAATTTTATCTCAGATGTAAACACACACACACACACACACACACACACAAACACACACACAAACGTATGTGTACACGCACACACAATCGTATGTGTACTCTTTATTTTTATTCCAATAGTGCATAAGTATGAGCACACATTTATGTGACACTTCATATCGTGGGTGTAGAAAGAAAAAAAGGGAAAGAAATGGCGAAATTTACGATCAGCATTCACTTTCACTTACATCAATTTCTTGGATAATGTATTTTATTTTGCTTCCTCCGTCTTTCATTTTGATCACTTTTACCCTCTCTTCCAGCGTCAGAGCGCTTCTTGTCTTAGCTGCTTGACATCCAAAGGTCCGTTTTGTAGCCATTTTAGCAATGCAACGTTCATGTTGCATCTGAATCGAACAATAACAGATACTGTACGCCCTGGACCCGGTGGATTTTCTATCAACTATCTCACTGTCTCGACCTCCCGTCGATCGCCACCCAAGACAGCATTGCTCAGCTAATGTCATGCAATGCACTTTTAAACCAGCCACGGGACGCTTCGTAGTCCTCGATGGCCATAGTTCGCGTGATGGAACTCGCCTTCTCTCTCATTAGCGCTCCAGTTTGAGTAAGCTTTTTAGCATGATAACAAGTAAAGCATTCCAGGACACGTTGAATGTCAATGTCGAGCCATAAGCAATTTACTCTGAGCAGCTAATCGGATGCATTCCACGCTATCTTCTACGGCTCAAGCTACATTATCTACACACATAGACAGTGAGGTCCCTCTTGGCCAATCGGAGGCCAGGATGATGCTCGGTAAGCCAATGGCAAGAGCAGCTATGAGTATGTTGCGTTCAGAAAAGTAGGAGCTGTGTAAACCAGTGGTTTACACGGCTTTTGCCGTTTCCGAACGAAGCAGAACAGGTCGCTGTTGGATTAAACTTCGTTGTAGTGAATATCTCGCGAGGCAAGAGCAAAGAAAAAGATTTCGTATAACGCAACAGGGGTTTTTTTCGTCGTATGGGGGGTAGGAGAATGGGAATGGTGTTAATGCATGAAGATTTTTTCACATTAGGGGGTATTTTCGCCCATGTAGGTT
Organism: Hippocampus abdominalis; assembly: GCA_018466805.1. Lineage (NCBI taxonomy): Eukaryota > Metazoa > Chordata > Actinopteri > Syngnathiformes > Syngnathidae > Hippocampus > Hippocampus abdominalis. Next base: position 419,378 of record CM031710.1, read on the forward strand.
TCGTTCTAGAGGAGTTTCACTGTATGCTGTATTCATGATGCCATATGAGTACACCATATTTTGATCCATTTTTTTTTTTTATAAATCTGGAGTACACAGCTGGTGATGTAATGTTCATTGTTAATGGATAGTTTTCAAACATTTACCCTTGAAACATGATACTTTTGAGTTTCAAAATTCTTAATTATGAATATCAGTCAAAATAGAAAAATGGGTTCCCATGATGAACGTTTATGGAACCCAAAATTAGTTACCATGGTTTCCCATTGGGTAAACCGAAAAACGGTTACCGTGAATTTCCGAAGTCCTCGGGCCTACTACTGAATTATTTAAATTTTTGCAGCATTTGTTTATAATTGTATGTATATGTTGTTGTTTGTGTTATTGTCATATGCAAATGAATAAGTAGACCATTTCAGAATTCGAAATTTGGGACTCTCTAAATGCATAATGGGACTCATACTTTTCTGAACAGCGAGTCCCTAGGACTCGCTGGGGGTAAACTGAAATTATCACTTTATATCCATTTTTTGATTTGCTTTATCCTAACAAGGGTCACGGGGCATGCTGGAGCCCATTCCAGCCGTCTTCGGACAGTAGGGTTAGGGGGGGGGGACACACCCTGAACTGGTTGCCAGCCAGTCGCAGGGCACACAGAGACGAACAGCCGTCCGCGCTCACACCTATAGACAATTTAGAGTGTTCCATTAACCAGCCATGCATGTTTTTGGAATGTGGGAGGAAACCGGAGTGCCCAGAGACAACCCACACAGGCACGGGGAGAACACGCAAACTCCACACAGGGAGGCCGGTGCCAGAATCGAAACCTGCACCTCTGCACTGTGAGGCCGACACGCTAACCAGTCAACCACCGGGCCACCCAAGAGAACAATTATCAAACCTAATTCAGGCTAACCATCAAAACCACTGTGAACTATTTAAAACTATTGGTTCTGTACTTAAAGACCCTCAATCTGTTTGCTCAGACTTTACACCTGAAATGTGCAACAGATTCCTGCAGTTTTTCATTGATAAGATTTCTACAGCTCGGACTCTTGTTTCTACATTTGACCTCTCTGTCCATGTTCTGTGTTCAGTTGTGTTAAATTCTTTTGAAGCTGTCTCCTTGACGTTTTTAGAGGGTATGGTTTGCCAGACTAAGCGATCTGGATCCCTTTATTTCTTTCAGGAGTTTCTCCCGAGTATTTGCAAATCGGGCTTGACCATTATCAACAGAAGTCTGTCTTCTGGTCTAGTTCCCCAACAATTTAAAAATGCTGTGGTGCAAACCATGCTAAAGAAACCTGGCCTTGATCAAGATGTACTACCAAATTTTAGGCCAATTTCCAAGCTGCCTTTCATTTTAAAAATATGGAAAAATTGGTGCACATGCAGTTTTCTTTCTTGGATTAACATAACATATTGGAGATATTGCAGTCAGGTTTCAAGATAATAACACAGAGTCAGCCCTGTTACAATTTTTTCATTACATCCTCCTGGCAAATGACACTGGAGACTATGCGTGTCTGGTTTTATTGGATTTAACTGCAGAATTTGATATGGTGGATTACAGTATTCTCATATGCAGCACCTGGTGGGCATTAGCGGCAGTGCACTTGAGTTGTTTCCGGCCTATTTTGGCTGACAGTATTTTTTGTGTTAGCCTTGGTTGCTCTGAGTCATGAACTGCCCCACTGTCATGTGGTGTTCCACGGGGTGCAATTCTGAGGTCTCTGCTGTTTTCATTGTATCAGCTCACTTTGGGTTCCCTCTTAAGGAATGTGGATAACTGTCAGATCTATGCAAAAAAAGACACTTTCTCATTGAGGCCACTTGTATCCTGTCGAAAGGAAACCAATACCTGGTTGGCATTGAATTTCTTGAATTTCAATGAAAAGAAAACAGAAGTGATGGTGTTTGGTCCCAGTGGCCCTTGGCCATCCCATCCTGCGGACTTGGGCCCCCTGTCTTCCTATCTAAAACAAACAGTCTCAAACTTGGGTTTTAAACTAGACAGTGATTTTAAATTGGATCAGCAAATAGGTGCTGTAGTTAAATACTGCTTTTTTTCATCTTAAGCAGCTGGCTAAAGTAAAGCGTCTCCTTTCTCAAGAGCACTTCGAAACAGTAATTCATGCCTTCGTCACATCTCTGCTGGATTACTGTAATGCATTTTACTTTAGAGTCAGCCAATCCTCCATTAAGCATCTCCAGGTGGTCGAAAATGCTGCTGCTTGCGTCTTGACTGGTACTCATAAAAGGCAGCAAATAACTCCCTAAACATTTTACAGTTCTTTTCAAGATTCTATTATTTGTTTTTTAAATCTTTAAATGGCCTCGCCCCACATTAACTGTCTGAGCTCCTCCGCCCCTATACACCTGCCCAGTGCCTCAGGTCCGTGGACCAGACAGTATTAGTGGTTGTTTTTCCAGTTTTTCCTGATTTACTGCGAACTCCCATCTTTAAAACTCGTCTTAAAACTCATTTTTATTCTTTAGCTTTTGGGTCATACTTGATTTTTAGTTTTACTGTGTTTGTACTTTCTGCCGTCAACCTTATTAATTTATTGTTTTATTGTTGTATGAATTCTTCTTGGTCCATGTTCAGCACTTTGTATACAATTTTAAAGTGCTCTATAAATATATTTGAGTTGAGTTGATAGAGACAGAAACTTACCCTCTTATCTGACTTGGTTCTTGTCATCTCGTTGATGTGCACACGGTAGTGTTGAGTTTGCGTTGAATCCTCTTGTTTTTCTTCAAGCTCATCTCTCTGTTTTTGCAGCTTCATCTTGAGGATTTCTAATTCATCCCTCTCTCTCATGTTTCGTTCAAGTTTTTGGTCAAGTTCTTGATGTTTTTTCTTAGCTTGCCATTTCATGCGTTTGACTTTTCGTTTAGTGAATTCCTTTGCATTCTGCTTTCTCACCAAGTTGACGAGCCTTTTTGGGTTTTTTTCTTCCAGAAATATTCTGTACATTTGAGCATTCCCTTTTTTCTTTGGGTGCATTATGATCCTGTCTTCATCGACATGCTTTCGTGTGTTTAGTGTATTTTTTAATATATCCCCTTGTTGTTGTCCACTGTTTTCCGGCACATAAGATTCCAAAAACATGTTTGTTTTTTCAAAAAATTCTTTCAGTTTTATTGCTGGGGATGCGTCTTTTTGTATTTCAGTATGTCTTTGCATTTTACTCCAAATGTTCTCAATATGCTTGAAAAGTACAGTGATTGTGTTAATGATGCGCTTAATTTCATTCTGAACTCGTGAAACCTCTGTTCCATTTCTTTTTAATACTTGGTTTAAATATGCCATGCTTTTCTGCATTAATTCTTTAGCTTGCTTTGCACCAATAATTGTCTTCCAATTATGGGTCACCATACTTTGAATACACTCACCTGTCAACCACTGCTTTATTTGGTCGTTAGTTTCATTGAGATCTTTCTTGTGTTCTGTTGATTTCGATTTCAAAAAATTCATCAATTTTAAGTTATATTGCTTGGTTTTAATCTCATTATATTGTCTCCCCAGAATTTGACTATCTCTGTTTATGACAGTCAACGTTTGCTGGATAAGCATTTGTTCTTTTGAGACTGTCTTTATGCTCATCTCAATTTTCTGAGTAAAATGTTTCATTTGTAATTTCAAAGTTTTTGCAAGCAGGCTCTGGTCATGTTTTTCATCTTTTAGTCTTTCAATGTCCCTTTGTTGCTTACTGACCATCATCCTAAGGAATTCAAGTTCATGTTGACCTCCTTGTATTATTTTCCAAAGTTGTTCAGTATTCTGCATTTTATGACCAATAGATGACATCTCTCTGGTTCTTTGTGTCAGGATTTCTTCGTTTTTCCTCTCACTTTGCTCAGTCTTCTTATGTTACCTTTGTCCTGTACACACGCGCACACACACACACACACACACACACACACACACACACACACACACACACACACACAAACAATCTTTAATGAGATATGCATGTTATTACTGAGGAGGTTGTGGTCATTATAAATAAAACAGTCACACTGTGTTAAGAGTGGAATCAGCATGCAAGCCACTATTTCATTTCAAATGTTCTCATGTTCTTTTTTGCCTTGCCCGGCAGAAGCCTAAAGTAGTTAGTGTTAGCAAAAAAACTAATACTACCGTATTTTCCACACTAAAAGGCGCACTGGATTATGAGGCACACCTTCAATGAATGCCCTATTTTGTAATTTTTTTCATCCATTGGGCGCACTGCATTATAAAACTCAATCTACAATGCATCCACTAGATGGAGCTACACTCACGGAAAAACCAACAATCACATGTCAGTAAAACTTATTTAATAAAGCAGCGACACAGTTTAACCAACAGCAAGTTATAACATTGACTCGTTGACATAGAACTCTCTTGCCGCTGCTCTATTTCCGTGTTCAGCTGCGTAACCGATCGCCTTAAGTTTGAACTCTGCATTGTCAGCATGTCTCGAGCAAGGAGCCATTTTGGGGTCGAAATATTACCGTAATGACCGTACACAAGACACATCGAATTTTAAGGCGCACTGTGAGCTTTTAAGAAAATGGCAGGCTTTTAGGTGTGCCTTTTAGTGCGGAAAATACGGTAATTGAGATTTAGAACTGTTAACAATTCCCTCCCGGCTCTCTACACAACTGCATATTTGATCACCAGAGATGGGTACTTTACCCTATTTTGCCGGTATTTGTTATAACAGAGCAATAGGCAAACATTTTTTCTATGCAGCTGTAATGTTTTTCAATTAAAAAGTTATTTAACATTAAGGAGTCGTTACATTTATTTTACATTGCATTCAATTATATTAAGTTACAATTATAAGTTACATCTGGCCCTTTGAAGAAAGCCATTTTGCTGATGTGGCCCTTGGTGAAAATGTTTGACACCCCTGCTCTAAATTGTCCCTCACTGTGAGTGTGAATGTTTGTTCGTCTAGGTGTGCCCTGCGATCGGCTGGCAACCAGTTCAGGGTCTTCCCCGCCTACTGCTCGAAGACAGCAGGGATAGGCTCCAGCACGCTCGCGACCCTCGTGAGAATCAGCAGATTAGAAAATGCATGGATGGATGGACTTCCACTACGCACATCCTGATTTGCCTGCGCCTTGATCAAATTCACTAAAATTGCGTTACACCACTTATGGTTCAAGTTATAAACCTGCTTTTTGCAAGTCTGAAATCTAGTCTACTTTTTGCAACCAAATTTGCAAATGCCCTGTGGAACAAGACGGTAACACCCAGTGAGGTGTAGCGTGTCTACCAAATTCACAAACATAATGAACTAGACCAGTGGTTCTTAACCTTGTTGGAGGTACTGAACCCGACCAGTTCATATGCACATTCACTGAACCCTTAGTGAAAAATAAAAATATGATTAAAGAAGTGCTCCTATAGTTTTGCCGGTGCGAGACTAGAGTTGCTCAACTTGGCATGACAAATTATGTAGACAGGACGTTGAGTCCCATCACAACCTATGACGCATGTGTATCCATGTTGTACATGTTCATCTGACCACTTTCTTTTTTTGCTCAACATAGCATGGATTAAAACATTTTTTTTTAAATCACACGACGTACTATCACGACAGTCATATCCCACAGTTTTGAAATACTGATTTTACATGATTTTAGCTGCTTAGTGTCTTCACCACTTCAATTTCAATTTACAGGTAAGTGACACTGACCTTGTAGCAAGAAGCATTTTTTTCTTAACTGAGCTTCTCCTTGTCAACAGCAACAGCTAATTTGTCTCTAACTCTTTCGGGGACAACGGTTACTCGAGTGGATAGCTCTTAACATGTTGTTTTCTCATATATTAATTAATCTTAATGTCACAGTTGTGAATCAACCACTACAATGGACCCTTGTGTGTGTTGCCATCCACTGCCATTATTTTTTTTTCATGCCTAGAGATGAAAAAAAACACTTGCGGAAAAAAAATCCTGATGTCGGTTATTATTTGTGCCTGAAAGGATTAATTAGTTAAAACACTGCCCCGTGTCCAATAGTTGTAAAATTAAAATTATTTTGCATCCTACTCACTGACACTTGCAGGCCAATTTTTTTTAAGAATAACTGCCTTCGAGTGGCCTCTAAGCATTCACACTTCTAAGCTTCCAACACAATCTCGCCCCACTGCACCAGTCTATCCTCACAAGAAACAACTCCAACCCATGTAAGTATAAAGTAATAATAACCATACTATGTCCTTCAGGTCAGTATGTTTAGCTATCAACTTGGTATAGGAGTGGAAGATACGTGCCTGAAACAACCAGGAAAAATTTGGCATTGCAACATCTAATTGATAATTTTCTGACTATTCTACAACCTCAACATCTGATCGACTGAGCCTGAAAGAGAATTGTGTGCCAGGCAGTCACTCTATATCAGGGGTGCCCAAACCTTTTGGACCGAAGATCGACTTTACGTTCAACCAACTTCCTGGGATCGCCCTTTACCGCGCACGCGCACACACACACACATATGCGCGCACGCGCGCCATGATGAGAAGCCAAACACGGAAGCAAGCGATACACTTTTGCAGCCTGTTGACTATCGTAGCTCACATGTACCGTTTTAGAGTGCTTCCCTCAGCCCTCTAGATTCCTATTCTTTGCCTGTGCCCTTGCTGAATTGTACACGAAGCAAACTCTGAATGAGAATAATGATGATCAAAGATATAGCGCAACAGCTCTGATCACAAGGTGCAGTTGCAGACTCCTGAGCGCTAACAACTTCCGCTGACGTAGGTCACGCGGCACAGTAGGTTAAAGATTTACCTGCTTTATTTTATTTTTAAAATAGTTTTTGGGAAAATGAGACTGATAGGATGATTAGGGTGCAGTGTACATTAATACATAAAATATATTACTAACATGTACAAAGACACACAAATGTTTTTTTTTTTTTTCTCCTCTACACCTTTCGGATCTAATTGGGACGAGTCCTAGATCTACCGGTCGATCAGGATCGACGTAATGGGTACCCCTGCTCTATGTGGTTCTGGCTGCCTATTGTCAACGGGCAGTATCTAAAACGGCACTGCCGTTGGCAGCCATCAGCAAGTGCTCTTCAAGAGCTTTTATTTTGTCACGTGCTGTTTGTTGTTATTTTGTGTGGACCCGACTGTTTTAAGCATTTTTGGCCACGACATTTGCCAAAGGAGAAGGAATCTGTATGTGGTGGTTGCGCCTTCTCGGCAGCACACATGTACCAGCACTGATTTTGATTGGAAGGATTGTTGGCGCTATTTGACTGTTGCCGCTGGACATCCCCGAGGCGCTTGTGTTTTTGCGCCTGTAACGGCCAGCATTTTTCACAGCCCCGTTTTGTTGAGCAGAGATGTTGGCGCTGTTGGACAGTCTGCGCTGGTACAGTTGGATGATTGGCTTGTGGAGCCGAGCATGAGGAGAGGAGCGTCGGCGCGGGGCGTGGATGCATAGTTGGAACTGGGAGTCTCCGCTTGGAATTGAAACGGATTTACATGGGACAAGGGAAGTTAACCAATCTCTTTTTTAGTTGATGAACGCTACAGCTTCTTGTTTACTTTCAAACTTAGCTTGTAGCAGACGTGTGCACATTTTGAGCATGACGTCTCTCTTCCACTGGTGTTAAGAACTGCTTCAAACAACAAAGCGTATGTAGGAAAAGTGATTAAGATTGCATGACTGTCCGTGTTTTTTGTTTTGTGTTGTGTTAGATCATAGGTGTCAAACTCAGGTCCTGGAGGGCCGCTGTCCTGCATGTTTTCCAAGTCTCCCTGTTGCAACACACCTGATTCAAATGATCAGGTTCAATGTCAGGCTTCCGCAGAGTTTGCTGATGATCTGATCATTTGAATCAGGTGTGTTGCAACAGGGAGACTTGGAAAACATGCAGGACAGCGGCCCTCCAGGACCTGAGTTTGACACCCCTGTGTTAGATTATTTTGTTATTTTATGTTAACCGATTCATAGTGTTTTGTTACAGCTGCAGTTGTTGCGAAAGCGCTATATAAATAAAGATGTATTGTACTCACTGCTTGATACTGCACCTCTCTTAAAACACTATTCACAGGAATCAAATCACCCAGAATAAAATGTTTTCAATGTGATTAGTAGACACAAACATCTATTCACAATGTGCACAAGGACATATGGACAACTATATACATGTCATCCAGTTTTTGGACAGGAGTCACTGAAAAGCTCTCTCGATGTTTGGACCACAGCATTCAACTGGAACCATCACTCTGCTTTGCTAGGAGACACTACAGCAGGGATGTCAAACATACGGCCCGCGGGCCGGAACCGGCCCCCAAGGAGGTTCGATCCGGCCCATGGGATCATTTAAAAGTGAAAAAAAATGCATTAAAGACACAGAATGAATATTTTATATAAAATGCACTTCCTGGATTATCCACTAGGGGGCACACTGTTTTGATCACAGTAGAAGACAACATTGTTTTGATCATGGAAGAAAACAGCAGTCTCAGTCTGTCACCGAGATAGACCCAATGTTGGTGATTCATAGCACAGTTTGGTATAATGTGAATGGTTCGGCCCACTTGACATCTACCGAGTTCGTATGTGGCCCACAATGTGAAATGAGTTTGACACCAGTGCACTACAGAAAAAGATCTTACAACTAAACACTAGAACCCACTATTGGTCTCTCTGGCTATTGCAAAGAAAATAATATTTCAAAATTCCATCCATCCATCTATTTTCTGACCCGCATCATCCTCACTAGGGTCGCGGGGGATGCTGTCTTTGGGCAGTAGGCGGGGCACACCCTGAACCGGTTGCCAGCCAATCGCTGGGCACACAGACACGAACAACCATACGCGCTCACACTCACACCTAGGGACAATTTGGAGTGTTCAGCCTGCCAGGCATGTTTTTGGAATGTGGGAGGAAACCAGAGTTCTTTCAAAATTGGAAAACAAAAGATTTTATCCACATAAGCCACTGCCTCAACTACAAACCATACACTGCAATAGAAAAACTATTGGCTCAAAAAAGAAACAATATGTCAGCCTTTAATAATAATAAGGGAATAATAGGTCATCTCAGTTCCAAACCTAACCCATCAAAACTAAATCAAGGACAAAACAATTTAAATCACTCTCCATAACACCTTACCCCATAAGTCAAAATCAAACACGCCACACCTTTTCGTTCTTGACCTACACTGTCGCGCCACAAATGGGTTTTTTTTTCTTCCTCTACACCCCCTCACGATCGATTTGGGACCAGTCCGGGAGCTACCGGTCGATCGCAATCGACGCAATGGGCACCCCTGGTCTTTCGGAATGAAAGAAAAAATAATGGCAGTGGATGGCATCACACATAAGGGTCCATTGTCGTGGTTGATGAACAACTGTGACATTAAGATTAATTAATATAAGGGAAAACATGTGAATAGCTGTCCACTCTAGTAACCACTGTCTCTAAAAGAGTTAATGCCACTATCAAATATATCCTTGGTACCCCTATGACATTGTGTTGGTAATTTTCTCTTATCCTCCTAATTATTATTATTGATTTTTTTAATCATCATCATATTGCCATAATCCTCCTCACTAACATATGAAACAAAAATTATTATAATTATTATTTTTACTATTTACATGTATTTGTTGTATTGTATTGTTTCCTCTTTGTCAGGTTGTATGTTTTTTAATCATTAATATTGTATTTCTTTTTGACTGTCTGTTTATTATCATATACAGTAATCCCTTACTACAACACCATTCATCTTTTTTTTTAAACTGTGGATTGTGTTCTGGCGGCCCGGTAGTCCAGTGGTTAGCACGTCGGCTTCACAGTGCAGAGGTACCGGGTTCGATCCCAGCTCCGGCCTCCCTGTGTGGAGTTTGCATGTTCTCCCCGGGCTTGCGTGGGTTTTCTCCGGGTGCTCCGGTTTCCTCCCACATTCCAAAAACATGCATGACAGGCCCATTGGGCACTCTACATTGTCCCTAGGTATGAGTGTGAGCGTGGATGGTTGTTCGTCTCTGTGTGCCCTGCGATTGGCTGGCAACCAATTCAGGGTGTCCCCCGCCTACTGCCCGAAGACTGCTGGGATGGGCTCCAGCACCCCCCGCGACCCTAGTGAGGATGAAGCGGTTCGGAAAATGGATGGATGGATGGATTGTGTTCTGCATCCTGATTGGCTAAGGGACTAATGTCAACAATATAAACGCCTCATCAATGTATAGCTTGCCAAATTTTTCATGTTAAAACCCACAATGTTGACAAAACATTCTTTACGGTATTTCTAAAAAATGGTAGTTGTTTGTAAGAAAACGTTTTGTTTTGTTTTGTTTTGTTTTAATGCTTGGGCCTGAAAAAAAAAGGTTTACTCTTGGTTTGATTCAGTACAGTATTGTATTGTGTACGGAATCCATCCATCCATTTTCTGAACCGCTTTATCCTCACTAGGGTCGCGGGGGGTGCCGGAGCCTATCCCAGCTGTCTTCGGGTGTACGGAATAATTGTACAAAATGAAGATGACTACTTCACGGATTTCACTTGTTACAAGTACTTTTTGGAACGTAAACCCCGCCATAAATGAGGGATTACTTTATACAGAATGTGGATTACAGTGATCCCTCACTTTTCGTGGTTAATGGGGACCGGGACCACCCGCAAAAGACGAAAATCCGCGAAGTAGGGTTTGCCGCCCCCACCCCACCAAGGAATTTTTGTGTAAGGGTTTGTGGGCACCAGCATGTTGAAAATATATAAACAGTATTTATTCTTAACATATTTGAGACAAAGACTATAGCAGTACACATATTTACTTAAATCTTTAATTATAAAACCTTATAAAGTAATTAACATTCATCAGCATTGCCTTTATGCAGCTCTGACAGTGTAGCCCGCTGAAGCCGATATGTTTATGATTAGACAATTAAGGAGGTGAAGAGACACGTGCTGCTTTTTTCGACAAGCCCAATCACCCTCTCTTTCTCTCTCTCTCTCTCTCTCTCTCTCTCTCTCTCTCTCTCTCTCTCTCTCTCTCTCTCTCTCTCTCTCTCTCGTGCACCCCCCCCCCCCCACACACACACCCACACACACACTAAGAGGTGGAATCAACACACCACTGATAGAGGCAACCACGTGATGAATGAGACACTGATCAAAGAGTAACCCACGTGATAAGACACAAGAGAGGTTGCTGGGCGGAGCTGCGAAGATGCACAGCCAATAAACATGACTGTGCATCATGGATCGATCCACTCGTGCTGTCATTGGTCGACGTCGCGCTGGGAACCAATCAAGCTACAGCCATGTATAAAACCTGTGAGCCATTAGGCATTTTTTTCTGAATACTGTACAGTACTTGGGAAGAAAAAACGCGATGCACTGAGGCCCCAATATATCTTCCTTACCTTAAAAATATTCATTTTGGTCATACAAAGTACAAATAATGATTTTGCTTTTGAATATCTATTTAGTTTTGTTTGTTTGAAAAAAAATGGATTGTTTACTATTGTATTAAATATTCTCTTAATTTGATAATTCATGTGAAGGAGACCGTCCCTGGAAACGAACCTCACTCAGGGGTGGCCAACTTGAGTTTCAAGGACAACCTTCCTCGACCAAATCCGAGCAGGCAGGACCGTGAAGCCATGTGACTTGTTCCACTGGTGACAAACAGAGCAATTAGAATTAATCCCACACCAAACAACGATAGGAAGTTTGAAAGCAGTCAAGCTAATTCCCTGCTTCAATTCAATTCTGGCTAGCTACAGAAACAGTCAGACAGGACTGTGAGAAACATCACTTACCGGGTCAACAGTTGTCTCCGCCTGGCACAGAGCATCCTTGGAATCAATAAAAGTTTGATGGGCTAATTCTGGTGAATTCTTCAAGAGAAAAAGAGTACAATTCAGTTCTCTGGGAGAAAAGAAGGTGGACGCAAGCTATTCCTTTTATCATCAATCTCTTCATGGAGCTGAGCTAAGTAGTCTTGAGTAGTCTTAGTCAATCTTTTACTTTAAATATTAATTATTTAAAGTAATGTAAAAGAACATTTCTGGAGCAGTTTTAAAAAAAAATTTTAATTAGGTAAATGTGTCTCCAAATGTATTTTCTCAATTCTGCTTCCTTCATCTAAAAATGAAGTAAAGGCAGACGCTATTGTGATATTTTTTGGTCGTACATTGATACAAATATTGTTGAATATTTTTGCCACCCTTTGAAAAAAAAACTGCAAAAAGTTGATAAATAAATGGTGTTTTTGATGTTGATGAGAAAAGGAACAACACCAGGCAAAATCGAAGCAAAAAAGTAATTTGCACTTGATTTTTCCATGATCACAAATTGTTGGTTTCAATGAGATTCCAGATGAGATTAAAATCAGAATTAAAATATCTACTATATAACTACTTACTTCAGACAGCACACCAACGTCAAATGCACTTTGTCTTCAGTTGTGTCGAAAATCCAAATCATCCCGAAAAAAATGAACATTTGTAATATAAATTTGTGATCAGGCAAAAATTTTCCTTCCAAACAGTTTGGCAGTGACTGAGATGTGACATGTTATGTGTTTGTGTGAGTGGATGCTTTGCAACGTTAGGGAGATAAAGCATCATTTTTCTCTGCCTGCTCTCAGTTGATAAGCCCATTTGTGGTTGATGCTCAAACCTCACGTCACCATTTATCTACCAAAAACACTCAGGTTTTAACATTCCCGTGACACACAAGACACACTCTACATACTTTGAATACATAATAAATTACTCTATTTTGTTTTACCTTCAACACGGAGTGACAGGGCAGGATCACATTAGATTGTTGTCATCTCTCACTTACCTTGATGACCAATTTAATCAATCGGTCATCATTTGAACGAGCCGCAGCAAAATCTTGAAAATTATTTATGTTTTGCTTTACATTTATTAATTAATTAATTTATTTTCCTGGGGGGTGTCGTAGTTGACAGCTGTCGCCAAGTGCTCTTCAAGAGCCCTGCTTTTTTTTTTGTCACGTCATGTGGACCCGATGTGGATTGTTCTGAGCGGGTTTTTTTTGGCCACAACATTCGTCAAAGGAGAAGAATCTGTTTGGTTGCTTGATGTATTTGCAATGTAAAATGGGTTTTCGTGCATGTCCACACCTTTCAAAGTAGTGTTGTTTTCTTGGCGAACAGCGCTTTTTCAAACATTCACAAACTTTGTTTTGCAACGTCACAAAGGCCTAAAAACTCTTCTCAGGAAATATGAGGTAAATCTGGTCTACCCGGAGAAGAACAATAAAGAGTTGCCACTGCCACGATTAAAAAAAAATAACTTTGTAGATGTCTTCAGGCCTAAACTCATCAAATGTGTCAAATATTGACAAGATATTATCATGTGGGTCAAGTTACAGCAGCCTTTGTCATCAAGGCAACACCATTTATTTGATCATTTTTAACAATTTATAGATGTCAATTTCTCCAAGGGCGGCCCGGAAGTCCAGTGGTTAGCACGTCGACTTCACAGTGCAGAGGTACCGGGTTCAATTCCAGCTCCGGCCTCCCTGGAGTTTGCATGTTCTCCCCGGGCCTGCGTGCGTTTTCTCCGGGTACTCCAGCTTCCTCCCACATTCCAAAAACCTGCATGGCAAGCTGGTTGATCACTCTAAATTGTCCCTAGGTGTGAGTGTGGGCGTGCATGGTTGTTTGTCTCTGTGTGCCCTGCGATTGGCTGGCAACCAATTTGGGGTGACAGCTGGGATAGGCTCCAGCACCCCCCGCGACCCGAGTGAGGATAAAGCATAGAAGATGAATGAATGAATGAATTTCTCCAAGTACAGTTGCCTTTAATCTGATGTACTTAATTTTCAAAAAATTCCATTGTGACAGTACTTCAACATTGCCGGCGCTGCGAAGACTCTTTATAGCTGCTTGCAGCTCTAGTTATTGTTATTATTGTTATAATTACATTTATTATTACTATTGTTTTTATTATGATTATTATTATAAATCGATGATCGCACTTTTAATCCTTCCAATTTCTTGCTCAATCATGTGCGAAAAATTTTGATGAATTTAAATATCCCTCCTCGCTAAAAAACAAGTTATAACCATAACTTTACACTCTTCCACACTATCTTGTCCGCCTTGTTTGCAACCCCATTAATCTCACCCTCTAAAAACAGTTTGGTTAGGTTTTTAAAAATCCATTTTATAACGTTGAATCTCAACTTTTAAACGTGTGTATGTGATTGTGTGTAGGTCTAGGGGAGTGCAATGTATTCATATACTTTTTTATATTCACGATACACTTGGGGGGGAGACTCCTGCAAAATCTCGTTGTAACAAGTGTGCAATGACAATAAAGTATTCATTCATTACATTTTTGGATTGTTTGTGCCAGGTCAAAATTCTGGATTATTTCTTAAATAACCAATTTGCTGGTTCAAATTAAACATTTATGGGGTTATATCCGGTCGAGTGGTTAGCACGTCGACCACACAGTGCAGAGGTCGTGGGTTCGATCCGGCTAAGGCCTTCCTGTGTGTAGTTTCCATGTTCTCTCCTGTGCCTGTGGTTTTCTCTGGGTACACCGGTTTCCTCCCACATGGCAGGCTGATTGAACACTCCAGATTGTCCCAAGGTGTGAGTGTGAGCGCGGATGATTGTTCGTCTCTGTATGCCCTGTGATTGGCTGGCAACCGGTTCAGGGTGTCCCCCGCCGACTGCCCGAAGACGGCTGGGATAGCCGCAACCCTTGTGAGGATAAAGAGGATCGAAAAATGGATGGATGGATGTGTTATCGCCCTGTAATATTTTTGTTAGGTCAAAAAACCTTTAGGATGACTGGAGGCCATGACAGCCATCATCGTACTATGGCTACACGCTCAGAACCGTGTTCAAGTCATCATCAACCGTCTTCATTTATCACTTTTTTGGTCAGTACTTTACTCATTTTAATCTTTTGAAAACCATCAAATTGCCTTGTAACTGCATGTGTTTTGGACAAGGCAAGAGCGGGAATCATCAGATGGTCATACTTTGTGACGCAGGCAGGAACCCCACAACAGCAATTTCCTGTACATCTGTTTTATAGTTCATCTGACCCTTCTCGCCTCCGAATAGAATACACTGTTAATTTTCCGACAATTCGCCATTTTGTCTGCTGAAGCAAGAGGTTCTTGCGGGAAATTCAAGTAAGATTTAGATAAGTTAGTCAGCATAATCATACATTGCACACTTTATTTTGCACTTATTTATGTCTTTTTGATGTTTGGATGCCAATGAAGTCGTACTACAGTTCCATTTTAAAAACGTATTTGTGAGAAAATTATGACCACATCTAACGCAATGGCTACGGGCCACTCTAGTTGCTAACGCAGTAAGTCAAATAAAATGTACACTGGTTATTTTGCAACTCGCCACCAAGCGTTTTGCCGTGAATTGAATGAGACCTACAAATTCTGTGCTGGTTAAAGTGGTCCAGCTCATGCCATAGTGCAGGGGTCTCAAACTCATTTTTGTCGGGGGCCGCATTGTAGTTACGGTTTCTCTTGGAGGGCCGTTATAACTGTGAATATTGGAATGGGCTTGTCCCACAGCAGCAGCATTTCACTCTTTGCCTCCTCCTCCTCAATGAAGATTAATTGTCTTTTCATACGCACATCGGCTGCGCAGGGATAGCTGGCCAGGAGCTGGCCAGGAGCTAGCTGGAGGCCAACGGCGGCTACACCGTCAGAGCGACAAGTGAGAGCCGCCTTCAACGCCACTAACACAAGTCTCTTCGCCTCTCTCAGAGGCAATGCTGATGAATGTTAATAACTGTATAAGGTTTTATAATTAAAGATCTCAGTAAATACATGTACCACTGTAGTGTTTGGCTCAAATATGTGAAGTGTAAATACTGTTCACATATTTTGAACATGCTGGTACAGTACTTACAGAAAAATTCCTAGGGTTGTGTGGGTGGGGGCCGGGGGTCAAACTGTACTTCGCTGTTTTTCACTTATCGCGGCCGGTTCTGGTCCTTATTAACCACGACAAGTGAGCGATCACTGTACTTTGTTGCGAATGAACGACTACATCGTGTGCATAACATTTTTGGAAGTTTTGCATGAAGTATTTCGAGCGGTTGCACGAAGGAGCCATGGCTGGCGGGTCAATTTAATAGGAAATTCAAACGCACTTTCTTTCAAAGTAGAGACAAAGTATCTATTGTCTCTATTTTGTTTTATTTTATTTATTCCATTTGATGTTGTTTTTAACATTGTATTTGTGTTTTTTAACTGCTTGTTGTAAGGTGTCCTTGAGTTCTGAGAAAGGCGCCCACAAATAAAATGTATTATTATTATTATTATTATAAAGTTGAAAGGTCGAAGGAAAGGTGGACAGGGACGGTGTGATCAAATTTTATTTGAGGCTGGGGAGACATCATGAAAAGCCTGGCATTGCAAGGAATAATTATCACCGAGAGACATTTGTGAAGAGCCAGGTTGCTTTCCTGCTGGTGGTCGGACCTGGACGCCGGGATCGATTTCATTTTGCAGTAACAGCAAGAATCTGAGATGGTTACCGGTGGATGTATACGAAATGTAATTTCGTCACAATATCACGATTTAATGTTGGTATAAAATAAAAATGTCAGATGCAATAATTTCTGGCTCTTGGAAGGCACTCGAGTTCAGTGAGAAGCGAGTCTGTGAAGGTGCGTTCGATTTGCTCACCCTCTTGTCCAATAAGGAGGATCTCCTCTCGTGCGCTCAAAATAGTTACGGCGTGCAGGAATATATAGATCGTGCACATGAAATACTGAGTAGTCTGCACGAATAAATTGTTTGTGCGCACAAATGAGAAGTTCGCGCACATAAACTATTTGTTCCCAATGTTGTGTCTGGGCCTGCGTCATACTGTAACAGTGGTTGTGTTCGTCAAGTGAGAGTGCGCTCCACTCCTATTCCGAACACAGCCGGTATTGGCGAACCGTGTCAACTGTAGAAGCGCCTCGTATGCGCACCTGCAATCCGTATTTAGTGCACTCTGAATATCGGAACGGCAATTTTGAGCAACGCTCTGAGTTTACAAACGGTCGTAGTGAACCAATGCGTGCTCAGACCGTATTTCCAAAAGCACCCCACGTTTGCGAACCGTGGGCTGAGGGGAGGGGGGTTAGGGAGGACTTTCATCGTCAAGAGGAAAACAAAAACAATGTACACGATTTTCATGTTTGTGACTGATAAACTGTCACAACTGATGATTGTATGTAATTTTTTCATGAGGGTCGTGGTAATTTTATGTCTCGCTTATGCATCTCGTCGAGTTCTATTTTCTTCATAAAAGCCAGAAGTGACACTACTTCCGGTTTGATGTATTGAAAAAGAAGGCTCTCTACACTATATTTTTATACAATTATGTAACCCCTTGGGTCATAGACATACACGGTCGTGAAAACGTCATCGATTTTTTTAAATTATGAAAATAATGCACAGACTATCAAGTAAATTTGGTAATTTGTTGATCAAGATTGCATTAATAATTTGAACTCTCAAACATATGAACAAAGAATAAATTAGAGCTGGACGATCATAAAATGATAAATTTTGTCGATATTTTGACGACTATGCCTGCTCTCCAAATGCAGTGTTGCTCTTTTTTAATTTGGTAAAAAAAATACCTGGCTTCCGGATTTCAATTTTATAGATTAGTGGAATTTCCCGTTCTGTTGAGTACAGCTCGTGCTGAACTGTTATGATGTGTCAATGAGTTAAAAAAATGTGGACGGCACCGATAATGAGAGGCCCTTGTTGTCCTTGAACGGGGGGAAAACATAAGGTAAGTTAAAATATTAAATAATTAATCATGGCAAAGAACATGGTCTTTTATCGATTTTCCGGACAAACTCTGTCGTAACTCATCTGGCTCACCGTTTATCATCGTGAAAATGTTCACCGCTTTGGAGATATTTGCCCGCTGGCCTTGTCAATATGAAAAGCGACTGGTTTTGTGTTATGTTTTATTTGTGATGTATTTTTGCTTCTATTCATGAACTACCATGTAAAATATTTGCATCACTCACAACTGCAATCCGTGAGATGGTATAATTTACCCCATCCGGTACATGTCCGCATCACTGCTCTCACCAAATCCGATGTAAAACAACTGTTGCCAAAGTATTCATATCTCAGTTTGTCAGTGTAATGTGCTGTATGATTTTGAACAAGCTCGCCCTGTTCTTATCATTCTGTCTTAAAACTGTGGCACAGTCAGTTAGCATGGGGTAGCGCTAGCGAGCTAACTAGCTACTTTAATTCCTTAAAAAATGGCTACAGTAGTAGCTACAGTAGAACAGAATGTTGCACACAAATCAATATGCATGATAGCACCAGTGACATTAATAAGTTGAGTTTTTTTTAGGGTAAGTAATGCATGTCAGGGGAATTGCCGTTGGGGAGCTTGACAGTGTGAAATACTGTTATAGTACTCGGGTTCCCTCCTCGAAACCAAAGCATGATGGACTCATTTTCGGCTTTTCAGAGCGCGGATCGAATTTTGAAAGGTGATTAAAAATTGTGAGCTTATTAATTGTAGAGCACTGTGTTTTGTATATTCGCCCGATTCACATATGCAGAAACAAGAAATGCTCGATACTGATGTCCGATCGAGTTATGTTGACTGAGATCTCAGCAGAATGTGTTCTTCAATATATGCACTTAAAGTTTCTTTGCTTAAAATTACAACCATAATGGCGAAAGAAATGTTACACAGATAGCCAGATAATGGATCTAACTCAGAATTGTGTTTTGTATTTTATAGGACATTGCATAGCAAAAAGGTTTTGGCAGAGACATCTTTATCACACATTTCCACACTCCCATCATTTCATCAGTAAGTACCCAATATTCACTTAACAGTCTTACAGACAAGTGCTGGTGTTTCTTGAGATCTTCTCTCAGAATATTGCAGAAAATTGTGCAAAAAGACTGGACTGAACACAAAATAATTTTTATGTGGGCTTTATTCCCGACTGAACAATAAAAAATTGTACAGCATTAAGATGAAAGACTGAGATGGTAAGTGAATTTTAAAAGAGTTCGAAAAAGGATCTAAGAGGTTAAAGAAAATTATCTAACGGAATAAAGACAATGACACCATAATAAACAACAGCAGTGGTTTGTCGACACTTTCCGGCGTGTTGGGTGCATCCAAAACACGTGGAAAAACACAAATGATCTCCCCTGCTATACAGCTGTTCACACGACTCACTCGTGGCAGATTTTCAAACTCCAAACCACGATATTTAGCTCTGAATATCGCCAGGGTTACAACGACGATCATGGGTGTATCAAGTTGGGGCGAGCGACATGCACAGTTCAGTGACTATCTTCCTTCACTTCCTGGTCTAATTCTCGCTCATGCTACATGTTCCCGCGTGTTTTTATCAAGCGTGCTCTTAAAGTGACAGAGTGCTACATTTGTTAAACAAGGCAGCCTCCGCTACAAAAGTTTAAGTATGGTTCACCTGGTTACATTGCAGCCATGCACTATGACTGTCATGATGTTCATGACAGTGTTCAATATTCTGCTTGCAAGCATTACATGACCAAACCCAAAAAAAACCAGGTTACCTGTGACGGACGGTCGTTACCTGATCCCTGATGTCATTTTCAGTCTGCAGCAAGTGGCAGTACAAGGCACAATCGAAGCCCCATGAGATGGATCAAAACGGGTGGAGTTTTCTGCTTCGACGCACTTTTGCAGCCTGTTAACGATCGTAGCTCACGCGTACCATTTTAAAATGCTTCTCTTGGCCCTCCACATTCCCATTCTTTGCCCGTCCCCTCGGTGAATTGTACAAAACAAACTCTGAATGAGAATAATGATAACGATAAAAGATTAGCGCAACAACTCTGAGCACAAGCTACAACTGCAGACTGCTGAGCGCTAACAACATCTGGTGACGCAGTCACACCCCACCGTAGTTTAAAGATGACCCGCTTTATTTTAGTTTCTTTTTGAAATATTTTTGTGAAAGTGAGACTGCTAGAATGTTTAGGGTGCAGTGTGCATTAACACACAAAAATATATTACTAACATGCACAGAGACACAATTTTTTTTTTTCCTCCAAACCCCTTGGATCGATTTGGGACCAGTCCCTGATCTACTGGTCGATCACGATCGACGTAATGAGCACCCCTGGTATAGACACACAGTCGATCACACAATAAAATGAATTTGAAAAACAAAATTAATAAAATGAAAGTAAAATATCTAGTATGCTTAACTCATTCACTCCCAAAGACATTTTTTCACACTTGGTCTAGAATTGGCTGGTACTGAATGAGTTAAAAAGCTCCAATTAAAATTTGTGATTATAAAGTTCTTTTTAAGATCAACATTTGTGCGATCTCCTTGATTTTATTGTTTGTTTTGTTTTTATGATGTCCGGTCCTTGAACATGGAACACATGGCGCCGTACGAGCTTTCAGGTCTCCTTAGGGACGTGTCATAAGGACCCGTTTTGCAAATCTGTTGTTCCCAGAATGCATTGTGTGGGGCAATGCGTTTTAAGTTGTAAGGGTAAATCCTTGTCATATGTGTTTGTGTTACTAGTAGTTAAATGCGTCAAGCATAATTAATTTGTGATGCACTTCTTCAACAACTCGTGACATTAGGTTGCGTGTAAAATAATGACATCAAGGTCACTTCCCTTACCACAGTTGAGATGCAATAAACCAAATGTATCTAGTCAGCAGAAGCTAATGGATGCGTCCAGGCTTTGCCAAAAACTAACACCTTGGTGTGTTTATCATTGACCCAAAAATAATACATCTTCCCATTTCCTTCCTTCGGCAAGTTCACGGGCGGAACTACATATTTCACTCTTCTCAGGCACCAAGTATTTTTTAAATTTAGAAGATAATGAAATCATCCATCCATCCATCCAACCATTTTCATATCCGCCTACCTCGCGAGGGTCATGGGGTGTTCCACAGTCTATCCCATCTGTGTTAGGGCAGTAGGCGGGGACACCCTGAACTGGTCACCAGCCAATCGCAGGGCACACATAGACAAACAGCCATCCACGCTTACACTCATGACTATTTAGACTTTTCCATTAACCTGCCACGCATGTTTTTGGAACGTGGAAGGAAACCGGAGTACCCGGAGAAAACCCACACAGGCACGGGGAGAACACGCAAACTCCACACAGGAAGGCCAGAGCCGTAATCAAACCCTCACCTCTGCACTGTGAGGCGGACGTGCTCACCTGTCGTCCACCTGTCTTTCTTGTATATTCAATTCAATATCGGTTGAACATGATTTGCAAATCATTGAATTCAGTTTTTCATATGTTTAACACAATGTTCCAACTTAATTGGAATTGGGTTTCTACTATAGTTTGGCGCATATATTGACACACAGACACATTCTCCACTCTTGTGACACTACAGGTGAACCGCGGACCGCTCCATTCACAAAGTCCAAACATGGGCATAGTTTATGAGCCCCTTAAATGAGTCTCTTTCGTGCTTTTCAGAGGTCAGGTGACTATACATTTTTGTTTTATTAAATGACATGTTTTCAATTATGGATGAGTGGATAAGGTGGGACCATATTGACAGTTTGTATTGAGAATTCATTGTGCTTAAAGTGGTCAAACAAACTAGGACTGATTTTATTTGTGTCACAAATCTCTATTCAGTGATATGATCTATAGGGTTTCGATTATTTTTTTTTTTCAACATACCTACATCATGTAACTTCTTATATTCTCAGGTTTTGGACAGGTATGATACTGGTTTGTCCACCGTTGCATGTATGATGTTCCTCACTATGGTCCAATGGATGCTCAAGGAGTTTGTGTGACTGCTCAGATGCATGAAAAATGTTAATTAAGTCAAATTATTTGCATAGCCCGAGTTTTAAAGGGCTTCATAGGACCAGTTAACAATAGCGGGTTCTATTACAGTTTTCGACAAAATAAAAGTGATATTTCTACAATTTTGATAAAGAACAATTGCGACTTGTGTTTCCATTGAAGAGTGCTTTTGCTTCTGAAACCTAATTCTCGTAATGTCCCATCTTGCGATATCTCATTATTCTTGTAAAATCTCATCAAATTTTTTGCGAGACTCGTGATAGGACATGAAACCTTTGAACGTGAAATGGCGTCAATAGGGTGGGGCCTCTGCACCGCACGGGCAATTCTACCCGGCGGGCGTGGCGGCCACTGGAGGGTGATCCCGCACTGGGTCATGACAGTGCCCGGCCGGCCAAGCAAACTTCCCCTGCCACAGTGCGCTGCTCCTTCTGTAATCCCCCTGTCTCAGTCTTGAAAGGTTTGGGACAACGGTGGCGCGGGGAGGCCTAGAGGCATCGGTCTTTGCCGCAACCCCTCTATCCCCTCAGTTGGTTCCACTCATACCTCACCGGTCGCACTCAGTTTGTCCAGCTTAAATCCTTCACTTCGAAGCCCTGCCCAGTCACCACAGGTGTACCCCAGGAATCTGTCCTAGGGCCCCTTCTCTTCATCATCTACCTCCTGCCTCTTGGTCATATTCTCCGCAGATTCAATATCCACTTTCACTGCTTTGCTGATGACACCCAGCTCTACCTTTCCTGCAAACCAAACTCCATACTCCTAGCCCCGTCCCTCACCTCTTGCCTCTCCGAACTCAAAACATGGTTCACAACAAACTTCACAACAAAATCCTCCTTCTTGGCACCAAATCCACTTTATCTAAAGTAAACAGTTTCTCCTTCAACATCGACAATTCCTCAGTGTCCCCCTCCCCTCAGGTTAAAAGTCTGGGTGTCATCCTTGATAGCATGCTCACCTTCCAGTCCCATATCAACACCATCACCTGCACTGCTTATTTCCACCTCCGCAATATTAACAGACTTCGACCTTCCCTCACCCCCCGCACCACTGCTATTCTTGTCCACAGTCTTGTCACATCCCGCTTAGACTACTGCAATGCTCTCCTCTTCGGCCTACCTCAAAAGTCTCTCCATAAAATCCAGCTTGTACAAAATGCCTCTGCTCGCATCATTACAAAAACACCCTCCCAGCAGCACATCACCCGCCGTACTTCAGCAGCTCCACTGGCTCCCTGTCAAATACCGCATCAACTACAAACTGCTCCTATATACATATATGGCCATCCACAACCTGGCCCCTCCCTACTTGTCCGACCTTCTACAGGTGCATACCCCCACTCGCTCCCTCAGATCCTCGTCCTCCCTCCGCCTGTCAGTGCCCCCTGCCCGCCTCAGCACTATGGGAGCCAGAGCCTTCAGTCGTGCTGCTCCAAAGCTCTGGAAACATTTACCTCCGGACCTCCAAAACTGTACACCTCTCTCCTCTTTCAAGTCCCGTCTAAAAACAGACTTGTTCAGGACTGCCGACAATACATAATTCTTCCATTTCCTCCGTTTTGTGATTTTATGTCCTGTTTTTATACAATATCTCTCTTATTTATTACATTGTATTTTCTGTACAGTGTCCCTGGGTGGCATGGAAGGTGCTTTTAAATAAAATGTATTATTATTATTATTATTATTATTATTATTATTATTATCACACTCCCCTATCGCCCTAGTGGCTCCCTGGAGCTTTTTCAAAAATGTTTAAAAATGGAAAAAGATGGGAGAGGGAAATATATATTAATATAGTTTCTGTAGGAGGACAAACATGACACAAACATTCTTAACATTTTCCAATGCTGTAAAAATGTGTAGAATAATTCTTGAATTTCAACATTTCTGTCAACAAAGATTTGCGTCACAGCCTGCGACACATGTTTCTATTAGGAGGGTGGGGTACCAGACAGGTGACTGTTATTTAAAAGAAAACGGCGTTTCATGTCTAATTCACCAAGGGTACTGGCAGAGAATGGGAATCTGGAGGGCAGAGAGGAGCATTTTTAAACGGTACACGTGAGCTACGATAGCTAACACGCTGCAAAAGTGCATCCCCTGCCTCGGCATGCGAGTGTGTGTGTGTATGCGCTCGTGCGGTAACGGGTCGAACTCGGGAGGCTGGTTGATCGAATAGTAGATCTTTGGTCAAAAAAGGTTGGGCACCCTGCTCTCCAGATGCATTGCAGTAAAAAAAAAAACAACTTTTAATCACGAAGGCTCATTGTCTATTTTAGCCAATGAAGTAATTTTGATTGTAGGCTAATATAGCTAATATAGATAGATGCATACAGCATGTGTTTCCTTCATTATAAGGCTTTCAATTTTTTGCGGCTCCAGACATACAGTATTTGTTTTTTTGGTCCAATATGACTCTTTCAACATTTTGGGTTGCCGACCCCTGCCCTGTTCAGACCTCGCCGTTTACCGGGGACCGTGTGGGATAGTGCAAAAATGGTTTTTGCACGCATGAGAACGTGAAAACATTTTTCAGATATTTGAGGTTTTTTGAAATTTCTGTGTTTCCGTGACCAGTGTGCTGTCGCGCAATTTGCATTTTGCGCATTACTGAGGGTAATGGAAACCCATCTTAAAATGTGCGGCATCCCATGATCTATTCTAAAGACCCCAAACGGGCAAGAAAAAAACTCAAAACCCCATCCAAAGAAGAATCCTTGAGAAGATCCCACCGATGAGGGTGTAAGCATCTGGGAAAAATCATTCAACTTTTCACACATCGTATCTGGTTAAAAAGAAAAAGAAAAAAACTGTGTTTTAGAGGTTTATTTTACCGTCCCCCCCCAAAAAAAAAATCAATGTGCCAGTTTCCCAACATGGTCGAGGCTGCAAGGACTCTTTATAGCCGCTCGTGGCTCGAGTCTTAATTGTTGAGGTTCGAAAAGATCAGTCACAATACAAATCTGCTGTGTTTAGGTGTGTTCATACCATGAAGGGTGACGAAAGGTGTAAGGAGCTCACCGACGTTGGCGACACTACTGGAAAACGGCCCAAACGTAAATGCCTGCAGTGGCACCCACTACTTTCGAAAAAGGCTCTGGATTTCTCTGAAGAGGAGGAGGAGGAGGAGGAGGAGGAAGAGGATGAAGAAGAACTGGCTGAGGTGATGTTGGTTTTTTTGCCTTGATATTTATTGAACATTTTCCACATTAATGCCTTTGAAAACAATGACTATTTATAAATATCTCAATCTTAGCGGAAGAGGAAAACATCTCGTGTCCCCCCCTCCCGCACAACTATAAATAGTATCATTTGTCTATGAAATTGTTATAAGTACACCTTTGCATAACACTATATCCTTATCCACTAAGAGAATAAAAAAGAGATATGGACCAACTTTATGGACCAACTTACAACAAATAGCTTTAGTAACTGGAACAGAAAAGATTTAAAGTGCATCTGAAATTCAAAAATAACATAAAATCCTTAATTTAACAATAAATATTTTTTGACTGACCATACGATACTGAAAACACAGTGTTAGTGGTGCACTGTTTCCCCCTCCTGAGACGTCGGATGGTGGACCAGAATTTCCTCGAAGCCGTCCGGAAGTTGGCTTCCATGGCCTCACCGAACTCTTCCCACGCCCGGGTTTTTGCCTCGGCGACCACCGAAGCTGCATTCCGCTTGGCCAGTCGATACCCGTCAGCTGCCTCTGGTGTCCCACAGGCCATAAAGGCCCGATAGGACTCCTTCTTCAGCTTGACGGCATCCCTTACTGCTGGTGTCCACCAGCGAGTACGGGGGTTGCCGCCACGACAGGCACCAACCACCTTACGGCCACAACTCAGATTGGCCGCCTCAACAATAGCGGCACGGAACATGGTCCACTCTGACTCAATGTCCCCCGCCTCCCCCGGGACATGGGAAAATCTCTGTCGGAGGTGGGAGTTGAAACTCCTTCTGACAGGGGATTCCGCCAGACGCTCCCAACAAACCCTCACAATACGTTTGGGTCTGCCAGGTCGGACCGGCATCTTCCCCCACCATCGGAGCCTACTCACCACCAGGTGGTGATCAGTTGACAGCTCCGCCCCTCTCTTCACCCGAGTGTCCAAGACATGCAGCCGCAAATCCGATGATACAACCACAAAGTCAATCATCGAACTGCGGCCAAGGGTGTCCTGGTGCCAAGTGCACATATGGACACCCTTATGTTTGAACAAGGTGTTCGTTATGGACAATCCGTGACGAGCACAGAAGTCCAATAACGAAACACCACTCGAGTTCTGATCGGGGGGGCAGTTCCTCCCAATCACGCCCCTCCAGGTCTCACTGTCGTTGCCCACGTGAGCATTGAAGTCCCCCAGCAGAACAAGGGAGTCCCCAGCAGGAGTACTCGCCAGCACACCCTCCAAGGACTCCAAAAAGGGTGGGTACGCTGAACTGCTGTTGGGTGCATACGCACAAACAACAGTCAGGACCCGTCCCCCCACTTGAAGGCGGAGGGAGGCAACCCTCTCGTCTACCGGTGTGAACCCCAATGTACAGGCACTGAGCGGGGGGGCAATGAGTATGCCCACACCTGCTCTGCGCCTCTCACCGTGGGCAACTCCAGCGTGGAAGAGAGTCCAACCCCTCTCGAGAGAGCTGGTACCCGAACCCAGGCGGTGTGTGGAGGTAAGTCCGACTATATCCAGCCGGAACTTTTCTACCTCGCACACCAGCTCCTTCTCCCGCCAACGAGCCCCACCCCCAGGCCTGGCCTAGGACCTGTTTGCCAGCAAAACAAAAATATATAAAATAATTTGTGCTTTTTAAAAAAATTTTTATCAAATATGATGTCTGGATTAATGGCTACAATGAGCACGTTTTGCAATGCACAGCTTTTCGAAGCGAGGTTTGAAGCAGCACACAGCAACTCTCGGCTTCTGCTCAATGTGTAGCCGGGACCTGTATTTTAGTTTACTGAAGTAGCAGTCACAAAGCGGAATGATTGTTGGCAATATTCGGCACGTTTTCGCTGAAAAAAAACTCAAGCAGCTTCTCAGCGTGATTGGGGTGTAATGTCTTTAAGTGACGCCTTAATTTATTTTGCTTCATGCTTTCCGCTACCAACATTTTTCGACACAGTAAGCACGATCTTTCCTCGTCTGCCACCGAAGTCACATTGAAGCCAAGCGCTACGTACACCTTGTCATATTTCCTCCCCTAGAATGCTTCCTGCGCAAACTCTGCTAATGAGAGCGCCACTGCCCCCTAACGTAGTGGAGGTGCAACTGTACTTTATTCTCGGACAGTAAAAAAATAAACAAGTCAAACGCGCCCCCCTTGACGGAGCCTTGCACCCCCCCAGGGGGGCGCGCCCCACTATTTGAGAAACACTGCCTAAGACAAATGTGCAATTTACTTTATCATTCACATATATGCATTGCAGCTGATCCCACTGATTTTACACAGGGACAAAACTTAAACAAGTTATTGGTATTGAAAAATAGTCATGCTCTCTAAGATTAACGAGATTTATAAGGCGGAGAAAAAAAATGGTGTGTTTCCGGTAACCCGACTGACCGAGAATTTCTACGTCGAAAATGCTGACCGTAAAGTTTTTTGTTTTTTTTTTCAAACAGCCGTCTACATTTTTGTGTAGAGGGTTTACATCGGTGCAAACTCTCGCGATATTCACGTTGAGCGCGTGCGTCGTTTGCCCTGTTGTCTGTCAACAACATTGAATCATGGCGGCGGCCGCGATCTCCAATGACAGTTTAAACCGTGTTTTCTGTGTTACAGTCGCATGCTCGCACCGTAATGTTAAGAAAATAGCATCCATTGATGTATCAAAAAAATTCAGCAAACTATTTGATGAACTCCACGGGCCGAGTAAAAACCGAGGACGGAGGAGGACGGAGGAGGACGGCGGAGGCGGTGGCAACGTCGAAGGCGGCCGCAGGGAGAGGCGGGGCGGGCGTGACGGGGACGGGTGCGGGGTCCGGTGCCGGTCGTTGGCCCGTGTCCTACCCCCCCGCCCGACCCGAGCGCCCGCCTGCGGCGCACCCCGGGCCCCCGAGTCCGGAGCGGGGAGAAAACGAAATAGGTGGCGCCGGCCGCAGAGCAGCGGGAAGGCGGCGGGGGCGTCGCGGGGGTAGGGGACGGTGTCGGGCGCGGGGTCGGTCGGTGCGCGTCGCGCGGCCGGCCGCTCCCCGTCCCGCCCGTCTTCCCCACCCCCGGTCAGGCGCCCGTCAGCGTTCCCCGACCGCCCACCCCGCCGACCTGCGCGTCCGCTCATCGACGCACCATCCGCCTTGTCTACGCAACTCTAGTCCAGGCCGGGCCGCGGCCGGCGTCGGGGACCGCTCCCCGCCGGTGCCATCGCGACCCGGCCGACCTCAGAACCTAACACCCAGCCGCCGGGTACCCGACTGTCTCGCCGCGCGGGGGTTCAATATCTCCTTGTTTTATGTTTTATGGTTATTTTGTTTAAATTTTTGATGAAAAAAAAAAGATAATAAAAAAAAACACTTTGTCGGACCAACCGATCCTATGCTGAAATTTCATGTGACCTGAAACATGCCAACGGGAGTGGAAGGACATTCTTATTGGATGCATGATCTGGAAACTGGTGAAATATTTACATATTTACCCAGAAACATTTTTATTTCTGCAGCATGCCTCCATCTATGTATTGATCTGTCTGTCTGTCTGTCTGTCTATCTGTCTGTCTGTCTGTCTGTCAGTTTATCGATCTGTACATCAATCCATCCATCCATCTTCTGACAAGCTTATCCTCATGTGCATCACTTCTGGATCATGGCGGGCTTGTTAGACTTGGCTTTTTTGAACTGCGGCTCATTCACTAGAGTCACCATTCCCTTTTCGCTGTGATTGCCATCATCATCAAGGATGATGACATCTTTGTCTTGTGTTTTGCTCCAAATATACTCTGGTTGAGCATCAGCTGTCTCGGCCTCCAGTTGCAATTCTGCGGTGTACAGTTTGGCTCCCCGTCTTAGGCCCCATCATCCCAACCTTCTTCTTTTCTCCTCCCCTCACATTGGCTGATCATTCATCTACCGCAGTGCTGCCATCTTAAGGTGGGGAAAGAATTGCCTCGAGCCCATTACATTTGAAATAAAATCGTTTTACAAATACCTTAGTCAAAGGCAGTGGGTGTAACTATTTCGTTTGATGAATGTAGACATCAAAGGCAGTCAGAGTGAAGGAAAATTCTTTATTGTGATATTTACATATTTCTTTAACATGATCTGTCATTGATTTAAAAAAAAAAAAGTATCAAAAGTAGGCGGCCCGGTGGTCGACTGGTTAGCGTGTCAGCCTCACAGTGTAGAGGTGCAGGGTTCGATTCCAGCTCCGGCCTTCATGTGTGGAGTTTGCATGTTCTCCCCGTGCCTGCATGGGTTTTTCTCCGGGTACTTCCTCCCACATTCTAAAAACATGCATGGCAGGTTAATGGAACACTCTAAATTGTCCCTGAGTGTGAGCCCGGATGGTTGTTTGTCGATTGGCTGGCAACCAATTTAGGCTGTAACCCGCCTACTGCCCGAAGACAGCTGGGAGAGGCTCCAGCATACCCCGCGACCCTTGTGAAGATAGGCGGATCAGAAGATGGATGGATGGATCAAAAGTACTTGTGGTATCATTACTTAGAATCATATTGGTGACTCGTCAAGACTTCAGTACTTGCACTGGTTTTGTCTGGGCATTATTTCGTATTGGACATTCTTCCTCAGGATGTATTAAATTATTTTCCGCAAACATTCCATTGTGACCAGGGCCAGGTGTCCCAAGGCCGGTGTGAAGGCAGACCAGAGGAAGGACAAGAGGACGCAAATGAACAGCGAGCTCGTCGACCGATGAATGCCTTTCTTCTCTTTTGCAAACGCCATCGCTCCCTCGTACGACATGAACATCCTCGTTTGGACAACCGAGGGGCCACCAAGATCCTGGCTGACTGGTGGGCTGCGTTGGAGCCTGCAGAAAAGTTGAAATACACTGATATGGCCAAGGAGGTGAGAACTGCCTGTTCCACAAAGGCAAGCATGTATGATGAAATGATACACATTTGTTTTTTTTCTGGGAGGCTTTTGTTTTGTGTTCATTTAATCTTTTTTGATGGTGTACAAAGTTACTTTGTTTTGCAATTTCTTCCTGTCATTTCAGTACAAGGAGGCATTTATGAAGGCACACCCAGAATATAAATGGTGTCCTACCACCATCAAACCAGTTAAGAGACCATCATGTCAGACAGTTTGTAGCTCACGCAAAAAAGTGTGGTCCTTCGCTTCAAATATATCCAAGGACTCACCTACTGACAAAAAAGGCCCAAAACTGATGTCCCACAGTTTAACTTTGCCATGGCTGGTACGTATAAACAACACGAAAAGGATTTGTTTGTGTGCATGCGTGCATGAGTGCGTGTGTGCGTGTATCTGTGTGCGTATGTGTGTGTGTGTGTGTGCGTGTGCGTTTGCGTGTTCGTGTGTAAGCATTTCTATGACTGTCATTATCAGATCCAACTAAAATGGGTGGCCTCAGTATGCTGCTGTTAGCTGGAGAACATGCCCTCACAAACCGAGAGGTAAGTTATTGTTTTAAGTCACCTGGGAGTCATAAATATTTCCTAAAGCATAAAAACACATCAAAATATGTAACAAATACATATTACAATTCAATTATTGCACAATAAATGAGTTGTGCATAATGTAAAAAACAAAGAATAAAGAATAAAAATGATGATCTTTTAACTTTCAATACATCCTCATCGTTTTTTGCCCTCTTTAGTCCATGTTCTCTCTAAGAAGTGGTTTTTGCCTTATCTAAGAATGTTTGCTTTTGTCTGCTTTTAACAATCCTTCGAAAATGTCCAAGGCAAACAACAGCATAGACACCAATCTATCTGTCTATCTATCTACACACATAGACTCATTCGGTAGAGGTCCGTCTTAGCCAATGGGATGCCAGGATGATGCTCGGTAATAGCCAATGGCAGGGCAGCTATAAGAATAGCAGGCCAGACTGTATTTTTACCTTTCCTATCTGGAAATGTCTTTCGTAACAAGAGGCAATATTTTCCCGTTGAGTAGTTTCCGAACTTGAAAATTTTGTATAAAACGATAAGTAAGTAGAGGTACCTGTGTGTGTGTGTGTGTGTGTGTGTGTGTATATTTCAAGATGGCACGGCACGAGTGGCCGCCTCGGTTACACATTCCCTTGTATAGTTTTGTATTGTTGTTGTTTGTTTTTGGGAACCCTATGCCGCTCACGTACTGGAGGTTACGCTCTGAGTTTTATCGCCAATACACACAAACCCAAGCGGACCGCGACACGGACCTATCAGAGAACTCAAAATGTGGTGGAATATGCTTCTATATCAATGAGAAATGCTGCACAGATGTTACGACGCTCAACACACACTGCAGCCCGCACTTGAAGTCGCTGTTCCTAAACTGTCAGCCATTCCACTCACCACGTGTGTTCTCCTCTTTCATACTCATGGGTGTTTACGGCAAACTAACGTGAACACAGCGCTACAAACGCTTTCTGACCAAGTACACAAACTCAGGCTAAGGTGGCTCCCTCCTGCCTGAAAGTCTGAGGTGATCAGCTGGATCCAGTCTTTACACAGAGCTACAACGAACTGAGTTGGGCCAGTGCTCAAGTCACCTTCCAGACCATATGATGTCCAGAGATCGTTTGGCCTCAAGGTTCCTGAGCTGAAAGGAGCAAACTTTTTTTTTTTTTTTGGAATGCAGTTTGTTTTACTAGTCAAGGAGGAGCTTGTCTAGGGCTGTGGGGAGGTTGGTTTTCACTGCTTCGAACTTACTCTGTTGGGATTTTACACACAGGTCGGTGGCGTAAATGAAACATTCAGTCCTTTAGTTTGTTGGCTGGTCATTGGTGAAAATGTTACACAGAAGGGGATCCAGGACACAACCTTGAAGTAGGCCATTTTGTTGAACTCACCCCAACGGCTTTGCTTGTTGTTTCATACAACAAAGAAGCTCCTTTACTTCAGAAGTACTCCAATGAGGTCTGCAAGTGCTAGATCCGTTGTCATCTCCTAGATCTTTTTCAGGAGAAAGTGATGGTTCTTTGTCATATGTTGCAGACAGATCAACAAAGACAGTTGCTGTTAAAAGTCCTCTCTCGAACCTGTTTTCATTGTGTTGTAAGACTGTTGATGCTGATGTTGAATTCTTTAAGTGAGAATGGCTTTGTCAGTTTGGTGGTGCCGGAGTGTTTTAGTCAGTGCTGTGGGAGTGGAGTGTTTTTGTCGGTCTACCTTTAGTCTCTGCTCTTTCTGGGGGATTCTCTATTGAGCAGCAGCTGTTGTGGAACATTATAGGCTGTGCTTGTAAAATGTTGTTGGATTGGGGCTGAATGATCATTGCAGATTTTTCGGATTAGGCTCCATTACTTTTTTTGCTGTTTGCTTTCATGTCATTTCTGATGGGGTTGTTCAGTTAGGGAGGTCATGAGCTCCTCACCTGCTTTAATGGTGCTCTCAGCAAAGGTCTTCTGATATGACTTTTCCACCCCCCAAAAAACCCCAACTATGCTTAATTGGTGCTTAACAAATTCTAACAAAGAACGTGTTCAGTTTTCCACCGGCAAAGAGCCTAGGAGTAGCTACGTCATTACGTGGTTGTAAAGTGCCCAAACGTCACTGTTTATATTGACGTTTACCCAAGAGTGCCTGTGCTATTAATCATAATAATAATAATATAATAATAAAGATAATAATACGCTGTAAACATCTGCAAGGTAATCTAGCATAGCATTGATTATACTTGTATGTAGTATATTAAAGTCAGGGAAATGCAATCAGCGAGTTTCAAAATAAGAGTGCCTATTGGAAGCGCTGAGTGCCCATCTGTGACTCACAGATGGGTTTAGCCCAACATTTAGACAGCCAAAGATACTTTTCTTTCTTCTTTTTTTCTTTCGTTCTTGAGGATGACCAAGGAAAATTGTCTCAACTAAGCAGGAAGAAAATAAGAGAAATTTTGAGGTTTTGCTGGTGCGCCATGGCAAGTAATAAACTTTGGGTATTAGGATATCCACTCAGAACATGCTCTGCTACTTCTAGTTAAGAAACACTGAATATGTTTATTAAATTTCAACTACATTATCAGTGATGATTTTACAGTTTACCCCCAGCGAGTCCCAGTGACTCGCTGATCAGAAAAGTATGAGTGCCATCATGCATTTCGAGAGTCCCAAATTTCGAATTCTGAAATGGTCTACTTATTCAATTGCATATGATAATAATACAAACAATAACATATGGGCGGCCCGGTAGTCCAGTGGTTAGCACGTCGGCTTCACAGTGCTGAGGTACCGGGTTCAAATCCAGCTCCGGCCTCCCTGTGTGGAGTTTGCATGTTCTCCCCGGGCCTGCGTGGGTTTTCTCCGGGTGCTCCGGTTTCCTCCCACATTCCAAAAACATGCATGGCAGGCTGATTGTGCACTCTAAATTGTCCCAAGGTATGAGTGTGAGCGTGGATGGTTGTTCGTCTCTGTGTGCCCTGCGATTGGCTGGCAACCAATTCAAGTTGTCCCCCGCCTACTGCCCGGAGACAGCTGGGATAGGCTCCGGCACCCCCCGCGACCCTAGTGAGGATAAAGCGGTTCGGAAAATGGATGGATGGATGGACAATAACATATACATACAATTATAAACAAATGCTGCAAACATATAAATAATTAAGTACCAGGCCTGAGGATTTCGGAAATACATGGTAACCATTTTTCGGTTCCGTCGGAATGCCCAATGGGAAACCATGGTAACTAATATTGGGTTCCAAAATCATTCATCATGGGAACCCATTTTTCTATTTTGACTGATATTCATAATCAATAATTCTGAAACTCAAAAGTATCATGTTTCAAGGGTAAATGTTTGAAAACTATGCATGAACAATGAACATTTCATCAGCAGCTGTGTACTCCAGGTTTATTCAAAAAAATATCAAAATATGGTATACTGATATGGCATCATGAATACAGCATACCACAAAATCAGAGTATTTTTTCCAGTCTCACACTGCAAATATTAATTTACTGGTAATCATTAATACAGGTAAGTATTGATGTGGCTTGACATCCTCTTCCCAAGACGATGCATGTGTAATCTACTATCAATTTGACCAAAGAATCTAACACACCTCATCATTAGTTCTACCAACAGTTAACATTAGCATTACTACACCTTGTGACAAATGTTTTCTTCCTCAAGTTACCATGCTACAACCAGTAAATTATAGAATAACCAATACTGTTTCATAT
Organism: Hippocampus abdominalis; assembly: GCA_018466805.1. NCBI lineage: Eukaryota > Metazoa > Chordata > Actinopteri > Syngnathiformes > Syngnathidae > Hippocampus > Hippocampus abdominalis. Next base: position 453,519 of record CM031710.1, read on the forward strand.
TATTTTCATAGCGATTAGCCTATAGATCTAATGACCAACTTGTGTTCTGTGCATACGTCACAGGTGAGTTTAGTGATACGCCCTTTGGACAATTCATACGAAAAATCAGACTGGCATTCCCATTTCTTAAAGGTCGTAATTAGTAGACCTTTGTGAGTTTTTTTCGCCGCCATTTCAAACTTTCATCCGCGCGATTCCTCAGTTTGCGGACTAAGATAGCAACCCGCATGTGCACATAACCTTGTCTGTTCCGTCCCCCCCAACACTGAAAACAAAACGAAAGTAAATTAGAAGAAACACCCATACAGACACAGTGAAATCGCGTTGATCACACAGGAGAGACTTGATCGCGTACAGTCAACTCGTATGCGGTGACTTTTATGGTTAAACGATTTTTCCGTACCGTCAAAATGATGTTTGGGGACTATCTGTGCGTCCCGCGGGAAAATTATGCGTCTAGGACGCGGGACGCAGAGGTAACGAGATGGCTGCATTGTCATTCTTACAGTATGATGGAATCAAATATTGAAACGATTCTGTAGACTGTAAATTTCCCCAGTGTGGGACAAATAAAGGATATCTTATCTTATGACGATTATGATTGTAGAGTAATGATTATGTTGTGCAGTTGAACAGTATACATATTTTTTTTCATTCTTTGACATAAATTACTATAATAACTGTCCCCAGGTTTTTGACATAATTTAAAAAAAAATTGGAAATTCAGACAAATTATTCTGGAAATGTATTTGGTAGCACTGCCTTTGATGAGTTGATGCATGTGCAGTCTTTTTTTTTTTTTTTATGTTTCCAGTGTTTGTGAAGGGATCAATTAAAAATAATTCTGTGCTAATTGATAAGGTAGGTGTCGATACACCCTCTTCTGCGTTATTGAGCCAGGGTTGATCAGGTCCTGACTCCACAGTTCCTTCCTCCTTAGCCACAGTCACCTTGAGACATTTTCTGCTTCTTCAGTGCTGTGCCTGATAGCCTGCCTTTTGTGGGGACATGTAATGCCCAAGAGATTGTAGGCTTTGCAGAGGGTGTGACCAGCAAATCCTCTACAGTCAACTTCAAAAGGCTGGCACCAAGTCTTGACCCCTGCCTATGGCAATTCACCAGCTCAGTCGACTTGGCTCGCTTCCGCTCAGACGCCTCTTCCACCTGAGACCATGAGACAGTGAGCTCCAGTATGACCAATTGTGTAGTTCCTTCTGACAGGAAGGCCATGTCTGGTATCAGAGATGTTATTGTAATCGTGATGTATTTTATCTGCATTTTAATAATTTAACGGGGTGTAGCTGAAAACATACGCATTTAAGCTACAGAGGTTAATTCACTAACTAGAAAGTGAATATTAATGTCATCATAATACTAAATACAGACAACAGTAGCATCCGCAAGACAACTGTCATTAGGGAAAGAGGGAGCTTAAACATGTTTTCTTATATTAGCAGTCATCGGGATCTGTGGCGCCTGACAGAAAACCGTGCAGACGATCTGCTCTCTTTCAGCTTGCCGAGGTAAGTATTCTCTTTTCCCATACCTATGTTCAGTCATTTTGAAGTCATGTTTTCAAAAGTCTTTTTCTTGTACTGTAGCCATTTTAGTCTATTTTTTTTGTTTCTTTGCTTTGCTTTCTACCTCTCTAACTCTGTACCTGGTTTCAATGTTGTACTTGTAATTATAGTATGTGAAGCATACAGTATGAAGTTTGTGTATAAAATGTGTCATAAATCAGTTTTTTTTTAACTGACTTGGTACTGGTAAATGTCTGAACAATGTGAAAAGGTTGTCCTTTTTAAGCTCCCTATATAATACCACCTCCCCCCTCAATTTGGGATCGTGATAAAAAGAGGGCTGCTGACGTGAATTGACACTATGCACATACAATATGTGGTTAATGCTTCATAGTTCCAGTAAAGCAAGAAATTACTGACAAATTTACGTTTTTGTTTCTGTTTAGATGTGTTTATCAACTGAACCTGAGAAAATGGACACAGTCGTATCCCCGCAAGGAACCACCTCGTCTTCATCCTCATTCCAAAAAACTACACCAAATAGTCTTCAGGTGAAGGAGGAGACCCAGGATACTTCTGGTTGTCCCCTAACCTCTCAGACATTTTTACCTTCGCCTACTTCAGTCACATGTTCTGACACAATTTCCTTTGAATATGACAGTCAAAATCAATGTGTCAAAAAGAAAAACGGACAGAAAGAGTGGTTCATGTTAAATAACATTGATGAAAGCCTGCATTCATCAAAACAATTTCAAAAAAATCTTAAACCTGTCAAATCAAATGGCGATGTTATCTTTGGAATTGAGACAGTGGCTGGAAATGTCTGGAGGGATTCAGAGAAGCCCAAGGTGAAAATCCAAGATGGTTCAAGTGACTATGAGTCTTGTCCACCCAAAAACAAGACAAAGCCCAAAAATAAGACTTCTGTTAAAGACAAAGAACTAGTTGACCATAGTGGCAAATATGTGCTACCCAGTGTCTCTAAGGTGGAAATAAAAGAAGAGATGAGCCCTTCGACAGAAATAGAGGAAACAGGTAGAGAAAGCAAGGAAATTAAGGACAACATGGAGGGATGCCAAAAAGTCCCAGACAGGTCTTCACTTATGATGCTGAAAGAAGATGACAATAGGATGGAAAGCCCAAGTGAAGTAGAGTCCAATACAGAGGTCCGTGGTGCGAGGAAATCCAAAAGAAGCTGTAAAGGCGCCTTGTACAAGACCCTTGTTTCTGAAGGAATGCTGACCTCGTTGAGAGCCAACATTGACCGGGGTACTTCTTGTTTGACCAATACATATCCAAAATGTTCACAATTAGTCTTATGAACAATGCTGATAATATTCTGGTTTTATCTCTAGGTAAACGAAGCGGCTTTCGTGCTTCTGATTATGAAGCAAACTGGGGCGAGGGTAGCTGGATGCTTTCCCAAATGGCATCTAATAACAAGAGGCTAAAAAAGTCCAAGTCCAAAGATGATTCCTCACAAGGGTGAGTCACAGCTCTCGGATAATTCATGTTAACAGAACTTAAACTAAATGCAGCAAAGACTATTTCAAAAGCCACACACTTGAGTTGCTGTCCTGCAGGGCTCTAGAGCTCGAGTCTGGACTCAACACATTTTTTTTTTGTCTCAGACTTGACTTGGACTGGATTCCCAAACTATTTTTATCGATTCGACTCAGTCCAACAGTTTTTATTCCTGAAAATCAATATCCTCTTTCAAAAGAAACTTGAAATTGTTGTTCATGTCATCAAAATAGCCATCTGATTGGTTACCCTGACCACAAATCAAAGTTTATTATTCATTTAGACCAGGGGTGCCCAAATCTTTTGGACCAAAGATCTACGTTTCGATCAACCAGCCACCCGCGATCGACCCATTACCGTGCATACGCACACACTTACACACGCTTGCCATGATGAGCAAAACAGAAAAATAAAGTAGATACAAGAGTTTGTGAAAAGGATTACGTGCCTACCTTAGTGGGAGACCTGACGCGGAGGCATGTGACGCACTTGTGCACCCTGTTAACTATCGTAGCTCATATGTGCCGTTTTAAAATGATTCTCTCGGCCCTACAGAATGCATTCTTTGCATTCAGTGCCATCGGTGAAATGTACACGAAACAAACTTTGACTGATCGTAATAATAATAATAATAATAATAAAAGCTATATTGTAACAGCTCTGATCACAAGCCGCAATTGCAGACTGCTAAGCGCTAACAACTTCCGGTGACGCAAGTCACCCGCCACCGTAAGTTCAAGGTGATCTGTTTTATTCTATTTTATTTTTTTTATAAAATACTTTTTGTCAAAGTGAGACTGATAGGATGATTAGGGTGCAGTGTGCAGCATAAAACATATGACTACAGTGAAACTCCTCTACAACAAAACATAGATGGGCGAAAATACCCCCAAGTGTGAAAAAATCTTCATGCATTAACACCATTCCCACTCTCCTGCCCCCCCTACAACGAAAAAAAAACCCTGTTGCGTTATACGAAATCTTTTTCTCTGCTCTTGCCTCGCGAAGATATTCACTACAACGAAGTCTAATCCAACAGCGACCTCTACTGCTTCATTCGGAAACGGCGACAGCAACCACCACACTGGTTTACAGTGAATATTCTCATCTACGTGTCACGATTCGAGCAAGCCAAATAAGGTTTGGAATCCCCAAAAAATGTAGACGCCAACAAGGTCTCCGTAACAAACGAATACAGTAAATATTCTCTAGTACGGACTCATGTTTGCGCTGTCCAATCTGTCCTTATAACAGAAATTCCTCTTTTGGGAAATTAGCATGGTACATGTCCTTTATGAACCTGCAAGTATGTTGAAAACTGCATGTGTAACAACACAAGCAATAAAATGCAAAAATATACTGTCCAAAAACTGTTTATATAACAAAAACAGCAGTACCGTATACAGTACAGGTGTAGATTTAAAAAACCACAACACAGTATAGTATGTACAGTATTTTAATGTTGATTTTTTTCAGTCTTGGGAAAAAATGAGTCTATTTTGGGTTGTTTTGTTTTGTTGGGTTCTTCCTCGTTTTCTATGCCATGATCTACAGGACGAAAGTAAATAAAGTTAAAATCGTTCGCAATTACAGTAAAACGCACGCCAATAAAAAGTCACTGACTCATAGTCGTTTCGAATTCGATGACATAAACGGCGAAGCAAACACGTTTCTTCCATCTTCTCCAGTTGTGTTGAGTGGGCGTTGCTTTTTAAGCTCGTGCCGCGATCAACAGGACGTAAGTGAATAAAGTTAGAAATCGTTCGCAATTACAGTAAAACGCACGCCAATAAAAACTCACTTACACGTCGTCGTTTCGAATCTGATTATCAAAAAATGCGAAGTGAAAAGGTGTCTCCGTTGGTGTCTTTCCGCGTATCGGGTGGAGCGTTGCGTGTATTTAAGCTCCCGCTGCATGACGTCTCCATCCGGGTTACGGCTAGTGGAATTTCCGCTTACGTAGTTCCGGTAACATGTAATATCGTAGTCAAAATGTTAATGCATAGGTTTTTATTACGGGTGAAGGATATTCCTTTTCATAGAATTCCGGGGATGGGAATGTTTACTGTACTTTAATATATAATCTAACCGACAACAAATTTAACATAAAGCGCTGGTCCAAACAGGGACCAGGGAGAACATGAAACAAATAACAAAAAGCGCTTGCAACAAAAGGCAAGGGGAGAAAACAAGAACTGAGTATACAAACGAAAAGCTACGTATCAAAATGCACGCGAGAAAAGCCAATTCACAAAATGAAAACAATAGTAAAATAAATGGTACCGAGAAGCCAAAAGCGAAAACACAACGAGACCGATGGCAAAAAATAGGTCTATGAGCATGGAAGCAGCAAGGCAGTAAACAATACTCTGACAACCGGTAAACAGCAGAAGATAATAATAGATTGGCAGCAGGTGTGCACCAGAAGTCCGCTCATGCCACCTGCTGGCCAGACCGAAAACAGAACCGTGACAGCACCCCCCATCCCCTCAACGGACGCCTCCTGGCGGACCACCCGGCTTCGATGGGTGCGCAGTGTGGAAAGCACGGAGAAGGGACGGGTCCAAGATCCAGGAGCGGGGGGACCCACTGCCGATCCTCCGGGCCGTAGCCCTCCCAGTCGACCAGATACTGGAACCCCTTACTCCTGTGCCGAGAGTCCAAGATTTCCCGCATTGTGTACACCGGGTCGCCGTCGACAATCCGCGGAGGAGGAGGCGATGTGGGAGGAGGAGCCAGAGGCCTGGTGGCCACTGGCTTAAGCAGGGAAACGTGGAAGACGGGGTGAACCTTCATTGTGGGTGGCAGCCGGAGCTTGACAGAGACGGGGCTGATGACTGATTCCACCATGAACGGTCCCGTGAAGCGAGGCCCCAACTTGCGAGAAGCACCAGCCAGTCGCAGATCCTTTGTCGACAACCACACCTTCTTACCCACCTGATAGCTAGGTGCTGGGCGGTCAGCGGCGGGCAGCAATCTGCCGGTTCCTCGCTTCAGTACGTGACAGCGCAGCTCTGGTCTCCCTCCACACGCGATGGGCCCGTCGCAGGTGGAGCTGTATGGACGGGAGTTCCACCTGACCCTCCTGGCAAGGAAATAGAGGAGGTTGATAACCATAGGCAGACATGAATGGAGACCGACCGGTGGCAGACGAGACGAGGGTGTTGTGGGTGACCTCACTAAGGCAGGTGAGTCGACCACGATGAGGGGCGATGGAGACACACGCAACGCAGAGCTGCCTCCAAGTCCCAGTTCAGGCGTTCCGTTTGTCCGTTGGACTGCGGGTGGTAACCAGATGACAGAGTAGCAGTGGCCCCCATGGCATGACAGAACCGTTTCCACACTCTTGAAATGAATTGAGGACCCCGGTCAGACACAATGTCCACCGGGATCCCATGAAGACGGAAGACGTGGTCGATGAGGAGGTCGGCGGTCTCCAGGGCGAATGGCAGCTTGGACAAGGCAACAAAATGAACAGATTTAGAGAAGCGATCAACAATGGTGAGTATGACGGACTTCCCCCGGGAAGGAGGCAGGCCTGTGACAAAGTCCATGGATATGTAGGACCAAGGTCGAGGCGGAACAGGTAAAGGCTGCAGCAACCCAGCCGGTGGTTGGTGGGATGCCTTACTGCATGCGCAGGTGGAGCAGGCCTTGATGTAGTCCAGCGTATCCTTCCGAAGCTCCGGCCACCAAAACCGCTGAGAGACAAGCTGTAAGGTCCGGTTCACCCCAGGATGGCAAGCCACCTTAGACGAGTGTCCCCACTGCAACACCTCCGAGCGCAGAGGTGGGGGTACAAAAGGTTTCCGTGCATGACAGCCTAACCCTAACCCTGAATCTGAAGCGTCCACCTCTACAATGAAAGGATAAGATGGGTTAGGATGTTGCAAAACCAGGGGGTTAGTGAAGGCCTTCTTTAATTCCAAAAACTCATTGTCGGTGTCCCACCTAAAGGGAACCTTGACAGAGGTCAACCGGGTCAGAGGTAGGGCTCTCTGGCTGTAATTACGGATGAATCGGCGATAGAAGTTAGCGAAACCCAAGAAACGTTGCAGCTGTTCCCTAGTGGTTGGTGTGGGCCACTCTACCACCGCCTTAACTTTGGCGGAGTCAGCTCTCGGCTGACCCTTCTCAATAACGAAACCAAGGAACGATGTGGACTCGACATGAAACTCGCATTTCTCTGCTTTGACGAATAGCCGCAGAACGAGCCTGACATGGTGTTGGTGCTCTTGAAGAGTACGGGAAAAAAATCAATATGTCGTCCAAATAGACAAAACAAAATACGTTCAGAAGGTCTCTCAACACGTCATTAATGAGACTCTGGAACACAGCAGGCACGTTGGTTAACCCAAATGGCATGACCAAATACTCAAAATGCCCTAACGGTGTCTTAAATGCAGTCTTCCATTCATCCCCCTCCCGAATACGGACCAGATGGTAAGCACTGCGTATATCTAATTTGAAAAATATGGTGGCAGATTGGAGGGGGGGGCGCGAACGCCGAATCTAACAACGGGAGTCGATATTTGTTTTTGATGGTGATCTCATTTAGTCCCCGATAGTCGACACAAGGGCGTAACGACTTGTCTTTCTTCTCGATGAAGAAGAAACCCACCCCCAAAGGGGATCTAGAAGGCCTAATAAGGCCAGCCGAGAGAGAGCTGTCTATATACTCCCTTAACACCTCTCGTTCCGCATGAGAAACCTGATATAGTCGTGAACTCGGAAGAGGAGCGTTAGCAATTAACTTAATTGCGCAATCGTACGGCCGGTGCGGCGGCAAGGCCTGAGCGCGGTCTTTGCTAAACACTTGACGCAAATCATGGTAAATACTCTGAACATAATCCAAACAAATGGCTTCCGGTGGAACGTTACGTGTCGGTCCTCTATTTTCTGCCGCCGACTGCAAACAGTGGGCATAACAGAACAGACTCCAATTTTCGATCGCGGGACGTTCCCAGGAAATGACAGAATTATGGGTTCTCAGCCACGGCAACCCCAAAATTAACGGTACGTATCGGGACGGCATTAGATAAAACCTCCTGTATTCAATGTGATTGCCTGACAACCTTAGCTTTAATGGCCCGGTGATCTGTTTCACCTCCGCCAGGAGCCGCCCGTCTAGATCGTGAATCCCACTTTATGTCTTTTAACTCTTCAACCGGACAACCCAGTTTGTTAGCCATCATGGGGTCTAAAAAACAATCGTCCGCCCCCCAGTCCACCAATGCCCGAATTGGAAGAGCCCGTGAAGGACCAGAGATAGTTCCGTCCAGCTCCAGTCTCTTTGGAAGTCCCGTACTGGACTCCTCCCTTCTCAGCTCCCGTGAGACAGTGCTGGGTGTAAACTCAACATTTCTCGGAGCGCATAGCAAGGCGGATCGGGGTCATGGAACAGTTGGTCCTTGTTGACCGCAGTAGAAGCAGGCTTGGTCCCGAATCCGGCGCTGTCTATCCTCTGGCCCCAAACGTCCGCCTCTCAGCTGCATGGGCTCCCCCTCTGGGTTGGCAGTCCCGGTACCGGGGTGCTGCTCTGGTCCGGACGGTCCCCAGGACTCGTGGGAAGCCGGCCGACCACCCGCACGTCAGGGCTGGAAACGGACGTTTCCGTGTTCGTCTCCGCGTTCCAGCTCCCGCTCTCATTGGATACAAAACGGCGACATGTAAGTGATTCTAATAGCATGAGTTTTACTGGAATAGTGAACGATTTTTATTTCGTTCACAGCTCTGAGTTTCCTGAATACAACGTACTCATAGCTGCTCTGCCATTGGCTTACCGAGCATCATTCTGGCCTCCGATTGGCCAAGAGGGACCTCACTATCTAGCTAGATCCGTGGAAGATAGAGTGGAATGCATCCGATTAGCTGCTCAGAGTAAATTGCTTGTGGCTCGACGGACAGTCAAATAAACGAACGTTTCCTGGAATGCTTTACTTGTTATCATGCTAAAAACCCTACGCTAACTGGAGCGCTAATTAGAGAGAAGGCGAGTTCCATCGCACTAACTATGGCCATCGAGGACTATGAAGCGTCTTGTGGCTGGCTTTAAAAGTTCATTGCATGACATGAGCTGAGCAACACTGTCTTGTGTGGCGATCGAGGGGAGGTCGCGTTAGAGACAGTGAGATGGTGGAAAGAAAAGCCACCTGGTCCAGGAAGTATTTGTTATTGTTAGATTCAGACGCAGCATGAATGTTGCATTGCTAAAATGGCTACAAAACAGACCTTTGGATGTCAAGCAGCTAAGACAAGAAGCGCTCTGACGCTGGAAGAGAGGGTAAAAGTGAGCGAAATGAAAGACGAAGGAAGCAAAATAAAATGCATTATCCAAGAAATTGATGTAAGTGAAAGTGAATGCTGATTGTAAATTTCACAATTTCCCTTTTTTTTCTTTCTACACTGACTACATGAAGTGTCAAATAAGGGTGTGCTCATACTTATGCACTATTGGAATAAAAATAAAGAGTACACATACGTTTGTGTGTGCGTGTACACATACGTTTGTGTGTTTGTGTGTGTGTGTGTGTTTACATCTGAGATCAAATTTGCTACAGTGAAAAACCCCCTGTTGTGAAAAATTTCTTGCTGCAAACATGATTTCGTTGTAGAGGAGTTTCACTGTAACATGTACAGAGACACAAAAATGTTTCATAGTTTTTGGGTTTTTTAAATTATTTTTTTTAACTTTAAACTTTCCCTCACGATCGACTTGGGACCAGTCCGCGAGCTACCGGTCGATCGCGATCGACATCAGAGGCACCCCTGATTTAGACAGACACTTAAAAAATGTAGACCTTAAAAACTAAAACAACAGTTATCTTCATATGCTGATCCAAACGATCATCGTGCATTGTTTATTGTGTATTCACAGAATCTCAGTGAGAATCGGGACAACAAACCCTGACTCAGCAATGCATTCATGTTAATTCATTAGCTTTCAGTTTGGTGCTGTTTTGTAGCTGCCTTTCACTGCACAGTGCCGTTAGCTGCTCCCCAGCGCCCAGTTTACCCCAATGTCGACCACCCCTTAGCCTGGACTTGACAAAGATGGACTTGACTATAGCTGTCCTGCAAAATATTGCATCATTAAGTTGTACAGAAATTACAGTTAATGTTGTTTTGACTATTTCTACTTACATTTTTGATACAAGCAGGTAGACATTGAAGTTATAAACTGTTCTAATATTACATAAGTCACTCAATCACATTCATTTTAGCGCACTCGAAAAATGTGCTTCAAGTAGCGTCTCTTGGGTTCTACATTCTGCTCCAAGAATCACCGTTGAGAAGTAGCCAGTTGCTTGTTGCTCTGTTTCCCTTTAGTTATATGGTCACTTGTTCAGTCATGTTAACACAAATCTCAACTCAACAGAAAACTCGAAGAAGAATTTGAAAAGAAGTTTAACAGCCTGCCACAGTATAGTCCAACAACATTTGATAGGAAGGGGCCTTCTGTCATAAAGAGAAAGAAGACTGATTGTTCTTCTGCCCAGGTGGAGATATCCAAAACAGGCAAAGGTGAGGACAAAACATCATGAATATGTAACCGTTTTTCCAGCTCATACTGTATAAGCGGGACTTCAAATTTGTTTTATTAGAACAGTTGTAAATATTTGCATTTTCGTAAAATTTTCACTATTAATGATCACTACTTTAACAATAAATGCAGAAACTACAGTGGTGTAAATTCACATTTTGTTGTGTAAGTTCTAATACAGAAATATAGCGTTCGACCGAATCCTCCAATGTCACAGCCAGATAAATGTCATATTTTCTTTTCACAAATCTATAGTATTTGTGAGCAATGCCGTTTTTGAAATGTGGTGAAAAGTGATGATTTTGGAGCTACAATAATTCCGCATGATGGCAGCAATATGCATGTTACAGTGCTGTTGCCCCTCGGACCCACTGATTTCTTTTTTTTTGTGTTTGTTTTCTTTTGTTTTTGCTTATCTCTCGCACACAAAGGTTTCAAATCATCAAACCAATTTATATCACTCAAAAACTATCCAAGGAAATACAAAAGGCAGTTTTCAAAGGATTAAATTTAAGGCACAACAAAAAATCTAATTCTTTCTGACCCTCTGTGAAAAAGTTAGTGCCCCACCCTTGTTAAATCACAAACTCACTGTGACTAGCCACAAGTTTGGCAAAGGTGACTTCAATTTCACAAGCCACACCAAAACCTGATTACTTGTTGAATTAAAAAAATCACTTAAATAGAATCAAGCAGAGAACGTGAAGTAGGCTACAAGATCTCAAGAACCAAAGCATCATGCCACGATCCAAAGAAATTGAAGAAGAAATGAGAAAAATGTAATTTGAAATCCATCAGTCTGGAAAATCTTACAAAGCCATTGCCAAGACTCCAACGAACCACTGTCAAAGCTATTATCCACAAATGGAGAAAATTGGGAACAGTAGCAAACCTTCCCAGAAGTGGACGACCAACTAAAATTACTTCAAAGTGCGATGACGACTCATTCAGGAGGTTACAAGAGAACCTTGGACAACCTCTAAATACCTGCAGGCCTTGCTGGCCTCAGTTAAGTTCAGTGTTGATAACTCTACCATAAGTACACTGGCCAAAAATGGCATTCATTGGAGAGTTCCCAGGTGAAAACCCCTGCTGTCAGCAAAGAATACAAAGGCTCGTCTCATATTTGCCTAAAAACATCTTGATGATCCTCAAGACTTTTGGAGAAACATTCTGTGGACCCCCGAGTCAAAAATGTAACTTTTTGAACGTTGTGTGACCTGTTAAAACTGCCCAGAAATGGCACAGCATTTGATAAAAAGAACATTATGCCAACAATGACGCAAGGTGGTGGCAGTGTGATGCGGGGGCTGCTTACCTGCTTCAGGACGAGGACAACTCGCTGTGATTGATGGACCAATGAATTCTGCCATGTACCAGAAAATCCTCAAGAACGTCTGGCCATCAGTTCGTGCCCTCAAACTCAAGCGCTCTTGGATCATACAGTTGGACAATGATTCGACACACACCATCAAGTCCACCTCTAAATGGCTCAAAAAGAAAATAAAATGAAACTTTTGCAGTGGCCAAGTCAAAGTTTGGATGAACATCCAGTTGAGATGCTGTGGTGTGAGAAAACTTTCCAATGTGGTGGAGTTGAAGCAATTCTGCAAAGGAGAGTGGGACAAAATAACTCCAGAGGAATGTGAAAGACTCATCACCAATTATCGCAAACGCTTGATTTCAGTTAGCCAACGGTGGCACAACTCCTTATTAGCTTCAGGGGGCAATTACTTTTTCACAGAGGATCAGAAAGTTTTTCTTATGCCTTAATAAATTTAATTGTCATTTGAAAACTGCATTTTGTATTTCCTTGGGTTGTTTCTGAATGATATTGGAATTGGTTTGATGATTTCAAACCTTTGTGTGTGACATATATACAAAGAAAACAAAAATCAGGAAATGGGCAATTACTTTTTCATTGCACTGTATCCCGATTAAAAAAATAAATATTAAATTCATTTATAGGCCAACTGTGCCATTGTTATAAGCAAATGTCGTCTTCCTCGCATGTTGTGGGTATCGACAGTGGAATTTGCAGTTCATTGAATGTCTCCCTTAAATACTTTAGCCAGGTTGCATTTTTGCAGCCAGTCATTGTGAAAAACGATTTTTTTTTTATCGCAACCTTTTCCTCAAAAAATTAGTCAGATTCATCATCAAGAATTGTCTCATTCGGCACACTAGGTTTGGTCATTCACTGTTTTCATCCCTCAAAAATTTGCACATTGTGTCTCTGCCAAAGCAAACACACACCACTAAAAAAGCCCCCAAACGACAGTAAAATGTTACATATTGCGTATTAAATTCAGTGAGATCGAGTAATGACCTAAATTTCAACAATGGTCCAAGTAGTGTAATTGGGGGAAAGAAATATGTAACAATATACAAATTTTTCATTTATGTCAGACAATTATGTTGGTACAGTATTGTATTTTTCCTTAAAATTACATGAAACTTGTTTTCTCTGATCATTTCTCCATTTAATAGTAAAACAACTCAGAGAAAAATTACGCTTAAGTACCTCGCTGCTCCGCTGTGTGCCACTCAGTGTGTATTTGCTGTGTCCACTACTGTGCTGGGTGACATGCAGAGGTCAAATTGTGTGTAAGTGTGTCCGTAACAAATAAAGATGATGATGATGATGATTCTTCATCTTCTTCCTCTTGTAGGTGGAAGTTTCACCTCAGCGTCCTCGAATCACAAATCAAATAGCGGTGCATGTTCTTTAGTGAATTGTGGCGTCTCTTTAATTAAGACAATAGCTAATGTTGGCGGAGTCACTTCAAAATAGGTCTTCACGCATGTGTCAAGACATAAGTTGGGCACAAGTTCCGCCTCCACACATTCACCCAATTAGGATACTGTATCTTTGTTTTTCTCTCTCCCTTTATTACACAACAAAAATGAGCTGGAGATAGCATGAGTGAAGCCATCAAATAATGATCAAAAGAAATATGCAGCAAATTAGCCACCGGAGCAATCAGTTGTCAAAAACATAACGTGACATCCCACTTTCAGATGGGTTTTTTTTTTTGTTCTGTGTAGAAAAAGACAGGTTTCGGTTTGTTGGGCTGAAATATACTTGAATTGAACTGACAAAAAGGAAAAAAAAACTGAATCCGAATTTCCATGTGTTATGGACGAAGACTCTTCTTCATTGAGAAAGCTACAGTCCTCCTCTTTTTCCCCTCATGGTTTATGAACGTTTTCACTCGAGGTTCCAATGTATTTAAATTAGATGAAATATTAATGAACTCAAAGATAAAAGTACAATAAATATGTAGAAGTACCTGTCAAAATATCTGGTAGTACAACCAGTTTTCAAGCTATTGTATTTTCTGGACTACAAGTTGCTCCTGAGTATAAGTCGCCATAAAATGCGTACTAAAGAAGACAAAAACATATATAAGTCCGACTGGAGTATAAGTCCCATTTTGGGGGGAAATTAATAAAATCCAACACCAAGAACAGGCATGTCATCCTGAAAGGCAAAAATGGAGAACAACAGGCTGAATAAGTATACGATATGCTAACGTTACATGACGCATAAAAAATGAACTGAGAACATGCCTGGTATGTTCACATAACATAATATGAGTTATTCAGATAACTAAAGCATAAAGAACATGCTATCAAGTTTTCCAAACATTCATTGTCACTCCTAATCACTAAATCCAATGAAATCTTCATCCTCGCTGTCACTTTTAAAGAACTCTGCCAACTCCAGAGGTAGAAGATGCGACGCTTCCTCTTCTACGTCGCTTATGTCAGAGTTGTCAGTTGATTTTATCAGTTACCACCAATGTGGAAAGTATCAACACAGACCTAGAGCACCCGCATGCGGTTTAATGTGAAAATAACCTGTGAAATGATCAAATGTGTTAATCATTTCACGCCTAAGTCGCTCCAGAGAGTAAATCGCACCCCCGGCCAAACTATGAAAAAAAATTGATTTATAATCCGGAAAATACTGTATATACAATGTTGTGTATATTGTAATGTTGTGTAATGGTTTCATCCATGTTCCTCTAGCAGAGCTGTAAACCAATATTTGTGGGTGAAGTAGTATTGTTGCTCCAGTTTCATTCATTTTAAGTCATTTCGATGCCAGCGGTGCAGGGTAAAAGTCTCTGCACTTAAAACCTCAGGAGCACATCTTATCTTAGAGCACATGTCCAATTGTGGTAATTCATTGCAGTCCTGGCTGAAATTTGAACTTTTGTTACCACCGTCCCCAGGTTTTAGATTGAGTGCGCTAACCTGACTACGAGCCTGAGTTGCTTACACACTGGCTGACGCTACGCTTAAGGCTATTGAAGAGTGAGGTTTAACATACTTTTGCACAATGCATGCTGGCACCTGTTACAACTCTTCTCATTGAATTGGTAATGATAAGAGTTGCCTCATTAGCACATCAGTTCTGCGACACTTTTCAAGGCATGGCCAATCAAACAACGTTTAATCCTCAAATCATAAATTGATTAGTCAAACCTAGAAAGTAAGGCACAAGGATGAACTAATTGAAAAGCTGCCATTGTTGTGTTATCGCTCATTTGTCCATGGTAGCCAACTGGGTTGAACTTTGCCGCACATAAAAAATGTCAAGTAGATGAAAGATATACTCGCACTGTCTTAAAATTTAAGGGAAAGATGTGATTATTTCAGGGCATTCATGAGCCTTATAGAGATGACTGACTCGGTCTTTAGCGGCATGTTTTCCACCCTCATGTCGTCTATGATTTCTGTGCTCCGTAACATAGCATGTACATTCATTTTTGTTTGTTTGTATTTTTCTGTATTAGGACCATCTCCATCACAGAAAAAGACTTCATTCCACAAGATTGTTAGGAAGCACAAATACTTAAAGGAGAAACCAGGTGCAGTAGAAAATTGTGATCTCAAATCTTGATAGCGGGGATATCAACATCATCAAGAAACTGACCAAATTTTAGTCCGATAATCTGATTACTTTGCTTGTGTAGAAATAAAATTGTGTAACTTTCTAATGAGACCCTTTTCAACAGCAGTGGGACAGACGGATTCCACCATGTTGTTTTCTGTTTCAAAAGCCAAATCATGTGCCACCAGTGCCATAATTTGCCCAGATGTGCAAGGCACCACTAGTGCCGATATGCTAGTTGGTAGCCAGAAGAGGAAGGCTAGGAAGACAAAGATCACACACTTGGTTCGCACAGCTGACGGCAGTGCATCTCTGCTTGAGGGTAAGTATCATGATCAGTCCTCTTAGCCATAACGCATATAAATGTCCTGTACTGTATTGACTGTGTGATCTAACATCGACAATTCAGCTTCATAAAAACTAACATTTAGCACTGATGATGTGTGCAATAACTTTTGTTTGCTGAGGACAAAAGTGATGGTGTTCTCCTTTTGCGGTTAGCAAAACCAGCTTTCCTCTGCCATATCAGCCAAAGTAGTAAGGGTGAGCAGACTCTTCATTAAAAGGGATTGCGATCAATTAGGAGAAATCACCAGTTTTGGTTGTGTTGTCAAAACCTTTCCCCAGGTTCTAGCTACATAGGTTCACGGGTGAGAGATGACTATCATGTGCGGACCCAAGTTGATAAAACCAAAGTAAACAAAAGACCTTGTTTTGGATTTGTTGGTCGCCTACCACTGAATGAATGATTTATGTGCTTGTAGTGCGTTTTATACAGTGGCTTGAGAAAGTTTTCATCCCCTTGAACTTTTTGCTACATTTCAGGCTTCAAAGTTATAAAATTTGAGTTATTATTAAGATTCAAAACTAAAAAAAAAGTGGGACACAATCGTGAAGTGGAATGACATTCATACAATATTTTACTTTAAAAAAAATTATTAAGAAATTAAAAAAAAAAAAGGATAAGTAGGGCATGCAGTATTATTTGACCCCTTTACTGTAAAGTGCACCCAGCTCACTCCAGGCTCTTCTGCATATCTGATGAAGCACTTCTTTCCCAACCAGGTATCAGGCAACCAACCACTAGGGTTAATAGTTAAAGCTTCAGCGAAGATGTGACTCAACTTTTTCCTGTCTGGTTGCCACAGCGAGACACTCAGACACTCATATGATATGTTTGGTTCTCAACGAAAAACCCATCTATTTTATCTGGGGACTCACCTGGAGGTTACTGTTTGCCCTGACTGGGATATGACCGACTGACCCACTGAGCATTCCGCTTGGCCAGCCGGTACCCTTCAATTGTCTCCAGAGTCTCACAGGCCAAAAAGGCCGAGTAGGACTCTTTGTTCAGCTTGACAGCATCCCTTACCACCAGTGTCCACCTGTGGGTTCGAGGATTGCCACCATGACAGGCCTCGACCACCTAACTGCCAAAGCTCAGATAAGCCGCCTTAATACGGGACAAAACATGTTTCACTTGGACTCAATGTCCCCTACGTCACCCAGGACGTTAGCAAAGTTCTCCCGGAGGTGAAACTCTATGACTGGCAGTGTTGTGTCCGAGGACCGGCAACCCGAGGCCAAGGCCAAGGTCAAGGACTTGACTCCGAGGCCGAGGCCAAGGCCAAGGACTTGGAAAATGTTCCGAGGCAAGGCCAAGGCCAAGGACTTGAGGAATTTTCCGAGGCCAAGGCCAAAGACCAAGGACTTGCCTCCGAGGCCAAGGCCAAGGACCAAGGACTGATTTTGAAGCCGAGGCCTAGCCGAGGACTTGTATAAAACAATGCTATCATACCACTTGGCAGGTCTTCATGATTTGCAACACCCCTCCACCATAACCCCTAACGCTTGAATGAAGTGTTTTTATTCAAAGAGTAGAACAGTCAGGGTACGTGTTATTTATACTGAGGGAAAAAAATAAAAGCACATGCTATACATTTATGAATTAATGTTTTAGTGCAGTAGTTTCTTAATATGAAGTAAATCAACACTCAACAGGCATGACATGGCACGGAAGACAAGTTGAGAAATGACTTTGCATAGAAGTCAATCACTGACTGCAGAAAAAGCGGTAATCTCTAAACATTCTCTGAGTACTACAATTATTACCACTACCACTCATACTACTACTGTGGCATGTAACTACAACCACAGGGTAACTAAGAGGAGTCAAGCGAAAAGTCTGCTTTAAAAAAATACGCAGATAAGCATGTTATAGACCGCGATCGAACAAATTTATTTTCATAATGATCACGTAAGTAAAGCAACAGCTGCGATAAAAGTAATATATTGGGCGAAATAGCCGTATTGATATACACGGCATAAAGCCCCAGACAACAGCTCCTGTGATCATTGGGATATGTAAGCCCCTCCACCACAGTGAGGTACCCACCGGCTTATGGAAGGAGGGGCTTGCATGGATGGCACCATGTACAGTGATCCCTCGCTATTTCGCGGTTCGTTTATCACAGCTTCGGTGCATCGCGGATTTTTTCAAACATATTCAAAATTCTTTGAAGTCCGCAAAAATCAGTGTCTCAGTGTTGTTTACGATGCGTGCTAGTGCGTGCGTGCGTGCGTGTGTGTGTGTGTGTGTGTGTGTGTGTATGTTAGTGCACTCTGCTCAAGCACTAAGGTCCGTGGGGCACGGGCTGTGTGCGCTATGGTGCGCGTGAAAGAGAGAAAGAGAGAGAGAGAGAGGAGGCTTATAAGAACAAAAGCAGGTCTCTCTCATCCTTAATTGTCTTAATTGACTAATCATAGACACGTCTGCTGCACACTCGGCATTTTTTTTAAATACAGTATGTTTATTGGTCGCTACTTCACGGATTTTCGTTTATCGCAGGTGGTTTTGGTCCCCATTAACCGCGATAAACGAGGGATTACTGTATGTGTACAAACTTGATAAAGTCGTCTTTGGATTGGAAGACAGTTGCTGTTGATATCCAAAAACGTTATAACTTGAAGAAAAGAACATGGTCAGCTTGCTTTAACTCTTTCATGCACCCTGTAACTTGATAATATGATAAGCTGTCCACTGTAGAAACCGCTGTCCCTAATAGGGTTATTTAATATGTTCATGTAAGTTAAGAACTCTATTTGTCAATTAAAACACTGATATCCGTATGGAATAATTAATTGCCATTTACAGTTACAACTCCAATGTTTCATGTTTACCTTTTGGTTAATGTAATAATTAGCTTCGACTAGAAAATTCCTGTGGATATATGTAATATCTTCCCAAACAAAATAATAAGTTTGGACAGATCAAGAATTCTAATCGGAAATGATCAATGTCAAACAAGACTGACTTATTGTCACATGGCTAATAATGAAATAACTGTTATGTGTAAACAAATTAAAAACCGATACTGTAACACTCTTTTGTTTCATCTACTGGTTTGCTTTTTAATGTTAGCTGCTCATGTGCAGTTAACATTGTGGTGGTTCTTGATCCTTGGACAAACTATCAGCACTACTTTTCTGATGTAACATAAAGCACCACCATTTTCTTTTTGCGTGACCTGATTCACTCAATGTGCGCCATACATTCTTTTTTTATTGTTGTCTTTTCTACAAACTTGATAGTAGTGTCTGATGCATAACATGTCATTGTAATGACCTTTTAGAGTTGTGTTGATATAGGCCAATATCAGCCATCTGTCGGAGGTGGGGCCCACCTGCTAGTGCCGCTTGACACACAATGAGTGGGGAAGGGAGGGGTGAGGAGGAAGTAGAGGAAAAAGTAACGCCTAGGTTGTAAATTAATGAATGTTGAAAAACACTGTTGCTCGCTGTGACATATGAACAAATGCACAGCAATTATTTTCTTTCTTCCCACTTCGGCCTTACCTGCCAGTCCGATGGCGAGTCTGCACCTGGTACTGCAGTACAGCTCATTAATACTGGGACACATGCCCCACTAAAAGTAGTCAGGCGATGCCAGACTAGTCAGTCCATCTCTGCATTATCCATCTGTCAAACTACACAAAAAAAGTGTTGTCCACGGAAGTCGCTCTGTCAGATTACCAAATTTGTTCTGTGTCTTGGACTGGACGAGTGGCCACGTGCATATACCTGCAACGAACGAGGGCCAGTAAGCCGAGGGCCGCTGAGCATAGATGTTTGGTGCAATAGTAACTTGTACCATGAAAATGTCACAGATTTGCAGTTTTAGGAAAAAAAGATGTGAGGAATTAATTTTTCTTATTAATCTGATTATTAGTTAATTCTGTCGCAAAAAAATATAAACAGAATGTTGTAGCTGTACAAATGAGAACTTAAAAAATACATTGTAGGAAGAAGTCGACACAAGGAGTCGACACATGTTTTGCTTCGGCTGAAAGAACATGTCTTTTCACGACATATCTCTCGAAGACAGATTTGAATGTGCAGACCAATATTTTGTACTCATACAAGCAAGGGCTGAGGGGGTGGAGCTTGATGCAGTGTGGGGCCATTTCAACGAATCAAGTGAGAAGGATTTGGGTGGACTGAAGCTCAACCTCATTGGTTCATTTGGACGGCCGTCAACGTGAACAGGCACAGAGGAAGACGTCAGGTCAAACAAAACAATGTCATGTTCGGAATGGCGAGATATGTGGTGTTATACTCTGTGTCCCACTATTATTCTTTCAAAAATACAGTATACAATACAGTTTGTGCACTGGGCTGGTCACCGGTATTGGCAATCAGCATTTGGCTAATGAGCTAACTGGCATGTGTGTATTATACCGTTGGACCTTTACAAAGATCTTTTCCTTGCCAATGTTGATGTACATAGCACCTCCCGCTCGGTTATAGTACATCCATCCATCCATTATCTGAGCTGCTTATGATCACAAGGTTTGTGGGCATGCTGGAGCCTGTCCCAGCTGTCTTAAGCCACGGTACCCTGAACCGGGTGGCAGCCAATCACAGGGCACACATAGACGAGCAACCATTCACATTCACAATCATACCGAGGGACAAAATTTGAGTATTCAGTTAACATGCCATGCATGTATTTGGAATGTGGGTGGAAACCGGAGTTTCCAGAGAAAACCCACGCAGACATGGGAGAACATTCAAACTCCACACAGGAAGGCTGGAGCAGGATTCGAACCCATGACCTCTGCACTGCGAAGCGGACGTGCTAACCAGTTGTGTCGCCGGGTTATAGTACAATTAGTTTAAATATGTGCAGTATTCACAATGCATTAGTATCGTATAGAAGTTTTTTGGGGGGGAGGTTTAACCTTTTCAGGCACAGGACCCACTACAGTGGACAGCTTATCATGTTATCAGGTTAAAGGGTGCATGAAAGGATTAAGTGTGTGCTGATCCCCTGTTTTGGTTAACTTAAGTTATTCAATGAGTTTAACTGCAAAGCTTTACTACAGAGAAAAATATTAATAATCAATGTCTAGGGTACAGTAGTCACAAAGACACACCGTTTATATTCAAGAAATGACATATCAGAATTACATTCATAACATCTTATGTGCATTCCTGAGTAGTTATAATGCCAAGTCCTTATTGAAAAAAAATTTCATATTTGTTTTAATTTTGTTATACATGGCAGTCGTGATTAAAATTTTGCACTCATAATTACAAATTTAAGGTCAGTAGCCTCTTAAACTAAGCTCAGAATAGCACCTTCCCTCCCTACTTTGACAACACAAGAACAATATTTTTCTCTCATTGATCATAAGTTACTTTTACTTTCTGAGTTTTCTACATGCCATCAGAGTCAGAATGTCTTTATTGTCGCTTATAGGCACATCGTTGCAGCGCCCAAGGTGCACAATGACAATATCAATGGTGAAGATAAAACATACATTTTTAAAAAAAGAGGATACGGCATACCAAAACAAAAGCTAGCTAACAAATGTTCAGTCCTGAGCATACCAAAAAGGTAGCCTTCTTGCAAAAATTGCTTATTTCCGGACAAGCACATTGATAAAATATTGGAAATCCTGTTCCAGAAACAGAATTGAAAATCAGTTCACCTTCACACCTCAGTGAGATATGGGCTTTAATTGATGTTTCAGGGGTTCTCAATAGGGTTGATGGTCAGGGGACATGGGGGCCACACACAAGTTTCTCTTCTTTTATGGTCATGTCAGCCGACGATGTGAAGGAATTTTGTGCAGCATAAGTGCATCATTTATGCATAAAGATGACTTTGGAAAAGTTCTGTTCTTACTTTTGTACCATGGCTCAAAGTATAACTCCTCTACCTGCCTGCAGGCAAAAAAACAAACATATTGATCAATGTGTCCGACACATACGGTATATCAGTGTGATGATTGAGGATATAGATTTTATTGCCCGTCGAGTGAGGATGAGCGCTCGAAACTGGAGGGATGAATGTTTTTGAAAGCCACAGTTGTTGTTTTTTTTAAGTTCAGTACGATATTTTCCACACTAAAAGGCACACCTAAAAGCCTTCCATTTTCTTAAAATCCGTAATATTTCCACCTCAAAATGGCAAAAATCCTTGCTCGAGACATGAATGAATGAATGAATGAATGAATACTTTATTGTCATTGCACACTTGTTACAACGAGATTTTGCAGGAGCTTCCCCCCCCCCAGTGTATCGTGAATATAAAAAATAGTATATAAATAAAAAAAAATAAAAAAAATACATTGCACTCCCCTAGACCTACACACAATCACATACACGTGTTCCAAAGTTGAGATTCAACGTTATAAAATGGATTTTTAAAAATTGTCTTACAAAATTATATGAATCATGAGGTATATAATAAAATTGCACTCCTATAGGCCTACACATTCACATGCACACAATTTGAGAGTTTTGATTCAACAGCCTGACTGCCCAGGGATAGAAAGTGTTTCTGTGTCTGTTTGTCCGGCTTCTCATGACTTTATATCTCCTGCCTGAGGGCAGGAGGTTGAAGAGGCACCTGCCAGGGTGGGATGGATCAGTCAGTATTTTCTTTGCCATGCTGACAACGCAAAGTTCAAACTTAAGGCGATCGGTTATGCAGTTGAACACGGAAATAGAGCAGCAGCGAGAGTTCAATATTAACGAGTTAATGTTATAACTTGCTGTTGGTTAAGTGAACTGTGTCGTTGCTTTATTAAATAAGGTTTCCTGACATCTGATCGTTCTATTGGAGTTTCCTTGAACATAGCTCCATCTAGGGGATGCATTGTAGATTGCGTCTTAAAAAGCGATGCGCCCAATGTATGAAAAAAGTTACAAAATAGGCCATTCATTGAAGGTGCGCCTCATAATCCAGTGCACCTTTTAGTTTAGAAAATACGGTAAGTGCCTGATGAGTCATCACATTCAATAATCAATTTATTCTTATTAAAGCAACACACCTCTGATTAGGCAGTGTGTGTATACATTAATAGTGTAAATATCAATGCCATCTGGGGATGCCTACACACAAGTGTAGCATTCGTGATGCATGTGAATCCATGTTGTACATATTCGTCTGACCACTTTCTTTTTTTGCCAGACATAGCAGGTGTTAAAACATTTTTTTTTAAATAATAATGATCACACAATGTACTGTCACGACAGTCACGCGTTGACTACTGAGTGAACTAAATTTCCCACAGCACTGATTGGACAAGCAATGTCATGTGATCATCTGCAGCCAGTGATGGCCAACCGGGCATGTCATAACTAAATGACATCTGTGTCTTAACCGCGATGGCAGAGGCTTCGTCGAACCCATGAGACTGATTCACTGAACCCCTGGGGTTCGATCGAACCCAGGTTAAGAACCACCGCTCTAGATCGGAATGTCAATATTTTGTTCTACCTCCCAGCAAGTCGATGTCCATTCATAGATGAAGGAGAAGGAAGGAAAATTTATTGTTGGTGTTTGAGATCTATGCCAAAAATTTCATATGGTGAGTGGAAGAGTGCTCAGTTCAAGTGAGCTGCTGAAGTGACATTGTTGGGGATGCAGGTGATGACCAAGGCATTGACGAGAATTTGCCAGCCTGAGTTCTCTTCATTCTTGTGGTATTTAACGGCACTTGACAAGCTGACAGAGTGTTATTCCTTTTCTTGTCATCATGTATCAGAGTCGGAAATGCACATATGGAGGATTGCTGCTCGACGTCGTTTGTGGGGAAACGGCAACTATATTACTTCAAAATATGATGTGTGGTGCGATTAGAAATACTGCATTGTTTAAATTTTTGACATTTATGTCATCACACAGCATTTTACTCATACCTCCTGTATAATTCATTTTTGTTGGCACTTAGGCCATTAATTTGCAGTTGATGACTCAGATTGTTGAAGAATTTTGTCGCAAAAAAAAAAAAAAACTCAACATTTTTAACAGGCCAGATCCTGATCTGAAGATATTTCATTCTTTTCTTTTAACTGTTTGGCATTATTCAGGTGAAAACTTGACTATCACAGCTAATATTATCATGTAATGGGTTAAGAACATCAGACTTTTCTCGGAACTGGTATTTTTGTCTTGTCTTGCAGAGGACAAAATTTGCGACCTGGCTCCGGTGCAGGAAAATATTCCATTACCCCAACTCACTTTATGCAATGAAAAAGGATATTGCAGTGATTCCAGACCAGTGGAGGGCAGCTCTGGAACGGAGGAGCTACCTGCGTTCTTCAGTTTAGCTGCTCTTGCGGAAGTTGCGGCCATGGAAAACATGCACAGGTACGTAGGATCAGTGCAATGTCAATCACCAGGTTGTTCAAACCCCAAAGATTGTGTTGCACAGCACTTCATTAAATGTAATGTGTGATGTTTGTGTTTGTTTTAAAGGCAAAAATGCTCTCACCTTTTGAATCACATGCACTCACAAAATAAAACACCCGTTGACTAGCAATATTCTATAGTTGTCCAATAATGCGGTTAAAAAGGTGTATACATTTTGTAAAAATAATACCAATAAACAGATGGGCACTTTACTCTATTTTGCCAGTCCGTCCTCCGTCCATACTGTTAGGGTACCCTTCTGTCAACGTCCCTCAGTTAGTTCATCCTTTTTTTTTAAATAACTTCCTTTCCTCCCTCCCATGGAATGCCCATCCCTGCCAATAATCATGAACTGCCAATTGTTTGCAGAGCAGCCAGCCTGATATGGCCCGCCATTTTTTCTTTGTTCTTTTTTCTTTTTCTTTTTAAGACCATATCCCACTGAGCGGTGAATGTAAGTGTTTCAAACATGTTCAAAATTTCTTGGCGACAGGAACTGTTTACAAACGTTAAAACTGTGAACATCTTTGCGATTATTTGCCACCTTGAACTTTTAACATTTTTAAACTCAGCAAGAAAAGTCATTATGACGTGAAAGGGTTAATTTTGACACTGGAATTTTTTGCCCTCCGAGGTGGTATCAGAGACATAACAGAGGCGGAATGCCACCATAATATGCAACCAGAGTTTGACGTATAGCACCCGAGACTTATACCTATGCCCCTTTGTGTTAAAAGCAAATGCTGCGTCGACATAGCGAGTCTAGTCATTTTAATGGGGCAGTGGCTGTGTGACTGAGCGCTTCAGACACAGCAAGGTCCATTTTCGTGAGTTCTGTCTAAAGGGGGCAAACGAAATAATCGTGACTCTGTTATGCCTGTGATGCAGCATTTACAAGGATAACTGTTGGAAATCGTCTGCTTCAAGTTTACTTCAATCTCTCGTTTCAGAGGCCAGAAAGACATGGCTGAGAGTTTGAAGAGAGAACTCTCCCAGACTCCTGTCCTCATCTCTTGTGCTGATCAGTGAAAGTTTGCTGATATTTATTTTATTTTTTTATGGCAAGCCCTCTATAAGGGGGGAAAAACCCCTGACCTTTCCTTGCTCATCACTCACTATTTTTGTCGCTGAAAGCCTTCCTTTTAGATGTGTAAAATGCCTTTTTTTTAACTTCTCTTAACCCTTTACATACTCCTCAGTGTGTTGCTCACATTAAGAGGTTGTCAGGGTTTTGTTTTACATTGGCCATTATCAGGGTCATAAACTAAACTTGCAATTTAAAACAAAACACAACTGGCGGATAATCAAACAAAACAAAACAAATGATAAAAATGAAGTTATTGTCACTTTTTTTAAGTCACCACCGCACTCATAAGACCTTTGCCTCTGATAAAAGGGGGACCACCACACTTTTAGTAGCTTTAACCTCTAATATTGTTAACCAGGGTAAATGGCCACGTAGGATATTCAGTATGTTCCTTAGCTTTGGCCTATAATACATATATGATGTCTTTTAAACATGAAGAAACCACGGTTGAGTATTTGAAATTGTACATTGTATATATGTCCTATGGTATTTTTACAAACTACTATACAGACGAAGGTGATATGTTGTTGCTAGGAAAAAAGAAGACTGAACTGAATCTTTGAAAGTTTAAACCTTCACTTACCCTTGTTTTTGTATTAGAGTTAACCATAGTTGAAGGTGTCTGCCCCCACCCCCTTAATCTGTGGCTCGTCCCTGTCAGGTTATCAAATTGAATTTATTGTGAAAGCGATGATAATAGCTCACACAGTTTATACCCGAGATCTCACTGCAAAGTCATTCACCAGTTCCATGCGTTGCAGTCTTTCATTTAGTGTTTGAATTTTTGAATGAGGAAAAAAAATGATTTCTTCAATATTTAACATTACAGTTTTTATTACCACTTGGAGAGCCACTTGTAAAATTGGAATAAGCATCATTGTTGACTTGGTTATGATATCAGTCCCCATTTTATTGTCATTGATCTTGAAAGTGTGTCCGAATCTCAATCAAAGATTGTCTTCATACTGCTGTCTCATCTATATCTTCAGTGTCTTCAAAACACACAGACCAACAGACAAGACCTTGAACTAAAGTTGATTCTTGTTTCAGGAATATTCTAATAGTTGCAGGAAAATTCAAAGACCCAACTGCATCAGACGTTCAAATTAGTGCAAACTCTCATAGATGAAAAATATTTCATATGATGCCGATATTTGTTCCTGGCTCGTCTTTTTTTGTCTGTTACATACATCTTGTTTTCTGTCCCTTCCGTGAGTTGTTTCTTGTGTAGGGCATATACATAATACCATCTGTAAATGAAACAAGTACTGCAACTCAGAATTGTTGAATTGTTAACTTGCCAAGACTTATTACAAGCTCAGAGATTTCACTCGTTTATAGATTTCCTCACTTGCGGACAAGATTTTTTGTTCCTGTGTTTAGAACGACATTTTTCATTCAGGCACATGGACACATTTAACATTTATTTTTACAATATATTTGCATGTAGACCAATTAACTACTACATTGTAGTTATTTATTAGGAACTTGATTATTTGTCCCAAGGTCAATTACACTTAAGGTCAAACTCAATGATGATAAATGTGTCCTTGTCAGGGACAGAAGCTAGCACAACTCAAGAAAATGAGCTTGTCTCTTTTCTTCTCGAAGTCTTTGAATCTTGAGTATTTCAACTAATTTTGTAAACGGTGTCATGCTTTTGGATGTTTGATGAACGGAAAATCTCCTGGAGAAATTGTGATTCTTGCCTATTTTCTCCAAAATCAGGTCCCACAAGGTACAAAGTAATATTTATTAAAGTCAGCCCGAGACTTTAATAAGCAAGCGCCATATCTGTACTCCCTAACATCTTGCATTCTACCATCAACTGAAGCTTTTCGATTTTACTCTGACTTTTTGAAAATAGGGACGTATGCATTTGAGCGGTAAACACATTTTTCATCAGTGAAGTCTTTCACATAAACAAACAAAATATCTTCAGCAAAAATACACAATACTGACATACAGTGAGACAAATTGCCAAAGAAAAGGGTTGGGAATATTAATATTGATTTATTTTTTTTTAAACAACGCTAGCAGTTGCACTGCTTTTTTTCTCCAAACCAGGTAACTGTCAGCACAAGTGTCCAATTTAAATAGTTTTTTTTTTTTTTTAAAGGGAGGGCGGGGGGCATGCTCTTTCTAATGTAATATTTGCACATCATGACTCAAACCAAAATGAATAATTTAAGAAGGTATATACTTTTTACCTCCCCCGGAGCAAAAATGCATACTTGAAAAAGCTAAGTTGACTTCCAGGAAATAGCCATAAACTCACCTAAACTACTTAACAAGGTTCTCTCAAATTCCTATTTTAAGGACACGAATTGCTCGATCCCCTTTTGTGCTAATACTGTCGTGTTGAATGTAAATGATTTTATACCTGTATTTTTCTAATTTCAGTATTGATTGTATTGTCAACTATGAAGGTCTAAAATTTGGTGGTGCATAGTTTGACAAGAGATCTTACGGTGAGAAAGCTGCAGAGCGAGGCAAAGATTTAAGAAGTTGAAAGTCCACCAAATTCATTGAATCATATGTAGATTTATTAGCGCTTCTCTCACCCCCCCCCCCCCCCCCCCACACACACACACATTTTGATGCTTTCCTTACAGTACAAATTAAGTTAGTTCATGTTGGTTCATATGGCAGGGATATGCCTGCAATTAGAGTAAGTATGTCCTGGAGTTTAAAATGTATTTATTGTTGTTTTTGTAAGGTTTAGTCGAATAAAATACATTTGATCTGTGGCAGAATATGCATTAGTAATAGAGTGTACGGTCATATTTTACTCTATAAACCCTTAACTGGAATGTAGATGGGGTTTTTTTCTCCATGAATAGGTTATTCCAGATCTTTACGTCTTTACCTTTAAAACGTCTTGTTTCATTGACTTTCTTGGTTCGTTTCACGACTGAAATATTTGTTGAAGATCTGTTGATAAATGTAGCCTTGCCGACCCTGCTTGGTGATGATTCTCTCACCCCATCTTCTCTTAGTATGCCATCTTACAACACGCATCATAACACTGCCGATGTAATTAGTAGTCTTTTTACATTTTCTGCTGGAAAAAAAAAACTATTTGCTTGTTGAACACCTAATAAAATGGCATATATCACACCTATTCAAAGAGTTTCTTGTTTTTGTCAATATGAATACATAACGTTTTACAAATACACAAGCTTGGGGAGTAATGGCATACAGTACATGTACCCACATTATTTACTCAGGATACCAAAAATAAATCAAATTAACTGATCTGTTAACTCATAGGGAAAAAAAATCAAGATTACATTTTGGATGGATGGAAAAAAATGCTTGTGCATACGATTGCAGTCACGTCAAACTCATGATTTACAACCTGTAGAACAGGGGTCTCAAACTCGCGTGCCAAATGCAGGACGCTAGTTATAAAATAATTTCTTGGCTGTCAGGCAACGATGAGTTCACCCATGGAGAATTAAAACTGTCAGAGTAGCGCCAAGAAGCGTTCTAAAGTTGAGATTGAAAATAAAGTCAATCGTAACTTTACATCAATGATTAAATTTCACCTGATATTTTAGAAAATGAATCTTAGTTATCCCACAACCACACCAGGTTTTCGACACACGAGGGCACCCCAGGTATCCAACCACAGTCCTGGCATTCGGATCTGATATTCCATTTCAAAATATGACATTTTGACCTTCTCACCTGATTTCAAAAAATAATTTTAAAATGAATTTTAGTTATCCCTCAACCAGACCAGCTCTAGGGTACACTGGGTCTCATCAGGTATCCAACCAGACGGCTTTCATTCAGATCTGATTTTCCATTTCTAAATAAAAGGCCTCTGAAATCTGATATTTTGACCTTTTCGCCTGATTGAAAAAAAAAACACACAAAAAATGAATTTTGGTTTTCCCACAACCAAACAGTTTTTAGACAGACTAGGCCACCCCAGGTATCCAACCACAGTACTGGCATTCTGATCATCTGATGTTCCATTTCAAAATACTGTAAAAGGCTTCTGTTCTGGTATCTGACACGGTGACCTTATCACCTGATTAAAAAAAAAAATATATATATATATATATCATTTAAAAATGAATTTTAGTTATCCGTCAACCAGACCAGGTCTAGGGTACACTAGGGCACACAAACGTATATATTCGTAATACATTTCAAATATGTTATCCCAGAAAAAAAATATTAAATACTGTACTGTACATCAATGAATAGCATTTTTCTGACTTTATTGGCAGAGCATCAACATTTTTTAAATGTCATACTCTGATTGAGCATCCACAGTGCAAAATGTTGCTTAAGCCGAGGGAAGGTGGTCATACGTATGTTATGGTCATATGTTACACATACGTACAGCACATTTGACAATAAAGTTGTATTCAATTCAATTCCATTCCATTCCAATTCAATTCAATACTTTTAGCTTACAATGTGAACCTGAAAAAGTACAACCGATTTTAAAAAATGAAGTGGCTTTAAATTTGTTAATGTTTTGAATAGCTGAAGATTTTGGTGATTTCAAAAGAATGTAATTTAAGAGAACTTAAAAAGAAGAAGAAAAAAAGAAAAAAACGACGTATTTCGATTTCCCATTTTCCTCGAATGCAGCATTTCTCACGTGAACACACTGTCACATGATGTACTCTTCTGTTTAGCGTTAGCGGGACCCCAAAACACGATGGCAGCATTCTTACAGTGGAGAAAGTTTGTATTTTTTGACAAAGACACAGTTCAAGACCCTTTGGATAATGGCAAAAGCTTTCTTCTTCCAAATGGAATATCGGCCTGCGACTCTGGACGTGGTCACATTGTTCTTGGAGATATCCTTTAAGTAGTTAGCCCGCACAGCTGTTGTTATGCTAGGCAAGAGGCTTTATTTAAATTACGTTTCGCCTCTCAGCACAGTTTAATCGTAAAGCGGCAGATAAAACGAAAAGCATTCTCATTCATGTTCCACGGTGCCTACTATTATCGTTATCAAAGCAAGGTGACAAGCAACAGCTACGTCATATAGCGTGTCAAGTAGCTCATTCATTTCTATCCGAAGACAATCTGACGAAGTGCTTGATGTTTTTGAGCTTTCCATTTCTACACAAAAAAAGTACTGGAGCTTAAACCCCAACCTAAAATTACTTAACTGCTTGCTATTTTTGTCTACACTAGATGCACATTTACAGTTGTTGACCGTTCAAAATGCATGCTCACTGAATTTTATAAGCCATCACTGATTTTTTTTTATCACTATCAGTATATTTTGGGATAATGTAGTTGTATAGCCTCTACTGTGGCATAGTTTTATATATATATATGTGTGTGTGTATATATATATGTGTGTATTTATATGTATCTATCTATATATACATATACAGTATACATCTCTCTCTCTCTCTCTCTCTCTCTCTCTCTCTCTCTCTCTCTCTCTCTCTCTCTCTCCCTCTATATATATATATATATATATACACACACACAAAGCCCAAACTACCCAGGTTAAAAGGTGAAAAGAGAATCATGCCATTTTAAACTTTAAGCTAAGTTTCATATGACAAAAAACACAAGGGCAGTTTGACTTATCTCTTCCTTGCTCTGTCTGACAAGACATCCCCATATCTTCATCATCTGGTGCTCTACAAATACAGTTGAGTTGGGTTTACTGGGCAATGTTTGGTAACACTGGTAGCTGATTCAGAGCCAGGACAAATTGTGCACTGAGGTTCAGAAATGCAAGCAAATTTTATCAACAGAGGTCTGTCTGTGGGCATGCCATTGACAAGCTAACTAGGCATTGACTGCATTTGTGTCGTTTTTTTCCTTAGCCCTAATACATATGGATGGCAACATCTGGCTTTTGATGCGGCTCTTGCAGCTGACGAATTTTCAGGCTTATAAATTACGTGTAACACATATCTACCAACTGAAACAACACAGTATTCTTGTGACCGTGGGACAGGATGAACATGGAATAAACCCTCTCGTAAGTCCTGTACTGTAGCCAATGAGGCATTTTATTCTGAATGTTTGAGCCAGTGATGGACACCTACTAACCTGTAATTGTTTCTCAGGTAAAGGTCTGGAACTTAGACAAAAGAGACAGTGGAAGTCCCCTCTGCACAAGGATTTTCCCTGCAATTCCAGGCAACAAACCAACAGAAGTTTCTTGTCTCAGTGTACATGAGAACCTCAACTACATGGCCATTGGTATGTGGCTAGAAATGTTTTCTGCTTTCTGGTGTTTCATTGTATCCGACTCAAGAGTTTCCTTGACACAGGCTAAAAAGGCATATCGTGTCTCTTGACAGGTTTCACAGATGGCAGTGTGGTTCTGACCAAAGGTGACATAACTCGAGATCGTCACAGTAAAACCCTGACTCTGCATGAGGGAACCATCCCAGTCACGGGCCTTGCCTTCCGTCAAGTTGCGAAAGTCACACATCTGTATGTTGCCACGCTTGAGAAAGTCCATGTAAGTCGAAGAACTGCCACAATATATGAATACAGGGTTTTGCTGTGCTGTTGTTTGTCATCTTCAAACCTTTCAGGGACTATCATGTTAATCCATTGCAGGGTGCATGAAAGGGTTAAAACTAGAACTGTCAAATGATTAAAATATTTAATCGAATTAAAAACGCAACTGTCATAATTAACTCATAATTAATTGTGATTATGCACACATTTTTTATCGTTTCTGAATTTCCTTTTATATTTTTTGTCCTATTTTTTCACGTTTTAATGCTCTCATCAACATGGAATCATTGATCAGTTTTCTATGTGCAAAATGCAAATATTTACGGAAACATTTTCAATTTTACATGAACATTTTACATTAACATTTTTCACTTGGAGCTGTTATTCACACATAATCTCTCACACAATATTACGGTCTATCAACAACAGTGAAAAAAATATTTTGCCACGCAACAGCTCCTTTAACAGCTCTTTTTAGGGAATCAAAACAGAGCAATATAAAATTCTAAAGTGCACATCTAAGGTAAACTTGTACTCAGCCTATAGTGGATTTAAGCCATGGTTGCATATTTCGTTTTTCTCAAGTTTGCTTTGAACACAGCAGTCAGGCTATGTTGATTCTGTTGGTCCTTCTTGCGTGGAAGTCTCTCTATGGTTTTGTGTAGACATCATTTCGGATGACTACACTTGGTTCGAGGCACGCACAACACTGGAGACGTTTTATTTTCAGTGTGGTCGCTACGACTGCACCGCTGAACTCTCGACGTGCCTCAGCGCACCGTCACTGTCAGACAAACATAGAGAAGCTCCACCCCCTTTATTTATATGGACACGGAACGCGGTAACCTTCCACACAAAATAGTTCCAAACAAGTAACAATCGCATCAGTGGCATACATCGTACTCAACAGGCTATCTGCTCTTTATTCACCAGAGGCTCATCAACCTAGTCTCTTATTTCTCTCCAGAAAAAGTATCTTCTCCCGCTTCTACGCGCAATTTCTGTACATAGCTTGTAATGGAAGCTCTCGCTGGCAATCCGTAGTGGAGTCGTTAGATGCAATGCGAATTATTTCAGCTTGAGTCGAGCTGTGGACAATATTGACAGGCTTGCATGCAGTCGCCATACATTTAGCGATGGCTTCAGCAAATTCGCTCTTCGTCGTGTTATCCATTTTCTTCGCTTTGAAATGATCCATAGCTGTCTGTCTTAGACGAGGGGGCGGAGTACTGTACTCACATCAGCTGTGTGCTTGGCCATTAAGTGGTATTTCAGACTCGACGTGCAATGATGATAGCTCAGTTTACGACTGCAAAACATACAGGTAACTTTGGTCTTGTCAGTGGAACAATCTGGCAACTTTTTAAAAGTAAACTTTCCATTCATAAACTCTTTTAGTATCCGTTTTCGGTGTCTCGCGCTGGCAAAACAGACATGGGCGTGGACTTGTGCATCGCGCTTGTTGTTTTGTCTCCGGTTTATTTATAGAGCAACATAAAATCCACTGTGTGCCGCATTAATCACGCGAGAAAAAATTCAATCACGTTAAAATTCATTTTAATTAATGCAAATAACGTGCTAAACTGACAGCTCTAGTTAAAACACTGTTTATGGCAATATTAATGTGAGAGTAATTTCTTATTCAATAACCTTCTCTCCCTTCTTTTAGTGCTACACCCTGACGATCAAAGAATATCCAAAAGTAGAGCTGGATAACCATGGGTGTGCTCTTCGCTGCTCATCACTCACAGATCCTTCGCAGGATTCTCAGTTTATTGTGGCTGGTGATGAATGTGTGTATCTTTACCAGCCTGATGAACGAGGTCCCTGCTTTGCCTTTGATGGAACCAAACTTTTGGCCCGCTGGCATCGTGGATATCTTTTCTTAATCATTCGGAATACAAAGTAAGAACACCAACCGTGAATACACAGTCACCCAACAAGTAAGAATACAAATGGTAAAAATGAAAGGCAAATAATTAGTTAGTGGCATGTTTTAAACTGAGCTTCCTGAAAAGATTCAACTTGTCTTCACATACTCTCTAAATTCTAAGTAACTTTTCAAATATATTGAAACTAAAGTTCTTGGGCATAACACATACTGTGTATACAAAATGCAATATCATGTGACCTTATGATCATGTTTTTTTTTCATGAATATTGACACTGTTTGACAATTAAAACTCAATCACTCCCAAAGACATATTTATGTCTTTTCACACTCCACACGTTCAAGCCCAGATACTTTTTTTTTTTTCAATTTTTCCAAGACTTAGGGAAAAATAAAAATAAAAGAAAAATGGGGTCTAGAATTGGCTGGTACTGAATGACGCACACTCCCACGCACACACACACACACATACTACAACTGGCATCTGTTCAACAGTGGAGAAAGTTTGTATTTTTTTCCAGTTTTATGAAATTATATATTTATTACTTTCATGAAGGAAAAATCAATGTTATTATGTTGATGCTTACACAGGACAAGGTTTGGTAGTGGCCCATCAGATAAACAGCTCTTGACCATCTATGATTTGGACAACAAGTTCATTGCCTATAGTGCCTTATTTGATGATGTCATTGATGTCGTGGCCGAGTGGGGCTCTTTCTACGTCCTCACCAGAGATGGTAAAATGCACATTCTCCAGGAGAAGGACACACAGACCAAGTTGGAAGTAAGACTCAATACCTCAGGGTATATACTGTAAAGTGTCTTTGTAGTAATTTCATTGAATGATTGTGTCAACGTTCTCAATTAGTATTTGCCACACTGCTGGTTTATGACTTTCTCAACATTCTTTTTTTTATTGTCGTTGTTGTTATAGATGCTGTTTAAGAAGAATTTATTTGTGATGGCCATAAACTTGGCTAAAAGCCAGCATCTAGACAGTGACGGATTGTCAGAGATCTTCAGACAGTATGGCGACCACCTCTACCTTAAGGGAGACCATGATGGCGCCATTCAGCAGTACATTCGGTAATTAGATCACACGTCGCTGAGCTGGCTTGCCCAAGAAACAGGGTATTCCCATGGACTTAAAAATACAACAACAAAATGCTATTGGTGGAAATGCCACATCTGTCTGCCCCTGTATTCTATAACAGCGGTCCCCAAACTTTTTTGCCCCACGAACCGGTTTAATGTCAGACAATATTTTCAGGGAGCGGCCGGATAAATACAATGGCCCGATAAATACAACAAAATAATATGCTATGACCTGCATGAAAACGGTGGTATTTTCTAAACATAATATTAAACACAAATCATGACACGAAGAACGTCCGATCTGGCCGCAACACTCTCTGGTCGCTATGGTAACGTTTAAATGTACCTTCAAAATAAGATACAAATACAAAGTGCATGAAAAATATGACGCACCATCGCCGCATAATACGCAGAATGGGCTTGGTATGCGGGAATCTCCCATTGAGATGAATCCATATTTTAAGTAGGACTCCTGATGCTGTCTATTAAATGGAGTCTTCTTTTTCTTGAAAGTCATAGGCTCCTCTTCTTTCTCCTGGCTGTGCCTTTTCCCCTTCCCAAAGCAACTTTCCAAAGACATTTGTTTTTTACTCATTTTGCTAGCTCCTGGATTTTATTTTAGCTGTAACCTATCACATGACCGAGAAGCACGACTTTGCCTGCGTCAAGAGTAACATCCTGTAGACCAGGGGTTGCGAACAATGTTCCCTCTAATTTTTTTTGTGTCTGAGCAAACACACAAACACCCAAAAGGTCTCATGGACCACTGTGAGCAACATGCGCCATGCAAATCACACAGTATCATCAGCATCATATACATTCAAGTTGCATGTTTTAATTAAAACAATAACATTATGGCAATAGTTTCTATCAAATTACTTCTTTATTAAGTGTGTTTGTCCACTTTCAGTGAAAAACTCAAAAGTCATGTCACCAAAAGTGTAGCACATTAACATAGCTGTTTTAACAATGGTTTGTATAAATTATGGCAAAGCATGAACTGCCATGAACTTCAATGTGATAGTGTCCTCCTGTGATTTTCGAGAGAGTGCTGCTGTTCACTGGGTGAGATGGACCAACTGTAGTCTGGGAGTCCTGCTCATGTAATGCTGTCTGTAGAAGAAATACATACACAATTGTAATGACCATTTATTCTATTACATTAACTCATTCACTCCCAAAGACGTTTTTAAACGTCTTTTCAAACTTGGTCCAGAATTGGCTGGTACTGAATGAGTTAACTGGTATTACTAAAACGTATTGATCAATACACACAAATATCATGAGTCTCCCTGTTGCAACACACCTGATTCAAATGATCAGATCATCAGCAAGCTCTGCGGAAGCCTGACATTAAACCTGCTCATTTGAATTAGGTGTGTTGCAACAGGGAGACTTGGAAAACATGCAGGACAGCGGCCCACGAGGACCTGAGTTTGACACCTATGGTCTAGGTCATAGGTGTTAAACTCCGGTCCTGGAAGGCCGCTGTCCTGCATGTTTTCCAAGTCTCCCTGTTGCAACACACCTGATTCAAGTGATCAGCTCATCAGCAAGCTCTGCGGAAGCCTGACATTGAACCTGCTCATTTGAATCAGGTGTGTTGCAACAGGGAGACTTGGAAAACAGAGTGAAGATCCTGTGGGACTTCCAGATACAGACTGACAAGATGGTAATGGCGAACCAACTGGATATCGTGATCATAGATAAAGGGCAGAGGAAAGCCGTTGTAGTGGATGTAGCGGTCCCAAGTGATGGAAACATCAGAAAGAAGGAACACGAGAAACTCGAGAAATACCAAGGGCTCAGAGAGGAGCTGGAGAGAGCCTGGAAGGTAAAGGTGACAGTCCTGCCTGTGGTGATCGGAGCACTTGGGGCAGTGACCCCCAAACTAGATGAGTGGTTGCAACAGATCCCGGAACAACATCGGACATCTCAGTCCAGAAAAGCGCAGTGCTGGGAACAGCAAGGACACTGCGCAGAACCCTCAAGCTTCCTGGCCTCTGGTAGAGGACCCGAGCTGAATGGGGGACGGACACCACCCGAGGATTTTTTTTTTTTTTATATACCGTATATACAGTGGGGCAAATAAGTACAGTCAAACCTCGGTTTTCGTACTTTATCCGTTCCAGAAGACTGTTCGAAAACCGAACTGTTCGAAAACCGAAACCATGTTTCCCATTGGAATCAATGTAAAAAATTTTAAATGTAATAGGAGAGCAGGTAATATGTAAAATAATTGCAAACAAACTGTAATGTTTTATTTTCCCCAATTTTAACATTAACATAGTAACACAAAAATTGAAGGAACATCTCTCTCTCTCTATCTGTAGTGGGGCGTGCGCCTATCCCAGCAGTCATCATGCAGTAGGCAGGGCATTTCGGCATCCCGAACTCCTTCGCCAACATAGACACACGCACACCTGACTCATATTTCGCGATCAAATCTTTCTTAAATTCAATAGTTTTGCGCACTATTTTCCTCTTTTCTTCACCAGGTTTACCACTTCCACTTGCTTTCTTTGGTGTCATGATTAGGGGCTGATACACGATGCAAAAATAACAGTCCGATATTACGTAGTTCTCACTAAACACGTCTGCTTTTAAAAAAAAAAAATCTTTATTGAACAATACAAAGTTGTCTGCTCACAATGGATGCTACATGAGGAAGCTGTTTCTGTATGATTATTGCATAATAATGAGACACCGGACACCAGAGTGTTCATTATGTGCCGCTGTATTGAAAACTGCCGGCCGTCCAACAAACGCATGCACTTCCCCCGTGCTGCTGGGGCAAACCATTCTGAAAAGAGGGGGGTTTCACTCCCCCTAACCGAAGCGTCTCACCAAACACGTCTGCTTTTTTTTTAATTGAACAATACAAACTCGTCTGCTCACAATGGACGCTACACGAGGAAGCGTTTCACCAAACACGTCTGCTTTTAAAAAAAAATTTATAGAACAATACAAAAACGTCTGCTCACAATGGACGCTACTATAGCGTCGCTACACGAGGTAGCGTCACTACACGAGGGAGCGTCGCTACACGAGGTAGCGAAGCCAAGAGGAGTGAAGTGACGCATTCAAGTGCGCTCAGTTAGTTCGAGAACCGAAATTTGTTCGTCATCCGAGGCATAAAAAACTGGAAATTTTTGTTCGAAAACCCAATTGTACGAGAACCGAGATGTTCGAAAACCGAGGTTTGACTGTACAGTGTATAATCAATATTCTGTTTTCTTGGATGTAGTACAGTCAAACCTCGGTTTTCGGACGTCTCGGTTCTCGTACAATTCGGTTTTCGAACTAAAATTTCGAGTTTTTTATGCCTCGGATGACGAACAAATTTCGGTTCTCGAACTAACTGAGCGCACTTGAATGCGTCCCTTCACGCCTCTCAGCTTCGCTACCTCCTGTAGCGACGCTACCTCGACGCTGCACGAGGAAGCGAAGCCGAGAGGAGGTAGCAAAGCCAAGAGGAGTGAAGTGACGCTACCTCTTGCAGCCGTGCTCCCTTTAGTAGCGGCGCTCCCTCGTGTCGCCGCCCTCCCTTGAGTTGCGTCGCAACACAGGAGCGACCATTGTGAGCAGACGTTTTTGTATTGTTCAATAGATTTTTATTAAAAAGCAGACGTGTTTGGTGAAACGCTTCCTAGTGTAGCGTCTATTGTGAGCAGACGGGTTTGTATTGTTCAATAAAAAAAAAGCAGGCGTGTTTGGTGAGACGCTTCTGTTCGGGAGAGAAATCCCCCTCTTTTCAGAATGGTTTACCCCAGCAGCACGGTGGGAGTGCGTGTGTGTGTTTACGGCCATCCGTTTTCAATGCAGCGGCACATAATGAACACTCTGGTGTCCGCTGTCTCATTTTTATCCAATAATCATACAGAAACAGCTTCCTTGTGTAGCGTCCATTGTGAGCAGACGAGTTTGTATTGTTCAATTAAGATTTTTTTTTTAAAAAGCAGACGTGTTTGGTGAGAACTAAACTGTTATTTTTGCATCGTGTATCAGCCCCTAATCATGACACCAAAGAAAGCAAGTGGAAGTGGTGAACCTGGTGAAGAAAAGAGGAAAATAGTGCGCAAAACTATAGAATTTAAGAAAGATTTAATCGCGAAATATGAGTCAGGTGTGCGTGTGGCTGTGTTGGCGAAGGAGTTCGGGATGCCGAAATGCCCCGCCTACTGCCTGCTGACAGCTGGGACAGGCGCACGCCCCACGACAGGAAGAGAGGGAGATGTTCCTTCAATTTTTATGTTACTATGTTAATGTTAAAATTGGTGAAAATAAAGTATATTACAGTTTGTTTGTACAGTATTTTACATATTACCTGCTCTCCTATTACATTTGTACAGTTTATGGTGTGAAATTGTAAAAAAAAAAAGTGGTTTAAAAAAGTTGTTTTCTTGACTTGGAACGGATTAAAACATTTTACATTGATTCCAATGGGAAACATGGTTTCGGTTTCCGAACAATTCGGTTTCCGAACAGTCTTCTGGAACGGATTAAGTACGAAAACCGAGGTTTGACTGTATATTAAATGTTCTGTAAGGCGTTTTGTTACAGCTGCAGCGGTTGCGAAAGCTCTTTACAAATAAAGCTTTATTGTATTGCATTCATTTTAGCGTAACACCATCTCATGGATGCATAACGCAACCGCAGCCACTATTGTAGCTTCTATTCTATGCGCCTTATAATGTGGTGCGCCCTACATATGAAAAGAGTTTTAAAATAGGCCATTCATTGAAGGTGCGCCTTATACTCCGAAGCACCTTATAGTGTGGAAAATATGGTAACTCACTGAAAATGTTTCTATCAATCCATCCATTATCTAATCCGCTTATCCTCACAACATGCAAGAGAACATGCAAACTCCACACAGGAATGCCGGAGCCGGAATCGAACGCTGCAACTCCGCACTGTGAGGCCGACGTGATAACCAGTCGATCACCGTGCCGCCTGAAAATGTTTCTATAAAATTAAATACAGTTTGCTGGCATGCAAATTGTGAATTTAAGAGATTTAAAACTGTTGATTGTATAAAACAGGAAGCCAATTTGATGTTTGTTCCAAAGTGAAATGTATCAATCAGTAAAAATATCATTTATCCGAACATACCATTATATCTTTATTACAAATACACAATTATTTTCCAGGATTTTCTGTAGGAGACTCAAATTATAAATAGCTGCAGCCTTGTATTCAACCCCCTATCATATTATATATTGTTTTATAAAATCTTTACTTCAGGTCCCTGGGATCAACCTGCAAGAAAATAATCCTCAAATTTTGCCCATTTCCACTTCACATTAAGTGATTGATGAGCAAAATGGTTAATTTTCATTGTTTCTCTTGAAATGGAGACATTAAACATCTGTTTAATATTTCCCACAGCACGATTGGAAAACTCGAGCCATCTTATGTTATAAGGAAATTTCTGGATGCGCAAAGGATACATAACCTGACGGCTTATCTACAAGCATTGCATCGGCAGTCACTGGCCAATGCAGACCACACAACACTGCTGCTCAACTGTTATACAAAGCTCAAGGACAGTTTGAAGCTGGAAGAGTTTATTAAGGTGACTCGGAGATGTGAGAAGTGATGAAAAAAAGTCAATCTACAGTGCCATTGTTGTGTGGTTCCATTACAAAAAATTAAAAACTTGTTTTGCATGTTTATCCTCCTTGATTTCCCATGTGCTGTACAGAGCAGTGAAAGCGAGGTTCACTTTGATGTTGAGATCGCCATTAAGGTTCTTCGACAGGCCGGCTACCACAGCCACGCTGTTTTCTTGGCAGAAAAGCACATGCACCATGAGTGGTATTTAAAGATTCAACTGGAAGATCTCAAGGTAAATTACAAATAAAATGGAGGGGGAAAAAAGTAACAGCTTGCCATTGTGATGAAATGCTGTATACGTTAAGATCTGATGACATGGGATCACTGTCTCGCCTGCTGACAGGGACATTCAAGACAGCGCATTTCCCCCCTGTTCTTATTTCCCTGTACTGGCTGCCTGTGCATTTTAGAAATAATTGCAGTCAGCCAAGACAAAATCTTTTGTTTGAAAGACATCGGGTCGATACAGACGTTCATTGTGCCATCTGCCATCCCATGGAAAAGTATTTTATTGTTCTATCTGTCAATATACATCCCTGGCATCGATAGAACCCTGCTAATCAATGGGAAAAGACACCAGGCCAGCCTGCAAATAGAGAAATCTACTTCTGATTTACAACCATTAAAATGCTTTGATGGAAAAAAAAAATCTTCAAAAAAATTCTGATTAACATTCATTAAATGTTTTTCACTAAAAACGGGGTGTGTTGGGTTACTAGGGGGTGTTTGTTGAAACAGCACGTTTAAACATAAACATAAGGGGTGTCCATACTTGCACTTGGCACCACTAGGGAAAGATGCCAGTCCAACGTGGCAGACCCAAACGTATTGTGAGTGTTTGCCGGAAACCTGTGGCAGGTACCACATCATCTCCAAGTCTGACATCAAGCTGAATGCTAAGAATGAGTGTGACGTTGACTCCCTGATTCACCTCAAAAGTATAGACGGCAATGATATCGGAATGTCATTCGGACAAGATAAGTGTGGGCAAATGATATGTTGGCGAGTGAAGATGATCACACCTGAAGGATTGTACTACCTCAAGGCAGTATAACAGATGCACAGGACAGCTACAAATACCTTGGAATTCCACAGACAAATACCAGTAGTGAGACAGATCCTGAATAGTCAGCTGAATGGCAAGAATAAGACCCAGGCCATAAACACTTATGCTCTGCCAGCCAGTCATCACATATCCCACAGGCATAATAATACCTTGGCCGCTGGAGGACATGCAAGCAACTGACATCAAGACAAGAAAGCTCCTTATAGTGCACAGAGGGTTCCACCCCAAGTTCAGCATCCCGAGACTACACAAAGCGGAGAGGTGTGTGGACTAGTGAGCATCATTAGTGCAACAACTAAGAGGAAACGACAGCCCTCCAAATGGACATCAAGATGTGTATGATGTATTTTCACAAAATCAGGCATAATGTCACGAAGATTACAATTATTGACGAAAATAGTTTGCTCCAAATTTTTTATTTTGACATTTTCCCCCAAAATACCGTCGCTAAGGTTTTTTTTCATTTCCAAGCAGCCCAAAGGTTTATTAAAAATAAGTGAATCGTCGACATTATGCACGTTTTATATGTACATATGTATGTACAGTATCTGCATATATACAGAAATATAATATATGAATACACACATACACAAATACATTGTCAACTGAGCACCAGAGGTTCTTGTTTGGTGCAATTTTTTTCCCTATCTATCACCTCTGAATATTAATGCCTTCCTAAGCTTTTGTTTTGAAGTTGGCCCTTGGAAGGGAAGCAATCATTGTGGCGAGTGACTTGACTTTGAATTGAGGCTGGCCTGACTTGAGCTGCAATATGCTTCATTGCACCACTGTATATACGTATGTATGTATATGTATGAATTGGTTACTTACCATATTGTTTTCTTCCAAAACCCAGAATTATGAGGAAGGGTTACGCTACATTGGACGGCTACCTTTTGATCAAGCTGAAAGCAACATGAAGCGTTATGGCAAGACATTAATGCATCATATTCCTGAAGGAACAACACTGCTTTTAAAGGGCTTATGCACCAACTACCACCCAAGTGGGGACACTGCTGAAATTGAGAGCCACTTGGAAAGGAACCCCTTCAACAAGGTTGGTGGGCTGTGCCCATGTTTTTCAAATCATTGGGGAATTAAGGGTACAAAATTTCAAGTGAAGTCACATTTATTTACACAGCCCTTCATCACAGTCTCAAAGGGCTTCACATGCCCACAGTTGACACATATTAACGACATTCCCTGACCTTAAGCCCCAGAAAGACAAGGACAAACTCAAAAAACCCCATCTGGGGGAAAAGTGAGAAACCTTGAGACAGGGCCGCAGACGGGAGAATCCCCTTCCAGGATGACCAGGCTGCAAAGGATGCCGAGTGGGCAACATTTGACACAATATTGTACTGTATTAATGTTAATTACAATGATATAAAAGTCCATTTAACAAGATAAAAACGCTGCAGCCTTTGTAGAGGTGGGTACCCATCTGAACCTGGCCCAGTTGGTCAATGAAGAAATCTTAATAGCAGCGTCTCCGAGTGGTCGACCAGCTCTTGTCCAGCTCAGTCCATGCCGACACCAATGTAATATGTCCTTCCTCACTTGCCGTTCGGAAAACAAAAATGGACATTCGTGTTTCTCACAGGACAGGCACATAATAGTTTGCTTAACCTATTTGTCGAAATGCCATGACAGCTGATGCGTGCAGCCATATTTGCCTGCAAGAAGCGGAGCCGTGACGTCAAAAGGTTAATTAAAAGCCGTCTTGCCCAACGCAATATTTTCTCGGCCAGATTCGAAAGAGTCTGTCAAGGTCCATCAAGCCATCAGTGATTATGCCTGTTTTGCTGGCTCAGTGTGTGTCAGACGATGCCAGTGCAGCAGCACATACTAGCTAATTAGCCGCCACACTTATGTGATGCAGTTTAATTTATATCCATTCTGTTTAAATGAATAAATAGATAGATAGATATCCAAGTCTGGATGCCACGCTCGCCACCATCTTACCGGCCGGGTGGGTCTCGGGATGTCTCGCTGTCCGACGAGGAAGTGGGTGGTGCTGATGTGCTTGCTTGCAGCCTTTCTGGTGGTGGACTTTTCTTTTGCTTTAAGTTTGACTACTAATTAGGGTCACTTGGCAAGAAAAAAAAAATTCATAAAAAATGACAGATACATATTGATCGACAAGTGATCTGGCGTTTCATTCCATTTCAACTGGTGGGTGCAAGTGAACTAGTCATCGACTTGACGTCACATCCATTCCGAACATGGCGCCCTGCATTAAAATTAACTAGGGGTATCATTTTGGCCAATACAAGACGAGAAATGGGAACATCAGATATGCATCGAACGTGACAATATTTCTCCATTTCCCATCAATAGCTCAAAATGGGCTGCCAGAATTACATTTTAAGGATGCAAAAAAATCTCAAATAAATTCCGCTGAAATTGTTTGGTGCGGCACATATGTTTTGAATCTTTAGTCATTCATATGATTT
The DNA here is from genome assembly GCA_018466805.1 of Hippocampus abdominalis. Lineage (NCBI taxonomy): Eukaryota > Metazoa > Chordata > Actinopteri > Syngnathiformes > Syngnathidae > Hippocampus > Hippocampus abdominalis. The sequence continues at coordinate 497,395 of CM031710.1, forward strand.
ACTCGACGGACGGCATGATGGAAACTGGTTAGCATGTCCGCCTCATTGTGCAGTGGTCACAGGTTCGAATCTGGCCACGGCCTTCCTGTGTGGAGTTTGTATGTTCTCCCCGTGCCTGCGTGAGTTTTCTCTGGGTACTGTGGTTTCCTTCTACATTTCAAAAACACATGCATGGTAGGTTAATTGGACACACTATATTGTTCCGAGGTGTGAATGTGAGTGTGAATGGTTGTTCTTCTATGTGTGCGCTGCAATTGACTGGCAACTGGCAGTTTAGGGTGTATGTACCCCGCAGGCTCCAGCACGCCAGTGACCCTCATGAGAATAAACAGGTTAGAAAATGGATAAAGGATGGATATTCACTGCCAAACACACATTTTGGTGCCATGGATTTTAGAGGACAGTCAAACCTCGGTTTTCGAACGTCTCGTTTCTCGACCAATTCGGTTTTCGACCAAAAATTTTGCGTTTTTTATGCCTCGGAGGACGAACAAATTTCGGCTCTCGAACAAACTGAGCGCACTTGAATGCACCATTTGACTCCTCTCGCCTTCCTTACACGAGGAAGTGAGGCTTCCTCGGGTAGACGAGGAAGTGACGCTTCCTCGTGTTGCTTTCCATTGTGAGCAGACGTGTTCAGTAAACATTTTTATTTTAAAAAGAGCGTGGTTTCGGTTTTCGAACAATTTCGGTTTTCGAACAGCCTTGATTATGGAGTGTATTCCTCTCGCCTTCCTTACACGTTTGACTGTGTATAAATATATATATATATATATATATATATATATTCCCCCCGTTAATTTTCATTGATTTTTTTTTCCACCAGAGGTCCACCAACAATTTTACCTACTTTTGTCTTTTGGTTTCAGGCCAACTCTGAGGAATTCATTCCAGTTTTTGCTAACAACCCGCGGGAGCTCAAAGCCTACCTCGAGCACATGATTGAGGTGGATCCCAATTCGCCTCAAGGTGTTTATGACACATTGCTGGAGCTCCGACTGCAAGACTGGGCACACGAAGAGGACCCTGAGGTCAGAGCAACACAACAATGAAGTTATGAAGCATTTGTTTTATGTATCCTGTTGATGCAGTCTGAACAGTACTCATGTACTGTATATGGTGCAGGGTTTTTTTTTTTTGTGGAGCAATGTGTTTTATTGATTTGATAAATACAGATTTTTTTTGTTGGAATGCATTTCATAATTATGTTGTTTTGATTTAAAAAAAATATATACAATGATTCATTTATTTTTTAACGTTAACTGTTTGCAGAGAAAAAAGATATTGCAGGATGAAGCATTGTCACTCCTCAGGAGTGACAATACTGTGTTTGACAAAGCCCTGGTCCTCTGTCAGATGCACAATTTTAAAGAGGGTGTCCTTTACCTCTATGAGAAGGGCAAACTGTAAGTACCAGTCTACACAATACAGTACATGCTTGCAAATCATGTTGCAGAACAGATTTTGTTGCCTTCACTCCAATTTCATATCTGGCACTCCTACGAGTTGACAGTGCCCCAAACTCGACAATGACACATGCAAGTATGCAGAGCTCGAGAATTATGTAAGAATAATGACGGGTACCTGCCCTTCGTGGTCTCTTAACCCACTCCTGGCCCCGATCCCCCATTGGTTAAGTGCAGCTGTTTCAGCCACTTATGCCACCCTCCACTGCCTTGACTGGTTTTCTTGGCATGGTTCACGATGACCTGTTTGATGATATGCTTTTGTTATGGTGAATTGTGGTGGGTCCGATGTGGCGACCCAGAAGGGAGAGCCATTCACCATGAACCTGGAGCTTTAAGGGAAGGGAGGGTGTTGTTTCTGGGTTCAAAGTGCTGATAGACTGATGACTTTGAAAGGGTTGAACAAAGGTAGTTTTCTGTATCTTGGGGAAAGAGTTTTTTTGTGGAGAGTAAACGAGACATGACTTGCCTTTGTCTCATCATCTCATCATTTGCCACATCTCCCATGGTTCACGCGGGGTCTTAAAAAAAAATCTTACAAGCATTGAATTTATAAATTTGGAAATTATCCCTGACTAAGTCTTAAATTTTGATATCTGGGTCTTAAAATGTGAGCTGGATGTAACTTGTCTGTGTCTCACATTTTCTCAAAAGTGTATTTTCTTATTTTAATTCAACAGCGTAGCTGAAATGAATGGTGCAGGGGAGCGAATCATTGAAAACGCAAAAAACAGCCCCTGGTCGCAATCAGTGGTAAAAATACAATGAAAGTTCACTGAAAAGCACACGCTACAACACCACTACACAAACGCCCTCCAGTGCTGGTGTTGTAGCTGCATTCTTCCATCCTCCACGTTGGAGAAATACATTAACACAAACACACAGATTTTATTTCTTTGTTGCTGATATGTCTGAGTAAGAGGTTTAATAAGTTTTTTTTAAATAGTCTTAAATACTGTAGGTCTTAACTTGAAGGAACATGTAGGAACCCTGATCTCCACATGACTGTCGTTTGCTATTTAACCCACAGGTACCAACAGATCATGCACTACCACATGCAGAATGAGGTGTATGATAAAGTGGTTGAAGCTTGTAAACGTTACGGTGACCAGGAAGGTTGCCTGTGGGAACAAGCCCTGGGCTACTTTGCCAGAAAAGAAGAAGACTGCAAGGCCTACATCAGTGAGGTTTTGGGTCACATTGACCAAAATAATCTGATGCCTCCTTTGCTTGGTATGTTTTAAAGTCTACATGTAATTTTTTTGCCCATTGGAAAAAAAAACCTCATAAATTTGAGCTTGATCACTGTGTGATTGCAGTCGTGCAGACGCTGGCACACAACTCGACAGCAACCCTATCCGTTATCAAAGACTACCTGATCAACAAGTTGCAGAGGGAGAACCAACAGATTGAGGATGATGAACGTAAAATACTCCAATATCGGGAAGAAACTGCTCATCTACGCTCTGAGATTCAGGAGCTCAAGACAAGGTGGGTTAATAGGACTTTGTTGTACCTTTAGTTTTTGCTGCACCGCACAGTGGTAATACGAAGATGGTCCACAATCAGTTCCGTGACACTGTGCGAATGTTGATTAGGTGGGTTTACAAAACAATATTTCCTCTTAAAAATCAATGATAAAGGACTTGGAATAGTTCTCTGTAAACATCCAAGCTGTTGCAATCTTAAAAACCAAATTTGTCATTTCTGGTGTCTCATTGACATTATTTTGAAGTAGTGTATGCAATGCGACTCAAAAGCAACATAACAGGTTGTGTTCTCTGTTAACCATAGTGCCATTCAAGATTTAGAAGTTAGAAGAAAATTGCATTTATCTGGTAACTTCACTTTAAAATCACTTGGCTCTGTCGCATTCATTTATTAAGCTAACAACCGGGGGGCAGAGCTAGGGTCTTCCAACTCGGCGGTCGTCTACTTGTTCAAAGAAAAGTGAGCGCCACCACAATGATGAAAAAAAGTGGCACTTTCACTCATGGATGCAGCACTTTATCACCAAACTGCCGAATTACGGCACACTGAACACTCATTAACACCCCCCCCCCCCAAAAAAAAACATCCGACCGCCTTTTAAAGCTTAGTAGTGCATTCAAGAATGTGCCTCTGAGAAGCTAACATTTTAGCTTCCACTATTCTGTGTTAACACTGGAGCTCTGCTTTGCCATGGTAGCGTTTTTGTGTGTCTTCGTCTTATCACCTGCCAAGCCTTGGGTAGGCAAACTTGTAGTTTTGCGTAAATTAGTTGCTCTGTCAGAGCAAAATCCTGCAAAATTCAGAAGACTTAACTTGGACACGCTTTCAAAAATCAATTAATTGCGTTTTCATTCATTAATCCTCCTGCTAAATTACCGTATTTTCAAGACCATACGGCGCACCATATTAGTAGGCGTCGTGTCAGTTACGGGTGCTATTTCTGTATTTAACACATACACAAGATGCATTGTATAATTGGACGCAGGCATGGTAAAAACGTACGCTAGCTTAAACAACACGCTAGCATGCATGCATGCTAGCATATTGTTTTTAAAAAGGCAGCGGCAATAAAACTGAGTTCGGTTGTATTTAACAATGTGCTCACGTTATTTTTTGATCAATCCCCATTATCAAGTCCATCAAAATCCGAATCTTCCGTATCCAAAATGAAAAGCTAGGCAAGTTCACAATCAAACGCGCCAGGTTCCCGGTCATTATGTCGGCTGTAAAATGCTATCTTGGTTGACCCTTCAACAGTTGTAAACAAGTCAATACACTCACCAGATAAACCAATCTCCTCACTTCCCATTCTCTAAGCCTGCTCCTTTTTGACTCCCAGCCACCGTTGGAGGCTGACTGTTTTTTATCCATCCTGGTCCGAGAAACCACAATGATATTGTCCCATCTTTGTTTTTTTGTTTTTACAACACTGTTTTTTTAATTAGTTTTTTTTAACTTGATTTGGCTAAGTGTGTGTGCTTGTACCGCTGCTGCGTGTGACTTGAGCACATTCTTGATATCAATTGGCTGTTGGCCATGAAATGCCATGAAAGGTTTACACCAGCAAACCGAAATGGACGAAGGAGCAAAATTGTTGCTTCAAAATTAAATTTGCGCCACCCAGCACACAACCATGCCTGACCAGAAATACTCAGCTTCCATTAGACCATGAGACACAAAATTCTCCAGACTAGACTAGCCTAGTCTAGTCTCGTCGAGTTTAAAGAATTTCGAGTGCCTGACCGAAGCTCGGCCTTAGCAGCCAGCCCCCGATGAAAAAAAAAATACTGTTTTGTTCCTCGTGGGTGAGGGTCGACAGGGAGCAAAACATTGTGACCTTGGACACCCAAGATCACCTGGGACATCCCTGAGGCATTGCCACCTGCCAAATTACGATATATTTCCCTTGAGTTTTTTTTCTTCTCTTTACCACAATGTGGTTAAAAATAAATATGATGCAATATCCAAACAAATGAAAACACCCAGAAATAAAACACGTAAAAAAACCATAACTATTGCTCATTAACTGTACTAAAGAGGGGGAAGGGTAGAGGACTGCAGCTCCGAATTGGAAAAGGTTTTCTTCCAGAATAACATGGACACAATCTGAGACAGTGTTTCTTCTTTAAAATACCGTATTTTCCGCACTAAAAGACACACTGGATTATGAGGCACACTTTCAATGAATGGCTATTTTGTAATTTTTTTTTCATACATTGGACACATTATAAGGTGCAATCTACAATGCCTCCACTAGATGGTGCTATGCTCCTTCCATTCAACTCGAGAGGCGTCTGTTCCACTCGAGAGGCGTTCATGACCGCCTCTGAAAAACGTAAATTAACTATTACTGTACTTAAATGAAACTACGAAAATTGAAAATAATGCATCAAAACAGAAAATTAAATGAGGAAATCACAAAACAAATTCTATATCCCCCTTACAGAATTTACTTTGTGATTTCCTCGCTTGATTTTCTTCGTGGTTTCATTGAAGTAATAATTAATTTACGTTTTTCGGAGGCGGCCATGAACGCCTCTCGAGTGGAACGGAAGAGAAGGCACGGAGACGGACAAAGACGTACAGTACCTGTATTTGTTGAGACTGTGAAAACCATTAATAAAGTCTGCGTTTAAAAAAACCCAAAAAACACAACCACAGCTCTGCTTTTTTGAACAAATACAGGTGCGTCTTTGTCCATCTCCGTGCCTTCTTTTCTTCCGGTCAACTCGAGGTTTTCATGACCGCCTCCGAAAAACGCATTGGCATTTCCTTGATCGTAGCTCCAACAGTACGATCAGATGTCAGTCATAGTTATTTATTCCTTTGTTGTGTATTCACAAATGATGAAATCACAATATAAATTCTGTAGGGGGCGCTATAGAATTTATTTTGTAAATATCCTCGCTTGCTTTTCAGTTTTGATGTATTATTTTCCATTTTTGTACTTTCATTGAAGTAATCGTTAGTTTACGTTTTTCGGAGGCGATCTTGAACGCCTCTCGAGTCAAACGGAAGAAGGCACGGAGACAGACAAAGACGTACCTGTATTTGTTGAGACTGTTTTAAAAAATTAACACCACAGCTCTCCTTTTTTCGGAGCTGCAACACAAACTTATTTAATAAAGCAGCGACACAGTTCACTGAACCAACAGCAAGGTATAACATTGGAAGCATGTCTCCAGGAAGGAGCCATCTTGGAGTCGATGTATTACCGTAATGACCATACACAAGACGCACCGGATTTTAAGGCGCTCAGTGAGCTTTTAAGAAAATGGAAGACTTTTCTTGTGCGCCCTATAGTGCAGAAAATACGGAAATTGATTTTTGTACACTGAGGGAAAATACGTCCAATGGCGTGTCTTCTAATGATAAATAGTCAAGATGGTCGGTCACACATGGAAACTCAAATAAGTGGATGTTGTTCATCTATTGGTGCCCTGCGATTGAGGATAAGCTGATTTCGAAAATTTATGGATGGATGAATACATTTCTTGAATTTTACAATATTGTAAGAGAACAATACAGTCATCCCTTGGTTTTCGACCATGATCTGTTCCAGAAAACTGTTCGAAAAGCGATTTGTTCGAAATCCGAAATTATTTTATTAGCCCCTATCCATTCCAGAAGGCTGTTTGAAAAGCGATTTGTTCGAAATCCGAAATTATTTTATTAGCCCATGTTTAGGGGCTAATACACAATGCAGAAATAACATAAAAACAGTCAGATTTGCGTAAATCACAACAAACACATCTGCTCACAATGAACGCTACACGAGGAAGCGTCACTTCCTCGTGTCAGGAAGTCGAGAGGAGTCAAGTGGTGTATTCGGGCTTGCTCAGTTTGGGGAAAACCGGTTTTCGGTCATAATCCGAGGCGTAAAAGTCTCGAATTTTCTGGTCGAGAACAGAGACGTTCGAAAACCGAGGTTTGACTGTACATAGAAAACAGAAGGGCTGGATACATATACCTTTACATTTTAGTTGTGAAGTGCAAGTAATAATTCAAGTCTGGTGTGGCATGTACAGCTATCATAATTCTCAATCAAGGAATCAAGGAATCAAGCTCATCTTTATTGTCAAATTCTGTCTCCCAAGGCAGCAATCTGTGCATGAAAAGTCAGAAACTTACTAACACTGTAACTCAAATCAATATACTGTATACCCACAGTGCCAAAATATTCCAGAAGACCAAGTGTAACATGTGCAACAGCCCCCTGGAGCTGCCATCCGTTCATTTCCTGTGCAGCCACTCCTTTCACCAACACTGCTTCGAAAGTTATGCTGACAACGAGGCTGAGTGCCCAACGTGTGCTCCAGAAAACCGCAAAGTCATGGACATGCTTCGTGCCCAGGACCAGAAGCGTGACCTGCATGATCGCTTCAATAGACAGGTACTAACACCACTGTAATAAACTCCACATAACCTTGTGATGAGACCATATGTAGAAATAAATGTGTGTATGCATGCAAATACAGTAAATATTCTCTAGTACGGACTCATGTTTGCGCTGTCCAATCTGTCCTTATAACAGAAATTCCTCTTTTGGGAAATGAGCATGGTACATGTCCTTTATGAACCTGCAAGTATGTTGAAAACTAAATGTGTAACAACACAAGCAATAAAATGCAAAAATATACTGTCCAAAAACTGTTTATATAACAAAAACAGCAGTACAGTATACAGTACAGGTGTAGATTTAAAAAACCACAACACAGTATAGTATGTACAGTATTTTAATGTTGATTTTTTTCAGTCTTGGGAAAAAATGAGTCTATTTTGGGTTGTTTTGTTGGGTTCTTCCTCGTTTTCTATGCCATGATCTACAGGACGAAAGTAAATAAAGTTAAAATCGTTCGCAATTACAGTAAAACGCACGCCAATAAAAAGTCACTGACACATAGTCGTTTCGAATTCGATGACATAAACGGCGAAGCAAACACATTTCTTCCATCTTCTCCAGTTGTGTTGAGTGGGCGTTGCTTTTTAAGCTAGTGCCGCGATTAACAGGACGTAAGTGAATAACGTTAGAAATCGTTCGCAATTACAGTAAAACGCACGCCAATAAAAACTCACTTACACGTCGTCGTTTCGAATCTGATTATCAAAAAATGAGAAGTGAAAAGGTGTCTCCGTTGGTGTCTTTCCGCGTATCGGGTGGAGCGTTGCGTGTATTTAAGCTCCCGCTGCATGACGTCTCCATCCGGGTTACGGCTAGTGGAATTTCCGCTTACGTAGTTCCGGTAACATGTAATATCGTAGTCAAAATGTTAATGCATAGGTTTTTATTACGGGTGAAGGATATTCCTTTTCATAGAATTCCGGGGATGGGAATGTTTACTGTATATACACATACACACACACCCACACAATAGAGTAGCAATAAGATTACCATAAAGACACGGGATCAATAACCACTGCCGTTAAGATTTGTAGTGTCGTTAAGATCTCGTCGATAGCCATCCCTAAATGACGATGTTGAGAATTCAAGACGAACATCGGGCAGGTTTCTCACATTTAATACCGGGATGAAATAGTAATGAATATGTTGGTTGTTTTGTTTTAAATACCAATGATTGATTGATTTTGACTTTCATGTGTTGGGCATTTTGAAATAGGCATCTTGTTTGTTGCTGCATCAGAAATTATTATACGGTCTGTATCGTTATTGTTTTTATGCTTTTTTTCCCCCCCCAATAACTGTGCAGTTAATTTAGAATTGAATTCATTCCAGACTCGACCCACGCATACTCAAGGTTCGGCACCCATGAATTATGTTGTTGTTTTTTTCCAATTAAAAAAATAAATAAATTGGGTTCGATTTCCACTCTCTCCCTACCCCCATGCATATCAACACGAAACACCAAACACACAAAGATTCACCGTTCTCTAAACAAATCCTCCCGACGCAGAAGTCTCCGGTGATCTCTCAAAAACAAGAAAGAACAGACACTCCTGGGTATGTGATGATGTCTGCATTCCCCAGACGGCAAAGAGCATTTTTCAAAGCAAGTCTATTTTGACCACAATGCTTCCATTGCCGAAACTTTTCAGAAACACTTGGTGCATATCAGGAAGTGTCTCTTCTTTTTTGTTTTTGTGATTACTCAATATTTCTGCCTCTGAGAACTTTCGAGATCAGTGGTGGAACAGAATTTGTGTGCTTGGTGCTCTCTGTTGAGAATATCGGAGCACCTCTTACACAGAATGTCGGCATTTGAGAAAATCGAATGCTTTTAGGTGTGCCTTGTAGTGCGGAAAATACGTTACAATCCAGTTTGTCACTGAGTACAGTACTAGTGTGGAGTTTACCGACGGTAAACAGAACTCTCATCCAGCGTGTTGTTGAAGTTCTGACAAATCAGTTTTGCTTTTCTTTCATAAATCATAACCCTAAAAAGAAATGCTACTGATATTCAACCAGCATAGGAGAACAATACACATGCTGCATGAACTTCCAATAGATTAAGTGTCCAACATTTATACAGACCTTATTGTTATTGTGGGTACTTTTACTTGGCTAATGGATATATCCATGTAATGGTGCAATTTTACCTTTACCGTCAAGACTTGGAAAAATATATTTTGGAATTCAGACTAAATTGTGGGCAGCAGGGCTCAGTGGTAGAGTGATCGTTTCCCAACCCAGATGTTTGGGGTTCGACCCCTGGCCGTTGCGACTATGTCGAAGTGTCCTTGAGCAAGATCCTGAACCCCCTGTCGCTCCTGATGCTGTGTCATCAGTCGGTAAATGAGGGAACACAATGAGGCATTTTGCATACCGAAGGTAGAAAAGCACTTCACAAGCCCATTTACCCATTGTATTTTTTTAAGATGTCCACTGCGTGTTAGTACGAGGATGTTATTGAAGGAAAATGTAAGCTCTTTGTTCTTTCGGTTTTCAGTTACAGAGCTCTCATGATGGATTCTCTGTGGTGGCTGACTACTTTGGCCGAGGAGTTTTTAACAAACTCACTCTTCTTACGGACCCACCTGGCAGCAAACCTGTTGGGAATCTTGAAGTGAATTTGCAGAGAGATCTTCTCATCCGCACCAAGAGGAACTGCTAAAATAAAAATCATAATAGTCATACACACCAAGAAGAACTGCTAAAAAAAAACATACATGTTTGTGATTTGCGTCTGGTTAACTGTATTTATGTCCAGGTTTCATCTGCAATGTTTCTCAATCATGTCTTACTAAGTACAGGTACATTTACATTTGATCCCTTCTACTTCTTTTCAGTACTTGTAAGGAACTTACCGTCGTCCCTTGTCTGGTTTGTGATTCAATAAATACATGATATTAATCTGGTGTTTGTCAGAATTACAGATGAAAAATTAGGGGGAAAACTGTGTGTTTTTGGGCAACTGAGTTGCAAATATATGGAAAAATGGTTTCTGAGAAAGCCAAATTTGTGGGTCAACTGGTGAAAAAGTGCCAATGTTGGCCACAAACAAAAAAGTTTGTTGATTCCCTCTGTTAATGAAATAAAATCTCCAGTGGTCACAGAAATAATTGAAATCTAGCAAAAACAATTATAAACACCGTAGAAATGTAATGGAAACCAACCATTGAAAATCAAACATAGCTTTTCATTCGTGGTTCAACAGAATAAGTAAAAAAAACAACAACAACTTATGAAACCGGTCTGGGTGAAAATGATGGTACATCTAGAAGAGTTTGAAAATAATTTGACTATCAGGACATGTTTGACCAAGGTGTGTCCTCGAGGACAAAGATCTATCATCAACAAAAAAAAATTCATTAAAAAAAAACTGCCTTTGCATTCTTCATGAGCCTGTTGACCTCGTTTATGCTCATCATTACTTTTCCTGAATTCAGAAAAGTGAGTGATTCCTTTGCTAGATGGTTTTTAATTTCCTCATTTAGTGGTTAACCATTAATTACTACATCTCAAATTGTTATCATATATGCAGCCATCTCGTTACCTCTGCGTCCCGCGTCCTAGACGCACAATTTTCCCGCGGGACGCACAGTTCCAAATAATGTGCGTTTTTGGGACGCAAGGAAATTTCTCAGTCAAAAAAAAAAACTACAACAGACACACACACACAGGATGTCAAGCCACATTGATACTTACCTGTATTAATGATTACCAGTAAATTAATCTTTGCAGTGTGAGATTGGAAAAAATACTCAGAGAAGTAGTAGTCATTTCAAGGACGAATGTAGTCCTACATTGACAAAAATAGTTACCCAAAAAACAAGTAAACACCTTTTCTCATTCTGAATGCTGTAGTGCATGACAAAAGGGAGGTCTCTAATGACTACATCTCTAACTTTCATCACATGTGAATTTGAGCACGGAGTCAGACGAACATAGCCCTACACTGACAAAAATATTCACCAAAAAATAAATAAAACACCTTTTTCTTGTTCTGATTGCTATAATACATGACAAAGGGAGGTGCTAAACTGCTGTTGAGTAGCATTCAGTTTTGTGCTCCGTGTCAACATCTTTGGAGCTTCAAAATGTTTTAAGTTTGAACACAAACTCTTTTGACAAGATAATCAATCCCACCTCACAGGTGTAGCAAATCAAGATGCTGATGAGACAGCATGGTTATTGCACAGGTGTGCCTTTGACTGACCACAATAAAATGCAACTGTGAAATTTGAAGCTTAATCACACACCACAGATGTTGCAAGATTTGAGGGAGCATGCATTTGCCATGGTGACTGCAGGAATGTCCACCAGAGCTGTTGCACATGAATTGAATGTTCTTTTTTTTTTTAATCATAAGTCATCTTCCAAAGGCGTTTTAGACAATTTGTCAGAATCTCCAAATGGGCCTTAGGATCTGTACACAATTCGTGAAAGTTGAAAACATCCTTGTTCTTGAATGGCCAACATACTCCCGAACATGTCACCTATTTAGCATGTTTGGGGATGATCTGTATCGGCATGTGTGAACACTGTGTGTTCCAGTTCCTGTCAATATCCAATAACTTGGCACAGACATTGAAGAGGAGTGGACCAACATTCCACAGGCCACAATCAATAACCTGATCAACTCTGCAAACTAAGAAGATGCCTGAGGCAAATAAATGGTGGTCTCACCACAAGGTTCTCACTGCTTTTCTGACCCCCTAAAATTCCACAATAAAACAAAAATGCACATTTTAGAGTGGCCTTTTATTATGGCCAGCCTAAGGCACACCTGTGCGATAATCATGCTATCTAATCAGCATATTGATATGCCACACCTGCGATGTTGGAATGGCTTATCTCAACAAAGAAATGCACAATAAAACATTTTGACAGATGTAGCAACGAGTGCTTCAAATCAACCAGCAGGTAAACCAGTCAGCAGGTTAACAAACTAGCATCCAGGAGCTCAATTACCTGCTGGTTGATTACAAGCACCTCTGGCTAAAACCAAACTGTGGCAGGAATTTTACTTTCTAGTCCTGGATTTGACACCTATTTTAGTGGGCAACCACTGCCAACTACTACAGCAATCAGAATGAGAAAGATTGTGGCCAGCAGCAGCTCCTGTGAATGTGTTTTAATTGCTGCCTCTTTTTGTTTATTAAAAAGCGAACAGACTGCATCAGTGACTGCGTGCATCCATGACAGGAGCGAGAAATAGAGATAAATAATCTTGCCATATCAATGGCGGAAAGACCGAGGGGTGTAGCAAGTAAGAGAAATTTAGATCGCGTGTTCATAAGTATTGTACTGTATACCACAACAATAGGTAGGTGCATTGCAATTAAAAGATTTGAGTTCTACCACATGGTGATCTATTTCAAGGTACGCCTTCTGGACGTGGACCAACAGGGTGTGTTTACGTTTTTATTCACAGCACGTGGACCAATCACCAGAATGTGCGTGGAACCTTGAGGGGTTGGGTCTTAATGCAGAGTGGCTGCACATCGATGTGATGTTCCTCCATTACATCAAGTTACTGTTGGATAGTAAGAACCGGTCTTTCAAATTAAGATGCTTAACTGTTTCCAACAAACAAAATTGACAGCTTTCATTTAAGAACGGCCATCTATTCTCATCCTTAATCGTCTTCTTATGTAACAGGCATTGCATAGAATTATCACTCGCCTATATTGTACTTTAGTAGCAACTATTTCAGTTTAGGGACAAAATTATAGTAACACTAATATAACTTAAGACACATTTGAATGCCCTCCACCAAATGACACGACTCCATTTGGTAGAACAATTGAAGACCATAAAATGTTTCCAATAAACGAAACGGAATGCTTTCGGTTAAGAACGGATAATGCATTCTTATCCTTAATCTTATTCTTATTATACATGTATTGCATAGAATCATCATTCGGCCATATGGTGCTTTAGTAACAACTCTTTCAGTTTTGGCTTCAAAATTATTGTAACACGAACCGGATAAGCATTTGAATACAGTATCATCCACCACATTACACGACTCCAATTGGTACTTCAAAAACCGGAAATAGTATATTCTAATGTTCAGCTTGACTTTTTTTGTGTGTCCGGCTAGCAGCGACTTCAGTGGATCCAATGAGGTGACGCCGCGTTCCGGGCCCGACTGATGAAGTCAAACCGGTGATAAGCGGGGCTAAAACTGTCCTCTATTAAAATCCAGAGGCTCTAAATTGCCTCAAAAGTAGTCATCTAATATCAGAGGAAACACGAAAGAGGGCTGTGCGTTGTTAGTTCGGTCCGCAATTGTATATCCTGAAGAAAGGTAAGTTCACGTTAGTGTTAGTCATGCGGCTCTGTCCATGCTTTCCAAGCTAGCTAACAAAATGTTGTCAATTTCGAATAGTGGGTGCGATTCTAATGCAGCGTTATTTTTGCTTAATGCATTCAGTCGAAATGTGTTCTTGGCGCGGCTTTGTGGGTACAGTATTGAAATGAAAGGTTCACGTTTGGGCTAACAAGTTTTACACTCCATCCCGCAATTCACAATTTTATCTCGTGGTATACAGTGTAATATACTTGTTAGACATTAAAGCCAAAACCAACTTAAAAGGCTAATAAAGCCAGTAACGTCACGAAATTTCTCTAGTCCACGCTATTGTTTTAATGAACGTTTATTCTTGGCAAAACTGTATGTTTAAATGGCCAATGCATATATAACTCAACATTAACTACATCTTAGAAGAGGTAATTTGGTTCGTCCCCAAAAAAAAAACAGGACACTGATTCCATATTTTATCTGTTATCATTTCAGCTCATCATGGTTTGGAGAAAGCTTCCATTGGTTGCTTTGTTCTGCCTTGTTCTAGCAATGTTGCCTTCTCACACAGGTATGAGCTGCAGATAATATTTATATTTTTGTCTGGGGTTGTGTATTCACTGCAATGTAGCAGACTCTCCAAGGGTTGAAATATAAGTACAGTAAATGAAAATATTGATGGAATGATTTGTGGTATACTTTTGCAGATGCTGTGGCTGTCATGTCAATAGATGTAGGGAGTGAATGGATGAAGATGGCAATCGTTAAACCTGGTGTGCCAATGGAAATTGTTCTCAACAAGTGGGTAGCAATAAGTCTCCACACAGGACACAAAACATGCATATCTGGTTCACATCACTAATTCAGTAACAAGTAAAAGGAATCTGGTTGGATTTTGCATGTCATGGTATTCTCACTTTTTGTTGTAATTCTAGAGAGTCGAGGAGGAAAACACCTTCAGTTGTATGTCTCAAAGAAAATGAAAGACTTTTCGGCGACAGTGCTTTAGGAGTGGTAAACATTTTTTAATTTTATTTGTTTTGATTAATTACAATCTATAATCATTCACACTGCCCATTTCATTGTTTCACGTTTTGCGTGAAATTTTATGTTATTCATTGTTGCCTGTCAACATTTTCAGTCTGTGAAGAACCCGAAAACTGTCTATCGACACCTGCAAAATCTCATGGGCAAGAAGCACGACAACCCACTTACAGCACTTTACCGGAAACAGTTTCCTGAGCACAAACTTCAAGTTGACCCTTCCCGAGACACAATTTACTTCAAAGACTCAGAGTAAGTGTGTGTCTGTCTGTCTCCTCTACCTCAGCGTACTGTGTCTGCTCATCAGAACTGAAGACGCCACCTTCATTTTCACACACGATTGTAGGTTGTCAATGTCATCTGTGAGGTGTAAGTGATGTTTGTTTTCAAGAGTTGATGCTAGGCTGAGCATTAAAAGTTCAGTTTTATTCAGAAACTTTATAATCTGGGGTCACATAGCTGAAAAAAATCTTACCGCCAGGTGGTACACATCGTGATGTATATTTCGAGCGACGGATAATAATAGTACTAATAATAACAATGTTACAAGATGACCATTATCTGTAAGTTTAGGATTACATGTGGGGAAAAAAATATTTAAAATTCAATATTTATTTTCCAAAGTAACAAAGAGCCATATCAGATGGTTGAAAGAGCCACAATGTCTCTTGAGGTTGAGGACACCTCTTAGGTGTCAAAAGCTGTGTGTTTTTGCTCATAATCCTGTTACAAGACCTGCAACTAAGACCAAGCTTTCTGACACTGGGCAGCACATTTCTCTCCTGTATACTTGGATAATCTTGAGAATTCATTGTAACCTGCACAGATTGTAGGCACCTTGTATGAGATGAAGCAAGAAAAAAACCCCTCATACTATAGGAGCCTCCATGTTTCACAATGGGCACAATGCTCTTTTCTTGGTATGCTTCATTTTTGTGTTTTGTCTCATCTGTCCAAAGGACATTGTCTCAGAAATGTGTGGCATGTCAACATTCAGTTTGGCAATGCTAGTCTCCCTCATTTATGATTTATTTTTAGCGCTGGTGCAATCCTAGATAATTTCCCATGAAGTCCACTATGGCGCAATCGAAGACCAATGGCGCGATTAGAGACTGATGAACCTTTACCTTGAAGTTAACCTTAAATTTCTTTGTGGGTTCTGGGGTCTTTTCTTACCCTTCAGATTATTCATCTCTTCAATTTGTTATCAATTTTCCTCCTGCAGCTACAGTACATCGAAGGAGATTGGCTACATTGCCATGGATATAAAATCTTTGAATATTGCACCTGTCACAGAAACAAAAATCTGCTTGAAGATGATCTAAACTCAGACTCATAACCACTTCCATTAAAAAACACAAAACTCGAACATGGCACTGAATGTTTTGGCTTTTAATCAGATATATAGTCACCCGTGATGTACATTATGTAATCTCACAATGTACTTTGACTGATGTCTTTGTGGAACTAGAAAGGCATACTGCAGCTGTATGTGAAAATGCAATAATCTTAAGGGTGCAACGAAACACTAATTTGATTCGGTTCAATTCCGTGATTTAGTGTCACGATTTGATATTTTTGGTGCTATAAAATAGGGTTGTAATAATTATTTGTTATTAATTTGTTTTACAAAAAGATTTCAGCATTATAATTCTACTCCCAAAAAGAAACTAGTGATTTGAGGGTTTTTTTTGTCATGACTAAAGCCATAAATTGACAACCCCCCTTTTTGTGAGTACCATTTTTTTCTCCCCATATCAGCCTATTCATGTCACAGCGGGAAGGCAAGCGTTGTAATACATATTACCTGGCCTGGTTTATCACGTTCAGTTGTCAACTAGTGTCTGAGACGGTGATTCATTGCCAGCAGAATTCATATGCGCATTCCTGCTCTTCCATTTTAATCTGTGAACATATACGAGCTATCTGCACAATATTTTTTTGATTTATTGGCAACAAATGTGAGCTCCAGTGAGGAAAAGACACTGTCACCTCAGCAAAATCAAAAATATTATGATGAAAGTGTTTTGTTTTTTTAAACAGGTTGACGTGAACAACAATAGTAATGTACATATGAATTTTAGTCGCGATTGGTCGTAGTTTTCACACATTTAGCGATGCTCAAGTTTTGTTACAGGTCCACATGCTTACAGGCAGGCTGCCATATCTGTTAGCTTCTGCCACTTGTTTTTAAAAAGGCTGCGGGAGAAAAACTGAGTTTGGGTGTACTTTATTTTTATGATCAATCTTCATCCACAAATCCATCAAAGTCAAATCCATTCACGGATTGTGGCGTAACTCGCCCGGGTGCTGCCTCCCAGCCTTAGTAAAGCTGTGTCCGCCATCTATCATCCATTGCTCCCACGCCGCTCACAACTTCACTTTGAAGTTTTCACCGATGTCCAGCATTTGAGGACCATATTCTGTATCCGAAATGAACAGGTGGGCAAGTTTTCCTTTCGTCATTGTCAGAGTCAGTCCTGTTGGGATGCGCCTCCTCAGAAATGATGCCGGTTTTTGCCTAAACTGGAACAACAGTGCAAGCAGACATGTGAGCCAAGCATCTCAAATCCATTCACGGATTGTGGCGTAACTCGCCCGGGTACTGCCTCCCAGTCTTAGTAAAGCTGTGTCCGCCATCTATCATCCATTGCTCCCACGCCGCTCACAACTTCACTTTGAAGTTTTCACCGATGTCCAGCATTTGATAAGATAAGATCAATTTTATGTGTCCCACACGTGGACACAGTTGGAGTTCCTTTGTCAAGCCTCCCGGCATGATGGCAAGCTCAGAGTTCATTTGCCACACATGGAGTCACAGATCAAAAGGTGAAGCGCTGTTTGCAAAGAAAAATGACGCTGTTTTTGAAGGTCTAAACCTGGGCGACAATTCATTACATTTTGCACAGACATCAGGCCTGTCAAAACTTTTTATATTTTAGAGGGTGATTGTGCCAGCCCCCTAATAATTCGAAATTTGGGATATGCATAATGGGACTCATACTTTTCTGATCAGCGAGTCCTTGGGACTCACTGGGGGTAAATTGTAAAATTATCACTGTATGTGTTTCATGTCCATGTACCTGACCACTTCTGCATGGCTTTGCTCTCTATAAATAAAACAGTATTGTATTGTATTCCCTTTAGTGTTGCTCCATCTAGTGGATGCATAGCACAATTGCAGCCATGATTGTAGCTTATTCTATGCACCTTAAAATGCAATGCGCCCTATATATGAAAACAGTTTTGAAATCGGCCATTCATAGAAGGTGCGCTTCATAATCCGCAGCGCCTAATAGTGCAAAAAATACGGTAGTTGTTGGAAGCCTAGGTGGAATTCTTTCTTATTGTTGCTTGATGTCCAACCTATGTTGCTAAACAGTCCAAGATCTCCATTGTTTATTGCAATTCATAATGTGGCATATATTTTCAATGGGAGACACTTCTGTATAATGGAGATGGGGTGCTGCTGACATGAACTTGGGAAGTTGTGAGTCAGTGGGGAGAATAATTTGAAGACCTCAATTCCACCGACACGCTTCCCTGTGAGGAAGTAAAGCTTGGAGACTCTGAGGTGCATGGGAGGTCGCCCAAACTAGTCAACATGTTTTGTGGACTGGGAGAAGGCGTTTCACAGTGTCCCTCGGGGAGTTTTGTTGGTGTTGACTTGGACTGCCGGCTGACCCGGGAGCGCTTTGAGATCCCTCCGGAAGAGTTGGAAAGAGTGGCTGCGGAGAGGGAAACTTTTTTTAGGACTTGTGGGTTGTATTAAGACATAGACCCATTCTGGTGATTTTTTTTTTCACACATTTGTATTTACTCCAGCTTGTCACTCCTCAAGTGTTGTCAGTTTCACCTTAGCATGCAACTGCTTTTATTTGGTTCTATTCAATTTAAGGAAAACCTATTGTATTAAATTTACACTTGTTGTGGTACCCTTGTATGGCGCTCATTGGAAAGTTGTGAGTGCGGGTAGTCTGAAGTCTACATTGATTACACTGCCTCAATACCATGAGGACCTCTTGAAAATCATTCGCCGGTCCATCCTTGCCATAAGAAACATATCTCAGCCTCTTGTTATTTTTGTTAGGGAAAGGTTTGGTGGAATACCGAATCTTGAGCTTTAAGCCACGTGAGAGTTGATTACCCCCCCCCCCCCCACCCCCAATTCAAATGTTGTCCCATAATGAACAGAAAATATCTTTGTCCATTTATCAGGAAACAGCAGTACACACCTGAAGAAATTCTCGGGATGATGCTCAATTATTCTCGTGGACTGGCTGAGGACTTTGCAGGTCAGTTTTCTTTTTGAGTAAAATTCCCATTTTGTCATTTGTATTCATTTGCCGACTTTTCCTCAAATATATTTCTTCCTACTTATTTTTTTCCCCCAACTTGTAGAACAGCCAATCAAAGATGCAGTTATCACTGTTCCAGCCTTTTTTAATCAGGCAGAGCGAAGGTCAATGTTGCTGGCTGCACAAATGGCAGGTCTGAAGGTCCTTCAACTCATCAATGACAACACAGCCGTTGCCTTGAATTATGGGGTCTTTAGAAGGAAAGATATTGACGCCACAGGCAAGGTAAAATTCAGCATTATTCCATAAATATTTGTTCAGTCTCAATGCTTTCACGCCATTTACAAAAATGACGAATGTCAATGAGCCATTGAGCTCCTCACAGGATTAATTGTATGTAATCAGTATGTCAGTACTGTGATCAGTATGTGACACCGACTTTTGCTGTCATTGGCATTTTAACAAACACTTTGAAATGTTATTTTGAGGTCGCGGAGTGCCAGCAAATTGCTAAATTATCTAATATGATTTCCTTTCAGAATGTGATGTTTTATGATATGGGCTCAGGCAGCACAACTGCTACTATTGTCACATATCAGACCGTGAAAACAAAGGATTCTGGCACCCAGCCGCAGTTGCAGATTCAAGGTGTCGGGTGAGTCTGTAAAACGTTGATTATTGCTAGTCATATTATGACTGTTGTCTTGACTATGAAACAGTCCACATGTAAATCACAGAAAAGGACAACCACTAACTATTATGAACATTGTTAAATTAATATGAATGGATGACACATAGTATAAAACAACCTGCCGAAGTCAAACACTAACAAAATGTCATGCTGAATGGAGGGAGAGAACAAAAAAATCAGAACAACATTAATAGTAAAGAAATAAACAAGGAAGACAGCGCCCCATAACTACTCCTAGCATTTCCAAAATGCTTCCTGAGGTCTGCCTGGTCCGAACCAAATTATCTTAACGTTGCTGATCCACAAATACTGAGGAGCAGGCTAATTGTGTCATAGCTGTGGCGAGAGTTTTTTGAAGCTCCTCTTCTACGGTTGCGATGCGTGTTTCAGCCTCTCCTACGCGTCCTGAATTGCCAGAAATATTTTTCTCAGCGCTTGACGGTTTTCTTTCAATCACCTCAATTGAGTTTTGTGATCGTCGTCAATGTCTTCTTGCGTTTTGCTCCAAATATACGCAGTGATAGCCACTGGTAATTCTCATTCTACTGTGCGGCTCCCCCGTCCCTGGCCCCCATCGCCTCCACCATCTTTTTCTTTATCATTTTTTCACATTGGTTTATCACTCATACACCGCGATGCTCCCATTCCTGTTAAAAAAAAAAGGGTTGGTGAATTAATTCGTCAAAGGCAGTGGGTGTGTCGTTTTTTGGCTGATGAATTTATTTTTCATAGGCAGTGAATGAGGCCATAAATGATTGAACTCCCCTACGAGATTTAATCTGATGTGCTTCAAGTTTAGGCTGGTTCATATAAAGATATTGAAAGGGAGTTTACCTGAAGCATTTTATTTTATCAAACGCTGCTGCCGTTGCAACATACATACATTTCATCTGTGCTGTATGTACACATACAGCACATTTGACAAGAAAGTTGTACTTGATACTGTTTGTCAATATAACCTAATACTTTTTGAACGGCTAAAATGTACAACATTCATGAAAAGTCCAAAATAAGAATCAGAAAGTGTAGAAAATTGCTTTTTGTTTGTTAGCCGTGAATGTAGAGCATGTTTCATGTTCTCCAGGTTTGATCGTGGTTTGGGTGGGTTTGAGATGGATTTTCGCCTTCGCGATCATTTGGCCGGACTGTTTAACAAGCAGAAGAAGACCACGAAAGATGTGCGAGAGAGCCCCCGTGCCATGGCCAAGCTACTCAAGGAGGCCCAGAGGCTGAAGACGGTGCTCAGTGCAAATGTAGAATTCATGGCCCAGGTTAGTCCAGCTACCAGAACTGTCATTCAATCATGAATATCATTATTATATTGTTAATCATCAACAACTTAACTGCAAGTGTTTATTTTTGTGCACCCATTTTTTTTGTGTGACACTTGTTTTTTAATGGTGCAGAATGCAAACCTGATCTCAGTATTTCTTTGTCACGTCAAGTTTTTGAGCTATAGATCTTAAAAAATAACGTGTGTGTGTGCGCGCGCGTGCGAGTATGTATATGGCGCACGTAAAAGTACCCAAGTTTCTCAAAAACTGACAGTGAACCTTATAATCCAATGTGCCTTTTCTGTGGATCAATATTCTGATTTCTTGGACGTAGTATTTTAAATATTCTGTAAAGCGCTTTGTCACAGCTGCAGCGGTTGTTAAAGCTACATATAAATAAATCTATGATATTCACTTATTTGTAGCTCCATCTAGTGGATGCATAATGCAACCTCAGCCAGCATTTTGGCTTCTATTTTGTGCTCCTATTAATGTGATGCCCCCTATATATGAGAAAGTTGTAAAATAGGCCATTGAAGGTGTGCCTCATAGTGCGGAAAATATGCTAAATAAAATACAAATACAGTCAAACCTCGGTTTTTGACCATAATCCGTTACAGAAGGCTGTTCGAAAACTGAATTGTTCGAAAACCGAAACCATGTTTCCCATTAGAATCAATTTTAACATAAACATCGACATTGTAACATAAAAATTGAACATCTCTCTCTCTCTTTCTCTCTCTCATCGTGACAATTGTCATGCACACCTGATTGATATTTCACTATCAAATCTTTCTTAAATTCAATAGTTTTGCGCACTATTTTCCTCTTTTTTCATCAGCATTACTACTTCCACTTGCTTTCTTTGGTGCCATGCAGAAATAACAGTCCAATTTGCGTCGATCTCAACAAACACGTCTGCTCACAATGGACGCTCTTTTTTTTTTTTTTTTTTTTTTTCCGAATCTTTGAACACATCTGCTCACAATGGACGCTCTTTTTTTAAAAATCTTTGAACACGTCTGCTCAAAATGGACGCTCTTTCTTTAAAAAAAAAAAAATATTTATTGAACACGTCTGCTCTCAATGGAGGCATCACTTCTTCGTCAACCCGAGGAAGCGTCACGTGTAAGGAAGTTGAGAGAAGTCAAGTGGCGTATTCAAGTACGCTCAGTTGGGTCGAGAACCGAATTTCGGTCGGAATCCGAGGCATAATAAAACTAAATTTTTGGTCGAAAACCGATTTGGTCGAGAACAGAGACGTTCGAAAACCGAGGTTTGACTGTATTTGTTTTTTTCCGATCTACTAATCCTGAGTAGGGATGGTTACCCAAGAGTTTTTTTGGTACTCAGTTTGGGGTTGGTACAACTGAGCGCTGCCTCAGATGAAATCAAACAGTACCATGTTTCGGTTCCTGAAGCGCATCACTCTAGTCACAGTCACAATTGCGAGGGTTGGTGATTTTCCCGGGCGCAATTGAACGCAGCAGTGTACGAACACTACTGAAATGTTACTCGCGCACCCCGACTTCAAGTTTGTGGAAGGCTATTGTAGACATTTAAACAAATGTTTTGAATAACTGTGCCACTGATATGGATCCTTATGTAGAGATTATCACACTGTCCTGATGTTTCTTTCAGGTGGAAGGTTTAATTGATGAAATTGACTTCAAGGCCAAGGTCACCAGAGCAGAGTTTGAAGAGCTGTGTGCTGATCTATTTGAAAGAGTGCCGCACCCGGTGCAGGATGCCCTCACTGCTGCAGAAATGAATCTGGTATGTATTCCGTATGGACACTATGTGAACTATTTTAGTGGCAGTAATTTCAAACAAATATTCAAGGTTTATGTTGGAACAAATGGAGCAGAAAAAAAATTCTGATCCCGATACAGCAGACATAAACAAACCCAAACTCAATGTCTCATAAACCTGTCTATGAAAAATAAGTAATTAAAATTATTAGTTGTGAAGACAAAACACCTTCTGATTGTCATCAAATTGATATGAAGTATGTGAAAAAGATCAATCTGGGAATCTCAAAACCACTTCGATACATTGCCAACTTATCATTTCTGAACAAAACTGCAAAAATAATTCCGCTCTACCACTTTGGTCACAGACATAACTTACAAAACTACAGGGCTGTCTCCCTTCTACCACCGTTCTCCAAAATGTTAGAAAACAAGCTGCCCTGCATGTTTTCCAAGTCTCCCTGTTGCAACACACCTGATTCAAATGATCAGATCATCAGCAAGCTTTGCGGAAGCCTGACATTGAACCTGCTCATTTGAATCAGTTGTGTTGCAACAGAGAGACTTGGAAAACATGCAGGACAGCGGCCCACCAGGACCTGAGTTTGACACGTATGGTCTAGGTACTTGGTTGTTGCAAATCTGCAACACCTGCCCTGAGAGGGTTAAAATAAAGTTTGTGGAATCCAAATATTTGGACATCGTATGTGGCATCTGGTAGGGGGCAGCGTTGATCTCAAAATTGTTTATATGACCGTATTTTCCGCACTATAGGGCTCACCAAAAAGTCTTCCATTTTCCTGAAAGCTCACAGAGAGCCTTAAAATCCGGTGCGTCTTGTGTATGGTCATTACGGTAATATGTCGACCAAGATGGCTCCTTGCTGGAGACATACAGTACTTACAGTGTTATAACTTGCTGTTGGTTCAGTGAACTGTGTCGCTGCTTTATTAAATAAGTTTTTGTTGCAGCTCCGAAAAAAGGAGAGCTGTTGTTTTTTCAAAACGCACATTTTATTAATGGTTTTCACAGTCTCAACAAATACAGGTACGTCTTTGTCTGTCTCCGTGCCTTCTCTTCTTCCGTTTGACTTGAGAGGCGTTCACGACCGCCTCGGAAAAATGTAAGGAATAGTTATTCCTTCAATGAAACTACTAAAATTGAAAATAATGCATCAAAACAGAAAATCAAGCGAGGAAATCACAAAATAAATTCTATAGCCCCACTACAGAATTTATTTTGTGATTTCCTCTTTTGTGAATACAGTGCACAACAAAGGAATAAATTAACACTTCTCAGACAGTCCAGTCTCCTCCAATTTACTGTAACTCAACTCAGCTGTATTTATAGAGCACTTTCAAACAGCCATTGCTGCATACAAAGTGCTGTACATGGAACAACTAACATATATACAACAATAAAGCAATAATCAGTAACCAAGATTGTCGTGGGCACCAAACAGTAAAGCTAAGATCAAATTTACTGACATCTGATCGTTCTGTTGCAGCTATGAGGCTATAGAATGTATTTTGTGATTTTCTGTTTTGATGCATTGCTGTATTTTCAATTTTCGTAGTTTCATTGAAGTAATCGTTAATTTAGGTTTTTTTGGAGGTGGTCATGAACCCCTCTCGGAAGAAGAGAAGGCACGGAGACGGACAAAGTCTTACCTGCATTTGTTGACTGTTTTAAAAAAACAACACCACAGCTCTCCTTTTTTCGGAGCTGCAACACCCATCCATCCATCCATTTTCCAAACCGCTTGATCCTCACTAGGGTCGCGGGGGGTGCTGGAGCATATCCCAGCCGTCTTCGGGCAGTAGGCGGGGGACACCCTGAATCAGTTGCCAGCCAATCGCAGGGCACACAGAGACGAACAACCATCCACGCCCACACTCACCTAGGGACAATTTAGAGTGTCCAATCAGCCTGACATGCATGTTTTTGGACTGTGGGAGGAAACCGGAGCACCCGGAGAAAACCCACGCAGGCCCAGGGAGAACATGCAAACTCCACACAGGGAGGCCGGAGCTGGAATCGAACCCGGTACCTCTGCACTGTGAAGCCGACGTGCTAACCACTGGACTACCGGGCCGCCCGAGCTGCAACACAAACTTATTTAATAAAGCATCGACACAGTTCACTAAACCAACAGCAAGTTATGACATTGGAAGCATCTCTCCAGGAAGGAGCCATCTTGGAGTCGATGTATTACCATAATGACAATACACAAGATGCACCGGATTTTAAGGCGCTCGGTGAGCTTTTAAGAAAATGGAAGACTTTTTGGTGCGCCCTTTAGTGCGGAAAATACGGTACGTTTAAAAAAACAAACAAAAAAAACATCACAGCTCTCCTTTTTTCAGAGCTGCAACATGTATCTATACATGAGCTATGTTAGCCTACTATCAAAATGACTAAGGTTGCTACAATTACACGATGATTAAATGTTTTTTTTCCCCGTGCAGTGCATTCTGTCGAGCAGGGGTGCCTAACCTTTTTTGAGCGAAGATCTACTTTTCGTTTAACCAACCTATCGCGATCGACCCGCGCATACACAACACACTTACAGGCGCATGCTTACCTACGCGGAGGCATGGGACGCACTTTTGCAGCGTTTTTTACTATCATGTACGTGTACCGTTTTTGAAATGCTTTTCATGACCGTCCAGAGATTCTCTTTGCCAGTACCCTTGGTGAATTGTACATGAAACTCAGGGTTTTTTTTTTTGTTTGTTTGTTTGTTTGTTTTTGCGCAACAGCCACCTGCCTTGCATCCCGCCCTGCTAATAGAAACGTGTGTTGCAGGCTATGACGCAAATCTTTGTTGACAGAAACGCTGAAATGTAATACTGTATTTATTCTACACATTTTTACAGCATTGGGAAACATTAAGAAGGTTTGTCATGTTTTTACTCCGACAGAAAACTTATTTAAAACAAAAAAAATAATTTCACTCCCACTTTTTCCATTTTCAAACATTTTTTTATAAAGCTCCAGGGAGCCACTATATGGCGCTAAAGAGTCGCATGCGGCTCTGGAGCCGCGTGTTGCCGACCCCTGGTCTAAAAGTTTAGTTATTTGATCTTGTGGAATTTAAAACGGTACAATATTATAAAGTCAGACACAGTTTACTGCCAGGCAACATTGAAAATGTGTTTTCTAGAGAGAGAGTTTGAGGGCAATATGTAACTGAAAAGCTCTTGTAGGTCTATGCGGAGGGAAAGTTTGAAACAGACCTACAACAATGTCCAGATATACAACAGTTTAAAAAGAACATTTTTGAGGATTATAGGAAGGAGGAAGTTGAAAACTGTTTCTCATACCTTGGGCGCACTGCATTATAAGGCACATAGAATAGAAGCTACAATAGTGGCTGAGATTGCGTTATGAATCCACTAGATGTAGCTACGCTAAAGGGAATACAATACTTTATTTATATAGCGCTTTCACAACCGCTGCAGCTGAAACAAAGCGCATTACAGAACATTTAAAATACTACATCCAAGAAATCTGAATGTTAATCTACATAAAGTGCATTAGATTCTAAATAGCACGGTCGGGTTTTGTGAAAATTGAATGCTTATATCATGAAATACTTTTCGCCCAACCCTACAGCTTCACAAGTGTAATTATATTAACAGTATGTTTTTTTTAATACAGGTTCAAAATAAAATTCAAGGAGTCTTGCCAATAGACACTTTTATAAATGTTATCTGTTGAAGTGGTTGTTAAATATTGACTATTAAGAAAAGAACTGAAACTAATCCTAGGTCATCTTTGTGACAATAGGATGACATTGAACAGGTGATTTTGGTAGGTGGCGCTACCCGTGTCCCTAAAGTTCAGGAAGTGCTGCTCAAAGCAGTCGGAAAGTAAGTGACACATTGAAGTAACTTATTTTATTGCCATGTTTTCAATCATGTCAGGACTTCATAATTCTCTTGAAATTAGGGAGGAGTTGGGGAAAAATATTAACGCGGACGAGGCAGCAGCCATGGGAGCAGTGTATCAGGCTGCAGCTCTCAGTAAGGCCTTCAAAGTCACACCATTCCTGGTCCGAGACGCAGCCATCTTCCCCATTCAGGTTGGTTGATTTTATTCACCTATGGATATTTGCCACACAATATTGACTTATCCCTGATAATACTCCTTTATTTACTCAAAGGTAAAATACATTTTTTACATCCTTGTCACGTTGTACCTTTTGTTAATAGGGGTGTTCACACGGCAACATTTGCTCCGGTGCTACGCCGGTGCTGCCCCAGCAGAGCGTTCACACGTGCAAAGTTACACCGGTGTAACCCCTGAAAACAGCTTATTACGGAGCAAATTTGACCCACCTCAGGGAGGTGGTTTAAAAATTTGCTCCGGAGCAAATGCTCGTTTGCGGGGCAGCACCGATGTAAAATGGTACGTGTGAACGCGACAATTTGCTCCGGAGAAAATGCTCGTTTGCGGAGGGGGAGTAGCCTCACTACGCATGAGAAGAGTTTATTACATACGGCAAGAATGCGTTGCTTTCGTGCTCTGTTGTACTTCCGTCATGTGTTTGTGAAATAACGACACAAGACAACAGTAGTGAGCGGCACTTTGCCTCTTGGGTTATACCATCTCAACTAGAACGGTGGAGGATAGTCCCCAAACATCATCTTTCCTTTTGTAGGAGACTGGACTGTCTCAGAGTTGTTTGTGTAGTTTGTTCCTTTTTTGTGTGTTCACACACCCCCCGCCCTCCATAGAATTTATTTTGTGATTTCCTCTCTTGATTTTCTGTTTGGTGCATTATATGTTTGCTTTTCTGAGTGTCATTAAAGTCATCGTTGATTTACGTTTTCGGGGGCGGTCATTGAACACCTCCCGAGCAGTAGGCACGGAGACAGAGAAGGAGAAGGACGCGCCTTTACAGTAGTTGCTTGAGTTGTGTATGTTTTAAAAAGAACCAACACGACAGCTCTTTGTTTTCTATCGTTTTGCTCCGCTGCAGAAACTGCCGTGTGAATCCAAGTGGGGCTGCACCGGCGCTGCGCCGGTGCCAACACGCTCAGCGGCTTTGTACGTGTGAACGCTCCACAAAATTTGCTCCGGCGTAAGATATATCGCAACAAAATACATAGGTGCAGCACCGGAGCAAATGTGTGCCGTGTGAACACCCCTATTGTGACATGCTTATTTTTCCAGTCACATTTCCATTGATTTTGATTACATTCACTTCCTTCCGTCTTTTTTTTGTAAAATATACTCCATGAAATTTACTGTGTACTGTGTTACAAAGTTAACCCAGTTCCCCTTTGCCGATAAAATTTGTAAAATTGCCATCACTGGAAGAATGCGGTTGCAGATATGTGGACATTTTGCACTGTTTTTATGTCAAGTTGTTTTTATGAGGAGGACATCACTGTATCGCTAAACATTTCTGATTACATTTTGTTTAGTGGATTTCACACATGAGATTGAGGAGGCTGTATTGCTAATAAAATGTGTAAAATTGATATGATTTGAAGAATCTGGTTGCAGATATGTGGACAATATGTACTGTTTTTAGAAGGATACCACCGTAACTCTAAATATTTACGGTTACATTTTGTTAGGTGGATTTCACTCGTGAAGTTGAGGAAGAAGGTGCAAAAACCTTGAAACACAGCAAACGAATCCTCTTTCAGAGGATGGCACCCTATCCCCAGCGAAAGGTCATCACATTCAACCGCTACAATGATGACTTTGCTTTCAACATCAACTATGGAGATCTTAGTTTCCTGTCTCAGGAAGACCTCAGGTAGCTGCTATGTCTGTATTGTGCTCTGGAATTCCCATTTAAATGTACATGATTCTAAATGGATAAATCCTCTTACTGAATTCCCTATTCATTCATGCTAACCACGTCTCTCATGTATCTTCACAATTGCAGTGTGTTTGGCTCTCTCAACCTGACAACAGTCAATTTGTCAGGAGTAGGCAGCAGCTTTCAGAAGCACACGCAGGCAGAGTCCAAGGGGATTAAGGCCCACTTCAACATGGATGAAAGTGGAGTTCTCCTTCTGGATCGGGTTAGTGCATCATTGCAATCAGGGGTGCCCAACCTTTGTTTGACCGAAGATCAACTTTTCATGCAACGAACCTTCCGCAATTGACCCGTTACTGCATGCACACGCACATTCATGCCATGAGGAGCAAGTCGTAACGGCCCCTAATATGAATGAAACAGAAACATAAGGTAGATACTAGAGTTTGTTAGTTTGTGAAAAGGAAATCACTGCCTACCTTAGTACAAACCTAATGCGGAAGCATGGAATACACTTTTGTAGCGTCTTAAGTTTAGGAACACTATCGTAGCTCATGTGTAACGTTTTAAAATGTTTTTCCTGGCACTCCAGATTACCAGTCTTTGCCAGTGCCATCGGTGAATTGCAGATGAAACATTTGATTGAGAATTTAAAAAAAAGAGAGAGATATCGCAACAGCTCTTGTTACAGGCCGCTTCCTGTAATGCGCCACCGTAGGTTAACAGGGTTCCCATGGGTCCTTAAAGTTCATAAAAATCCATAAAAAAAGAAGTTAAAGAAAATTATTGTTCTTAATTGTCCTAAATGTTCATAGAAAGCTTCTAAAATCAATAAAAATCCTTAAAAATGTACAGTATTTTTATTTGAAAATAAATTGAAGTTTTATATTTTCTAAATTAATTTGTTTGTACTTTATTTGCGAATGAATTCGGGTTTTTTTTTTCATTTTCTACCTAAAAAGAAAATTTGACATACCGTATGTCAAATAAAGGGTTAGCTGATTGCCCCTAAAAATAAAGATGTGCCCTTCCTTTGGCAGCAATGATTTGAACACCAGCTCAGCGATACGTGGCTTCCTAATCATTAAATCCACCGTGAATCTGCAGCTGAATGGAGAAGAAGTCCTTAAAAATGGCTAAATTAGCCCTCAAAAGTGCTTAAAAGGTCCATAAATAAGAAGCAAGAGGAAGAGTGGGAACCCTGGTTAAAGGTGTTTTTTTTTTTTTTTTTTTGTGCGCAAGTGAAACTGATAGGAAGCTTATACCCCTTTCCCACTGCTGCAAAACCATGGGTAAGCACGCTTTTTTGGGCAAGTTGTGTTCGCCTCCGCTTGCAGTTTGAAAGCCTAACACGGGACTTCCCGGTAATTACGTGATGACATAGGGCGGTACGTTATGCGTCATAACATTGCGTGCCATTGGCCTCGTATATAGCACGCCCCCACAACAAAGCTAGGAGATCGCCCCCTAAGCTGTTGTCTCAGTAGTAGCAAAGAGTTGATCAGACGCAAAATGGTGGCGGGGGGGGGGCGCAGAATCGCCTTCTGTTGGTCAATGGGAAAGGGATAATATGCCAAATGGTTGCGTGTCGCTACGGATCACTACTACACACTAATTTCAGTGGGAAAGGGGACTATGGGTGCATTGTACACTAACACAAAAAAATATAAAATGAACACACACACAGACATACAAATCCCTTTAAAAAAAAAAAAAAAAATCCCCCCTCCCATTTCCCTCTACACCCCTAGTGATTGACTTGGGACCAGTCCGCAAGCTACTGGCCCAAAACGTCGCTCGCGAGCGACGTTTTGGGCACCCCTTTGATCATTTTAACTTCACAGGGGAATTTTCCTGTGGCTAAATAATACAACATTGTATGTGCTATATGTAGGTAAAAATTGTTCATATCATGTCTTGCATAATCAGTTACATGATTTTCTAAATCATTTACAAAGGAATGTATCGGAAATAATAGCTGTTTTTATAACTGTTTTTTTTCCCCACAGGTGGAGTCTGTTTTTGAAACCATTGTTGAGGAGAAAGAGGAAGAATCCACATTAACCAGTATGTTTTTCAGTTCAAATTCTGGCGACATCTTCGACATTCAGTGGATCTAGAAAGTATTCAGTGTTCTAATCACAGCCTTGTTATAACAGCCTCACCCCAAAACAGAAAAAAAATAATGATGTGAAAGTGAATTTTTGTTAATACGAAACTAAGTACAGTATATATCGTTTAGTCAAGTCAAGTACAACTTTGTTGTCTACACCAGGGGTGTCGAACTCATTTCACAATGTGGGCCACATACGGACTCGGGAGATGTCACGTGGGCTGGACCATTAACATTAATTATACCATACTGTGCTCTAAATAACCAAAATATCATGTGTTTCTTCTGTTTTGGTATGAAGAAGCATTGGCGCATTGATACCGTCTGCTGTTTTGGGTCTGTCTCAGTGACAGACTGAGACTGCTGTTTTCTTCTTTGATCAAAACAGTGTGCCCCCTAGCGGATAATCAATTAATTGCATTTTATTAAAAATATTCATTCCTTGTCTTTAATGCATTTTTTCACTTTTAAATTAGGGGCCTGATCGAACCTCCTTAGGGGCCGGTTCTGGCCCGCGGGCCATATGGTTGACGCTAGAGATAAGATCGGGCTGCCCGAGCCCGACCCGAAAGGTCGGGCCTAAAATGTCAATCATTGCTTCGGGTTTGGGTCGGGCTTCTCTCTCGCTGACTTTTTCTTTTTTCGAGGCCATGAATAGTTTTGGCCACGAGAGCCCATGGTTCGCAAAAAAACAGTCGCCTCACCACAACATGTACTGTACTAAACTCTTGCAATGACAATTCAAAGAACTCCTTCCAGTCTCTGTCGAGTATCCACATTGTTCCTCTTTGTCTCTCTGCTTCTCTCTCCTAAAGTGCCGCGCTAGATTTTTAAGGACGTACTGCTGCTGTGGTTTACGGCCCAATTTTCAACCCGTCAAAACGACGGACAGCCTTAAATATTTCCTACAACTCTTTAAAAAAAATCTGTCAATGATAGAAAATTGTCGGTTAATGTAACCTCTTCAGAAACAGAAATATAAAAGATGTAAATGTTTATACAGTCTTATTTAACTTGGATTTCGTTACAAAAGACAGGCTTTGTTATCAGAAATCACCCCTCCTCCTCCCGAGTCCTCACAAATAAAATATGAAATCTCGGGTTTGCTTCGGGCTCAGGCCTGCAAATCAAGTTAAGTGATCGGACCGAGTCGGGCTTAAATACCCTCGGACCGGTTCGGGTCGGGCTCGATTTTTTAGGACTGATCTTGGCTCTAGTTGACACCCCTGGTCTACACATTGTTGTTGGTTTTTGATGCAGTGTCGCCTGAGAGATCAAAGGTCACCGGCGTTCAGTGTTGGTTTTTAGCTTTGCCCCTTACATGCACTAATTTCTCCAGACTCTCTGAATCCTTTGGCGATATGATGGGCCATAGAAATCACTTAATGCCTTGCATTTGTACATTGAGGGACAGTGTCCTGAAACTGTTGGACCATTTTCTCAGGCAGTTGTTCGCCAATAGCTGAACCTCGCCCCATATTTACTTGTCAATGACTGGGCCATTCAGGGAAGCTCCTTTTATACCCAATCAGGGCACCCACCAGTTCCCAGTTAGCCTGTTGACAAGTGGGATGTTCCTAACGGGTGTTTGATGAGCATTCCTCAACTTCCCCAGCTTTTTTGGAACATGTTGCAGACATAAAATGAAAGTGAATGATTGTTTGCTTCAAGTATTTCTTATGTTTTTTTAAATATTCTGAGCACCACCAGCCATAATGAGTTCCCCCATTGGAGAGCTCCAGAACAAAATATGGACAATTCAGGACCGTTGAAAGTTCTAATAATGTACATATAGCCTGTATCATGTAGAAAATAAACCCACATTAAGTCACTATTATGTTGGTGTCTGGTAATATAGTCTAATGACACTACAACAATATTTGTGGAAGGTGTGAGTGAGACAGACCATCTACAATAAGTTTGAAAAAACGTCTCTAAACAGGAAGGAGTCATCCTAATTTTCCTTACTGTTTACCATTAAAAAAATGTGTAAGCTTGAAAACAAATCGATTTCGTGAGCTTGATAAAATCTTTAAAATCCTTGAAGATGCCTAAGAAGTCAGTAATTCAAACACATTTAGCAGAGCGCCGATGCGTATGTGGAACTGGGAGTCGCGGCGTGGAATTGAAGCGGATTTACATGGGACAGGAAAAGAGAGCCAATCTCTCTTTTTCGTTAATGGATGCTACAGCTTCTTGTTGCTTTCAAGCTTAGCTTGTAGCAGACGTGGGCACATTGCAGCATGATGTCTTTGATCCACTAGTGAAAAGGACACTTTGAATCGCTCCTCTTTCATCTATAACTGCTTCAGACAACAAAGTGTATGCAGGAAAGTGGTTAAGATTGCACGATTGTCTGTGTCTCATGTGTTGTCTTGTATTATGTTGTCATTTTTTGTTAACTTTTGATGGCGGGGCGGACACCCACAGCGGCTCCTCTTGTTTTATATTGAAAGGGAAGAAATTTCATCTGTGCTGTATGTTACACATACGTACAGCACATTTGACAATAAAGTTGTATTTATTTCAATTCAATTATTGTAATTGATAAGAACACGATTCAACATTTAATACGGTTTACCATTTCGACCACTTTAATACTTAACATCATAAAAAAAACATTCGAGCATTGTCCAACCTGGGCCCTTTTGTCCAACATGGAAAAAGTTGTGATATATTTGAAAGACTCAAAATGTTCTGAAGTCTTGACTCAGATTCCATGATGTAAAAACCACTTGTATCTGATACTTTTTGCTACAATGATAATTGCCTCAGCACAACAAAACTCAGTTTGCATTTTTCTATGTTTCAGAATTGGGTAACACAATTTCCACATTGTTTGGAGGAGGATCCCCAGAACTTACCCCAAATGTGACAGAGCCAGTCCAAGTAAGTATTATTAAATTTAATGACCAATATAGTGCACTAGATATGAACATTGACACCTGTGAAATGGCACAGTGTTTTTAAGACAATCGATTACGGTTTTTATACATTATACAGTGATAATTTTACAATTTACCCCCAGCAAGTTCCAAGGACTCGCTGATCAGAAAAGTATGAGTCCCATTATGCATTTAGAGAGTCCCAAATTTCAAATTCTGAAATGGTCTACTTATTCAATTGCATATGATAATAACACAAAAAATGTACATGCAAAAATGTAAATAATTCAGTAGCAGGCCTGAGGATTTCGGAAATTCACGGTAACCGTTTTTCGGTTCCGTCGGATTACCCAATGGGAAACCACGGCAACTAATTTTGGGGTCCGTAAACGTTCATCATGGGAACCCATTTTTCTATTTGGACTGATATTCATAATCAAGGATTCTGAAACTCAAAAGTATAATGTTTCAAGGGTAAATGTTTGAAAACTATGCATTAACAATGAACATTACATCAGCAGCTAGAAATAAATGAATCAAAATATGTTGTACTCATATGGCATCATGACAGCATACCACAAAATCTGAGTATTTTTTCCAGTCTCACACTGCAAAGATTAATTTCCTGGTAATCGTTAATACAGGTAAGTATTGATGTGGCTT
The DNA here is from genome assembly GCA_018466805.1 of Hippocampus abdominalis. Taxonomy (NCBI): domain Eukaryota; kingdom Metazoa; phylum Chordata; class Actinopteri; order Syngnathiformes; family Syngnathidae; genus Hippocampus; species Hippocampus abdominalis. Next base: position 531,559 of record CM031710.1, read on the forward strand.
GACATCCTCTTCCCAGGATGATGCATGTGTAATCTACTATCAATTTGACGAAAGAATCTAACGCACGTCATCATTAGTTCTACCAACAGTTAACATTAGCATTACTACACCTTGGGACGAATGTTTTATTCATAAAGTTACCATCCTACAACCAGTAAATTATAGAATAACCAAGACTGTTTCATAATATTTTTCATAGCGATTAGCCTATAGATCGAATGACCAACTTGCCTCGTAATCGTGCCTCTCGTCGTATCTCGCTCTCATGTTCTGTGCATACGTCACAGGTGAGTTTAGTGATACGCCCGTTGGACGAGTCATACGAAAATTCAGACTGGCATTCCCATTTCTTCAATGTCGTAATTAGTAGACCTTTGTGAGTTTTTTTCGCCGCCGTCCCAAACTTTCATCTGCGCGATTCCTCAGTTCGCGGACTAAAATAGCAACCCGCATGCGCACACAACGTTATCTCTTTTGTCCCCCCCAACACTCAAAACGAAACAAAACGAAAGTAAATTAGAAGAAACACACTCACACACCACACCAAAAAAATACACATCCAGGCACAATGAAATCGCGTTGATCACACAGGAGAGATTTGATCGCGTACAGTCAACTCGTGTGCGGTGACTTTTATGGTTAAGCGATTTTTCGGTACCGTTAAAATGACGCCATGACGAAACGCTACCGGTAACGTTCGTTACCATGAAATCCTCAGGCCTGCCGAAGTTTATTCTTTTTTTTTTTTTTTTTTTTGACTGAGAAATTTCCTTGCGTCCCAAAAACGCACATTTGGAAATGTGCGTCCCGCTGGAAAATTATGCGTGTAGGACGCGGGACACATAGGTAACGAGATCGCTGATTATACAACCATAATACAATGGTTGTAACTGCTTAGTGAGGCATGGGGTATGTTCTCTACCCACTAGCGTCATAAAAATGGTTTTCTCTCTTTCTCTGAGGAAGAATAGGAAACCTGACGGGTGAAGGAGTGCTACCTAAATGTTTGCAATATTTGACGTTGCCATACAACATATTTATAGTTAAATAGACCAGGAAACAATTAAAAAATGTGTTGGAGTATGTGGACTGCTCAAAATGGCCAAGTTGGCGCAGCACGAGCTATGTTATTATTTTTATTTAACATATATACATTATATATTATTATTTTTTTCAAATGCCATAGATATATGCACTGTTGTTCATACACACTGCCGAATAGAATGAAGGACAATTAATTTTCAGTGGCCTGAGGCTTTAATGGAATATTAATGAGGAGATTTCGCCCAATGACTATTGCAGCCCCAAAACGTGATACCGTTCGGTTTGAGGCGTGACTCTTAACATGGAGTGTTGGCTGTTGGAGTTCCACACCAACAACCAGGGTAGTGCTGTCCTAACTAGACTTGTGCATGAACTAATGTAGCCTGTTCAGGTGAGGGGAAATGTCTTTCACGAATTGTTGATTCAATGCCCTCCAAATGCAATGACATGATTCACTCCCCTGACAATGAAATTAACAGGTATGACAAAGTTCACACCAAATAAAATTACACAGTGGACCCTCGAGTTATGAACTTCATTAGCTCTGTGAGGCCGTTTGTAACTTGAAACGTTCGGAAATCGAGGTAATATTTCCTATTGAAATGAATGCAAATGCAATTAATCCTGTCAATGTGATTGGGTGAATGTATTGTACAGGTGGAACTACAGTCTCGCGACAACATGCGGGTACTGATGTGATCACACTTACATGTAATGTTCCTTCTCTTAATTGAACACATTTTAATAAATAACAGACACCAGTGATCATTTTACAGTTTAAAATGGCATAGTGTTTTTAAGACAATCGATTACGGTTTTCGTACATTATACAGTGATAATTTTACGCCCTTTGGACGATTCATACGAAAAATCAGACTGGCATTCCCATTTCTTCAATGTCGTAATTAGTAGACCTTTGTGAGTTTTTTTCGCCGCCATCTCAAACATTCATCCGCGCGATTCCTCAGTTTTCGGACTAAAATAGCAACCCGCATTCGCGCATAACGTGATCTGTTTCGTCCCCCCCAACACTGAAAACAAAACAAAACGAAAGTAAATTAAAAGAAACGCACTCACACACCACACCACAAACACACATACAGGTACAGTGAAATCGCGTTGATCACACAGGAGAGATTTGATCGCGTACAGTCAACTCGTGTGCAGTGACTTTTATGGAAAATGATTTTTCGGTACCGTCAAAATGACGGTACGGAAACGACACGCTACCGGTAACGATCATTACCGTGAAATCCTCAGGCCTGCCGTAGTTGTTTTTTTGTTTTTGTTTTTGACTGAGAAATTTCCTTGCGTCCCAAAAACGCACATTATTTGGAACTGTGCGTCCCGCGGGAAAATTATGCGTGTAGGATGCGGGACGCAGAGGTAACGAGATGGCTGAGACTATAGATTTTTTTATTGATGACAATTAAATGAATTTAGGATATCGCAATTGCAATTTGCAATTGGATCATAATGAATATGGCAGTGGAACTTCCCCCAACCCCCTTCAGCTGCAGAGGGCTAGCATTAATTTTCATCAATGTGTGATGCAGTTGCCAATGATGGTTACACAGCATGAGATTTACAACATAGATCCATCCGGTCCTCCATGCCACGACTGTTGGTGTATCAAAAATAGTATGTAAATACAGTGGTACCTCTACTTACGAAATGAATATGTTCTGGAAGAAATCTTTTAACTAGACAATTTTGTAAGTAGTTTTCCATGTAATTGGCCTACCCGTTCCAAGCCCCCTTCAATGGCAGAGCAGCTATAAGTATGTATAAACTCGGCGCTGCGACCTTTCGTATCTTGAAATTTCTTTCGTATCAAGAGGCAATATTTTCCTGTTGAAGCGTTTCATAACGTGAAAATTTCATTTGAAGAGATGTTCGGAGGTACACTGTAGAGATAATTTTATCCAACCAAAATTTGGCACACAATTCGAACGTAAAAAGGAGCAATCATAACTCAAGGTTTAATTATAAATAATATAGATTTTGTGTATTCAGGATGATAAAGATGAATCTGGAAAAGCAGGCGAGGATGAGAAAAAAGAGGAGGACACCCAGAAGGTGGAGAGTACCAAGGAGGAATCAGAGCAAAGCGCGACAGAGGAGAAAAACCAGGAGAAGACAGAAGATGCCGGGTCTTTGACTGACGACAAGGTAAATATGAAAATGTATGCGTTCACATTGAGCTCTCCAATATCGGCCATCTGTCTTACCTTAGACTGGTGAATATCAAAGGTGATGCAAGGTTGCACATCGTGTTGGTCTTCTTGAGAACAGAAAATTCAGAACTTTAGAGTTTTTAAGCCAGGGCAGCTTTGAACATTGCTTCCAATCTTGTCATGTTGGCTCCTTTAGGTGCAGTAGTTCCAAAGTCTTTCGGCATATTCTTTCCTTCACTTTTTCAACGGGGCTCGCTCATCATCATCGTTCTTGTCACATACGTGGACTCTATATTCTTCCAACACAATGTCAAACACAAATCGAGGACCTCGCCCATTTGCCTGAATTTCAAATTCTCAAAACTACTCATCCAAATAGGCTTAAACATTGTCATACAAAAAAAATCTCCCCACTCCACACTCAAAATTAATTTGAAAAACAAATGAAACAGGTTCTACTAACCTTTGTTTAATCGGGGTGCTCATCGAGTGTGATGGCAGATCTGGAAACAGAAAACATAACACTTATCGGAAATATCGGTGGTGAACACTTAACTGACTATCAAATGACTTCGCTTACTGCATATGCATTACATGCGTCAGCCAGTACCAACATTTATTGGCTCCTCTAGTACGCAATATTGTCAAACTTAAAAAAATAATGTTTGTCTCAATTAATCCTCCCACTTTCAGGAACTATTAGCTGGTTTAACTCCAAATTGTCAATCGTCCTCCCAAGTCATTCTAGAGGTTTTTTTTGTTTTTGTTTTGTTTTTTTAAATTCCTAAATCTTGTGACCCCAAATTTTCCTCACTCAATAAGGATATGTGATTTTTGAATGCGGCACGTTGGACCATTGTGCAAGAAAAAAGTTTAACTCGACACTGACGACTGTACCTTATGTCCAATTAAAATGGATTTAGCAGTTGGTGGTACCGTCACTCCATTCATTAGTGTGTCTCATTTACAATTGAATGCTTTGCTGCAGATCATAATAGACTGTGAACCTTTCTCATTGCCGTTATTATTGGTTGAAAACTAGACTATTGAGGCTGAGGTGGTTGATCTCCAAGACATCCCCTGATCCAGTATGGAACCGGCCATGGGTTGACTGGGCAATGCTCTCGAATGCGTCCAGGCTGTCTGTATCCCCAACAGCCATCCAATCGTGTTCACATAGATGTAGGACGTTCTCCAGAATTGGTATTCAGAACACTCGTGCCCACACAGCCTTGATGTCCTCAAGGGCAAGTATTTGGCCGACTGTTTCTTCCTCAAATGCCCTTATCCTAGCAGCAGACTGCAGTCACCCTTGAGCCAAACATTTCTCGTACCACTCATACCACAGTGATTGCTGAATGCCCCTGTCTCACTGGGCCCAAGTTGAGCATTAGTTTTTTGTTCAATACATTGGGTTCACATACCACGCTTTCCATGAACAATACAGTATTGCAGATTTTTCACCAGTGCTATTCCACATCATACAATATTCCATAACTTTCAAGGTCATTCCCTATCTTTCATTTCATTCATATTCATTCTATATCATCCCAGGAGTCCGTATTTTTTTTCATTGAACATGACAGCATTCATGTTCAATTTCTCCATAAATTGCATTTTCCTGTTGTATGTGATGTATTTGTTTAAGACAGGGGTCGGCAACCCAAAATGTTGATAGAGCCATATAGGACAAAAACACAACAACAACAAAAATGTCCGGAGCCGCAAAAAAATAAAAGCCTTCTATAAAACTTACAATGATGGAAACACATGCTGTATGTATGTAGGAGACTGGACTGTCTCTGAATTGTTTGTTATTCATTCCTTTGTTGTGTGTTCACAAATGCCCCCATAGAATTTATGGTAATTTTATTATTGTGATTTCCTCGATTTATTTTTTTTGTTTTGGTGCATTATTTTCACTTTTCTTAGTGTCAGTGAAGTGATCATGAATTTCCGTTTTTTGGAGGCTGTCTTTGAACGCCTCTCGAGTTGAAGAGAAGAGAGAAGGCACAGAGTCGGACGCAGACGTGTCTGTGTTTGTCGAGTCTGTTAAAAGCATAAAGTGTAAGTTTTAAAAAAACAACAACACAGCTCTCCTTTTTCGGAGCTGCAACATGTATCTATATCTATTTGAGCTATATTAGCCCACCATCAAAATATTTTTCCATTTTCAAACATTTTTTTATAAAGCTCCAGGGAGCCACTAGATGTTGCTAAAGAGACTGGACTGTCTCAGAATTGTTTGTTATTCATTCCTTTGTTGTGTGTGCTAAAGAGCCGCATGCGGCTCTGGAGCCGCGTGTTGCCGACCCCCGGTTTAAGAAGACAATACTGTATACAAATGTAACACAGTTGATGATCAATGTCTGCAAAAATCGAGGTCGTGTTTTGCGGACTATGAGTCAGTTTTTTCATAGTCAGGCCGGGGGTGCGACTTATATTTCGGAGCGACCTATATGTGAAATTATTAACGCATTACATATCATTTCACATGTTATTTTCACGTTAACCACAAGCGGGCGCTCGAGGCTTGTGTTGATACTTTCCAAATTGCCAGTAACTGATAAAAGCGCCTGACGATGAGTCTGACGTAAGCGACGTAAAAGAGGAAGCACCACATCTCCTACCTCCAGAGTTTGTGGAGTTGTTTAAAATTGATACCGTGGATGAAGATTTCATTGGATTTCGTGATTTGGAGTGACACTGATGGTTTGGTAAACATGATTGCATTTTCTTTATGCTTTAGTTATCTGACTAACTCTTAATATGTTACGTGAACATACCAAACACGTTCTCAGTTCGTTGTTTATGCGTCATGTGACCTTGGCATAGCCTCTAGTTCTCTATTTTTATTATTTGCCTTTCAAGATGACATGTCTGTTCTCGGTGTTGGATTTTATCAAATAAATTTCCCCCAAAAGTGCGACTTAGGCGAATGATGGGGTTTTTTTCATCTTCATTATGCATTTTATGGCTGGTGCGACTTGTAATCAAGAGTGACTTGTAGTCCGAAAAATACCTTACTGAAGTTCAAAAGAGTTCACGTCCGAATAAGAGCGGTTTAAGATTTTATGAAAACAAATATTTCAAACAGTATGCTGGTTAATATGAAAACAAGCACATCATATATGCTCATCATTGTGATGTTTAGTGTGAATATTGGAATTTCCCATTACACCTGAAATGATAGAACATCTCTTCTGTAGAAGGAAATGGATGATGAAAAGCAATCCAAGGCAGAAAAGGATGATGAGAACTTAGCTAAACCTCTGAAAAAGGCAAAGATCTCAGAAGACATCGCGATTGAGCTCGTCATCAACGATGTGACGGATCCCACTGAAGACGACCTTAAAGCTTCCATAAAGAAGTAAGGGATCCATTTTCATTCCTGTATTTCCAAGCTGCTTCTCTTGCTCCTTGGTTCAATCAGGCCAAAACGGCTATCTTTTTCAGGCTGCAAGATTTGACAGATCGAGACCTGGCCAAACAAGAAAGGGAAAAGATGCTCAACACCCTGGAAGCATATATCTTTGAAACTCAAGTAAGCTCAAGCATTCTTTCTATGTAACTCACAAACTGTTTTCCACTCGTCCCTGTAATTTGTGTTTTCACTAACATTGTAGGCGACTCTACATTTTGTGAAAACATGTCTTGGCCTGATGCTGACCCAGTTTGAGAGTCATGATTTTTTCCCCCTTAAAATCAATCTCCAGATTTCGCTGCAGCGATAAAACAAACAACCTCTGAGATTTGTACCATTGGTCGTCGTCGTGAAGACATTTTGAGCGTTGAAAAAAAGTTGTCAGGACCACTTCCTTGTGTGACATGACAACACGGCCATGTAATCAAGAGCCCTTTATACCCTTAAAACGCCATCGCTATCAAAACCAATCGTTACCAATAAACTGGCAGACTATCCCTGCAACACAATACAATTTAATCAACTCCCACGCTGTCTTAATGTAACAATACGTCGCTAGAAAAAATTGCATTCAGTGACAACTGAGTAGTTGACACGTCGAGCATGGTGTCCAGTTTCATTTTTTAACAACCACACAATAAAATGGATGAATCCATTGTCGCAAGCTACATGCACACACCATTTTTTTGTGTGTATTCTTACACTTGGAGTCAGTGGGATTTGACTATCCTGCACGCTACCAAATTTTTTTTTAAAAAGGCAGCGAGAGCAAAACTTAGTTTGGTTGAACTTTGTCAAAGTATTGAAGATTGTAACTCCCATTATTTTTGTTTTTAAATCACTCCTCATCCTCAAATCCATCAAAGTCCTAATCTTCTGTATCCGGAATGAACCGCTAGGTAAGTTCACAATCAAACACGCCAGGTACGACATTGTCAGAGTCAGTCTTATTGCCATGTGCCTCCTCAGAAAACTCGAACAACAGTGCGAGCAGATATAGCCTAAGCGTCCAGAATCCATTCCCCATTGCGTTCACCATCGCTCCCACACCACTCGCAATGTCACTTTGGCCGTTTCGGTCCATTACCACGGCAACCAAGTGCAGCAGTAAAAATCGATTTCACGGGCCTCCGCATCGCTATTATGCTGGTTGGTCCCCTTCTTCTCCACGGTGTCATTCACCGGGATGTCCACAGTGAGTGGCGCCTCATCCATTTTGATGATGTGGTTGGGCTGGATGTGTTTGTCGGCAATTCAAAATGCAAAGTAACCTGATAACATGATAAACTGTCCGCTGTAGTCACTGCTCTCCCTGAAAGGGTTAAAAGTAATCTCAGTTTAGAAAAAAATGACTAACTGACTTTAAACTGAGTTTCAACCAATTTATAGGATCACTGTGGATATCAAAATTTAAATTAAGTATTAATTGTACAATTAAATAAATTGTCTACTCCACAACACTATTCTCAAGACTCTGTGTCGATGGCTGCTTTTTACATTAAACGTTACAGCCCATATCTCACAAAGCAGCAAAGGTATGGAAAGGGGTTTGGCGGTGGCTGCAGGGAGAAGCGGATGACAATGCTGGCCAGACTCTCCTTAAGGTTCAGAAGGTCATAAAGTAGAAAAACATGGAACTGTACTTCATTGTTGACCATTTCTTTGTTGTCTTCCGATTATCAGGTATCGGTTTGGAAAAGCAGGGGGCAAGGGGGGAGGGGGGGTTATCATGCATTCCTATAAAATACAGAAAGACACCTCATTCCTAACATTGTAGTTAGTACTCACTCATGTCATGTTATCGAACATAAACATAATATATAAAATCCCCGCATATTGACATGTTTTTTCCAGGACAAATTATACCAGGAGGAATACCAGTTGGTGGTGACAGATGAAGAGAGGGAGCAGATCTCCTCCAAACTCAATGAAGCATCCACATGGATGGAAGACGATGGCTACACTGCAACCACCACTCAACTCAAGGAAAAGCTTTCTCAGCTCAAGCACGTGTGCAAGGACATGATTTTTCGGGTCGAAGAGCGGCGCAAGTGGCCCGATCACCTCGCCGCCCTGGACAGCATGCTCAACACCTCCAGCATCTTCCTGCGGTGAGCTTTGTTGACATGGAAATCTGAGGACGCTACCTTGACATTGTCTTTGTTCTGACATTTTTTTTTGTTTTTATTATTATACTTTCAAAGGAGTGCAAAGCTTATTCCAGGAGACGATCAAATATTTACTGAAGTTGAACTGAATGTTTTAGAAAAAGTGATCAATGGGACACTGGTAGGTGAAGTTCATTTCTTTTTCTTCTTTCCAATCGCTCTACAGTTAGATTGAAAAGTTGAGCCGCGTGCGCGCGCGTGTGTGTGTGTGTGTGCGCGCGCATATGCGTGTGCGCGCGCGTTACTGTTCTGTAAAAAGAAAACTAACACTGATTGGGATGATGGAAATTAGGGGTGTACTAATCACACTTTCTGGTCGATCCCCGAGCTTTATAAAGCCTGGCCTGCTGATCCAGATTTCTTTTCATTACTTGTGGAACAATACTATTTGGGTTGAAGTCGTTCTCCCAAATAAAAATGGAAAGCCTGTTAGTCATCTCAAAGCAGAAGAGGACAGTGGAGGGGAATGTGATTGGTGGACAAGATCGGTTTTATTTTATGAGGTCCGTTGATCACCAATTACCACACCCTACCCCACCCCCCCAAAAATAAATGTAAGAAAATAGCTGCCGTTCCCAGCCGATGAATTGGTGCACCCCTAAAGGGAATTCCAGTCATTTTCATGCCTTTTGAGCTAACTTCAGTGCCATGACAGAGGTGGGGGTGATGCCTGTGGAAATTCTGTAATTGCCAGCATTGGTAATGTAGGATTTAACATTGGACAGTCATACCTCGGTTTTCGACCATAATCCGTTCCAGAAGGCCCCTGATTAGGGGCTAATGCACTATCCAGAAATAACAAAAAAAAACAGTTAGATTTGCGTAAATCACAACAAATACGTCTGCTCACAATAGACGTTACAAGAGGAAGCGTCACTTCCTCGTGAAAGGGAGCCGGGAGGAGCCGAGTGGCGTATTCGGGTTTGGTCGAAAACCCGTTTTCGATCGTAATCCGAGGCATAAAAATCTCCAATTTTCTGGTCAAAATCTGATTTGGGCGATAACAGACGTTCGAAAACCGAGGTTTGACTGTAATGTCTAATACAGTCCCTGTGTTGGTGGGAGCGTTAAAATGTATGCACTTGCACACATGCGACCAAATGAAGTTCTTGATCGCACAGTTTGAAACGGGTCTCATTTGCGAACCGATTTCAAGTGTAGTCTCAAGATTTATTAAATTGTTGATTGCAGGAATCCATGTCAGTCTACCAGTTGCTGAATGCAACTTTGCTGGGTTCTGATTATGGCAATGTATCCAGGTGGATACATGCAAGTTTACATGCTTGCAATTGAGTATTTAGGTTGAACCTAAGTAAAGATGCCCTATTTCTATTACAGTCAAACCTCTGTTTTCGTACTTAATCCGTTCCAGAAGACTGTTCGGAAACCGAATTGTTCGGAAACCGAAATCATGTTTCCCATTGAAATCAATGTAAAATGTTTTAATCCATTCCAAGTCAAGAAAACAACTTTTTTAAACCACTTTTTTTTACAATTTCACACCATAAACTGTACAAATGTAATGGGAGATTACCAATTTTAACATTAACATAGTAACATAAAAATTGAAGGAGCATCTCCCTCTTTATCTGTCGTGGGGCGTGCGCCTCTCCCAGCTCTCAGCAGGCAGTCGGCGGGGCATTTCGGCATCCCGAACTCCTTCGCCAACACAGACACACGCACACCATCATATTTTGCGATTAATCTTTCTTAAATTCATGCGCCCTATTTTCCTCTTTTCTTCACCAGGTTCACCACTTCCACTTGCTTTCTTTGGTGCCATGTCTGATACACGGCAAAAATAACAGTCCAATATTAATTAGTTCTCACCAAACACGTCTGCTTTAAAAAAAAAAAAATTCTGAAGCAAACAATACAAACTCGTCTGCTCACAAGCTGTTTCTGTACAATTATTGCATAATAATGAGACACCGGACACCAGAGTGTTCATTATGTGCCGCTGCATTGAAAAATGCCGGCCGTAAACGCCCCCCCCCCCCTCCCCCGTGCTGCCAGGGCAAACCATTATGAAAAGAGGGGGATTTCACTCGCGCTAACAAAAAAGCAGACGTGTTTGATGAGACGCTTCTCATCAAACACGTCTGCTTTTTTTTATTGAACAATACAAAAACGTCTGCTCACAATGGTCGCTTCCTGTGTAGCGACGCGACACGAGGGAGCGCGGCGACAGGAGGGAGCCTCACTTCACTCCTCTCGACTTTGCTCCCTCCTCTCGGCTTCGCTACCTCGCGAAGCTACACGAGGTAGCGTTGCTACACGAGGTAGCGAAGCCGAGAGGAGTGAAGTGACGCATTCAAGTGCGCTCAGTTAGTTCGAGAACTGAAATTTGTTCGTCATCCGAGGCATACAAAACTCGAAATTTTAGTTCGAAAACCGAATTGTACGAGAACAGAGACGTCCGAAAACCGAGGTTTGACTGTATTACTATTTTATTTATTTTTTTCGAAACAAAGACAACTTGAGCTGATGCCCTTTACAAGTAATACATGAAAAACCACCGCCATCTGTCCAGACATGGAGGAATGAGATTGCCGCCGAGCAGGAGAAACGTTCTCCAAAAGAGCGTCCAGTCATGCTCTCCAAAGACATTGAGGCCAAGCTTGCCCTGCTGGACAGAGAAGTCAACTACCTTCTAAACAAGGCAAAGTTTGCCAAGCCGAAGCCTAAACCCAAGAACAACACGAGCGCTGATAAAAGCAGCAAGGCCAATAGCACCGCTGAGCAGGAAGTCATCCTGCCCAAAGAGGAGAGCTCCGACGAAACAAGTGGTGAGTGACGCTTGCACACTCAAAAACATAATGAAACACCGATATGTGACAAGTAGAATTCCTTATCTTGACGACACTTTCAAATATAGAAAACCTAGAAGACAAGCTGCCCGTTGATGCCACGCCCACAGAGGAGAGCACTGCTCAGATAGAATCTGGGACCAAATCACAGCTCGCAGAAGAAACAAAAACAGGTTGTTTTGCTGTATAGTTTTGTGATGACGGACTTCCAAAGTAATTGGTATGAATTGTAACTAATGTTCTGGTTTGTTTTTCTTTTTTCCCCCTTTTGTCCTAATTTCCAGGAACTGAGAAGGCTAAATCTGAGAACCACATAGATGATGAATTATAACAACTGGAACTGGGAGAGTTATCACAATATTTATTGATGGTGTAAATGTTTTTTTTTCTTTTCATTTTCTGTCCATTTGTTGATGTTGATTTGGTTTAAAGACTCGTGATGACTTTTCTCCTTTTTCTTATTTTGGTCTCAGCAGCATACGCTTTACACTGTGACGAAGAACTTTAGCAATTTGGTTTAGCAGTTTTTTTTTTTGTTTTTGTTTTTTAAGTTAATGTTTGTTTTTTCTCCTCTGCACTGTATTTTTTTTAACCCTATTGTTGTATGCTGACGCTGAAGATCCTCTCCAGACAGCCCAACATGCACACCCACCTCTCCCAGGCCCTTGGAAGGAGCAAGAAAACAGAACTTCGATGATAACATTTCAGTCTGAGTCAACATAACACAGTAGATTGAATAGGCACATTGGATTATTGGTGTATTAAGAGTACAGCAACATTAACTTTTTTTTTAACCGAGGAATTACCCCCCCCAAAAAAAAGGAATCGTGTCAGTGCGCTCTGTTATGGAACTATATATTTTGATGGACATTTGTGGCAGCCAGAGAGAGAAGATACTAGTTGTTAACACAACGTAAGAAAGCGATTTTTCATCGATTGTGTATCATGGCATAATTGTCAAAACATGGACAGTATGGTGTTCCATGGCAGTCGTGTGACTCCATTGTTCAAATACTTAAAAAAACATATTTGTCTAAAGTCAGAGCTGATATGTTATGACAAGTGCACCGTATGCCCGGCGACCTGCACCATTACTTTTGAGAACATGTTAATTGGAAGATGACAACGAATAAAGGCGTAACTTTGTTGCCTGTGGAGTTGCCTTGAGTGCGTACTGCTCAAAAGATTTTTGTTGTGTGTGTACTATTCCAAATGGTCCACTGTTTTTCTCCAGTTTATTTTAAATGGAATATGTTTGTTGGGTGGTTTTTTTTTCCTCCAGTTGAACTATTGGGAAAAAATTTGCACATTTAAAAAAAAATAACTGTGGACTGATAGTTTCTTGTTCAATGCTCTTGTACAGTTCATTAAGTGTAATTTTCAAAAATCCCTGCTAGTCACTGATTTATGCAGTTCAGCATTTCAGCCCATTGTTATGAATTATTTAGTTAATAAAAGCATGACATTGGACAACAGTTGTAACAATTAGTTTCAATACGCCTCCTGGAGGTTGTGCTCTCTTGCAGGAAAAGCTTTTCTGCAGCCTATTTAATCACTACGATGAAAAAAAAAAGTTAATAGATTTCTTCATGGCTGGACGGACTCTTTATCAAACGTGTAAAATTTTTACAAGATAAAGATGATGTGGGTGAAGTTCCAGCAGCTTATATAGGCATGGCAATGCCAAATTTTAAAAGAAATAAAAATGGTGACAGCCCTTTGACTCATCGGTCACTGTGACTCATCAGATTTTCCAGCAGCATCATGGCCACGCCCTTTGGCGGAAAGTCACAATATTTGGTCTGAAGCAGGAAGCTTTACTGACCAATTTTCAGTTTTATTCGTTCAACGGGCTATCTTACTCACTTTCTAAATTCTGGTTTTAACAGTGAAACTGTGTATGCAAAATATATCAAAAAGTTTATCCTGCAAACATTTTCCACTAAGTATCACCTCAAAAAATATGTCAAAATAAATGTCAAACCAACATGGCCAACACTGAAATATAATTGTGTCATGTTTTTGTTTTGTTTTTTAAATGAGGCAGATGTTATTCCGAAAAAGTATATTTCAGATTATTGAAGCCACTGTCGCATTATGCACAGTTTAAATATTAACACATGCTCAAACACCCTGTGATTTCCTGGCAACCGGTTCAGGGTGTCCCCCGCCTACTGCCCGAAGACAGCTGGGATAGGCTCCGGCACCCCCACGACCCTTGTGAGGATAAAGCGGATCGAAAAATGAATGAATGAATACGTGGAGATTTGAATATGATATTGGACCATAATATGGACTGTTGGCCTGCAAGTGATCAGTCTTGTGGAAATAATACCTTGAAGGTATTTATGCAGTGGCGGTCTGGTGGTCGAGTGGTTAGTTAGTGCGTCGACCTCACGGTGCAGAGGTCGTGTGTTAATGGAGCACTCAAAATTGTCCCTCGGTGTGAGTGTGAGCGCAAATGGTTGTATGTCTCTGTGCCCTGCGATCGGCTGGCAACCGGTTCATGGTGTCTCCCACCTACTGCCCAAAGACGCCTGGGATAGGTTCCAGCACCCCCCGTGACCTTTATGAGGACAAAGCGGATCAGATAATGGATGGATGCAGCGTATTTATGCAGTGATGTGATGGTGATGGTTGGTGATACTTTCTTATGGAACATATAAAACACTTACCTCTATCACTCACCACTGGCGCCCCTGCGTGTCATTGCAATGACTTTTACGAGTCGTGTCGTTGATGTAGACCAATATAAGCCATCTGTTGGATGTGGGCCCACCTGCCAGTGACATGTCATGAACAGAGGGAAAGTGAGGGATTAGGGGAAGAGGGCAGGGAAAAGAAGCGTCTGTCATGAGCAGGTCGCAAATTAATGAATGGAGGGAAACATTGCGGATGGCTTCTGCGATATGTTAACAACAGTTTCCTTTTTCTGTCGAACTCTGGTCGTACCGGCCAGTCCGCCCCTGATACTGGGGTACAGCTCATTAATACTGGGGCATGTGCCCCAGCAAAAGTGGTCTGGCGATGCCCCTATATGTTGCTTCATCGTTAAGAGACAACTCTAGAGAAGGAAAAACATCAATTGCTGAGTTGAAAACATAGAGCAATAGAAAAAATTGACGGTCGCCATGTTTTTTCAACTTTTTGTTCATTTTGCTATCTTGTGCCACTAAAAACCTCATGAATACAATACAATACATCCTGATGTATATAGCGCTTTCACAACAGTTGCAGCTGTAACAAAGCGCGATACCAAAGGGTTAGCATAAAATAAAATAATACAAGGTGTCCATAAAGTCTCTTTACCATTTCAAAAATGTATTAAAAATGCAATTGATTAGATATTTTATTCAGATTTGTTCTATTGTATTCAGCGTTTATTAAAGGTTTTTTTTACTCTTTTGATACACTTCTACATGAGCACCATTAGTTGCACGAAGCACATCAAGACGGTCCTCCATTTCTTGCCATGTTTGCTGTAGCATAGCCTCATCAATTGTGGCAATGGCATCAGTAATCCTTTGCTTTAGGTCAGTAATGTCCCTTATCTTTGTTTGATACACGACATCTTTAACATGGAAAGAAGTCCAGGGGAGTGATATCTGGTGAACGTGGCGGCCAAGGAATTGGCCCATCCCTTCCAATCCACCGGTCTGGAAATGTTTGATTGAGGAACCCACGAATATGCAGCCCCCAATGTGGTGGTGCACCATCATGCTGAAAAATGATGGTTGGTTGAAGGTCATTCAGTTGTGGTGCCACATATTCAGTTCAAAGGTCAAGGTAAACATTTGGAGAAATGAATGTCTCGTTGAAGAAGAATGGACCAATTATTCGATTGCACATGATCCCACACCACACATTCACCTTTGGGCAGTGTGATACAAAACTTTAATCAACAGTGAATACAATAGTAAGTAAGTAAGTAAAGTTTATTTTTAAAGCACATTTAACCACAGCTTGCACTGACCAAAGTGCTGTACACAGTGCATAAGCTAAAACAGGTTAAAAATAGAATAGATAAGTAAATAAATACACATACAGCACAGTGATTTAAGCTAAGATGATAATAACACAACACTTAATTACAGACAGCAGGGTAAGACAATTAGGGCACAGGGAAGGCCAATGTAAAAAGGTGCATCTTGAGCTTAGTTTTGAAAAGTGTTATTGAGGGGGCATTTCTGATATCAAGTGGCAGTTGGTTCCATAGCTGAGGGCCAGCAACAGAAAAGGCTCTATCACCTTTTTGTTTAAGCCGGGACCGTGGGACATGGAGGAGGCCTTGGCTGGAGGATCTGAGGGACCTGGGGGCTACATGGGGGTGAATGATATCAGCTATGTAGGTGGGTGCCAGGCCATGAAGAGCTTTAAAAACCAACAGCAGTGTTTTAAATTGTATTCGTGACTGGACTGGAAGCCAGTGCAAGGAGGCTAGGACAGGTGTGATGTGTTCATGCTTTTTTGTGTTGGTGAGCAGCCTAGCTGCTGCATTTTGGACCATCTGAAGCCGTGCCACCAGTGTCAGAGGGAGACCAAGATAGAGGGAGTTACAATAGTCTAGACGGGAGGTTATGAAGGCATGGATGACTTTTTCCAGATCATTGTATGATATAACATTTGAGTTTGGAGATTATTCTTAATTGATAAAAACTGGTCTTTACAACAGATGAAATTTGCTTGTCCAGGTGGAGATGAGAGTCCAAAATGATACCCAGGTTACGTGCATGGGATTTCACATAGGGGGCAAGGGGACCAAGGTTGGCAGGGATGGAATTTTTTGATCTTGAAGGCCCAAAGACAATGACTTCAGTTTTGTTATTGTTTAACTGAAGGAAGTTGTTAGCCATCCAGATTTTTATTTCTTCCAAACAGTCTAAAAGAGGCTGCATGGAATTGCCAGACTTCAGTGGGATGTACAGCTGGGAGTCATCTGCATAGAAATGGAATGAAATATTGAATTTCCTGATGATGTTACCTAGTACAGGCAGAACAGTACTGGACCCAAAATGGATCCCTGGGGGACACCATAAGACACAGGGGCGGATGATGAAGTGTACTGGCCTATGGATACCGAGAAAGTTCTTTGGTGGAGGTAGGAGTGAAACCAGTTAAGAGCTGTACCCTTAATGCCAACCCACTGTTCAAGACGCCATGGTCCACAGTGTCAAATGCAGCGCTGAGATCCAACAGGACCAGAATGGCGTTATCACCTGAGTCAAGGGTGAGCAACAGGTCATTTGTCACCTTCAACAGGGCTGTCTCAGTGCTGTGGCGCGCTTTGAAACCAGATTGGAATGGCTCTAGGGTCTCTGTTGAGTTGAAGAATGGAAGCAGCTGTGTAAACACCACCTTCTCCAAGATTTTCGAGAGAAATGGCAGTTTTGAGATTGGCCGGAAGTTATTAAGACATTTTGCATCCAGATTATGCTTCTTAAGCATAGGCTGGACAACCGCATGCTTGAAACATATCTGAATAAAATATCTAATCAATTGCATTTTTAATAAATTTTCAGATTCAGGAAACTTTATTTATCCCCATGGGGTAATTAGGACTTAACAGGCCCGCTCTGCACAAGAAACATGAAAAACAATGAGGAACATGGGATACAGTGCAAAGGGCCTGTCGGTACTCGCCGTATGTACAGCGCCCCGAGATCTTAAATGAGAAAGTGAGACACTAGGGAAGGAGAGGGAAAAAAAAAACATGCTCGAACTATCCTCTTGCTGAGGATAATTTAAGTTTTGGGAAAAAAAAGACCCAGCACGTAAAAAGCATATGACAGTTACAAGTCACAAGACATAACATGTAATGAGGGGCGGATGGATGGGGGGGGGAGCGCGACGCGGCCCGACCGGCGAGCTGCCAGTCCAATTCCAGCGCTCAGCAGATCAGATCTCGTCGCGGGGAAAAACCAGGAACAATGAAGGCGGTGATGACAAGGGTGTGTATGCGCGTGTGATTGTCTGGTTGTGTGTGCGTGTCAGGCCGCAGCTGCTTCGTCAAGGTCTTCTCATGGAGACAGTCCTGGCTTATCAGTCAATGGCCGAGAAGGAGGGGGTGATGGTAGGCCACTAGCTTCCATGCGTACATTCTTCCAGGGGAGATAGCAGATGTTTTGGTAGCAGGCTGCCCAACAGTTTCAAACAACCTTGAGTCCGTGGCTTGTGTCTCTTCAATGGGAGCCACCCTTGTCAGCCAAATCCGCGATTTCTTTTGTGGGCGCGAATCCCAACTTCTCCAAGTTGTTCTCCATCTTGCAAAGACGCTCCAAAACCGCCTCAATTTTGCGGTTGAGCACAGTCTGAGTCTGAGTGTTGGACATCCGCAATAATCCATCCTTAAAGACCGGCAGCCTCTTCGCTTCCAATAAAGCCGCTCCCGTCGGTTGAATTTTACTATAGATCAGGAAACTGCTAACACCAAATAGCAGCATACCTGCTATCAGAAGGCCGATTATGTAGATGACTTCCACATCCTCAACGGACAGTGTTGACAGGCACACCATTCTCCACCTCCTCCAGGGATCTAGGGTGCACCCAGCAGCAAAAGTCCCCGAGGGGCAAGTAGGCTCCCCACTGGCTGCTCTTCTCGTTGAGAAAAATTGTCGATGGCATCGAGAGACCAGCCAACCAATTCCATGTTTGTTTTTAGGATGAAAATACGGCAGGAAGCTAGGAAAAGTTTAGACAAAGACAGCACATCGACTGTGTGGCGAGCAGGGAAAGGGGGGGGGGGGCAGGAGCAGAAAGCAAAAGCTTCCGCCTTCGTCGAGAGCCAAGCAAGAATATGAACAATTTTCTCCATTTTACAACGCAAAATAGAATTTTGGATTGGAGCGTTGGCAAGGATGCGTATTTGGAACTGAGAGTTGCACTTGGAATTGAAATGGATTTACACGGTACAGGAGAAATGAACGAATCTCTGTTTCGTTAATGGACGCTAGCTTCCTGTTTACTTTGAAACTTAGTTTGTAGCCGACGTGTGCACATTTTGAGCATGACGTCTCTGATCCACTAGTGAAAGGACACTTTGATTCTCTCCTCTTTCATCTAGAACTGCTTCAAACAACAAAGCGTCAGGGAAAAGTGGTTAAGATTGCATGACTGTCCGTGTTTTTATGTTGTTTTGTGTTTATCATTTTACTTTGTGTTAACTGTTTTGTGAAGCGCTTTGTGACAGCTGCTGTAAATCAGGATTTGTTTTATTGTATTTTGATTACATACATTTACGGGAAAATAACATCAAACGCTGTTAAAAATTAATTTAGACAAGAATTCTGATCTTCAAACCATATATATTGTTTGATAAAAATATTGTGTGCAGTGAGGAACAGAAAAATGAATAAGAATCATTAATATAATTATTTTCATTCTACTCTAATTGTGTTTTAGTTGTGACCAATTTTAGGACAGGGCAAGCTATTTGGGAAAAGCTAGAAAATATCGTTTGAAAATTGACTGTACATTTACTCTTTATGTGCCCGTATATATGATGCAAAATGTATATCGTAAATGTTTTTCTTAACCACTTTGGCACATTTTCCAACTCAGAATTTGAACTACTTCGGTAGAATGGTCCATTAATGTCTTATGTGTTACTATTGTAATGTTGTGATTACAGTCAAATGATTTGTATATCACGGAACAACTTAAAACTACTTCAGTTTTGTCGCATTTGCCGTGGAGTATTTTCTCGAAATCTGCTGCCGTTGTTTAAAGCCACGCGGTTATCACGTTCGATTGCGAAACACATACGTCACATAGGAAGCGGTCACTCTCGTTGGCGCGTCACAAGATTGGACATTGGCTGTACGTTGAGTGCGTTTAGAAAACGTTGCGTGTGATTGGGTGCTTTGACCGCAATAAATAACGGTCCGTTCTCAAGTACTTCCTTTTCCTGCTTCACCACCAAGGACAAGCCACCTTCAGTCCAGACCTTCCCTCCATCATCCCGCTTTGTGAAAATATACCAGAATTCACTGCTTTGGTTAGTCATTTATCTTTTCGTTTTCTCTTTTTTGTCTTAATTCTTTGCTTGTAAGGTCGATTAATACCCGAGTGTTTAAACAAATTGCATGATTTCTTGTTTATGATTATGAAATGAATGACTTGTCCATATTAACATTGCACAGACCCCCCCCCCCCCAAAAAAAAAGTTTGTTTTCTCGTTAGTGCTTAAACAGATGGTATTCGTGGTGGCTTTAGCTAATGAGCGGAGCTTAATGAATGGGTGGGGGCGGAGCATGGAGACATTCGAGAACGTTCTGCCCTCTAGCTAAGCTAACGGTTTCCTCCAGCATCCTTGCTGTGGAGTTGAGAGAGTGCGAACGCCGAAACCTCGTCGGGCGAAAACAAATGACTGATTTGGAATATTCCACACATAGATTTCCTATTTAATCAGCAGCCTACGTGCGTATTGTACGCTCACCGGTCTAAGGTTAGCATGGTAGAACATTAGCGAGCATCATGGTCACCATTTTGTACTACAGTACATGATGCCTGTTTCCGCTGTTGAAAGGCCATAAAATGGTCATTCGACGAGCTACACTTCGATTTCGCAGTTTGAGTGACGTTGAATCCGCTCTTTTCATTGTTTCTCTGCGTTCGAGTTTTTCATTTTGCCATCAGTTCTTTAAATGGGTGAAACATAATTGCCAGTATTGCAGAATGTCTTTCTTGTCGAAGTCGCTCATCGAAGATGAGTAAATAGTCCAAAGAATTTTAGGAAATCGTTTTGACACGGAAGTCTCCATTTTACATGGCTAACAAGTCAGTGGTTGGTATTTAGTAAATTGCAAAACATTCAAAATGGAAGCGGGAATTGAAAGATGCTTTCAGAATTGTGATGAAGCGCCATGTTAATGTCAGCAGTTAATTTGCCGTGGTCGGCAACTCTCCTGCTGGTGTTATTTTGCTCTGGCTCTGATCGTTCAATTGCCGCAGTGAGGAATTCTGGGCCCGACGTGAATCGGCTATTTTGCTGATTACAAATCCCGATTTCAGCTGGAAGCGGTTAGACGGTGTCAGTCCAGTAACTTTTTACTAATTATAAAGGAACATACTTTACATAACTTTAAGGTTTTTGTTTGTTTTTGTAGGTTAACTCTTGAACGTGTATGTATGAGTTAATCCTACCCAACCGCTTTTCCTGTTTTATTATTTTTTCTTATTAACATACCCATTACCCCATCCATAACATTTTATTTGTGGTGTCCTAATCTTGCCAATTTGTTTTACAAGCTACATCAAAATTCTTCACCTGCATACCTGTTCAATTCATAAATAAATAAATGAAACAAAACACGCTTTTTACAACTCCCGACTGGCAACAAGATATTGTAAATAAATGCTTTAAATCGCACTGAGTTGGGATTCGAAACTGTGATGTGAAGAAACAAAGAGGTACCTCTGCCATAGCCTAAAGCACTGACCAGGTGCAAATTTAGTACCTGGAGTTCTTTGGGTGAAAAGCTAGGTGGCGAGTTGACGCTCATGGCAAAATAACTGCATTTTATAGATATACACACATGCATGTGTATTGGTGTGTGCCTAGATAGATAGATATGTCTCTCTCGCAAAAGTGAAAAAAAAAAAAAGGAAGATAATTTCACCTCAACATTGCTCAAGATAGCTCTTCTGTCAAAGGTTGGGCACCATCACCCATGATCTTGCATTGTTGCCGTCTCATGAAATTAGTGAGGGTTTTGTATGTTTTATTTTAAATTGGTTATAAGAAATTGCTGTGCTTGCCTTTATCTTTCTTCTTTCTCTTTTTCCAGAGAAACTGCAAGCATGTCGAAAGGACCAGCTGTTGGTATTGATCTGGGGACCACCTACTCCTGTGTTGGTGTATTCCAGCATGGAAAAGTTGAAATCATTGCAAATGACCAAGGAAACAGGACCACACCTAGTTATGTGGCCTTCACAGACACTGAGAGGCTGATAGGTGATGCAGCCAAGAATCAGGTTGCAATGAACCCCACCAACACAGTCTTTGGTAAGTAAAGTACACCTGGTGTTCTTGCATCTTCCCCTCAATATTTTATGCAATCTTTGGTAAGAGTGGAATGATTATGGAATAAATATTCTATCACATTATAGGACATTTTATTAAAAACGTTTGTGGAAAGTGTCACTGTACATGAAATATTTTTGCACAAATGGTAGCATCTGAATAAGGCATTAAAAATGTTCCAGATAAAATGATTAAAAAGAAGCTCTGCTATAGTGATTTTTTTTTTTTTTTTGAAAGAACATTATGCATATCTCAAAAGGAAAACTCAAATATGTACAGTGAAAGCAAATGTCTTGGTGATATTATCTTCATCCATTATCTGAAGAGTCGGAATCAAACCATGACCTGCAGTGTATACCTTCGTGTCCTTGGCATTTTCCTCAATTTTCTTTTAACAAGTTACAACAGTAGGGCTGTCACTATTGAATTGACACTCCCAATGACTCTTCCATAAAATGAGTAATCTGGTATACTATCCCAAACAAAATCACTCTGGTGACCCCTGACACGCTCCCATTACAGGGAAAATATCAGACTGCAATGTCAACTTTCAATCAATAGAGGAAACGTGCATTAGTGTTTAGCTGGGTGGTTTGTCACTCAAATATTCTTGACACTATGTTCTATGTATCTTTATAAACATGGCATTCTGTTTAATTGCGTTTGTAGAATAAGAATCAAGCAGCAAAATCCACCCGTTTTGATCAATCTCATGGGGTGGCCATTTTGCCACATGCTGTTGACTGACAGTGGCTCCTGTAATGACTGATCGCGGCTCAGCAGTTTTCTTAGTTTGGTCATCTGATGTTTGCCAGCTGAGCCACGGTTGGCTGCAAGTGGCAAAATGCATAAAAACGGGTGAATTTTGCTGTATAATGTTCCATAAACGGGAACAATCAGAAAACTTTTAGACTAGTGGGTCAATGTAGAACATTATTATTATTATTGTCATGAGAACTTTTTTGAGTTGACTTTTATGACTTTGGAGCCCAATTTTTTCTGTAAATGTTCATGTATGTTAATGTGCGTGAGCACGTATATTTGGTACTTTGTTTTTCCTTATTCGCTCTTGCCACTGAAGTAATTTGAATTTCCCCTATATGGTACAATTATAGCACATCTAAACATGATTCCCTCCCCATTTTTAATTTTGTATTTCTACAGATGCCAAGCGATTAATTGGCCGCAGGTTTGATGAGTCAGTTGTACAATCTGATATGAAACACTGGCCATTTATCGTTGTTGATGACAACACTCGCCCAAAAGTTCAAGTTGACTACAAGGGTGAGACAAAGTCCTTCTACCCAGAGGAGGTCTCCTCAATGGTGCTGACAAAGATGAAGGAGATTGCTGAAGCTTATCTTGGAAAAGTAAGTCAACAAGGAGTTGTGTGTGTGTGTGTTTATATATGAAAACTGTTTTGTAAATGGACTCATTTTTCGCTTTGTTTACAGTCCGTCAACAATGCTGTAATTACGGTGCCCGCCTACTTCAATGATTCCCAACGCCAGGCCACAAAGGATGCTGGAACAATCTCTGGGCTCAATGTTCTGCGTATCATCAATGAACCAACTGCAGCTGCTATCGCATATGGCTTGGACAAAAAAGTAAGTCAGTTTCATGTTCTCAGACAAGAAATTTAATGTTCAAACTGATCAACTTTATTGTTGGTAAATAATCAACTTTAGAATACTATTAATTCAACACTTTGCAAAAAAGATGAGACAGGTTTTTCATCACCTTTGAACAACATTCAGTAAACCGTTGCGATCGGAGGACAGTAATCGAAGCTTTCGAGGTGGAATTCTATCCCCTTCTTACTTTATCTGCAGCTGTTGTAACAGGCATCTCTATAGTCGGATTTTACGCTTCAAAATTCGCCACACATTTTCAATGTGAGACAGGTCTGGACTGCAGACAGGCCACTAGTACCTGCTTTCTTTTACTACATAGCATATGCAGAATGTAGTTTGGTGCATAATCATTTGGTTTATCAGTTTGAACATTCAATATCTTATTTGCAAATTATTGTATTTGTTTAAAACAACATCCCAATTTATTGGAATCGGGTTTTGTATATTATCAGTTGTGGTGTTCTAACAAATTGCCTTATAAAATGTTAACATTTCAGGTTGGTGCAGAGAGGAATGTGCTCATCTTTGATCTTGGGGGTGGCACTTTTGATGTGTCAATTTTGACGATTGAAGATGGAATCTTTGAAGTTAAGTCCACTGCTGGCGATACCCATCTTGGTGGGGAAGATTTTGACAACCGCATGGTCAACCACTTCATTGCGGAGTTCAAGCGCAAGTACAAGAAAGACATCAGTGACAACAAGCGAGCTGTGCGTCGTCTGCGCACAGCATGCGAGAGGGCAAAGCGCACTTTGTCTTCCAGCACTCAGGCCAGCATTGAAATTGACTCTCTATATGAGGGAGTTGATTTCTACACCTCAATCACCAGAGCTCGCTTTGAAGAACTCAATGCTGACCTCTTCCGTGGTACCTTGGACCCAGTGGAGAAATCACTGCGTGATGCCAAGATGGACAAAGGGCTAATTCATGACATTGTCTTGGTTGGCGGCTCCACTCGCATCCCCAAGATCCAAAAGCTGCTGCAGGACTTCTTCAATGGCAAAGAGCTGAACAAAAGCATCAACCCAGATGAAGCTGTTGCCTATGGGGCCGGTAAGTGTCTTCACAGCCCTAAAAATGCCACTTTCTGCATTGTACCTGGGATAAGGTGGATCTTGCAACCAAATTCTGTATTTTGAATCGGTGTGTGTGTGTGTGTGGGGGGGGGGGGGGTTAATAAGAAGTCATGTTAAATGTTCTGCTTTTCTGTCGACA
Source organism: Hippocampus abdominalis (assembly GCA_018466805.1). Taxonomy (NCBI): domain Eukaryota; kingdom Metazoa; phylum Chordata; class Actinopteri; order Syngnathiformes; family Syngnathidae; genus Hippocampus; species Hippocampus abdominalis. The sequence goes on from CM031710.1 coordinate 556,052, forward strand.
GCTGTCCAGGCTGCTATCCTGTCTGGTGACAAGTCAGAGAATGTCCAGGACCTGCTGCTTTTGGATGTTACTCCCTTGTCTCTGGGTATTGAAACAGCGGGAGGAGTCATGACTGTCCTGATCAAACGTAACACCACCATTCCAACAAAGCAGACCCAGACCTTTACCACATACTCTGATAACCAGCCAGGTGTGCTCATCCAGGTCAGTGTCTAATTATAAAAATGTATCAAAGAAATTTACATTGCAGCTGCAACATATGCCTCAGAGTGACTATTGTTTATGGCAGAGTGACCATAGAGCAGGAGGACCTGGTAAAAAATAAATCAGTGATTTTTTTTTCTTGGTTTAGCTTTAAAGTCGGACCGAGAGCAGAAAAATGGCAGTTTTATGTTGACTGATAATAAAAGAAACAAGTTGTTCTAACATCTAAAACATGCTTGATTCAAATGTTCAGTCGGTCTCAGATGACAGCAGGGAAGAAGTTACCCTAACCTCCAGGGCTGATTAATTTAGGAAAATCTGATTAATTTTGGAAGTTCATTTTCAATTACAGTCAAACCTCGGTTTTCGTACTTAATCCGTTCCAGAAGACTGTTCGGAAACCGAATTGTTCGGAAACCGAAACCATGTTTCCCATTGAAATCAATGTAAAATGTTTTAATCCGTTCAAAGTCAATAAAACCACTTTTTTAAACCACTTTTTTTTTACAATTTCACACCATAAACTGTACAAATGTAATGGGAGATTACCAATTTTAACATTAACATAGTAATATAAAAATTTAAGGAACATCTATCTGTCGTGGGGCCTCTCCCAGCAGGCAGTAGGCGGGGCATTTCGGCATCCCGAACTCCTTCGCCAACACAGACGCACGCACACCTGACTCATATTATGCGATTAAATCTTTCTTAAATTCTATAGTTTTGTGCCCTATTTTCATTCAAGTGCGCTCAGTTAGTTCGAGAACCGAAATTTGTTCGTCATCCGAGGCATAAAAAACTCGAAATTTTAGTTCTAAAACCGAATTGTACGAGAACCGAGACGTCCGAAAACCGAGGTTTGACTGTAGTTATAAACATGCTAAGTTCTTTTCTTGTTTCCACCACATTGAAAGACTGCCGTTACCATAGCCTGTACTGTCAATAAGAGATGGCACAAACTGAAGTGCAAGCAAATCAGGCTTGACCACTTGACCATCAGTCTTTTCATGTTCTGTGATAATGTACTCATGAGTGAACATAAGTCTGCCCATCTCGACACAAAATCTCCCTTGCATAAAAAAAATTAAAACCTTACCCATCTCCAGTTAAAAACAAAACTCATGCTAAAGTCTTTGTACGTGTAAGTGACAAATGAAATAAACAATTGCCCAAATTGCCTGTAAATGTGTCAAAATCAAAATATTATGCAACATGTTTACTTGGCCTGGCCCAAGGTAATATTTTCCACTTGCTGCTGTGTTTGTATGCGTGCTGGTACAATCGTCAGTGTTAAACAGCTTGCTTCCAACCTCCCAACAGGTATATGAAGGTGAGCGTGCTATGACCAAGGACAATAACTTGTTGGGCAAGTTTGAGCTGACCGGCATTCCTCCAGCACCCCGCGGAGTTCCTCAGATTGAAGTGACGTTTGATATTGACGCAAACGGCATCATGAACGTCTCTGCAGTTGATAAGAGCACTGGCAAGGAGAACAAGATCACAATCACAAATGACAAGGGTACGGCCTTAAATCTATATTTGATCATGTGAAACGTAAAAGCACAGGAATTAATAAATTTGTATTTTGATTACATTTAGGACGTCTCAGTAAAGATGATATTGAGCGCATGGTTCGGGAAGCTGAGAAGTACAAAGAGGAGGATGATGTCCAACGTGACAAGGTGTCATCTAAAAATGGCCTGGAATCTTACGCGTTCAACATGAAATCGACAGTGGAGGATGAAAAGCTTTCTGGCAAAATCAGTGATGATGACAAGAAAAACATCTTGGACAAATGCAATGAGGTCATCAGCTGGCTTGACAAGAACCAGGTACGTGATAAAATTTACTGCTTTAATATTAAGAAGTTAACTTTTTTTTTCTTCTTAATGCATAGACTGCTGAGAAGGATGAATATGAACACCAGCAGAAGGAACTGGAGAAGGTGTGCAACCCTATCATCACAAAGCTGTACCAGAGTGCTGGCGGCATGGCAGGTGGTATGCCAGAAGGCATGCCTGGTGGATTCCCCGGTGCTGGTGGTGCCGCGCCTGGTGGTGGATCCTCTGGCCCAACCATAGAGGAAGTTGACTAAGGATTAATACCTCACAAGCTAACTATTCCTGCGTCTAAGAAGGTAGCCCTCTTGTAGCACTTTGTTCATGCTGCAGAGTGTAATTGTATTTCAAAGAGGAGGGGTGTGGAAAAAATGGGTTCGGGTTTTCTTTCATTATTTACAACTGTATTAAATAGCTGAAACGGACACATTGTGTTGATGGTTAAAAGTATATTGAGAATGTTGTATTTCCCTTGACAATAAAACTTGTGACCCTATTTGTGAGTCTTTATTCCCCTGCTCCCATTCAGGTATAATACACTCACCTTTTTATGATACTGTAGTTTTCTTGGTGTGGCAGCAATAAGATTCTGTTCTGAACCACCCACATTTTAAGAATTTTAGCTCTGGATTATTTTGATTGTATGCCAATAAATATGCCCTGGTACAGGAAAAAGGGCAATATTGCCAGATACTTTTGATAATTTATCCATCTATTTTCTGTACCGCGCTATACTTCCAGCTGTCTTCAGGCAGTAGGTGGGGGAAACCTGAGCCAGTGACAATTTTGACTGCAATTAGCCTGCCACGCATGCTTTTGGAATATGGAAGTAACCGGAGTACCCAGTGAAAACCTACGCAGGCATGGGGAGAACATGCTAGCTCTACACAGTAAGGCCGGAGCCAAGATTGAACTCTAGACCTCTGCACTGTGAGGTTGATGTGCCAATCACTCGCCCACCAGCCCGCCTTGATAATTGAAAAACGGGTTCAAATGTTTTGACCACTCTTTCTGGGTTATTTGAAGGTAATTGAGAATTTTGGAAGGACAATGAGAAGGATTAAGACCGTTCAGGACTTAAATGATATGAAAATGTTACTTTCTGATTACACCTTTTTAGGCTTTTTTAAATTAGTTACTGGCATTGTATTAAGCAAACAATAATAGTGCACAGTTCGATCAATTTTGAATGTTCAGTTTTATATTTTTCATGTTTTATGAAGTGGTTTTTTAAAATTTAATAAAGGTGAGGGGTGCATTAATTAGGCTGCTGCTATCTCAAACGCATTTGGCACAATTGTTTTGCAATTATTCTCAAAAGTATTTGCCGATAAAGTAAGGGGTTGTAAGAGAATCTTGGTGGGTCCCCTATGGCCCGCCCTTGGTGACGGGTCCGCTAATATTAGTCCCTGCAATACTGTACCAAAAACAATGGAAGAGATGGCCCGGGACTCCCGGTTCAAGATGGCGGCTATGTTTGCACGTCCTCCCGACGTGCAAACATCGGGAGGACCCTCCCGAGATATACGAGTTCTGTGGGATGGACATTGAAAGCACAATGTACAGTGTTTGGGGCGGGTGTAGGAGTGGGTTACGCGTCTATGTCGCTATGGTTACGGTGTCGCGGTTCTTGTTTACGTCATTAAGGTCAACGATCTAGCACAGCACTGTAGCTTGTACGAAGCATTACGCCCAGATTTCGGCTCGATAAAATATCTTATTTAATGTGGGCGATTTTTGTGTCTACGCTCCAAACTATGTGCTTGGCAACATTGGGCAGCTTGCTGGTAGAGGAAACAAGGTAAGTTTCAGAACTAGGACAAGATATTACAGACCACACTTTAAAACTTGGTTTGATCGTCCTTAACACGAGTTTATCTACAAGAAATCAAATCAAGTCCACATTGTTTGAATATGTTTGCTGCAGGTACACTTTTTAGATGATGGTTTCAAACGAAGTCTACATGAAAAGCAGTTCTTGCTGAGAATTTTGTTATCCTCGTATAGGCCTTTAATTCATCCATCCACTTTCTGAGTTGCTTCTCCTCAAGAGGGTCACAGGCAAGAGGGTCATGGGCATGCTGGAGCCTATTCCAGCTTGTCTTCGGGCAGTAGACGGGGTACACCATGAACCGATTGTCAGCCAATTGCTGGGCACACATTGACAAACAACCAACCGGTCTCACAGTCACACCGAGAGAATTTAGAGTATTCAATTAACCTACCATGCATGATTTGGAATGTGGAAGGAAACTGGAGTACCCAGGAACATTCAAACTCCACACAGGAAGGCTGGAGCCTGAAATCGAACCAGGTACCTGTGGTGGGCATGCTAACCAGTCGCCCACTGTACTGCAAGGACATAGTGACCGATTTTAGTAACCTTTTTAGTGAAACTTATGATGCCACTCAAGATTGTAAAAGTTATGGCACTTCATCTGGAATAATCCATCCATCCATTTTCCGAACCGCTTTATCCTCACTAGGGTTGCGGGGGGTGCTGGAGCCTAACCCAGCCTGTCTTCGGGCAGTAAGTAGGCAGGGGACACCCTGAACTGGTTGCCAGCCAATCGCAGGGCACACAGAAACGAACAACCATTCGCGCTCACACTCACACCTCGGGACAATTTTTGAGTGTTCAATCAGCTTGCCAAGCATGTTTTTGGAATGTGGGAGGAAACCGGAGGACCCGGAGAAAACCCACGCAAGCACGGGGAGAACATGCAAACTCCACACAGGAAGGCCGGAGCTGGAATCGAACCTCTGCACTGTGAAGTCGACGTGCTAACCACTCGACTACCGGGCCGCCTTCTGGAATAATCACTAACTCTATTTTGAAAAACAGAGTGCATAATATCACATCTAATCTGAGAAATCCGCGGTAAGTGGAAAATTTAATAAATTAAGTGACAATAAACCGCCAGGAATGGATGAGGTAAATGTCAAATAACTAAAATTAGTTGCAAGTAAAATAACTTTATCCATTTGTCATTTGTTCAGCAAGTTTGGCACAGGGAATTTCTCTTCAGATATGGAAATCTGCTTACACAGATCCTCTTCTGAAAAGTAAAAGTGAGTTTCTCTGCAGTAAAGAGTAGACAATGAGTATTCGACCCATATTAAGTTAATGAAAAAAAAAAGTCACACCAATTTTTAATTTCTGAAATATGAATTAAATTACATTTCAACCACAGCACATTTATAATGAGAATCACTCAACAAGGACTGCATTACCAGAGTTGACTGACAATTGGTTGTTCGATATTGTCAAGAGAATGATGGAGGTGGCAGTATTTCTAGATTTTAGTGCTACTTTTCAGTTAGAGGATCAACGATTTGATGATTGAGAAACTGCATACAGATTTGGTCTTACGCCACTGACATGGTTAAGAAGTTATTTAACTTATATATAACAATCTGTATTTTTTAAGGAGAATTTTTACACTCCCAAATATTTACAGTGTGGCACATTCCCTAAGGCAGCTGCCTGGGACCACTGCTCTTTTCTCTTTTCATTAATGACATATCTTATGCCTGTAAAAGGTGCAGGTGCAGCTCTCTCAGCAGATGACTGATGCCGATGGGACGTGGAGTTGTAGTCGATCACAATCAATACATTGATCAGAATGATTGTTTTTCTTTTTGGTATTTCATGCGCCACTCGCGGGCCAACTCTCAATTTACACCATCTCCTAAGCATTCTGTTATGAGCACGGTATTCTGATTTAATTGCTTTAAATGGGTTCATTAAAAAGTGAATGCAAACACACGCTCTTTTCACAATAGCCTGTAGATGCGTTGCTTGCATGTACGTCACTGGCGATAATTTACGGTTCCACAACGGCAGTTCATTTCACAATCAAAGTGTGACATGTTAAAAAAAAAAAAATCTCCTTGGAATTCACGTCTTATGAAAAATTCCCTGAGAATTCACCAAGACACATTTCTTTAATGGTTACACACAAATTTCCAAGTTACGCATGTTGGGTTTGTCAGAAGTCTAGAATATGCCCGAAGCACATTCAGCTTACATCATTCATCTCGGAGCCATCCTATGTAATCACAGGTGTGCTCCAGAACAGAGCCGTGCGGCCTCTCCATCACATTTCTCATTCCCATCGGCAAAATCTTCTGTGGATGACACACTGCTCATTCTCTCTCTCTCTCTCTCTCTCTCTCTCTCTCTCTCTCTCTCTTTCTCTCTCAAGCAAATCCAACCCTGGACGGTCTCACTGAATTTAAAACCTGTTTTTCTGTATTTTTTTATTTTAACAATAATACTGAATTTTTCCATGTTGGGTTATCATGCACACCTTTTAATTTTTTTCTCCATTGGTATAAGAAAGACGGCCCGGTAGTCCAGTGGTTAGCACGTCGACTTCACAGTGCAGACTTCCAGCTCCGGCCTCCCTCTGTGGTGTTTGCATGTTCTCCCCGGGCCTGCGTGGGTTTTCTCCGGGTACTCCGGTTTCCTCCCACATTCCAAAAAACGTGCATGGCAGGCTGATTGATCACTCTAAATTGTCCCTGGGTGTGAGTGTGGGCGTGCATCGTTGTTTGTCTCTGTGTGCACTGCGATTGGCTGGCAACCAGTTCAGGGTGTGCCCCGCCTACTGCCCGAAGACAGCCGGGCAGTCTTCGGGCTTCGGGGTGCTGGATAGGCTCCAGCACCCCCCACGACCCGAGTGAGGACAAAGCGGTTCGGAAGATGAATGAATTAATGGTATAAGAAATTCCACCGGTTTCTCCTCTGCCCAGGTTAAGAGTTTGGGTGTGATCTTTGACAGCAACCTATTATTTCAAGCTCATACAACAAGGATTGGCTCGTAGACTTCCATATCACCTTATAATATCAATTGACTTTGCCTGTCCCTCACTCCCCATTCCACTACCGTGATAATTCAAGACCTCATCATTTTCCGGAATGCTTACCTACTACAATTCCCTTCTTTTTGTTTTGTTTTTTCGCTCATATCTCTTCACATACTCCCCGTTGCTCCAGAATTCAGCTGAATCATTACAATTTCCTCTTCAAAGCCAAACTCAAAATAGAGTCATAATGCATGTCTCTGCATAGTCTTGTTTTTACATTTATGCTTCTTGTGTTCTTAATTGTTTTACCTGCGTCCCTTGTAAGGATAAGCGGATTGAATAATGGATGGATGGATGATTTTACTGTTTAATTACACAGTCTCCGTGTGTCTGAAAGACACCATCCATCCATCCATCCATTTTGTGATCCGCTTTATCCTCACAAGGGTCGCGGGGGCGCTGGAGCCTATCCCAGCTGTCTTTGGGCAGTAGGCGGGGGACACACTGAACCGGTTGCCAGACAATCGCAGAATAATAGCAACAATAGTATGATAATGATGGTGATGATTATTATCAGTGTATTATTCATTTTATAATATGAATCTTTTTTCTTTGTAGGGCTTGACAGCTCTCTTGGGGCTGACATTGGATCTGCAAGTATGGATAACAGAGTCACTTCTTGGCCTCCTAATCAGAGAACAGCCATTCTGACTCATCAGTGGGACTCTCTGGAGACAGACCCAGAGAGTTTGGCCCAGGAGAGAGTCTGCAAACAGCAGCTAAGAATGCACATTGGTGATCACATCTTGCCTCAAGGAAAGCTGAATGATAGTTTAAAGGAAGGAAATTGGGAAGTAGCAGATGCAGACAATATTCCACATGAAGATGAGATGGTTTCTGATAGCACTGAAGTAGCAGCACATTCACACAGAACGAGTGAACCTGGAGGAGATGCTATCAAAAGGTAATGCATTAGTGCTAAAGAAAAAGTTTTTTTCACAGACGTAGTACTTTTTAATTGCAATGAGTGAATTTATAATGCTGTTCAGCACTAGGTCTCAAAGACGCCGGGGCCCCTATTTTTGCGCAAGCCTAGTGCAAATTGGTGCATGGGTCTAGTTTTCTTTCTGTTGGTAAATTTGCAGCCAAGTGCTGTAAGAAAAGGTGTTTGTGCCGTTGTGGGCGTGAACACAAACTTGCTTCCCAGCAATTGGAAGCATCTCCTCTCATTCACTTTAAATTAATTGCAGGAGAAACGCACAGTCAACATGACTAGAGTCCGTGAAGGCGATAGAAGTGTAAAGTATTTTTATAAGAACCTGCAAGATCCCCACTTGCTGATGAAGTAAAGTGCTGCGTCGAGAGCACATCACGTTTGATTACGCCAATGCCACACTCTTCTGTGATTCTCCACTGTCCAACTGTTCCCCATGGTCCCTGCTGGCTTTTGGAGTCATGTTTTTACAACTATCCACCGCCTTTCTCACACGGTTGTGAAGGCTTGCACTCGGCTGGTGGGGGCCAAGTTCTTTTGCCTTGGCCTCAGGACAGATGTCAGAATGTCCACAGTCTTTGGATGACATGCCAGTGCGCCCAAGTACAATGCAATACAAGAGCCCAGTTGACATTGTTTCTAGTGCCGGAGAGACGTTTTTGAACATGTCAATGTGGACCAGGTGGGACCCCTGCCTCCTTGCTACGGGTTCATTCACCTCCTCACCAAACAGGACCACCGGGTGGCCAGAAGTGGTCCCCCTGTGATCTACTACCTCAATTGATTGGCCCGGGTGTTCATTGTGTCCTGGGTTGCCCGTGTCGACATGCCAGCTGACCTCACCTATGTATGACGGGCCCACAGTTGACATCAGAACTATGGATGACAGTTGCTGAGGGTAGAGATTTAGCACACAATGGTATACCACACGCAGGGCAACGAGCTCTGGCAGCCATTTCATCGTTCTCTGAAAGCCACTCTGATGGGAAGGCTCACGGGCAGCTTCTTGTTTCACCGTCTCCCGTGGTTCATGCTGTGAGTCTCAGATCTGACCACAAGGAGGACTTCCAGATCTCATATGCTGAGCTGGTTTACGACCAGCCACTGTGTGTCCCGGGGAATAGTGTAGCCCCCTTGTCTGCTATTCTGCTGCCTCGCATTTGTGCTGTGTCCTGGGGCGTCGCTTATCTTGTCCCCATTTCAACATCTTCAAGGATCAAGGAATCAAGGTCATCTTTATTGTCAAATATGCTTACATGTGACATGCAGCATAGATGAAATTTCTTTCTCTCACTCCTCCGTGCAATATGCATGCAAACATGCTGTGCATTAAACACACAGCTGAGAAGATAGCAGCTACACTGTATAAAAGACATAATGTACAATCTGAGCGGTATAAACAATATAGACAATATGGCCATACAATGGCATAAACAATGGCACTTGTGGCTAATGTGGTAAAGTAAAGTGAGGTAGTGCGTTGTGCAATACGCAATTCGCAATATGCAGATGATGGATAATGATGGGAGGGTCATAGTCTGTGACAGGAGGCAGGGGTTGGGCAGAGGCAGAGGGTGGGGAGAGCGGGCAGAGCAGGGAGGGAGTTGAGTCTCCTGACCGCCCGGTGGAAGAAATTGTTTTTGAGCCTGCTGGTTCTGGCATGGAGACTTTGCAATCTCCTTCCCGACGGCAGCAGGCTGAAGAGGCTGTGGGATGGGTGGGTGGGGTCACTTGCGATCTGGATGGCTTGGCGGGTCAGACGGGAGTGGTAGATGTCCACGAGTGGGGGGAGAGAGACACCAATGATCTTCTCAGCTGCTCTCACGGTGCACTGCAAAGTCTTTTGGCAGGACACAGTGCAAGCACCATACCACACAGTGATGCAGCTGGACAGGATGCTCTCAATGGTGCCTGTATAAAATGTCTGCATGATGGGGGGAGGGGCTCTTGCTCTCCTCAGTTTGCGGAGGAAGTACAGGCGCTGGTTGGCTTTTTTGGCCAGTGATGATGTATTGTGGCTCCAGGACAGGTCTTCCGAGATGTGCACTCCCAGGAACTTGGTGTTGCTCACTCTCTCCACTGTGGCACCATTGATGGTCAGTGGAGCGTGCTGGGGATGCGTCTTTCGGAAGTCCACAACAATCTCCTTTGTCTTCTCCACATTCAAGTGGAGATTGTTGTCTTTACACCACAAGGCCAGCCTGCTCACTTCACTCCTGTAGATTGTCTCATCGCCGTTGTTGATGAGACCCACCACAGTCGTGTCATCCGCAAACTTAACGAACAGATTGGAGCTGGACGAGGGAGTGCAATCGTGGGTCAGCAATGTGAAGAGGAGGGGGCTCAGCACACATCCTTGTGGGGCACCTGTGTTCATCATGATGGTGCTGGAGGTGTTGCCGCCGACCCGAACAGCCTGTGGTCTCTCCGTCAGGAAGTCAGGAAGTCCAACAGCCAGTTGCACAGGGAGGTGTTGCCATGGCCTCCCCAGTCCTATGTGCCCGTAGACCTGCCATCAGTCAAGTACATCTTTGTCCGCCACTGCAGCCATTGGATCTTGCTGCAGCCCCACTACAAGGGGCCCTTCCATGTGGTGTAAGCGAGGGCTAAGAGCTTTGTGGTAGACATTGGAGGTAAACCAGAGAAAATCATATTACTGTATAGCCATGGCCATGAAAGAAAATGTGCAGAGCGTGGTAAAAACATCAATGATGTTTGATCAGAACACAATTCCGAAGGTTCCACATACGGTACTTTTGGTTGCTGGAGCTGTGTCAAATGCAGTCTTGCATTTAGTTACTTAACTGATATTAAATGGAGCTTACTTTACAAATTACTCAGTTTTGAAAGTAACTAATAAAGTGACTCGTAGTCTAATTTATCAGTACAGTGAAACTCCTCTAAAACGAAACCTACATGGGCAAAAATACCCCCTAATGTGAACAAATCTTCATGCATCAGAGATGAAAGTCCTCCGGATTTTCCCGGAATTCCGGATTTTCACATTTTAATCAAAATGTCTCCGGAGAATTGTGAGCAAAAATTGCCTAAAATTAATCCGGATATTAGTTGACAACATTGAACGAGCATGCGTTTGAGTTCGTTGTTTTGCTTTCACGAGTGTAGCCATATTGAGGCATTAACACTAGTAACAGTAAAGAGATTTTTGTTTGTGTAATAACGACACAAGACATGATGGCATTTGACTAATGCTTTAGAAGAACGAATGGCAACTCGCAACAACAGTAGCAAGCGGCACTTTGCCTCTTGGGTTATACCATCTCGACTAGAACGGGGCGGGGGGGGGTAGTCCCCAAACAATTTTCGTCTCTGTATAAACATACTTGCTAAACCCCAATGGAACGAATAAAAGATGCCGTGGACAAGACAGTTTTTGTCATAAAAAATATATTTGGACAAAAAGGGAAACACACAGATTGGCAGAAAAACGTGTCCGTTCGACTTCGAGTGTCGTCTCGGCTAGCTAGCTTAGCTGTTGTCGTGTGTGATGTAGGTTGCGTCGGCGCTGATTGGTTGAAATCAAAAGACGTGCTTGCGTACATGTTTGCGCTGACGCACGCACAGCAGAGAGCAGCGGACTATCTAGTGCTGAGGCGCGCTTAGTTCGAGTGGCGTCGCCACAACAGTAATACCCTGGCCTCGCATTATAATGGCCTCGCCATATCTCGTAGATTTCAAAATTTCGCCGAGAACGGAAGCCACAAAGGGTGCACATGTGCACACAAAAGGAAGATTAATCATTGAATGTCGAGTATTTGAATAGCGTTTTGTGTAAACTAATTCATGCGTGATCGGCCAGTTGTGCGTGTGCGTATGTGTGTGTGTACATACATACATATATATATATTTTTTTTTTTTTTGTTCCGGAATTTTCAGGAAAGTCCACTTTCATCTCTGATGCATTAACACCATTCCCATTCTCCTGCCCCCCATATGACGAAAAAAAACCCTGTTGCGTTATACAAAATCATTTTCCCTGCTCTTGCCTCGCGAAGAGATTCACTACAACGAAGTCTAATCCAACAGCGACCTCTACTGCTTCATTCTGAAACGGCAACAGCAACCACCACACTGGTTTACATTGTGAACGATGTTTATTTCGGTCACAGCTCCGAGTTTCCTGAACGCAACATACTCATAGCTGCTCTGCCATTGGCTTACCGAGCATCATCCTGGCCTCCGATTGGCCAAGAGGGACCTCACTGTCTATGTGTGTATATACTGGAGCTAGATCCGTGGAAGATAGAGTGGAATGCATCTGATTAGCTACTCAGAGTAAATTGCTTATGGCTCGACGGACAGTCAAATAAACGAACGTTTCCTGGAATGCTTTACTTGTTATCATGCTAAAAACCTTCCGCTAACTGGAGCGCTAATTAGAGAGAAGGCGAGTTCCATTGCGCTAACTATGGCCATCAAGGACTATGAAGCGTCCCGTGGCTGGTTTAAAAGTTCATTGCATGACATCAGCTGAGCAACGCTGTCTTGGGTGGCGATCAAGGGGAGGTCGAGTTAGAGACAGTGAGATAGTGGAAAGAAAAGCCACCGGGTCCAGGAAGTATTTGTTGTTAGATTCAGACGCAGCATGAACGTTGTATTGCTAAAATGGCTACAAAACGGACCTTTGGATGTCAAGCAGCTAAGACAAGAAGAGCTCCGATGCTGGAAGAGAAGGGGAAAGTGATCAAAATGAAAGACGGAGGAAGCAAAATAAAATAAATTATCCAAGAAATTGATTTAAGTGAAAGTGAATGCTGATCGTAAATTTTGCAATTTCTTTCCCTTTTTTTTCTTTCTACACTGACTATATGAAGTGTCAAATAAGTGTGTGCTCATACTTATGCATTATTGGAATAAAAATAGAGTACACATACGTTTGTGTGTGTGTGCGTGTGTGCGTGTGTGTGTGTGTGTGTGTGTGTGTGTGTGTGTGTGTGTGTGTGTGTTTGTGCTTACATCTGAGATCAAATTTGCTACAGTGAAAACCCCCTGTTGTGAAAAATATTTTGCTACAAACATGATTTCGTTGTAGAGGAGTTTCACTGTACTTTATTTATCCGTAGCATTCAGCAGCTGCAATTGTCGCCTCAGCATAAAAAGGACAAGCGGTTTGTCCAATACTTTATTGGAAGTGAACAGCGTATTTATCTTCACCCAAAAAAAGGCTATTCATTGTGGGAAACTGATAATTAGTCAATTGTCAGTTTTAGAATATGAGAAAATGGCTTATTATAATTTTTCTCGTTCTTGTTTCTATTGTAGTCTGTCTCGTTTTTCGTAATTATATCTTGTGAAGTTAAGCGGTTTGGGTAATGGATGGATGGATAACTTTTATTGTTTTGCATTGTTTCATTTTTATGCATTTCTTTTTTGACTAGGAACATTTGTATTTGAAAATTACAATTCAAATAACCATTCATTTTTGGTAGATTCAATTTAGTATCTATCTTTTTTAATGGTACAGTCAATTGCACTTACAGTACATAACTTGTATGGCTTTCACCTAATTCATTTTTTTGTGTGAGACACGTCACACTTTAAAAAACGCAAAATGGTAGTTTTCTTGCAAGGAATAGACGAGAAGCGAGGCTAAGCTCATCGTCACATACCCTGGTCGTCATTCCAAACTTTAATAAAACCTGAGTGGCTGGAACGATGGTATTTCATCAATCATTCACCAAATATGGACAGGTATAGCTGCCTACTCAGAGCTGTCTTTTCCTCTCCTGTCTCTTCTCACAGCTTTGTGTACCTCCAACACTGATTAATATGTGGTAATTAGTAATTTTCCACTTTTTACTTTGAGAAAAAAAAATCTGGTGGTATAGGCCTATGTTGACTTAACACAGTTCAATTGTGTTCAGTCAATGATAGAAGAAAGTAAATCTAAAGGATTTTTTAAAAACCCAGATGTAATGAGCCATTTGTATTTTTGCTGTGGGGGTGTCCTATGTAGTATCAGATAGTACAGTATTACTGTAGTTTGATTAAAGCAACCTCATTAATACACACTTAATAGAATATTTTATTTTATATTGAACTGAATAATATTAGTGTTTAAACCTGTCGTACTTAAATGAAACAAAATATATTCAGGAATGTGGGAGGAAACCGGAGTACCCGGAGAAAACCCACGCGGGCCCGGGGGAGAACATGCAAACTCCACACAGGGAGGCCGGAGTTGGAATTGAACCCCGGTACCTCTGCACTGTGAAGTCGACGCGCTAACCACTGGACTACCGGGCTGCCCCACGTTCGAGACAACTGGATTAAAGTTATGGCTGAATACTCTGAGATCACCACAATAGCACTGTTGCTATTTCCGACATCCTACCAGTGGGAGGTGGGGGTTTTCTGCAGCAACGGCGACTAAAACAAAATTACAAAGTAAACTGGACATAAGCCACACACTTGATGTGTCATTGTCTCCTATTACCCCGAGATGGGTTGCAGAAAATCCAGCTCGGGGCTGTGGTGAGTCGTCATTTTCATGCACTTTGAATTTGCGTTGTATCGTATTTTGAAGGCATGAAACATTACCAAAGCGATCAGAGTGTTGCGGCCAGATTAGACGCTCCTTGTGTTTATTATTATATTTCGAAAACACCACAGTTTTCATGCAGCTCATACCATATAATTTTGTTGTATTATTTCCGCCACACTTTAAATGCCGGTCCCTGAAAATATTGTCTGACATAAACCGGTCCATGGGGCAAAAAAGGTTGGGGACCCCTGCACTACAATATTGTCATGCTGTACCCTATAGCCAAGTTACCACTAGATGGCAGTAATGACGTTTGTAGCAGTGCTGAGAACATTTTGGTTAAATTATGAATATCGACTTTATTGATACTATAATTGGGCCAACAATAGGTATATATTCATTTCATGCGTTGATAAAATATTAATACAGTACTACTAACAATAGTTTGTGAAGTAAAAGATGAAATTAATGAATTACATTCACTTCAAATAACAGTCATTCATTTAGTTAGCACTATTATTTGTAAAATAGTAATTTATTTTGCAGATAATTGTGCAAGTAACTTGAACAGAACAGGAGAGCTTCAATAACATTGAAATTATAAATACTGAAACATCACATGGATAATTTAAGATAAGATGTGATTCATAAGTCAACTGCATGGTGTTTGATTGGAGCAAGGCCTAATTAGGAACAAGGTGAATAAAAGCTTTCATTCGTTTAGTTTTGTTTTGGGTGAATCGAAATAAGTGGTCACTCATGCCAATAACAAAGATTATTGTTACTGTACAGGAGTCCTCTCGTACGAGTGAAGTGTGGTAGTCACCTTCGACTGTATATGTAAAGCACAACAGGCCATCTGTTTTTGGGCACTTCTTGACTCAAGCTTTTGTCTCCTTCAGACACTGAAAGACGACTAAAGTAAGTAAGAGGGAATTTAGTCTCTGCTGTCATTCCTGTGGTAAATGTTAATCTGTGACTAAAGTATATTGTTTCAGAGGAAAATGACCTTGGTACATTTACACAAAGGTTTCAATCTAATAGAGCCGAGGTAGAGGACACAGTCAGATTCCCATCATCATGTTCTTTTAGTCTTTTTTTTTTTTTCACCGACTCCTCAAAGCAGATAAGCCTTTTCACACAAAACCACTGCATACTTTACAAACCCAATGCCCGTTCCTCATTCAAGTGAACAAATCCTATCTAAGCAGCTCCATTCATCTCTGTGCACGATATTTTTCACCTATTTACTCAATATTGGAGCATAGTGTTTGAGTCCATGCAACTATTTTCTTTCATTGTCACCGTTTTCCCCGCTTGCTTTTGTATCCAGGCCTCTGTACTCGTGGGCAAATCCTGTATTTTTCTCACACCCAGCTGCATGTTTTAATGCATTCTCTCACTAGTTTGAGTTTGCCTCATTAGAGAGATATCTCTTATCTGTTCAGTTTCATTGAAAGGAACTGCTCCACACCTTTGAACCCACCACACACACGCAGAATACACACGCACACACACACATGCTTCTCATGATGTCTCAAGAGAATTAGCCTCTTTTATTCCACCCATAAGCACAAAGAGCTAAAATGTATTTTAATAACATCTTTTTGTTGCAATTGAAGATTTAGTACCGCCATTATGTTGCCCGTTCATGATTTGAAAAATGGCCATTGTGAACGTTTCCCTTGATTGTACTGCTCAAATTCACTTTCATTTGTCAGCTTGAAGGTAAAAATACAAAAGTGATAAATGTATGATTGCAATCCCGGTTAGCATGTCATCTTAGCTTGAGGACATCATCGCTGATATAATGATGTAACGAGCGTGCCATCCTTTATTATTGTTTATACATGTGTACAAGGTCTTTGGCATTTATCGTATTGAAAACTGTCCTTGGTTGTTGAACTCCATGAATGCAGTTGGTTGTCAGCCAGGGGCGATTCTGGATTCTCAATTAAAGGGGCTGCTTAGCCCCTCAATTCAGTCATTTTCACATTCAACCCCATTAGTCGGATGGCCTCAGAATGATTCAGGAGTGATCATAAGACTTAAACATAATGGACTTTTTTTTAGGCTTCTGCTCATGAAATTTGTGGCAAAAACATGTAATGTTGTGGTTCATTTCATATTGTTATTCTATACGAGAGAGAAGAGGATTACTGATGGAAGCAGCTGAAAAGAGCTACCTTTGCAGGGTGTCCTGGCTCTCCCCTTGAGATAATGTGAGAAGTTTTGTCATCTGAAAGCGTTGAACAGTCGAACCTCTACATCCTCTACATCAAGAAGATGTAGATGAGGTGGTTTGGACATCTGTGGTTAAGATGACTCCATTACACCGACCTGGTATGGTGTTCTGGGCACATCCCTGGTGGAGGAGGACCCAGGGACAAACTAGGACACATTGGAGAGACTATGGGCTGCATGCAAACAGACTGAGCTTGCGGATATGTATGGTGGATGTAAACGTTATTACAGTGAAACTCCTCTACAACGAAATAATGTTTGCAGCAAGAAATGTTTCACAACAGGGGGTTTTTCACTGTAGCAAATTTGAAACAGGAAAGTGGGAATGGTGTTAATGCATGAAGATTTTTTCACACTAGGGGGTATTTTCACCCATGTAGATTTCGTTGTAGAGGAGTTTCACTGTATTTATAGATGTGGCGGCAGAGTGCATGCAAACCCTCTGAATCATTGTAGGAATCAATTCATTGAACGCAGTTTTAGCGTCTTTATAAAAGTTTTTAAATCACCTCGGCCGTAGCACAGATGCTGTATGGGAGAGTCACACAAGGACATATATTACCGAGGTGGACTGTGGTCTCACGCGTGGAAATTTCAAAGTGAATGAGAGAAGCCACCTCGATTGGCTGTGAAGCAAGATTCACATCCACCACGGCGCAAACCGACCGTTTCTCACTGCACCAAGTTTGGTGTGGCTAAACTTGGTGTAGCCCGCCCTTACGCGCAGTTGGACCATGCTACACGCCAGTCTTAATGCTGGGCATGAATTTAGAGCCCTATGTCTCCCAGGTGGCCTGGGAACACCTCAAGGTTCTATCAAAAGAGCTGGACGAAGTGCCTGTGGACAAGGAAATCTGGGCTTCCCTGCTTCAGCTGCTGCCCTGGCGAGCAGGCCCCAGACATGCAGAAGAAAATGCATGGATGGGTATTTTCTATTACAGATGCGGGCCACGTTAACGTGACAATTGAAATGCTCTTATTGAGAACTCACACAACAGAACTTTTATAATAGATCACTGTGAAAAAACAAAAACTATGACCTACTGTACATTCCAGTTGAGGCACATAAAAGGGAAGGGAAAAGTGCAAGTGAACTAGCCTGCTAAAAGGAACGGATACAGATGCGAGTGTTTGGCTATATGTACTAAGTGGCTTCTTCTGTTTTCCTTTTAACTTATAGCAAACCGGATGCCAGTGATGCCTGCTCAGAATTGTGCTCTTACCAAAACTGGAACCCCAGCGAAAAGGGAAATGTCATCACTGAGAGTTTAAAGTGCCCCGTCTCAGGATATCACCACTTTTCTCATCAATCGCAGAAGACATTTATAAGAGGATATAGATATATAGCTGATACAAGATCAATGACTCCTATTTCTGGCAGTGACTGCAATCAGCCTTACCACCTACACCCCCAAGATGGCCAGTTTAGCTCAATAACAACCCAATGCTATCACAGCAATGGTTTGCTTCATAGCTCACCAAAATCCAACTCATCTCATAGTTGTAGAGATCGCAATACCCGTGAGCAGACCAAAGATCAGCCAAAGAATGGCTGTCCCCATGTGGATGCCAATATTGAAAGATCTCTTGAGATGACAGAGCACACAGAGGCAGTGCATCCGATGAACTTGAAAGAATATCAAATCTGCAACCGGAAGGACCTGCAACACATCTCTCCACGATTATTTCCGACCTCACCCACAACAGAGAGTTCTCAGATTCGCTTGAAGAAAAAACGACATACCCACACCGAAGACCTTGTCGAGCGCAACAAAAAAACACTTGGCCACAGCACATCTGGCAATGGATCCTACGCGGATGTGCATGCGCTTCAGCAGAAGAACCCTCGCATTGGTAAAAAGGTATTTGGTGATGAGAAGCTTTTCAACTGTCACTCGTTCATTACCCTTCACATAATAAAAATTTTGGCCGCCATAGCCTATCTAGCAGCAACAGGTTCCTGATTTAAAAATAAATAAATATAATAATAATAAAAATAAATAGAATCAAGAACAAAACTTACCAATAAGTCTCAAGTTCAATGGATGTAAGAATTTGACACTACCAGTGGTGGGCAGTGAGTTTTGGTTCCTGGTTTTCAGTGGGGACTCAAGTTACTTTATCTACTTCTTAATAAAACACCCCCATGTTGGTAAATAATATATAAAAACACAATATAACTAACATGCCATAAAAGAAGAGACAGGCACATTTGATATATTTGAAGATAATACAATTCAGTCATGGACAAAGCTTCCTAGGTGCCCACAGAGATTGGCTGTTTTTTTGTAGCCCCAACATTTTCATTTAAAGTAGCTACAACCTTGCATGTTCTCTTCTTTGAGTTGAAATAACCATTATTTGCTGAAAGCAATCATCTTTGTCATCTTGAACATTAAATATCTTATCTTGGTAATGTATTCAATTACAGTAAACGTAGGTTGAGCATGATTTGCAAATCATTGTATTAAGTTTTTTTTTTCACCACAATGTCCCAACTTCATTGGAATTGGGTCCGTCAATTAAAAATGTCACGTGATCAATTTTAAGATCTCTCACACTGAAATAGCTTTCAGTTTCAGTAAATATGATCTCATAAGACTGCAAAATCAAAAAATGACGAACAATTTTGAGAAGCTATAAAATGTTTTGAAACCGTCATGGAACAACAGCTTGGAATGGTGCCTTTTAAGTTTATCTGCACACACCTGCCCAAAAGTACTGTTGTCATTACTTTACATTGAACAGTTGATTGATTTCAAAATGATCACTTATTTGCATCCACGGCTTCAAAAAAATTTGAGAAAAGTATCATTTGCATTTTAATTGAGAGAAAATGCTTTTCACCAACCTGATGTTGGAGGTTCAGGTCAGCAGACGTCAGCCTCTTTCCTATGACCTGGAAGTCCTCTGGCATCTATTTGTTATAAACATGATGAAAAGATCTATTTTAACAACGATGCCAATAAAATGGAAAACATCATGCAACTTAATGCAATTAAACAAATCACCAGCAGGAGCTGCACTAGCACTAATAAGGATACAACCCTGATGATTAGATTCAAGATTTCTTTATATTTCAGCAATGGCTTTTTACAATATGGTGTCAAGTGTTAATATTATAAATTTAATAATTTCCTCAGGGAATTATCTTTGCTTTGAAAAAAAAAAAATACTCTGGATTGCGTAATCCTCCACTCTTTTATTTGACTTTCATCCAGCAAGGGTAGCCAGAGTGAATTCACTCGCATGATTCGGCCACGTTTCAATATTTATCCACCTCTACACCAAATATTAATGTATTGTTCCCAAACCACCCATCGGGTGAGTAAGATTACGTTTAATTTGGAGGTGTTTGAATGCAGCTTTGCTTTCCAAAACACAAATGGCATCCTTCTCCTATGCCTGCATCAAGCAACCCCTTTCTAATTTATTTGTAACATTGCTATCAAAATAGTTTTTATGGTTCTGTCAGTCGGCAACCAAAAGGATGTCCTATGATGCTTGCTTTAACCCCACCTGGAAAATTAATTTGTGGGGTTTCATTTTTCTTCCCTCCCAATGTATAAAAGAGCCCATACATATCTGGCTAGCTATGTAGTGCTTATTATGACTTGATCTGTACAACCAGAACATCAGAGACATGCCTCCCAATAGGCTCTCAGACATCCATGCACCTGGCACAGTGGCATAATTGGTCTGGATAGCACGCATTCACCATTTGTTGGGCCCGCAGGACTGTTTTTCTGGCTATAATACCCTCAACCTTGTCCACCCATCTGAGCCCCAGTCCTCTACAATGTCTCATATCATCACCATTTACATAGTCAAGAGCCGTTAGCTTTGTGTCGTGGTAAACAGAGCCGGAGGCTTTCCCTCTCTTGAAGCCTTGGGTTTTGTCAATATCACTCTGAATTTGCTCATTAGTTTTCAATTGCCAGACACATGTTACTTAATAATAATTGCGCTCATTCAATTATTTCCCCTAATAGATTAAATTCCCAATTCAAAATAACAGCATTATCCATCTATCTAGCTATCTATCTATCTAGCTATCGATCTTGCTAGCTAGCTAGCTTGCTATCTATCTATATATCAGTCTATCTATTTTGCTATCTCTCTCTCTCACACTATCTATCCATCCATCCATCCATCCATCCATCCATCCATCTTCCAAGGAAAAAAAGAGCACATCAAAATGTTCTTTTCAAAATCATCTGAACATGACACCTTTTATATTACGATAATGGAACAGTGGAACAACCAAGTAAAACATTTAAATCCTTTTTTGGGCAGGTGAGTGTGGGGGCGGGGGCACCATCAGCTTTTCAAATGCCGTATTAAATGAGTTGTGCTGAACACAACTCTGTCCTTTCCACCGGGTGAAATGCAAAATTTGCACATATTGCAAGTCTACACTTTCCATATGAAAAAATTTCTATCACGCAGACATTATCTTGGTTAAATATTGCTAGTTTCACAAAAGCGTCCCAGGACAACTACCAGAACGTTCCCCCACCAGGTATCTTGAGAATCACAGAAAAAATAGTCTGGGTTTTATTTGCCACAATATCATCAGGTATTGTTTTTATGTCGGGCTGCACGATATTGGAAAAACATGCGATATGCGAAAATGATTTTGAGTATAGCAATATAGTATTGTGATCCTGTCATCAGGCGCCGACCGGTATGGCAGCCTCGGTTACACGCTCCCTAGTATTATCCCTGTTTTTGTCATTTTCGTTCGTTTTTGGCGACCCTACGCGGCTTACTTACACGAGGGAAAAGTTGCTTAGCATTGGGGAGTCTACGCTCTGACTTTTTTCACCAGCACACGAAAATCCACAAGGTTTTTCGGAGCTAATCGCGAGCGGAGCGGCCGCGCTGTACGCAGCATGGAACCGCCAGCGGAGGAGGGGGAAGCGAGCCGGCGTGCTAGTCAAGCTACGACAGCGTGGATTTCGGACCCCGCTCCCATCGATCCATCTTGCTAATCTACGATCTCTGCCAAACAAGATGGATGAACTTCTTCTCCTCACAAAGACCAACAAAACCTTTGCACGTTCTGCTGCGCTCTGCTTCACTGAAACCTGGATCAGTGACCGCCACCCGGATTCCGCGCTACATCTACCCGGCTTCCGCCTACTTCGAGCCGACCGCGACACGGAGCTATCAGGGAAATCGAAAGGTGGTGGGATTTGCTTCTATCAACGAAGAATGGTGCACTGATGTCACGAAGCTTGACGCACACTGCAGCCCGGACCTGGAGTCGCTGTCTTTAAACTGCAAGCCATTCTACTCGCCACGTGAGTTCACCTCCTTTTTACTAGTCGGTGTTTACATTGCGCCACAAGCTAACGCTAACACGACGATACAAACGCTAGCTGACCAAGTAAACATACTCGAACTAAAATATCCACAGTCACCCCTGATCATTTTGGGCGATTTTAATAGAGCACATCTTAACCGTGAACTTCCCAGATATAAGCAGCACATCGACTGTTTCACCAGAGAAGGCAACATTCTAGACCACTGCTATACAACAATCAAAAATGCATACCGATCGATCGCCCGCGCAGCATTGGGTCTTTCTGACCACAATTTAATACACTTAATACCTACATACAGACAGAAACTCAAATGTGTTAAACCGGTTGTTAAGACTGTGAAAAAATGGACAGATGAAGCAAAGCTAACTCTACAATAATGCTTAGACTGCACTGATTGGGGCGTCTTTGAAACTTCAACGGGCACACTGGATGAACACACAGACACTGTAACATCATACATTAGTTTCTGTGAGGACATGTGTGTACCAACGAAGTCCTTCCGCTCCTTCAACAATAACAAGCCATGGTTCACTCCTAAACTCAGGCAACTCAGGAAAGAGAAAGAGGCCGCATTTAGAAGTGGAGATCGGGCACTGTACAAACACGCCCGAAACCAATTGACAAAGGAAATTAACATCGCTAAGAGAAGCTATGCAGAGAGGCTGAAAAACCAGTTCTCTGCTAACGACTCTGCATCTGTGTGGGATGGCCTGAAAGCATTCACAAACTATATGAATGCCATCCCCCCAAACAGTGAACGATAAGGGTCTTGCTGATGAGCTAAACATGTTTTTCTGCCGATTTGAAAAGGACACTGCCATTTCGCACATACACCCACCTCTACCAGAAACTACTCTATCTACCCCCCCACCCTCATTCTCTCCCCTACAGATCCACGAACAGGACGTGAGACGGCTCTTCAAGCAGCAGTAGATCAAGAAAGCTGCGGGGCCCGACAAAGTGTCCCCCTCCTGCCTGAAAGTCTGCGCTGACCAGCTGGCTCCGGTCTTCACACAAATCTTCAAAAGATCCCTGGAGCTGTGTGAGGTCCCATCCTGCTTCAAACAGTCTACCATCATCCCAGTTCCCAAGAAATCGGCAACATCGGAACTGAACGACTATAGGCCTGTCGCTCTGACGTCTGTGGTCATGAAGTCCTTTGAACGCCGTGTGCTGAACCACCTAAAGAACGTCACCGGACCCCTGCTGGACACTCTTCAGTTTGCCTACCGGGCAAACAGGTCTGTGGAGGACGCAGTCAACATAGGTCTGCACTACATCCTCGAGCACCTCGACAGCACAGGATCCTGTTTGTGGACTTCAGCTCTGCGTTCAACACCATCATCCCGGAACTCCTCACCCCCACACTTCTCCAGCTCGGTGTGTCCCCTATGATCTGCCAGTGGATCCTCAGCTTCCTGACGGGACGGACACAACAGGTGAGACTGGGAGGAACAACATCGTCAACCCGCACCACTAGCACTGGAGCCCCACAGGGATGCGTCCTCTCTCCACTGCTCTTCTCCCTCTACACAAACGATTGCACCTCAACAAGCCCGGCTGTCAAACTCATAAAGTTCGCAGACGACACCACGGTCATCGGTCCCATCAAAGACGGCGACGAGTCTGCGTACCGACAACAAGTGGAGCAGCTGGAGCTCTGGTGCAACTGACACAACCTAGGGCTGAACACGCTCAAGACTGTAGAGATGATCGTGGACTTCAGGAAACATCCTTCATCACAGCTGCCCCTCACACTATCCAACTGCCCTGTGTCAACCGTCGAGACCTTCAAGTTCCTGGGAATCACAGTCTCCCAGGACATGAAGTCGGAGGTCAACATCAACTCCATCCTGAAAAGGGCCCAGCAGAGAATGTACTTCCTGAGGCTGCTGAGGAAGCATGGCCTGCCACAGGACGTGCTACGTCAGTTCTACACGGCAGTCATCGAATCAATCCTGTGTTCTTCTATCACGGTTTGGTTTGGGGCCGCCACAAAAATGGACAAAATCCGACTTCAACGGACAGTTAGGGCGGCGGAAAAAATCATTGGCACCGCCCTACCCACACTTGAGGACTTGCACACTGCAAGAATCAAAACAAGGGCACGGAAAATCCTACTGGATCCACCGCACCCTGCCCACCACCTTTTCCAGCTACTCCCCTCAGGCAGGCGCTTCCGATCCATGCGCACCAAATCCAACAGACACTTACACAGCTTCTTCCCTCTAGCCATTAACTCCCTAAACAGTCACTGATTTATACTCCACCGCACCAGACACTTTAAAGCGCTCAAGAACATCTGCATAATTGCACACTTCTTGGAAACAAATACTGCTACTGGTCACTTTAAAATGGTTCAATGATTTTCTGCACCAACTGTTATAATATTGT
This sequence comes from Hippocampus abdominalis, assembly GCA_018466805.1. Lineage (NCBI taxonomy): Eukaryota > Metazoa > Chordata > Actinopteri > Syngnathiformes > Syngnathidae > Hippocampus > Hippocampus abdominalis. The sequence goes on from CM031710.1 coordinate 580,373, forward strand.
ATTCTACCACTGATCATTTTAGCTCTGCTTAATACTTTGCACTTTGTCTCACAGTTGTCACTGGGTGGTACTACCGCACTACGGTTCACTACATTACGAAATGTCTTTTCATACTATTTGTCATGTCCTTGTTTACGATGATACTAATGCAGCGTGTTATACCGGAGTCAAATTCCTTGTGTGTTCTACATACTTGGCCAATAAAGATGATTTTGATTCTGATTCTGATTGTACCTAAAGAAATTACATTTCTATTATTTTATGGAAGAAATACCTTTTTCTCATGCGGCAAAATAAGCAAGCGTGTTGTATTCTTTGCCATCTCATTGTTATGCCCTGAGACGCTGATCACCTATTGGATGACGGTGCGCATTTCAGGTTGCATCTGGCTGGCCAAGTTCTGATAAAAGCACACAATCCCAGATGAAATTTATTGCACGTCTTTGCAATATGGCTATTGCATGGGCCATTATTGGGCATTTTTTTATATTCTGTGCAGCCCTATTTTTAGGTGTGTGTGGGAAAGGCCACACTGTAGTATTAGTCCATCCATCCCTGCATTTTCTAATCCGCTTATCCTCACGAGGGTTGCTGTCGTGCTGAAGCCAACTACCCCAGCTAACTTTGGGCAGTAGGCGGAGTACACCCTGAACTCCATCCATCCATCCATTTTCCAAACCGCTTGATCCTCACTAGGGTTGCGGGGGGTGCTGGAGCCTATCCCAGCCGTCTTCGGGCAGTAGGCGGGGGACACCCTGAATCAGTTGCCAGCCAATCGCGGGGGACACATGGACTCAACTCAACTGTATTTATAGAGCACTTTAAAACAACCACCGCTGTATACAAAGTGCTGTTCATGGAGCAGATATCATTTATACAACAATAAACAATAACGAATAATAACGAAGACAGTAGAAAGCACAAAACAATAAAACTAAGATCAAGTCGTAGCCATGCTGAGTCAAAAGCCAAAGAATACAAATGAGTTTCACGTTTTAAAGATGGGCAGTGAGGGTTCTTGCCGAATGTTCAGTGCGAGGGCATTCCAAAGAGAGGGACCAGCAAAGGAAATGGCTCACTCGATCCCCCTGAGCCTCCGCTTAGTTCTTGGTACCTCTAATAATGTCTGGTCCGCAGATCTGTAGGTGTGTTGTGGCGAAGGAGGTCAGAGAGGTGAGGTGGAGCGAGGCCATTTTAAGATTTAAAAACAAATAATAGTAATACAAATAATAAAAAACAAATAATAATAATAATACAACTTGGGACAACTTAGAGCAGTGTTATCCAAACCACGACCCGGGGGCCATCTGCGGCTCGCCCACCATTTTTTAGTGGCTCTCTGTCACCATTTTTAGTGGCTCTCTGTATGTAATAAAAATAACGTGTATGGCCCGCTAAAATAAAATAAAAAGAGTGTGGGGGTGTGGGCAGCTTTCGGAGTGCGGGTGTTGAAAAAGTGGGGCCACGTGAGTGATGGAGACTACCACTACTGCTATTAAAAAAGCTTTTCTAGATTTGCAAAGACAGATAAATTTACAGCCCAAATATTTGATATAATATCTGTGGTGAATAAAGATAAGACAGTTTCTTCCTCTTCCAAGATCCAACGTGTGAACATATCACATTCATGATCCTTAGTTCAGATTCGAACAAATCACTCTTGGTTTGGTTCTAAACGTTGAGATGGGATTCAGCTGCCGATCCATTCTGGTTGGATGCAGCGCCGTGGGCCACCCTAAAAGATCGAAATGACTTGCCTTAACCCTTTAATATAAAGTCTTGACGTAGCAGTTTTTCAAAATAACTGTCATGTTTCGTTTTCGGCAGCAAGTGGCGGGCGGTGCATTCTGGCTGGCTGCACACCTGCTACCTATCTGTCATTATGCACCTGCTTTATTAGGACTGTCTTTCTGGCTCTTCCTTGCCGGAGAATTGTATGCCGTGCCACTGCTTTTGCCCGTGTGTTGTTATTCTCGCTCTCGTTCTCGTATTATTGCGCTAGTTCTAGACGTCGGTTCTTTTTTGTGTTGTCCAATTTTCGTGTTTGATAGTATCGAGTTTATTTTCTTCCTTGCCTTTTTGTGCAAGCGCTTTTGGTTATCAGTTTTTTTGCGTGTTTTCCTGGTACTTGTTTTTGACCAGCGTTTTCTGTTTTCCATTTTCTACGGTGCGATTTTGGTAATAAACACTATTTTTTGTACGGAGTTCTTGTTGGTGTCTGCTGTTTTTCGGGAATCCTATTACTGTACTCTCATTTTGTTGCGAACGAAGCATATCCTGTCCGCTTTGCTCGTAACGTGACAATAGCATTATTCAAACAACGTGTGATTGATTTGGGGCGACAAGGGGCTGGACTGGTTAGCACATCCTGTGAGAGAGAGAAAGAGAGAGAGGGAGAGAGAGTTTGCCAGTTATGTCACTGTAACACATTAGCATAGCATATCAAACAAAAGCTAACTGTTGAGAATTTTGATTCTTCACAAGGTTTCCCCTCATTCAATCGTTCGAATAACATACAACTAATTGATAACACACGTCATTTTTTACGATGTGACAATGCCACATTTGGCCTTTTGTTGAAATCCAAAGGAGTTGTAATTGCACACAATTAAAGGTACGCCAGTTTCTAAAGCGGCAATTGCTTGCACCATCAAAGTGGTAGTGCAGCAGTAGCAATGAGTAGGTTCGTTGAGACTAGTATTCTTTAATAATAACAACAGAAGTAGCAGATCAATCTTCTGCTATTGTACTCGCGTGACCGTGTCCTCTTGCAGGCCCTCACTTCAAAGCCAAGGTAACATAATGTCCAATCTTTTAATAGCTTTAGACCAAAGCTTTGGGGATGCCTCTGCCCCTGCCTCAGTCTAAACACCCAATCAGGATGACCTAGGCTGTCCACAATAGCAGCTAAATGCAATTCAAGATCCACATCCTCTTTGAAGTCATCATTGCCAAAAAAGATGTTTCTCGGGTCCAGGAGGTAATATGGCCAGGTGCAATTGCCAGACTTTGTTGTGACATTGCCTCATTGAGAAGCAATTACTGGTCTCCCAATTTAGAAGAAAAGCTATTACACAAGTTACCATCCTCCAAATGCAATTCTGGCAAGATTATTGGCTCCATTTGATTGGGAGTTTCCTAATGGGTGTCAAAAAGCAATGACAGGGACAACTCATGTTTGTGCATGTTGATATATCGACTGGGTATTCTGCTGAATATAACTGTAAACCTGTCACTGATTTGAAGCTGCAACAAAACATTGGTCATTTCAAATTATCGCTTTGGGCCACTGATTAAAGTGACAATAGCTCATACATCTTTGGAACTGGAGGGTCGTAGATGTGAGTCTTTCTCCAGTCTGCTGCTGCAAGGCCTTTGAGCAAGACACTGAAACACACCGTGACCGACCCAACCCCTTTCCTCCACAACACTGGCCATGTATGTGCGCCCCTTCAATCCGGCATCTCTGCTTACATGCTGGCATGTATATAGCTTCTGGCCTTCTAAGTGGTGCAGGACTAAAATAATCAGTAGCTGTAGAGTGTCAGTATAGTTTCCACTTGGGGGCTTATAATAAGGATAATATTATTATTAGGGCTTGGGCAGTGACCGCTGCGAGGTCTCTATTTTCTGTAAAAATCTTCTTATTCTTTACAAATAATCATATTTTTGAGACCTGAACATAAACTCACCAAACAAAAAAAATATATATTTTAATATTGACATACACGGGCGGCCCGGTAGTCCAGTGGTTAGCACGTCGACTTCACAGTGCGGAAGTACCGGTTCGATTCCAGCTCCGTCCTCCCTGTGTGGAGTTTGCGTGTTCTCCCCGGGCCTGCGTGGGTTTCCTCCGGGTGCTCCGGTTTCCTCCCACATTCCAAAAAACATGCACTGCAACAAAAACAAGAGAATAAAAAAAGTTTTGTGGGGCATCGAATTTTGCTTTTTTAAATTCATTCTTCACAAAGCATTCTCAGGTTTAAAACTAGATCATTGAAAACCGTGAGGCATGTAGAACGGCCCACGACCCACAAAAAAGTAATTTCAAGCCATATGTTAAAATTCATTCAATCCATTTCAATCAATTTACTTTAAAATTTGTCACTGTTTTTGGCATATTCATTGAGACATTTTTTTTAACAAACTACTCCTAGGGGATTGATGTGACATCTTAAAATTGTACATGCTTCATCGAAAGATGTCCATCCATCCATTCATCCATTCTCTGATCTGCTTTATCATCATAAGGGTCGTGGGGCATGCTGGAGCCCATCGCAGCTGTCTTCGGGCAGTAGGCAGAGTACACCCTGAATTGGTTGCCAGCCAATCGCAGGGCACAAATAGACATACAACCATTCGCGCTCACACTCACACCTAGGGACGATTTAGAGTGTGCCATTAACCTGCCAAGCATGTTTTTGGAATGTGGAAGGAAATCAGGGAAAACGCAGAAAAAGAAAATATATATTTTTTTCTTTGACTAGTACCGTATATGTGAAATGTTCAAATATAAAATATCCTTAATATAGACAAACTAAAGAAGGATTGCCGTTCTTTCTTAATGTGCAGTAACAATTATCTGACATATTTTATCGTTACAAATTGACTAGTTAGTCACACACACACGGGAGCTCACGGGAGAAGTGGCATAAGCAATTACTGTTCAGACTATCATTGTCACTGAACCACTAAGATGGCCCTTTGTTTGTTGGGCAAGTAATCTTACATTTATTAGTTTGAAATGTCCATTGACAGTACCAAACATGTGATTGTTATACCAAAGCAGTGCATTCTGACACAGTATTTTTATCAAAAGACTTGCAAAATATAAAGTACCCAACAGGACCTGTTTATTGAAGTTGCATTATTTTTGTACTTTTGTGAAGCAGCATGAAACTGTTCAAAAGGTTGCCACGGGAGAGTGTCCAAAAGAGAGTTTGGATCCGGAACAAAGTTTAAGCCAACAATTGAAGGTATGTACTCTATATGTCAATGCTATAGTTTGCAGTTTATTTTTGGGGGGAACATCCTTTAATTGTGCTTCGAATGTTAAACCAACTCTAACCGCAGGTCACCCATATCATTGAAGGAAGTAAAGAACAGGGCAATATGGAACGTTACTTCAGGAGCATGGAGAAAAGCCCTGAATTGGAAAGGTGATTTACTCTCATCTTTTTCTCAAATATCTACAGTGAAACTCCTCTACACCGAAATCATGTTTGCAGCAAGAATTTTTTCACAACAGGGGTTTTTTCACTGTAGCAAATTTGACCTCAGATGTAAACACAAACACAAACACACAAACGTATGTGTACACACACACACAATCATATGTGTACTCTTTATTTTGATTCCAATAGTGCATAAGTATGAGCACACACTTATTTGACACATCTTATAGTCAGTGTAGAAAGAAAAAAAGGGAAAGTGATTGCGAAATTTACGATCAACATTCACTTTCACTTACATCAATTTCTTGGATAATGTCTTTTATTTTGCTTCCTCCGTCTTTCATTTTGATCACTTTTACCCTCTCTTCCAGCTTCAGAGCGCTTCTTTTCTTAGCTGTTTGACATCCAAAGGTCCGTTTTGTAGCCATTGTAGCAATGCAACGTTCGTGCTGCGTCTGAATCTAACAATAACAGATACTTCCTGGTATCCCGGTGGCTTTTCTTTCCACTATCTCACGATCTCTATCCCGACCTACCCTCGATCGCCAACCAAGACAGCGTTGCTCAGCTGATGAACTTTTAAAGCCAGCCCTTTAAAAAATGAAAATGAAAATAGTACACGGTATTATTCGAAGTACAATTTATCATGACACTAAAAAGTGTCACACAAGATGCAGCCGTACCAATGCCTTCAAATCTGGGACGGGCATCATGGAGAACTTCACCTTATATTTCACCAGCAGATAATCAGGTCACGCAAACGAGAGAAAGAGGGTTTGTTATGGTTCCGGAGTAGTCCGAAACCAAAGCGGATCCCACAAACGCAGTCCAAAAGAAGATTGAAATCCAAAAATGGTTTATTTACCAAATAAGGTCACAAGACCAACAAAGTACAACATAAAATGCTGGTAACAAAATAACCACGATAAGAACAAGTCTAACCAAAAGCGCTTGCAAACGGCAAGGGAAATCCATAACACAAAATCACTTGACACAAAAAGACAAGGAAAAGCCAATCAACAAGAAAAATCTAAACCACCAGAGTATAACACGATAAGCAAGAACAAGGCAAAGGTTAGTGATGGGACGAAATGGGTCGAGGCTCCGAAGCTTGTGTCGAGTAATGGGAGGCGCGCTTCATTTCGGCAAAACCCGGAAATGATGACGTGTGAGGCCTCGCCGGCCGGCTGAGTCACATGTACGTTTCGTGAGTGGTCAGACGTTTGCCGTGCATTGCAAACACAGTACGGTATAAATAGGTTGCAAAACGCAATGGCGATCGCCTGTTATCTCACATTTTGTGGATTTCGGGCTCCTGGACTTGTTACACCTGCGCGCAAAGGTGCAACTAGAGCACTCTTTTTTTGAGCCTTGTCCGTTGCTTGTGATGGAACCTGCGTGAAAAAGGCGATCCTCCCCTGTATGGGAACATTTTGATTTGATTGCTTCCAATAAGGTAAGGGATAAAAACTACATTAATATAAATGTGACAATGCAGCTTTTCGCTTGTTCTTTTGTCTAACTATTGTTATTTCACAGGTGAAGTGTCTGTTGTGTGCAAGGGAACTTGTATACAACAATAACACCTCGTCTATGTTGAGGCATTATAGAGCCTTGCATGAGAGCAAGGAGAGCCATGAAACTGAGCCATACCTACCCAAATTTATATAAACTGGCACTCACATTTCTCTGCACCCGAGCTTCATCTGTGCCTTGTGAAAGAATATTTTCTAAAGCTGGTGAAATATTGTCCAAAAAAAGAAACCGTTTAAAGCCAGCCACTGTGGGAAAGCTATTATTTCAAAATAAAAATGAATAACAAATTATCCTTAGCACTTGTATGCTTTGCTACATGTGCAAACCAATTGGCTGCAAAGCTTCATTGCTTCATGAGGCTTCATTTGGCTATCACTAGCAAAGGCGAAACAAACAAGAAATACTAACCCAGACTATGACTGTGATCGAGAACCCTGAAGCTCAAGAAAAATAAGCACTTGGACATGAGACAAGGCGAGTATTTCGACAACAGGTGAGGGCTTGAACCATCCTTTTTAGCAGGCGAGGGTTGATTACATAATAGGAAACAGGTGCGGAACGAGAGGAAACAACTCTCCAATGCCACCTGCTGGAGACAGAACAGGGTCATGACAGCTGTAAATTCAGTTATCGCAGTAACAGAGTCTCTCAAACTAACCTGGCTGGGACCTTTTTTTTTTTTAATGATCCTTGAGTTTCTCTCTATACACACTCTCTTTCAGAACCACACACTATTTTATTTCCTCATTCATTCAGTCATAAGGTGAGTTTTTGCGTAGCCTAGTACTGCCGTCTGTCTTTTAAAAAAAATCTGAAGTGAGTAGGTGAGACACAGTAGGTGGAGACAAACATGTCCTTTTGATAATGATCCCGCGGATGAAGGTGCAGTATCACCATGCAGAGAATTGAATACAGTATACGTCGGGAGATAGTTATCAGACCGCGCTTAGATGTTTGAGCAGTTTCAGAGAATTACCTTTTTGAGAGGTACCGTTTCACCTCCATCATCGACATACACAACCTAATCTGCCCTTACATTTGCAACATTACCAATTGTAATCATCCTCTCACATCCCGGCACATACTGTGTGTTGCTTGGCATTTCTTCACAAATTTCATCTTCAGCTTTTGCCAAGTTCGCTTATCCCCCGGTTGTCCAAATCGAGGGCCAATATCCTGCATGTTTCAGCTGTTTTGCTCCTGCAACATCCCTGATTCAAATGATCAGCAATCTCTGCAGGATAGCGGTTCGAGGTAATCGAGCACCAGATTTAGACATTTCTGTTTTAAATCGAAGCTTCAATACATTATTCTGTCTTTTTTTTAAACTTTTCTCATTGTACTATTATTTTTTTCCATCTCAGTGTAGCTTTAATAGTCCTTATTATGCGAGTATATTCAGGGATACACAAGTGGCGCATAGGTTCTCACTGAAAATATTAACCCTTTCGGGGACAGTGGTTACTCAAGTGGACAGCTTATCATGTTATCAGGTTACAAGGTGCATGAAAGGGTTAAATTGCATAACCATCATATTGTCGCCTGAGTGGAAGTGAGAGAGAGTGGGCTATGCTTTTTTAAAAATCCAGACCCCCCCCATTCATCACACAAACAACCGTAAACCGCCTGCAAGAGCTGCGCACAAAGCATCGGCTCCTGTTAGGGAGAACAAATTACCCAATGGCAAGACATTAGTTCTCCTTAGTGTGCTGGCGCCATTTTTGTTTCCATTTCACTGATAAATGTTTACATTATTACAAATATTAGAAAGCCAAACTAATTAATTGTGTTCACTAGGCGGTAGTAAACTGTCAAGTGGTTACATCACGACGGTTGATGTAACACAAATCCTGCTGTGATGAGCTTTTCAAGAACTATTTAGGCCAAACTTTTATTAGTTAACACAGTGAGTATTGCGCCTCCTGTGAAAGAAACTTTTCTGCACCCAAACTGATGAAAACCAGAAGCGGGCATGTCAGGACACCTCGCTGGTCCTTCGTGCCTCATTTGCCACCTGGTAGTCTGTCATCGTCAGTCTGTTATTATTTCAGGTTGGCCCAGTCGCTCAGTTCGTCATCGCTGCTTTAACCACGCTTCCGTCATCGCTGAATTTTAGTGCGTCGCCACTATTTTAAGACCGTCAGTAAAAAAATGTCTGTCATTTGTCAGTGGCTGGCTCACCAGCCCCTCATTGTCATTTTGGCTGACTCAGTCTTGTCAGTTAGGGTTAGGGTCACTACGTCACCACACACACACACACACACACACACACTCGAAGCAACCCCGGTGTAGTCACCCCCTCAAACAAATGAAACACAAGACATGTGGCAGATGTTTCGTCAGTTGTCTGTCTGCCAGCGAAACAGGAGTCCGTCACCGAAGGCATATCTGTAAACATTAAAGAAAACATTAAAGAAGGTAAACAATAATCATAAGTGTGTCACTTTTAGACAGCCATGTTTCTTTTCTTACAGCAAACCATTCATCAATTATTTTTCTAATCCGCTTATCCTTACGAGGGTCGCACCCGCGACCCTCGTTCTGTAGCCTATCCCAGCTGACCGCGGGTACACCCTGAACTGGTTGCCAGCTAGGTAGGGGGTAGGGGCTGCATACGTTATCCAATGGCAATACAGCTCAATAACACTTCAAGATGTTTTTATAGGGTAAATCTATTAATAAACTAAGACTAATCAGAATACATTCTAGAATCTCCACTGTCAGTGAGGTCAGCGGCTTGGGAAAAGAGCGAAGACCAAGCAAGAACCTCTGGAGCAACTAGAAAACTAGAGTAGAAATATGAGCGCCCGTGACCATATTGTTCTACCATTCCTCATTTATCAAATAATCATTCTGTGTTTCAGGACAGCTGCAATAAAATGCCACTTATCAATTAAGGAGAGTGAAAAGAAGAGGCGTCCGAATGACGATTCCACTAAGCAGAGTCTCGAAAACGTCCCCACAATACCTTTGTGTACTTCAGGGAACACCGGAGTCTATACCATGCTGCCACCTATTATGCCAAAGCAGTGCTTTCGACAGTGTGTGAAGACAATCAATCCCAACAATAGAAGCAGCTCTGCTGATTTCTTGACACAGATAGAAGATAAGAAGAGGACAAGAACCAATTACAAGGTTGTTTGAGCTTCAGTATTTTCTGCAATGTTTCTTATGGAATTGTACTTTGTGTAATTTTTTATTATTTTTTTTAATATCATGAATCCTTTCAGGGACAGTGGTTACTGCAGTGGACAACTTATTATGTTATCCAGTTACAGGGTGCATGAAAGGGTTAATTATTGTTTGTTTTTATGTGTCTGATTTTTACTTGATATACAGCACTTTGTATTCAGGTGTGGTTGTGTTGGCCTTCTGTCATTTCACATTGAAGTGTATTTACGATATATGCACAGAACAGTAAAATGAACTAATTGGCTGGTTTATTGGCGCAGCAAAGACTAAAATTGTGTGGCATCCAATTCTAATCCCCACAAACATGGGAGGTTATGCTCCTTTGAAGTCACAAGTAATCCCCTCAACACAGGGGCTGCTTAATCCAGCAGGAGGGTTTTAGTTACTCAGGGCACAAAGCATCAGGTTAATTGTCTCGCCCCAGTAAGATACACTTAATTGCGATAAGATGGCCAGAGAACTGATGGCTCTGTAAAGCCATTTGAAGATGTGTTAGATGATAAAGTGATTATACAGCTGAGACTGTAAGGTACAAGGTCATTCAAGATGCATGTGCATTTGCTGAGTAGGCTTGTTTATTTTCTTTAGTTGGAAAGATGGTAGAAAATGTATCTGATTAAAATTGACTTGAATGAACCATTTACGGCAGCATGTTAGTCTACCTCACAGTCAAATGGATGTGGATTCAAAATTTGACTTGGACTTGAAGATTGCCTCTTCTTCCTGTCCTTGTGGATCAATTGAAGATTCTAAAGTGCTCACAAATCCGAATGTGTATGTGAAGGATTGTTTGTTTCCATGTACACTGGGTGGTCGGTGTGCACCCCACCTCTCGTCCAAAGTCAGTTTGGATAGGCAACAACTCATCCCTGACCCTAAACATGGTTTTGTGGAAATGCTGTGATGACAGTTTACTCTCTGCCTCATAAAACAACCACAGCCAACAACGGCTCAATCAGTCTATATTGTACGATATTTAAATATGACGGAAAAGGTCAGAGGTCTAGGCTATGCTGAAAATGAGCGCCTTTTTTCGCCAATAAAGGCTGTGATTCGCCGACCCTTCAACAGGGATCGGAAATGCCAACAGACGAGAAAAAGACAAAGAAGCGGGCTGTCAAAGTTATTCTTCTTTTCTTTGTTGTTGTGGAGTTACGTGCTGAAAAAGGCCAGTGGCGGATGGGCACCTCCGAACCATTATGTAATCATGGTGATTGGTGATGAGGTGGGTTGATGATGGATCTGCCAGCAGAGCAATGTTAGGTGCGACAGTCCACCTTCCCTGCAAGGCCTGCCCTGCCGTCAGCTGAGTCCGAAGGTTGTACAACAACAGCCCACAGAAATGTACTTTCATTCATTTCATTCATTCATCTTCCGAACTGCTTTATCCTCATTAGGGTCGTGGGGGTCAGCCTATCCCAGCTGTCTTCGGGCAGTATGCGGGGGACACCCTAAATCGGTTGCCAGCCAATCACAGGGCAAGAAATGTACTTGAATCTGGAAAAAAAAAAGTGATGAATAAAAATTTACCGAAAATTAACTAATGAAAGTTAGACAGTGCTTTTGAATTCTAGTTAACAGAATGATTAAAATTCAATCAATCAAATAAATAATGGAACTGGTCTGGACAAAAATGATGGTACTTCACCAAATTTGTAAACAGTCACTCGGCAGATTTGAAGGGTGTCAATTCATCACCATGCTGTTTGTCGACATGGTGTTTACCCAGGACCGCCCCTCCCTAGATGCAAAACACACACTGTGCATAGGATGCCATCCGCACTGAGGGGCTGCATTTTGCTTGCGCAGAGGGAGGCATTGAGGCAATGATGAGACTCGACATCCATGATTTTAGCTCATCGATTGCCACTCTGCACTCCCAACCTAGAGGCTCAAGTTTGACCCCTTAGTTGGGTGCCCGCCGAAAAATAAAAAGTAAAAACACCACTGCACATAGAAGGGTTGTCTTGGCAAACTCTCATCAAGCCTTCACCCCCAGGAGAGAACCGAAATCACAATCACAATTTCCCAATAGTTGAAGCCATTCCGCATTCATGAAGGCTCTCACCCGAAGCAGAAAATAAAAAACAAAAACACTCCTTTAAGTCTGCAGCTTCACAGCTCAGACTTCAGTCCAACAAAAACTGCTCTAGAAGAATTTGCCTAGTGGAGTGGTGCTCAACTATTTGCAAAGACCAGGGTGGCTGACAGTGTATTATTGTGATGTTTGATATCTTGAATTGGTTGCTGAATGATTCATCTGTAAAGCTGTAAAGAGTCTTTAGCTTCAAAAATGAACTAAAAAATTAGTTCCTGATTGCTTTTGTGTGTTTCCACCTTCAAAGGTTTTTCACCTTGCAAATTAGAACTGTTGGGGATTTCAATGGGAAAAAAAGAGACAATCAAGTCCAAAATAAAAGGAAAAAGAGGAATTTGCATCTTCATTGGAATTTAAAAGAGTGAAGTCCCAGGGTAACCCTGGTCAAAAGAGTCAGAACCCTTTTCAAGTTAGGGCAGAGCACAGAAAACCATCATAACTTGTCTGCACAAATCTTGCACTGCTGACCTGGTTGCGGAGTAAAACAAAGCAAAATAAAAGCAAATACTTATACAATATGATATAGTAAGGGGTGCACACAATTTTGGTCCGGCAGACATTGCACGTGTGCTCGCTGCGCTTATATTTCAGTCACTAAAATGGGTTTCCATAGTTGACTGCAGAAGAATCTGCACATGCCAATGCACCAAAGGTTGTATTAGTGATGGGTCTATGAGGCCTCATGAGGCATGTCGACACACTGACACATTGTGTTGATACTGTGCTGATACTGTGTCGCAGACCACTGCCCCCTGCTGGACCTTCAAAATCCCTGCAGCCAACCCACTTGACAGACTGAACTGACTGATTTGATGATGAAGTGTATACAATATCATTCACATCCATGCATTCATATTACGGGTGTTCACATGGCAACATTTGCTCCGGTGCTGCGCCGGTGCTGCCCCAGTAGAGCGTTCACACGTGCAAAGTTACACTGGTGTAGTCCCTGAAAACAATTTAACCCTGCTCAAGGAGGTGGTTTAAAAATTTGCTCCGGAGCAAATGCTCGTTTGCGGGGCAGCACTGATGTAAAGTGGTACATGTGAATGCTAGAGGGTTAAAGATTTGCTCCGGAGCAAATGCTCGTTTGCGGGTGGGAGTAGCCTCGCTACGTATGAGAAGAGTTGATTACATACGGCTAGAATGCGTTGCTTTCGTGCTCTGTTGTACTTCCGTCATCTTTCCTTTTGTAGGAGACTGGACTTTCTCGGGGTTGTAGTTGGTTCCTCTGTTGTGTGTTCACAACCCCCCATAGAATTTATTTTGTGATTTTCTCTCTTCAGTTTCTGTTTGGCGCATTATGTTTGCTTTTCTGAGTGTCATTGAAGTCATCGTTGATTTACGTTTTTGGGGTCGGTCATTGAACGCCTCTCGAGCAGAAGGCACGAAGACCGAGAAGGAAAAGGACGTTCCTGTACAGTAGTTGGTTGAGTTGTGTATGTTTTAAAAAGAACCAACACGACAGCTCTTTCTTTTCTATCGTTTGGCACCACTGCAGAAACTGCCGTGTGAACGCAAGTGGGGCTGCACCGGAGTTAACACGCTCAGCGGCTTTGTACGTGTGAACGCTCCACAAAATTTGCTCCGGTGTAAGATATATCGCAACAAAATACATAGGTGCAGCACCAAAGCAAATGTGTGCCGTGTAAACACCCCTATTGTATCATTCAATGTGTTTCAATAATGTGAAAATCATGTGAATGAGGATGCTTGTGGGCTTTGTCTTCACAAATTTTTATTTAGAAAAATAAGATGCTCCAGTGTTTTAAATTTCAGTCTGTTGCGTTTCTTGCATGCTATTGCCCCTGCTGTGGAGAACACACACACAGTGGAATAAGACATGTCAAAAATCCAAGAGGCACTTGGTGAGACAAGGAGATTGAATAAATACCTTATTCTCCAAAAGGAGTTCAAAATGGCTCTACACGGCGGAAAATTTGCGTTTTTCTGGAAGCTGCTCCATAATATGCACGTACTGTAGCAACGTCACTCGAGTGAAGCGCGCCCCAGCAGTCGATAGTCCGCTGCTCTCTGCTGGGCGCGCGAGCACGTACTCACCGCGCCGACGCAACCCACGTCCATACATATCAACCTCGGCTAATAGCTGCCCTTATAAATGATTAAGATTCCCCTTACAAAGCAACAAAAAACCGTACAACGGCTTACCGCGCATGCGCACATCATGCTTTATCAATCCGACTGTACGCAGCGATGAAAAAAAAAATATGATTGAGGATTACTTTTGCTGGTTTGCCGTGACAATAGTAGCGATCGACGACGGCATTGTCGTTGGCTACCAGCAGGTGAGACGATCTGGATTTGAGCCAAAATGGTCTTTGTGAGATCGGTTCACAATTGTTTTTTTTTTGTATAAAAGTTGTAATACGCCGATTGATTTGAAATGATAAAAAAACGTATAAAATACGGGGACAACGTACATGTTGACATATATGCACGTCACATATTAAAGAAGCTTTGAACTACGACAACAGCTAAACTAGCCTAGTCGACATGACTGTTATGGTTCAGGAGAGGTAGAAGAAGCAGTGGATCCAAGAGCAGATGGGGAGCAGGGTAAGTGTTGGATCACGTGGTCCGGGGGTGAAGGAGCAGCGGCAGGCTGGGCAGGGAGGCACTAGGAAGGGACAAGCAAGAGTAAGCAGTTGTACACAAATTATCCAACAAGGGCGAGCATGCGCGCTAGAAAAGGCCTAGATACCACTCGTAATTCACGAATCATCTGGCACCCGCTTGCAGATCAGCAGAGGTCTTATACACACAGGTGGTGATTGCTGATCAGCTGCAGGTGTGGGAGCACCTCCAGCCCAGCCTGAAAATAGAGGAAGCAAACAAAGTCCCCGGAAGTGGACCATCAAAATAAATGAGGAAGTCATGATACAAAAACCCGAGGAGTATCGTGTGACAGCACATCACAACGACGCTCAAAGTCAGACGGACACGTTTTTCTGATAATCGGTGTGTTTTCCTTTTTGCCCAAATATATATTTTTATTCGAGTGAGGGTGAGGTCTGGCTTGTTTCGGCAGGCGGCATTGTGTCGCTAGACGCACTTCCTTATAAACACTGTGTGGCGGGCTTTTGCTGCGTCAACGCCCCCTGGACTGAGTCGACGCAGCCTGACTGAGTCGACGCAGTTCATGTGTTGGCCATGTGATCGCCACGAAGCAGCACACGCACCGACACGTGGATTGCTCGACGTTGGCCAACCGATCCTCACAATGGTCTTGTTTTTCTTGAAAAGTCTTAAAATCAATTTTAATAATGTCTGACATTCATCCTCCCCGGTCACCCATTTTGCCAGTTACGAGAAGAAGTCTTTGATGCCAGGTTTGTTCGTCTGAACTGGGCATGGATCTTTTTTTTTTTTCCATTTTATCATCAAATTCACATGTTGAAGCTAATTCAAGCATCATGGCCATTTGTTTTAGTTTTCTTAAAGCACATCTTTCCAATGTGACCAAATCAGGAACAGAAATTTTATCTGGTGATGTGTTGGAAATCTGGGAAGAGAATACCCGTTTATTTTAATATAACTGAGTTCAACTGGACTGGATTTAATGAGTGATTAATAATTGACACATCTCTCTCCTCCATATTATCAGACATACAGCCTGAAAGAATACAAAGAGTTGAAGCTAGATGTGAAGCTACAAGGTCTAGGTCCTGACTACACAGCAGTGAAGAAGCAAGTAAGTAGCACCTTGTATACAGTATGATTTGGTGGTTGGCTTTGAATGTTCCAAACCAAAGTCTGTTCGCGAAACAAGTCAAGTTAAAAAAATATATAAAATAATACAGTATTACCTGACTTGATTTGATTCGGGAATGTAAAATTACAGTGACTGAGTTACAAGGGCCCCAATTTTTGCATTATAATCTGACTCGCAGTCAATTTTTTTTTTTTATTGTGCCTTGCATGTCATTACATGAGTGAGCTTTTAGGCGCTCCACCGCAAGATGGCGGACGCAAACTTAAGAGCAAAGTCTATGCAATTATCTGTTGGGTTTTCTTTCCGCTTGCCCTCTGTTATTTTGCAGGTGTTTTGCCCAATTTATTTTTTATAACCATGGATTCTAAGCACCGAGTTCTGAGAAGAGACGGATGATATCTAGTCTGTCATCGATGAGCATGCCATGTGCAGTTTGGCAGAAAAAATTATGCTAAATACTAGTGCTATCTTGGTTCAGTCGCTGTTAACAAGTCCATACACTTACTTAGCAGGTATGCCAACCTCCTGGCTTCCGGGCTCCACATTCTGCTCATTCTGCCTGCTCTTTATTGGCTCGTCTTGGAAACTGTCTGTTGTACAAGCCCACAGAACACAATGATTATTTTGTCCAACATTGTCCACTTTTTACCTGGATTGGACACTGTGTGTGTGAGACGTAGTAAGAACATTCTCAGTTATTTGATTCTGGCACCCTTATCTACGCAAACTGAATTAACTTTATATGTAATCACATCACGTAATCAACTCACGTTCGGCAGTGTGTCGCATATCCTCCTTTAGCAAATGTTTTGTGAGTCAACAACGCAGCAACAGTATTTCCATGTTAGTTCAAACATGCCTGCTTGCGGGTCGCATCTGTGATTGGCTGAATGAATGGCTGGAAGTTCAACAGAACATCCCCTTAGTAATGAACCCACAACCTCTGCACTGTGAGGTCGACGTGCTAACGAGTCAACCACTGAGCCGCCCATGTAAACCCTTCATCAGAAAAAAAGAATCTGAAGGTCAAATTTGATTTTGCAAAGAAGTACAGAGATAAGCCACAAAGGTTTTGGAACAAAGCTGTATGGACTGACGAGACTGTAATTAACTTCTAACAAAGTGATGGAAAAGTCAAAGTATGGAGAAAGAAAGGATCGCTCATGATCCAAAACACTTAAGCTCTTCTGTGAAGCACAGTGGAGGTAATGTCATGGCTTGGGCTTGCATGGCTGCTTCTGCACTGGGCTCACTAGTATTTATTGATGATGTTTTCTTGCTCGGTGGACTCTTTTTTTTCTGCTAAAAGACATTCAAGGCTGTCTGAAATTGCTGAGGGCCTGTACCCAAAACAGTTATCTGGACTTTCTTTGGATGGAAAAACCATATGGATGCGAGTTTCATCTCATTCTCCCGAGCCTGTGACTGATAAACTGCAGGGGCAATGTCTTCGATGTATTCATGCTATCTCTTGAGAATTGTTGGACAGTTTTTAAATGTACACTACGTATGCTGAGGTTTTGTTCTCTGGCTCAAACCATCCTCTCTTTGAGAGAATGGTTGGAGTCTATTGTTTTTCTTGTTTCCACTCCTCTTCCCGACAGTTTTCCTTTCACATCTAAGAAGATATTGGGGTGCTTAACAGCGACCCGCCAAGCTTCTCATTCCGTCTCCCCATGTTGATTATTGCTGTGTTGTCTATGTTCCTCTGAACGGGTTATAACTGGGAAGTAAATTCCTTGTGTTTTTTTTCTTTTGGATACATGGCCAGTAAATCTGATTCTGGTGTAACTCCTGATGGATTAAGCAGCTGAATGAATTCTGAGGTCTACAAAACCATCTTACAATGACCCAAAACATACTGCCAACACAACAAAGGATCTCATCAGGGCGGAAAACTGGAAAGTCTTAGTGGAAGAGCCAAACTCAATATGGCGACCGCTTGAAAAAAAAAGAATGGTATCAGGGCAATACAAACTGTCAGAAGTGTTTCTCTTGACAAGCACAAACAAAATCAGGCTGAATCAAAACCTTTTATTCATTCCGAACCGTTTATCCTGAATAGTAGACAGAGTGAGAGTGATGCAAAAAAAAAAAGTTTTCGGTAAGGTTTTAAAATACCTTTGCTCATGGCCTATTACTTTTAAATCATGTAACTTATGACAAATACAATCAGGGAAAGAATCTTTTTTCAGTGTCTTGCCTTCATACAAACCCCAATTCCAAAGAAGTTGCAGTGTTGTGTAATACATAAGCAAAAACAGAATACAATGATTTGAAAATCCTTTTCAATCAATTAAACTACAAAGACAGGATATTTAATGTTCAAACTGATAAACGTTACTGTTTTTTCCCCAAATATTCTGTCATTTTGAATGAGATACTTGAAACATATCCCAAAAAGATCAGGAGCAAAGACTAAGAAAGTTGAGAAATGCTCTAAAAAAAAAAAAAAAAAAACAGCTGTTTGGAACATTCCATTTGTGAACAAGTTAATTGGTAACAGATGAGTGTCATGATTCGGTATAGAAGGAGAATCCCGGAAAGGCTCAATTCACAAGCAAAAGATGGGGCAAGGTTCAGTACTTTGTGTGAAGAAAGCAAATACTGTTGTCCAACGGTTTAAAATTATTTCTTAACATAAAATTGCAAGCAATTTCGGGATATTATCATTTGACTGACACAAAGTGGAAAAGTGTGCTGTGGTCTGACGTATCCATATTTCCTTTTTTTTTTTAAATCAGGGCCATTGTGCCCTCCGGGCCAAAGATGGAACGGACAATCCAGATTGTTCTCAGTGCAAAGTTAAAAAGCCAGCATCTGTGATGGAATGGAGGGGGGGTTACTTAACAGTTCGGTGCAGGTCCCAATAATTCTGAAAGGTATACCGCAGGGGTGTCCAAAGTCGGTCCTCATCGGCCACCGTCCTGCCCGTTTTCCACCTGATTTAGATGATGGCTCATCTGCCATCTCTTAAGCAGCATTAGAACTGTCACGATTCGGACGAACCGAATTATTTTTGGATCCCAAAATAGTAGACACCAGACAAAAACTCCATAGCAAAAATGTTTAATACAAAAATGCACCGACAAAGTAGAAACATAAAGCGCTGGTCAATTAAGGACCAGGGAACGACAAAACAAAAGGATAACCAAAAGCGCTTGCATAAAAGGCAAGGAAGAAAATTAACTTGTGACAAACTAAACGAAATGCAAATACCGTATTTTCGCGACCATACGGCGCACCGTATTGTTGGGCGCAGTCTCAGTAATGGGTGCTATTTCTGTATTTGACACATACACAAAGCACACTGTATTATTGGGCGCAGCCAGGCATGGTAAAACATACGCCAGCTTAAACATACGGCATGCATGCACGCACGCTAAAACACGTTAGCTTAAAGCATACGGTAGCATGCATGCACGCTAAGACATACGGACACACACTAAAAACACGTTTTTAAAAAGGCAACGGAAGCAAAACTGAGTTCGGTTGTACTTTATTTAGCCATTTTACAATGTACTCACGTTTTTCGATCAATCATCACCCACAAATCCATCAAAGTCCTCATCTTCTGTATCCGAATTGAACAATTGTGCAAGTAATCCATAAAAAACGCTACAATAAATGCTATCTATCATCCATTGTTCCCATGCCGCTTGCAACTTTACTTTGAACGCCCGGTTGATGCCGATGTCCAGCGGTTGGAGTTCTTTAGTTAAGCCTCCGGGAATGACGGCAAGCTCAGAGTTCATTTGCTTGACTTGGTTTTTCACCGCTGCTGTGAGATGGGCACGCATGGAGTCGCAAATCAAGAGTGACGGCGAGGCATGGAAAAAGCCATCCGGTCTCTTAACATACACCTCACTTAGCCAATCTCTCATCTTCTCCTCGTCCATCCAGCCCTTTTGGTTTGCTGTCACTTTTTAAGCGTGTCTCTTTGTAGTAGTCATTTTCGGGGGTCCTTAGAAACCAAACCGAAGTTGTTTTGCAATAATGCACATACCCACACTATATACCGGTACCTGCTAGGGGTGTGCCTTTAGCGTCCTCTTACACGCCCACCCTTCACTCATTGGCGGACAATGAACGGAAAAAAAAAAGAATTGGCGGACTTCCGCATGCTTGTCCTCACCCACGTCCGCCTTTTCGCTATATAACCAGCGTGTTGGCCAGAAGGGCTTTGGAACTCGGCGCATACACAGGGCGCTCCGCATTACAAGGTGCCCTGTCCATTTTGGAGAAAATTTAAGACTTTCAAGGGCGCCTAATAGTTGTGAAAATACGGTAAATCAATTCACGTAAGCCACCTGCTGGCAAAGCCAAGAACAGGAACATGACAAGAACAACCCTGGTTATTGGAATCAGGTGTGTTGCTCCGAAGAGAGCTGGCAGGGTTCGTACAGGTCCTTAAAGTTCATAAAAATTCATAAAAAAGAAGTTGTAAAATTATATCCATAATTTTCAGGGAAAGCTTCTAAAATCAATAAAAATCGTTAAAATGAACCTGTGGTGTTCATTTCATATGTGTATGTCATTTTCCCCACCCTTTCAATTCATAGTTTTGTCGGAAAATGCAAGACCTGGTACCCGCTCTGCTTTTCCCGCCGTCTCCGATTAGTTCCGACGATGATCACGTGATCACTTCGGGTCATTTCGGGTAACAACAATAGATCGACGCCATGCTGGGGCAGTGAATGGATGGTTTGGTTGCCGGCTCTGCAAACAATTACCGTATTTTCTGGAAAAATCTATTCATCGAAGTTATCGATCTCAACAAGTGACAGACAATATTTAGCGACACCACTCGAGCCAGCGTGCCTCAGCAGTCGATAGTCCGCTGCTATAGTCGGCTAGGCTAGCTTATCTGTTGTCGTAGAACAAAGCGCTTTGTCTTTGATCTGCGACGTCGGTTGCGTCGGCGCTGATTGGTTGAAACCAAAAGACGTGTGCGTGCGTACATGTTCGCGCGGACGCACACAGCAGAGAGCAGCGGACCTTCGACTGCTGAGGCGTGCTTCGCTCGAGTGGCGTCGCTACAAATATTCCGGGACAAAGCTATCTTCAAGTGGCGTGGCTGGACAAGCCGGAGTTCCGTGATTGGGTCCCGTGATTGGGTCCCGTGATTGGGTGGGAAAAATTGCTGGCAATAGTACGTCGGCCTACATCCGAGTGTGCAAGAAGGGCATCTCTGTGAGAGGTAAAACTTGTCGTAGCCTCCTGTTCAAATCAAATGCATTGAGGCACACAGCAAAACAGAAGAAATTTGATCTCCAAGAACTTGCAAAAGAGATTGAGGAGAAAACTAAGTCACTGTCTGCTATACCCTAATTGTCATATCAGTTTCATATTTGTCATTATAAAACATGCCTGATCATTGGAGGTGGTATGAGGGAAAATAATAGGGTTGTACCATTTGGGATTTAGACTTCTGACATGCATTTCAGCTGTTCAGGTATACTGGATACTGCTCAGCTGGGCAAGCAGTACTCCTGTTCGTGAAACCAGATTTTTCTAAACCCTGTGCAGGTGACCCATATGACCATTAGCTCTGTTCTTAGTGTTGTGTTTATTTGAAAATAAATTGAAATTTTATATTTTCTAAATTAAAATTTTTCTTTGTGTGCTTTATTTGAGGGCGGCCCGGTAGTCCAGTGGTTAGCACGTCGGCTTCACAGTGCAGAGGTACTGTGTGGAGTTTGCATGTTCTCCCCGGGCCTGCGTGGGTTTTCTCCGGGTGCTCCGGTTTCCTCCCACGTTCCAAAAACATGCATGGCAGGCTGATTGTGCACTCTAGATTGTCCCTAGGTGTGAGTGTGAGCGTGGATGGTTGTTCGTCTTTGTGTGCCCTGCGATTGGCTGGCAACCAATTCAGGGTGTCCCCCGCCTACTGCCCGAAGACAGCTGGGATGGGCTCCAGCACCCCCCGCGACCCTAGTGAGCATTAAGCGGTTCAGAAAATGGATGGATGGATGGATGCTTTATTTGAGAATTAATTTGAATAATTTAAAAAATAATTTTTTTTTTTCATTTTCCTACCTGTGATACAGCTGAGCTGAGCCAAAGGGCGAAGCTCTCAATTTACCGGTCGATCTACGTTCCAACCCTCATCTATGGTCACGAGCTATGGGTCATGACCGAAAGAACGAGATCTCGGATACAAGCAGCCGAAATGAGTTTTCTCCGCAGGGTGTCCGGGCTCTTCTTTAGAGATAAGGTGAGAAGCTCGGTCATCCGGGAGGGGCTCAGAGTCGAGCCGCTTCTCCTCCACATCGAGAGGAGCCAGATGAGGTGGCTTGGGGATCTGATTCGGATGCCAACTGAACGCCTCCCTTGTGAGGTGTTCCGGGCATGTCCCACTGGGAGGAGATCCCGAGGACGACCCAGGACACGCTGGAGAGACTATGTCACCCAGCTGGCCTGGGAACGCCTCGGGATCCCCCGCGGAGAGCTGGAAGAAGTGGCTAGGGAGAGGGAAGTCTGGGCTTCCCTGCTGAAGCTGCTTCCCCCGCGACCCGGCCCCGGACAAGCGGTAGAAGATGGATGGATGGAAGTAAAGCAACAAAAAAGTGTTTTTATTTTCGAAAAGTAGGTATAATGCCATTCTGTTTCATTATGTTTTAAAAATTAAGTGGAATTCTGGCGGTGCGAGGTCGGCCAATTGATTTTCGTTTCAATGCAGATCCAATAGCTCCGACGTTGGTAACTGATAGGGTATTGACAAACTCAAAAGTTATCATGTTTAAAAGTTTCATTTTGTTGTGTGCTTGATTGACCTCGAAAGCATGTGCTTTAGAGCACACGGAAAAAAAGGGCCAACTTGATAGTACAGACAGGAAGGTTCAACTTTGGGTGGGCAGCACGATAAGATGTCTTTGAGTTTGTTTCAGTGTCTCAATTCATGTGAAATCTACCCATTGTAGTAACAAGGTATCCATTGTTTGTACCGAGAGGTGTTTTGGCCTCTGAGGGGCGTATCGGTGGGCTGGGCTGAGAGGTGTGACATGTAAATGAAGAAGGGGGTGTTTTTCTGATATATCACTTGTAATTTGCATACACAATCAATAAAAAGCCGGCGGAGGCTGCAGAGGTCAGGTGTCAGTTGAGAAGCGCGCACGGAGTGGCTTCGTAGAAAACTTCGCCTGCTGCCGGCAGAAAAGACAATCTCTTCCTGAGTCTGTTTGTTCAACTGTCCGAGCGAACATCCCTGACAGTAACCCATAACAAAATCGTGTTTCGAGCAGTTACGGTATCATGTCTACCAAGATTGAAGTGCAAACGGAACGCTCGTTGTGTTGCAGTTACAGATTCGTTTGTCTTAATAAATCTTTCCACAATAAAAGCGTGATGCTCACCAGTCCAATTCATGGTTGCAACTGAAAAAGAAACTAAAAACAATGGCATTATAAAGAAATTTAAAAAATGGCATTACATGAAAAAAAATGGCATTATATGTACTTTTCGAAAATAAAAAACAGTTTTTTGTTTCTTTAATTTATTTGCCTTTTATTAAACCTACAAATGGGTCAGATCATTTTGCCTGACCCTGTATATTATACAACATCCCAACTTTGTTGGAATTCGGTTTTGTACAATGAGTGTTTTTATACACACTGGCTCTGTTGTCAGTTCATCATTTAAAGGCTCACTTGCAACACCAAAGATCACATTACATTTCCAAAGTAAATGAGAGTACCCATTAGAAGTGCTCTTTGGCTTCAATATATCTTTTCTTAATCCCCTGTTGTAAAAAGTGAGCATGTTTGGCTAATTTACTCCAAAATGGGGCCTGCATCCGTAGGGCCAAGCCTATTAGTGAATGATATATGTAATTGTTCATAGGCCCAGTGAATAGCCTGCAGGGTTTGGTTTTTGTTCGGTTTGTATGGAGAGGCTCCTCTTCATAATCTGCATGTGAATCTGTCTTTCTTTCTCTTTTTTGGGGGGGATATTTGTTCCCATTCTTTGACCATTGCCAGGCTGAGAAGATGGTCCAACAGAAGCTGTATTCAACTGCAGTCCGCGAGAGGAACAAAAACATGACCAAGATTCCCTCTCTGTTGGCCAAGGACCCAGTAGGCAAAATCAGGAAAGTTCCCAGGATTAAGGTGTGTCAGGATTTTTGTGCTCTTGTTTGTCTAACCTGTCCCTCTTTGCTATTGTGACTATATAGAGAGAAACACAATTTGTGATGAAAAAAAATTAAGAAAGCACATGATCTTAGATAACAAAATAGTAGTGCTAACAAGATTTGGGCACTACTGTAGGCTAGTAGTGTTTCGAATATATATATATATATATATATGGTTCAAATCCAGCTCCCTCCCTGTGTGGAGTTTGCATGTTCTCCCCGGGCCTGCGTGGGTTTTCTCCGGGTGCTCCGGTTTCCTCCCACGTTCCAAAAACATGCATGGCAGGCTGATTGTGCACTCTAAATTGTCCCTAGGTATGAGTATGAGCGTGGATGGTTGTTCGTCTCTGTGTGCCCTGCGATTGGCTGGCAACCAATTCAGGGTGTCCCCCGCCTACTGCCCGAAGACAGCTGGGATAGGCTCCGGCACCCCCCGCGACCCTAGTGAGGATCAAGCGGTTCGGAAAATGGATGGATGAATGTGTATCTCCATTTTAAGGTACATTTTACGACATGGAAGGTGCCAATGTATACTCTTTGTCTCGGTCTGTCTCAGGCTTTGGAGTATGCTAAGACCATAGTCAAGCCTGTCAGTCAGCCTCCTCAATCAAAATCAAGTAAAACACAACAGTTGGGAGATTCTATTGGACGCACTCCTTGTATAGAGAGCCGGAACATTTCCCAACAGGCCACCGTGGACCTTCTTATGAAACGTCATCAAGAAGAAAAGGAGGCCCTCTCCAGAAAGGTGCATGTTATTTGAGGAAATCGAAGAGTCTTCTTGTTGAAGATTGGCTTCATTGATTATCTCTTTAAGCTATTATTTGTGATGAGTCGCTAATTTCTTCTTTTTTCTTTCATTAAATGTTTGTTTTTGTTGAGTTTGTTGCGGCATGATCGACATGTTAGCATGTGCGCCTCAGTGCAGAGGTGCAGGGTTCGATTCCGGCTCTGGCCTTCCTGTGTGGAGTTTACACGTTCTCCCCCTGCCTGCATGGGTTTTCTCCGGGTAACAACGATTTCCTCCCACATTCCAAAAACATGGATGGTAGGTTGATTTGAACACTTTAAATCAGGGGTCCCCAACCCCAGGGCTGCAGACCGGTACCGGTCCGTGGGTCATTTGGTACCGGGCCGCAAAGAAAAAATAAACAATTTAAATTACTGTATTTTCCGCACTAAAAGACGCACTGGATTATGAGGCGCACCTTCAATGAATGGCTATTTTGTAATTTTTTTTTCATACGTTGGACGCATGGCATTATAAGACACAATCTACAATGCCTCCACCAGATGGTGGTACGCTCCTTCCATTCAACTAGAGAGGCGTCCGTTCAACTCGAGAGGCGTTCATGACTGCCTCTGAAAAACGTAAATTAACTATTAATGTACTTAAATGAAACAACGGAAATGGAAAATAATGCATCAAAACAGAAAATCAAGCGAGGAAATCAAAAATTAAATTCTGTATCCCCTTAGAGAATTTATTTTGTGATTTTCTCGCTTGATTTTCTTCGTAGTTTCATTGAAGTAATCATTTGCATTTTTCGGAGGCGGCCATGAACGCCTATCGAGGGGAATGGAGGAAGAGAAGGCACGGACGTACAGTCCCTGTATTTGTTGGGACTGTGAAAACCATTAATAAAATCGGCGTTTAAAAAAATAAATAAAACCACAGCTCTTCTTTTTTCAACAAATACAGGTGCGTCTTTCCGTCTCCGTGCCTTCTCTTCTTCCGTTCAACTCGAGAGGCGTTCATGACCGCCTCCGAAAAACACATTTCGACATTTCCTTGATCATAGCTCCAACAGAACGATCAGTTGTCAGTAGTACTTATTTATTCCTTTGTTGTGTATTCACAAATGATGAAATCACAATATAAATTCTGTAGGGGGGGGCTATAGAATGTATTTTGTGATATCCTCGCTTGCTTTTCAGTTTTTATGTATTATTTTCAATTTTCGTAGTTTCATTGAAGTAATCGTTAGTTTACGATTTTTCGCAGGCGGTCTTGAAACGCCTCTCGAGTCGAACTGAAGAAGAGAACGGACAAAGACGTACTGTACCTGCATTTGTTGAGACTGTTTTAAAAACAACAACACCACAGCTCTCCTTTTTTCGGAGCCGCAACAAAAACGTATTTAATAAAGCAGCGACACAGTTCACTGAACCAACAGCAAGTTATAACATTGTTTCTCTCTTTACACCAGAGGTGCCCATTACATCGATCGCGATCGATCGATAGATCGCGGACTGGTCCCAAGTCGATCGCAAGGGGTGTGGAAGAGAAAAAAAACAACTGTTTGTGTGTATTTGTGCATGTTCGTATTATATATTTTTTGTGTTAATGTACACTGCATTCTAATCATCCTATCAGTCTCATTTTCACAAAAAGTATTTAAAAATTAAAAGCAGGTAAATCTTTAACCTATGGTGACCTGCTTCACCGGAAGTTGTTAGCGTTCAGCAGTCTGCAATTGCAGCTTGTGATCAGAGCTGTAGCGGAATATCTTTTATCGTTATCATTATTCTCATTCAGAGTTTGTTTTGTGTACAATTCACTGAGGGCACGGGCAAAGAAAAATAATCTAGAATCTATCCCAACAGGTTTCCAGCCAATTGTAGGGGCACACAAAGACAAACAACCATTCACAATCACACCCAAGGACAATTTTGTGTTCAATTCACATATTAAGCATGTTTTTGGAATGTACCAAGAGAAAACTCACACAGGCACCGGGAGAACATGCAAACTCCACACAGGAACACTGGAGCCCGGAATCAAACCCATTGTTAGGCAGATGTGCTAACCAGTCTACTTGATTTATATTCTTCTTTTTCTTTTCTCGTGTAAACAGGCGACATCTAAACCAAGGCCCTGTCTAGTGGTTAAATATATTTTAAAAGCCAACATGTATCTATAACAAGGTTCGATAGGTTGCAAATAGACCTAGGCCACTCCTGTTTTATGGTGTCTTCCTCTTTGAGGTTCACCTAATCGGCTGCCATTCCTACTCCATAAAGGAGTGTCCCAAAGAACCGCCCTCCCTTCATGGGAAACACTTGACCACAGCTCATTTTACTAATTGTGCTCTCACATTATTTTCAAAGCTCTATTTACCTCTAAAACATTTTAATTAGATTACTGTCTCTATTTAACCCATCATGGACTCTTTGAAGCTCAGTGTTTTTAGTATTAAATCCTCAGATGCCTGATAGCAAACAAATGACACAGTCCCTTTTAATTTAATGAGAAATGTTGCCTATCCAGACTCAGTCGCTGCATCTTTTTCAGTTCCACCTACTCGTGCCCCCCCCCCCCCCCCCCCCATTGAAAGCCAGTTAATTGAAGGAGTCTTTCACTGCTATACATGAAGGGCTTCAAATTAGCATCCCTTTCTGCCCATTGGCAAGATGATGCAGACTTGGATGCTTTGATGTAAGAGAAAGACGCTTTAGTAGGCGGCAGGCTTGGAGAAAATGAGCTGATGGCTCTGCTATTAGGCCCAAATGCAGATGCAGCCATGTGTTGCAAAACACTTAATCTTTTAATTGATCACCTTCTGCACGGCCTATTCTTGTATTTCCCCCTGCTGTCTGATAATCTGAAACACATTAGGGCATGGCATGGGTTGTTTTTCAAAAGGCAGGACTACAAATTCAATCCAAAGGACACAAAAGGCAGGACTACAAATCCAATACAAAATACACAAGCGTGTTATTTGCAAATATCAATTGAGGGAAGCTGCATCTCATGAGGGTTCCTGAAATTATTCAATTATGTCATGAAATGGATTGATCATTACATGTTACTCCTGCACGTAATTTCTATTTTAGTATTTCAGATGAAATATTGGATCACACATCCGGAGTTTTTTTCTGTCAATATATCAATGTGAATGAAAAAACTGAATGAGATGCTGCACTATATTATACTATATAACTGAGTATATTGTGAAGGTGTGTATTGATTCATAAAAACACACCTGGCATACTATTAACAAGGTCTCTTGTTTTATAACTTCGAGATTGGAAGTAGGTAGAGGTGTAAGGGATGAGCCGTTTTACTTTGGTAGACGTGGTAAATACTTTATTGATGCCTTTGGAAATTATTTCTTGTGACGATTTCAATTACATTTGGTGTTGATATAATTTCGAGTCTATCACAAAGCAATAATCGTCTTTTATTTTTTAACTGAGAGACGAACCTGGACTAAAAAAAAACATTTTATATCAAAGACGAAACCCCCAAAGCAAATGAAGAGTTGTCATAATTTTATTTGACCGGTCAGAAATTCGAGGTTGAGCACTTCGCTTATCACGGCACACCGATCAAACACTCGTGACAGATTCCCAGTTTCTCCGGAGCTCACCTGTGAAAATAGACAGGCCGCCTGCGTTCTGAACACTGGCCGTTTTCCTTTTCCGTTACGTACTTTGAATGTATTTGCCACTTGCTTTAAAGCACAACACACAACAGACTGAACAGAGCAGGGCGCGCATACTTCAAAACGGGGCTCAAGATGTTTGTTTACGTTATTGGAATAACATCTGTATCTTGGGCCCCGAAAAAACTTATTTGCAGTTGGAACTGGTCGACCTTAGAGATGAGCGTATTAGATGACCACGGAATAAAATTGTGCCCGATATGATAAAATAACAGTGCTAATGCTTTAAATAACTGGCCGAGAAAATGACGACTTCATCTTCAAAGTAAACAAACGGGCTCGAATTAACGGAACACAAAATGGATTTCTGATACAACATGCTATATATATATATATATATATATATATATATATATATATATATATATATATATATATATATATATATATATATATATATATATAATGATTTTGCAAGGAAACCAAAGCACAGTCATTTAAATAGAGCAAAAAATTTGCAATGAGAAAAAAAACCATTTAAAAAACGCATACAAATCTGAATCAAACAAACTATTACAAAAAAAGAGCGATTCGACGGTGTGTAATTAAGCCGCCGGTATGAACAAAATACATCATAAATGTCAACAATTTGTAGTTGAATTAGACACGGGTGTTCGATCCCATCATATATATTCTAATTTATTTGCTGAGATGATTTTTTTTTTTTGCAGGTGGATGAATGAACATAACAGTAGGTCTATCATTGTTCAACGGCAAACATTTGTAATGACAATAATATAAAGTCAGCGTTATTTACAAAGGTATACAATAATGCTGTGTAATAAACAGCCATGCAGCCTACTATAAGAGATGATCCGGAGAGCAAATATCATCCTCGATATCCACATCGTCATCGCTTTCTTCCAGCAAATATGTGTCCCGCTCCAGTGGGCATTTCAGTTCCTTGCCGCTCTTCTCGGTCAATTCGCTCTCGCTCGAATTCACTGCGGTTCTCTCCACTTGCCCGGGTGTCTTGTGCTCATCCTGGGATTTCCTCAGCTGCTTCTTGTGCTTCATACGTCGGTTCTGAAACCACGTTTTCACCTGAGGAGAGTAAGGTGGGTGTGTTTCAGACGGCAACCCTGAAGAAATTATAGAATCAACTGAAAAGTAAGGTATGCATTTTTTTTTAGATCCTCGTGAGGATAATGAATGAATGGATAGAACATGCATGCAATGCCTCTCTGAACGAATAAATGAAATATAACCCGGATTCTTACAATTTATAATGAGTGAAAGATTTGAAAACGTCACAGCTTCATGCAACGTTTGATGTTTGGCGGATATCAATCATTGCGGGCACCGTTGCTGTATGTATAGTTTTGGCCCATTTTAATTTCAAACTTGTTTCATTTAAGTCATTAACATGAATCGAAAATAAACAGCAGTCCTAATGATGCTTCGAGCTGGTCGCAGTGCAGTCAAATTGGTCTTCTTGAATTATTATCAGAACTCTGTTGCTTAATTCAAGAATTAACTACATTATTAATTAATGACTTCATTCTTTGATACCGATGCGACGCAACACATTTCCGTTGAATTTGTTCACATTTTAGGTTTGCTGCAAACAAACGCTACAATCTCTTAAGAACGCTTTATAGAGCGAGCGCGCCTTTTTTTGATTTGATTTTTTTTTTAAAATACGCGTAAGTAAGAGCTATTTGTACCTGTGTTTCGGAAAGGCTAAGCGCAGTGGCAAGCTCCACTCTCTCCGGTGTGGACAAGTACCGCTGGATTTCAAACCTCTTCTCCAAGCCAGATAGTTGCGAGTCGGAGAAAACCGTCCTGGCCTTCCTGCGTCTGCAATGCTTCCCCGGTAAGTCTGCGTGGTGTTGAAACAAGGCTGGCATCTGCATGCCTGCACGAGGGAGATGAAACTGTGATTAGCCGTTTGAACACCGCGATGTTACAATTACATATGCCGTTCTCCTCTATTTTAATAGTCTTCATTTAAAAATACATCGGGGACGGTCAAAATAGAACAATCAGAAGCTACCATTAATAATAAACAAATTGCCTTTACAATTTACGTCCATAGAAACGGGCAAGGGGCTGTTTTGCTTGCTTGATTTATTTTTATTTTTTTAATGAGACTGACAAAATGTCAGAGGCAGCCTATTGGTTGTTGATGTATGAGTGTCAATCAAAAGTGAGCATCGATTCATCATCAAAGACACAATTTGGGAATTGAGTTATTTCATTGCGTCGCATTAGACTGTGATGTGTCTGATGTGGCCTATAATTTGCCTTCAATGACGACTCCTGTTGTACTACGGAAGAACGAAGTGCATATTTGCTTTTGTGAATTAAGACAAAATATTTTGCGCTGGGGGGAAATAAACTTTTTAAACTAAATTTTTATGTGATGGGATTTCAAACCATCTCAAGCGTAAAATATACAGTATTAATATATACCAATCAAATTATATTCACCTTGTCATCTTAATTTGACTAAACTTTAATTTAAATTGAGAAAATGGTTATATCCAGCTTTATAAAAATGTGGATCCATTACAAACATTGTGCTATATAGGCCACGAATGTTTTTATTCGACGAACTCTACTTACCAGATGTAAAGAAGTACTGGTGATGTTCTGGTTTGTGGAGCGGATGGTGTGGATGAGGAGCCAAAACTGGCGTCGGCATCAATGGGTATCCATACTCCAGGATTGGCATCCGGGAGGCCACGGGGCTACAGAAAGGCGATTGAATAACTTCTCTCAACGGCTTAGGTTTGTGCAATAAAATGTCTTCGATAAAAAACGACGTCGACCTCTGTGTGGGACCCGCTGATGGGTAATTCATGCTCATGATGAAAGTTATTTGAAGTATACTGTTTCTTAAACATACATCGGCGCCTGCCTCTTCACGCTCGTCCCTCGTTTTTAAATGCAGCCCCCTACGTGTTGTCGGCCACTATGTCCTATATATCACAGGAAGGACAGATTGTCATCAAATTCTAATTCAGACGGGAGTGTGAAAATTGATTTACCCATCAGCCAATTAGAGTACAGATGGGCGGGAGAGAAGTGACGGACGCGGTCTGAGCTGCGATTGGACGAAATTGTGCACTTGGTGAAACGGCGATCAGACGGAAAAGCCGAGTGTGTTGAACACATCGTCATTCGGGTGGAAACAAATACTTAAAGCAGTGCTTATTTGGTTGCCAGGCGACGATGCTGTTTTTATGCACAACCATTTACCTTGGTGTTTTTAATTTCTCTGAATCCGCAGTGGTTTCTTAAAAATGTCAACAAATATTTTTACACGAATAATTGTAATTAAATAAAGTGGTTGATTGTTTTTCTCACAAATGTTGGAATTTGGGAGAATACAAATATCAAGGGAGGAGGATTCGATTCGATTTTTCATATTTCATTCTTCCTCCGCTAGAGCATCTGATTTATTTTTGGATAAAATTTTTGTTCGACCTTTTATTTTTTTCTACATCGGTGATTTCTTTTTAGGGAGTCATCTTTGATGCTGAACTTTAAGTTGCACTTGGAAAATCCACCGTACTAATTTTGTTTGAAAAAAAGAAGACCGCACGTTCTGCAGTCTTTCATCGTTTTACTTTTGGAATCATCGGATGTCACGGGAATAGGTTCCAACAAGTCAGTCTTGCAATTCGATCCAAATGGACTTTAATTGTCGGTATTAAAATCTATGAGACTACATGTGCCGTGCCCATTTACGACCCAAAGCTGTTTGTTGTAATTTGTTGATATGGTGTTGTCGTCACATTTCTAATCAGGGCAGTTAATGCCAAAGTGCCTTAATGTAGGCAGAATCATCCTGCAACGCAATGTTAGGCAATTAGAAAGATATTAGAGCGGAAACTGTGATCCCCGAATGTGCAGGGCAGGATTTCCATTTCATCAGATGGACAGAGAACAAATTAATTAGATGGAATCAGTAAGCTTGATGTGCAGTGCTTTCACAACTTGATGCCTGCATCTCTAAAACATTTTGCCGTGATGATGACAATGTTTTATAACAATGTATTGAGACGAGACGACGGGAGTATGATATAACCCGCCCTTACAGGAATACGCAGAAGGTATATAACTGTACATTAACCCATTCTGGGACTGATTGAAATCGAAAGTAATTTAATTAAAATGAAAGAGAAAATAACTATTTTGATAGAGCGATATAAGAAGAGCAAATACAGGAGAACACACGCAAATGGAATGGAAGCACGACCTCGTGCATTGACTGTGCGTCAGTTGAGCACACCGGGATAGTCGCTTTTAGAGCGGAAATTGGAAAATTCATGAATCAGATTGTAATCAAATCGCCTTCAGGATTCATTCTTTGGACACAGTTAAGCGGCTTTGGGGCAATTTCATTAGATGAAAATTGGAGTTGCAAGATGGTGCGTCACTTCTTTACGTGTTATGTTTAGTTAACAGCATAATAGGCTTCGGAAATTGTATTTTGTATTTTAATAGTTATAGTCGCTGTACCTTTAGTCTCTATTTCCATCGATGTAGGTCTTTTATCTGTTTTCGTATCCACATAACGTGGCTTATATCGAGTTTGTTCAGTATTTTAAGAAATGTGTTTGTGTATTCATTCTCACTTCACTGATTGAATGATTTTTTTTTTCATCCCTCTAAATATTATTTCGACAGAATAATTATACTAACAATAGTTTTTCAGGTCTCCAGGTTTTCTTTAAAAAAGTCAACTTTTAATGTGTTACTTGGATTTTGCTAATGTAATTTATTTATTTATTTTTTACAGCATTTATTGAAGTCAATGTCAAAGACATTGCCACCTCAGATTTACTCAGAAAATGTGCTTAGTTTTGGAACTCCTTAAATCGAGTAGTTTACGGTAACCTTCACCATTGGCCAAATATGGTAAGTGACGTCATGTAAAAAAAAAACCTTCGCTGTCGCACTGTAAAGTAAGGGAGAATCTTCGTACACGAACATGATACGCAGCAGACGTGAGGTCGCGAAGGAGTTCAGTCATTTCTGTGAATAACTTTACTCACAAGTAACCTGTAAGTATGTTTCGCTCCCTTTTAGCTTAGCTTTTAACCTTCAACGAGTCAGCGTAAGGTTACTGTTGCACCTGCTAGGTTAATTGCTAGCTACAAGTCGCAAGTCTATAAACAATGAAAATAACGTGTCGTTAGCCACTAAAACAAAAACGGTCCCTGTGATGCTCTTCGGTTTAATGCTTCAGTCAGACTAGACGCAAGTTTTTTTTTCTTGTGGTGCAATTACATAAAAAATCATTGCGGTTAGCTCAAATACAATACAATACAATACAATACAATACAATACATCCTGATTTATACAGCAAATTGTTGGACGGCGAAATGTACGGGGTGAGCACCTGCATCTCCGTATTCGCCATTTCGCTCACCTTTGAAATTTTGAACGTGAATTTCAAATTGGCACACAATTGGCGTCGAGAATGTATCACAACTACATAGCAGACACATGTTCGTGCACAACTACAGCCACTTTATTGGCTAGTGATGTTTAGACTTTTTTTTTTCCTGTCCTCTTAACATATTTCGTGTTTGGTCATCTAGCTTGAGTGAAGACAGATGGTGGACTGAGTGGGTATTAACAACATTCTTTCATCTTACCTTTGTCAGGTAAATACATTTACTAACATATCGCCTGAAACAAAAATATTTTCCGTCTTAAATCCTTGCTTCTACATAATTCAGAGCATTGTTGAGACCGCCATTGCTTTGAATCGACTGGCGGATTACAGAGGTGCATGTTCTATGTCAATTAGCCTAAGTGATCCCTCGCTCTAACGCGGTTCACCTTCCGCGGCTTCGCTGTTTCACTGATTTTTTTTAGTGCAGTTTTTTAATGCTTTTAAACAGTGCAACATTCTGCATCCTGATTGGCTCAGGCACTCACCGACGTGAACAGTCTCCGCACCTCGTCTCTGTACAGCTTGCCAAATTTACCTCTGCAAATTTTTGGTCTTTGGTTTCATTGTATCAGTGGCGGATGCTGGTCTGTCAAGGAGGGGAAGCTCAATTTCGGCCTACATCATAAAATGTGTCCGTTTATTTATACGTGAATTCTACTCTCCGTTCCTTTTCAAAAAAATGTCAAGGTTGCCTTCACCATAAGATCGGTGATTGGCTCATTTCGCTGTCAATCAAAGAGAGATTCAGCCTCAGACAGATCATCCAATTATGCAGAAAGCTGAGCTTCCTGGCCAGCCTATAAATGCCCACTGTCCATAGACTCTCAGAGACGCACAGCGTCCAATGGGTGGGACAAAACCAGCATTTATCCAATGACTCGTCTCATTTCAATGCATTGGGGCATTTTACACTGAACTCTCGAGACGCCCAGCGTCCGAGCGGTCGACGCTCAGCGTCCACAGTTTAAAGCACAGTGAAACTGCGGGAATGAATGAGAAGAGAGTCTCGTCGTAAACCAGTAATAAGAAGCTGATTAAGAACAAAAGTTGAGCGCGTTGTAGCGCATATTTAGTCAATGACATATCACACAATTGTACGTACACACATATATTTGATCACTAACTTTTTGACATTTTTGGGGAAGCTGAGCTTCCCTTGCAGTCTGAGAGCAATCGTCTCTGCATTGTATACATAGTTCAGTCTTGTATAATAACTGTAAAAAATTAAGCTGACTATCAAGTACCAAGTACAACTTTATTGTCAAATGTTTCGTCCCTCTCACATTTTTTTGCTTTTTTAAAAATAAATCCTACTTCACGGATTTCACTTATCACTGGTTCTTTTTGGAATGTAACCCCCGCGATAAATGAGGGATTACTTTACTGCAGTCTGTCCTCTGTGGCAGACAAGACAAGGAGGTGGTGACATGGGAGTCATTAAAATATATTAACTGTGAGAAACCCCTTTAATAAATGCTAATTTTTTTGTTCAGAAATAATCTTTACATTGTCAGACACAAATTGAGAGGGTATTATATTAAAATGGCAAATAACGGGTAGTTGAATTATAAATGAAGAATCATATGTCCAGTTTGTTGTGACTGTTAAAAATACATAACACATTATTTACCATCAACTTCAATGTAATATTTGGTTCATGGAAGGTCAGTTATTATTGCATGTTTAATTCCATCGATTTAGTTTTTTGTAGTTATGTTTCTTGTCAGGGTGTTGCATTTTAAAATCACTGCCTGAAAACAGCTGGGATGATGGATGTTTTTTGCTCAGATTTAGCTTATAATTAAATACATTCCAGTCTTAGTTTTTAGCAGAGGTGGCAAATCCAGGTCCAGAAAGTAAAAACCATGCCACAGTTTGGCTTTAGCCACAAGTGCTTTTACAGAGGAAGCCCCTTGATAGGAGAAGCACCTGTGGCGGAAGCCAAACTACGGCATGC
Source organism: Hippocampus abdominalis (assembly GCA_018466805.1). Lineage (NCBI taxonomy): Eukaryota > Metazoa > Chordata > Actinopteri > Syngnathiformes > Syngnathidae > Hippocampus > Hippocampus abdominalis. The sequence continues at coordinate 616,055 of CM031710.1, forward strand.
TTTTTACCTTCTGGACCTGGATTTGCCACCTCTGGTCAGTGGTAGAAAATACCAATGAAGAGATTCAATGAAAATATTTGACAGAAGATTGCAAGTAAATGTTACTTGAGTAATTCTTATTGAACAAACTAATATTATGCAAGTAAAATGTACTTAGATTTGCAAGTTAATATTACTTGAGTAATTCTTGTTCAATAAACTAATAGTATGCAAGTAAAATTTAGTTGAGTAAAAAAATGTTCCAAGCTTTTTTCAAGCAAATACCAGTCCATTTCATTTTTACAGTGTACGGTAAACTCTTATTCATTAAAAACAAACACAAAGAAATAGAATCCGTAATGGCTTCTTGCTGCACTATGCATAATAATGTATAGCTCAATCCTGCAGCGGCATAAGCTTTTGATGAAAAAAAAAATACACCAAAGATGCAAAGATGTAACAGCAAATAGTGTTCATTCATTGTCCATAAAATTAGAAGCCAAAGTGTGCTGTACTGTACATAATGTACAAAAGTACATAATGACTGAGTCTAGTATTTTGACTTTCTTAATCTGCTAAATCATGGAACTAATTATATTGCGCCATGTGAGTGTTGGTGCACAAAACGAGCAAAGCCTGATTTTTATTTGCTCACTTTCATCATTTGTAAATTTATTATAAAGCAGGGCAGCCATCTCGTTACCTCTGTGTCCCACGTCCTAGACGCATAATTTTCCCGCGGGACGCACAGTTCCAAATAATGTGCGTTTTTGGGACGCAAGGAAATTTCTCAGTCAAAAAAAAAAAAGACTATTTTATATGCACATGTGTAAATGACTTAAAAGTTCCTTTCTTTATAAATCTCGTTTAATCTTAAAGTGCATGACTATATTTTTCAATACCAATTACAGTCACTGGAGCGTTTCGCAGCCGAGTGTGAAGCGGTCGGGATGAAAATCAGCACCTCCAAATCTGAAACCATGGTCCTCAGTCGGAAAAGGGTGGAGTGCCCACTCTGGGTCGGGGAGGGGATCTTGCCCCAAGTGGAGGAGTTTAAGTATCTTGGGGTCTTGTTCACGAATGAGGGCAGGAGGGAGCGAGAGATCGACAGGCGGATCGGCGCAGCGTCTGCTGTAATGCGGACGTTGTATCGGTCCGTCGTGGTAAAGAAGGAGCTGAGCCAAAGGGCGAAGCTCTCAATTTACCGGTCGATCTACGTTCCAACCCTCATCTATGGTCACGAGCTATGGGTCGTGACCGAAAGAACGAGATCCCGGATACAAGCGGCCGAAATGAGTTTTCTCCACAGGGTGTCCGGGCTCTCCCTTAGAGATAAGGTGAGAAGCTCGGTCATCCGGGAGGGGCTCAGAGTCGAGCCGCTTCTCCTCCACATCGAGAGGAGCCAGATGAGGTGGCTCGGGCATCTGATTAGGATGCCTCCTGAACGCCTCCCTGGTGAGGTGTTCCGGGCATGTCCCACTGGGAGGAGACCCCGAGGACGACCCAGGACACGCTGGAGAGACTATGTCACCCAGCTGGCCTGGGAATGCCTCGGGATCCCCCGGGAAGAGCTGGAAGAAGTGGCTGGGGAGAGGGAAGTCTGGGCTTCCCTGCTAAAGCTGCTGCCCCCGCGACCCGACCTCGGATAAGCGGTAGAAGATGGATGGATGGATGGATGGATGGATGGGGTCTTGTTCACGAATGAGGGCAGGAGGGAGCGAGAGATCGACAGGCGGATCGGTGCAGCGTCTGCTGTGATGCGGACGTTGTATTGGTCTGTCGTGGTAAAGAAGGAGCTGAGCCAAAGGGCGAAGCTCTCAATTTACCGGTCGATCTACGTTCCAACCCTCATCTCTGGTCACGAGCTATGGGTCATGGCCGAAAGAACGAGATCCCAGATACAAGCGGCCGAAATTAGTTTTCATCCGTAGGGTGTCGGGCTCTCCCTTAGAGATGAGGTGAGAAGCTCGGTCATCCGGGAGGGGCTCAGAGTCGAGCCGCTTCTCCTCCACATTGAGAAGAGCCAGATGAGGTGGCTTGGGCATCTGATTCGGATGCCTCCTGAACGCCTCCCTGGTGAGGTGTTCCGGGCATGTCCCACCGGGAGGAGACCCCGAGGACGGCCCAGACACGCTGGAGAGACCATGTCACCCAGCTGGCCTGGGAACGCATCGGGATCCCCCGGGGAGAGCTGGAAGAAGTAGCTAGGGAGAGGGAAGTCTGGGCTTCCCTGCTAAAGCTGCTGCCCCCGCGACCCGGCCCCGGATAAGCGGTAGAAGATGGATGGATTGATGGAATTACAGTCAAACCTCGGTTTTCGTCCATAATCCGTTCCAGAAGGCTGTTCGAAAACCGAAATTGTTCGAAAACCGAAACCACGCTCTCTTTAAAATAAAAATGTTTACTGAACACTACGTCTGCTCACAATGGAAAGCAACACGAGGAAGCGTCACTTCCTCGTGTAAGGAAAGCGAGAGGAGTCCAATGGTGCATTCAAGTGCGCTCAGTTTGTTCAAGAACCGAAATGTGTTCGTCATCCGAGGCATAAAAACCCCCGAAATTTTTGTTCGAAAACCAAATTGGTCGAGAACCGAGACGTTCGAAAACCGAGGTTTGACTGTACTTGTTAAAGTTTTGTGCCTTTGTACAATCAGTGGAATCAGTTGCAATGCATATACAGTAAATATTCTCTAGTACGGACTCATGTTTGCGCTGTCCAATCTGTCCTTATAACAGAAATTCCTCTTTTGGGAAATGAACCTGCAAGTATGTTGAAAACTGCATGTGTAACAACACAAGCAATAAAATGCAAAAATATACTGTCCAAAAACTGTTTATATAACAAAAACAGCAGTACAGTATACAGTACAGGTGTAGATTCAAAAAACCACAACACAGTATAGTATGTACAGTATTTTAATGTTGATTTTTTTCAGTCTTGGGAAAAAATGAGTCTATTTTGGGTTGTTTTGTTTTGTTGGGTTCTTCCTCGTTTTCTATGCCATGATCTACAGGACGAAAGTAAATAAAGTTAAAATCGTTCGCAATTACAGTAAAACGCACGCCAATAAAAAGTCACTGACACATAGTCGTTACGAATCCGATGACATAAACGGCGAAGCGAACACGTTTCTTCCATCTTCTCCAGTTGTGTTGAGTGGGCGTTGCTTTTTAAGCTAGTGCCGCGATCAACAGGATGTAAGTGAATAAAGTTAGAAATCGTTCGCAATTACAGTAAAACGCACGCCAATAAAAACTCACTTACACGTCGTCGTTTCGAATCTGATTATCAAAAAATGCGAAGTGAAAAGGTGTCTCCGTTGGTGTCTTTCCGCCGTATCGGGTGCGCGTTGCGTGTATTTAAGCTCCCGCTGCATGACGTCTCCATCCGGGTTACGGCTAGTGGAATTTCCGCTTACGTAGTTCCGGTAACATGTAATATCGTAGTCAAAATGTTAATGCATAGGTTTTTATTCCGGGTGAAGGATATTCCTTTTCATAGAATTCCGGGGATGGGAATGTTTACTGTATGTGAATGATAAAAGTAAATTGTACATTTGTCTAAGGAAATCTAAAGTGCAGGCACGTGGAGAACATGCAAACTCCACACAGGACGGCCAGAGCCGGTCTCAAACCCTGCACTAGTGATGGGGGCATGAGGCCTCATGAGGCGTGTCGACACACTGACACACTGTGATGATACTGTGTCGCTGACCTTTGCCACCTCCTGGACCTTCAAAATCCCTGCAGCCAACCCACTTGACAGACTGAACTGACTGATTTGATGATGAAGTGTATACAATATCATTCATATTGTATCATTCAATGTGTTTCAATAATGTGGAAATCATGTGAATGAGGATGCTTGTGGGCTTTGTCTTCACAAATTTTTATTTAGAAAAATAAGATGCTCCAGTGTTTTAAATTTCAGTCTGTTGTGTTTCTTGCATGCTATTTCCCCTGCTGTGGAGAACACACACACAATGGAATAAGACATGTCAAAAATCCGAGAGGCACTTGGTGAGACAAGGAGATTTAAATAAATACCTTATTCTCCAAAAAGAGATCAAAATGGCTCTACATGGCGGACAATATGCGTTTTTCTGGAAGCTGCTCCATAATATGCACGTACTGTAGCAACGTCATTCGAGTGAAGCGCGTCTCAGCAGTCGAGTCCGATGCTCTCTGCTGTGTGCGCGCGTGAGCGTGAGCACATACTCACCGCCGACGCAACCCACGCCACATATTAAAGAGGCTTTGAACTACGACAACAGCTAAGCTCGCCGAGCCGATGTAATAATGGTCAGCAGACAAGGTTGACGTTTTATGTGACTTTTAATAACAACGTGGCAGAGTCGTCAAACATGCGGTGTGCTCACTCGCAGTCACTTTCTGGGACTCCCCTTCATAGGCGCAACCTCTCAATCAACTGGAGTATGATGTACAGTACAGTACAAACTTTCATAAAGCACTTCTCATATAATAATAGCCTATTATATGACAGCCGACACGACGCTCGAAGTCAGACGGACACGTTTTTCTGATAATCGGTGTGTTTTCCTTTTTGCCCAAATATATATTTTTATTCGAGCGAGGGTGAGGTCTGGCTTGTTTCGGCAGGCGGCATCGTGTCGCGAGACGCACTTCCTTATGAACACTGTGTGGCGGGCTTTTGCTGCGTCGACGCCCCCTGGACTGAGTCGACGCCCCCTGGACTGAGTGACGCAGCCTGGACTGTGTCAAGCAGCCTGGACTGTGTCTATGCAGCACGACGCAGTTCACGTGTCGATCACGTGATGTAATGAAGCAGCACACGCACCGACACGTGGATTGCTCTGTGAGCCCGACGCATGCGTTGACGCATCGGTGTCGCTGGACCCATCACTACCCTGCACCTCTGCACTGTGAGGCCGTCGCGCTAACCAGTCGACCACTGGCCCACATTGAGATATGTGATTGTTAATATTCACTGCAAACTCCTGGAGCCTCTCGTGCAAGTTCTGAGTGGCAGCATCACTAAGTTGGCAATTCATTCCTGAAGTCTTGTCGCATATCTATGTATTGTTGATGGCCTGACAACGCACATTGACTGCCCAACGCCTGAACATGGTGTGTCCTTAAAATAAATATTTTAGAAATTTAGACAGGAACCAAAGTTAATCCAGAGAGGCTTTAAAGGCATGTAAGCACGGGTAGAACACGCAAACTCCACATAGAAAGGTCAGATACTTGAGATTCAAACCCAGAACATGTTATATTTTGCCAGCCACATGTGGAACTGGACTGCCGAGTGATAAATTAGTTATCTACATCAGCAGTCCCCAACCTTTTTTTGCCCCACGGACCGGTTTAATATCAGACAATATTTTCAAGGTGTGGCCTTTAAGGTGTGGCGGGTAAATACAACGGAATAATATGATATGACCTGCATGAAAACTGTGGTATTTTCGAAACATAATAAACCCGAATCATGACGCGAGGAGCATCCTATCCTGCCGCAATGCTCTCTGGTCACTATGGTAATGTTTAAACGTGTCTTCAAAATAAGACACACCGCAAATGCATAGTGCATGAAAAATACAACTCAACATCGCCGCATATTATGCAGAGTGGGCTTGGTGCGTGGGAATCTCCTGTTGTGATCAATCCATATTTTAAGTAGGACTCCTGATACTGTCTATTAAATGGAGCCTTCTTTTTCTTGAAAGTCATAGGCTCCTCTTCTGTCTCCCAACTGGCCTTTTCCCCTTCCCAAAGACTTAAAACACTTTTTTTAATTCATTTTACTAGCTCCTGTGTTTCATTTTAGCGGTAACCTATCACTTGACCGAGAAGCGCGCCTTGACCTGTATCAAGAGTGACATACTGTTGATGGATGTCACAGAGAATCTGGTAATTTTTCCAAATAAAACATCGCTCAGATTCTGAAATGAATAAAATGGAAGCAATGTAAGTTATTTATTCTTTCTGTGCGGCCCGGTACCAAATGACCTGCGGACCGGTGGTTGGGGACCACTGATCTACATGATTTCCAAAAGACAATGGCCAATTTACAAATGCTCATGGTTGTGTAATCATTTTCCAAGCATACAATAGCAACAAAGACTCCTGTACTTGTAATTCCTGCATTGCTGGGAATGTTTCTAGTATCTGTTGCTGTGGAAACCACCACGAGGATATGCCCTGTGCCGGCCCAAACAACGTTCCCCTCATAATCCTGACCTGGAGAAACAATAGCACCGGGGAACATTTTGGCAAATGGTTGTGAGGTGTCTATTTTGGAGAACACTTTTTTTTTTTGTCAACTGTGGGACATGACTTGGATGAAACATCAACTATAATTGACCTCAAATGAAACTTGAGGTTAAAACCTTTTTTTTAAAGTTTATTTTGGTGAAATGGGGAAGGTAGATTGGGTGGAACGAACAAGTTGTGCCGCAAAATAACATTGCAGAAGAACCTTGAAGTCCATTAGAAGGCTAAACACGGCCACATTGGTCCACCACTTAAATCTGTAATGTTTGTGTGTGAACAATAGCTATAGTCTATCAACAAATGCTCTCACAGTTGCAACCCATGTTTTTTTTCCAGATGGCAAAATATGTTATTTGGTACACTGCATCATTTCAAGGGACTCCATTACTTCAGGAAATTCAGTACTGTATACACACTTTAGGAAGCAAGGGTGTGTTAGTAATTGCCTTCTAATCAACTAATTACTGCTGCCGGATTGAGCTGCAGGGTCACCAGTTTGTGCGTAGTCCACTTTGTTATTAGTCCCTGAAGAGGGGCTTATCTGCACCAGTATTGTCCATATGCAGACACATCTGCGTGTGCTTTCACAAGCGCGCACTCACCGTCGCGTATTCTATGATGCTTCGATACACATTGTTGAGCCTGCAATCCAATATTCCTCATTCATCCCTGATCCTACTCAAACTCTTTTGGCGATCCATTTGAGTCCAAACCTGCTAGCAATCAGTCGCTCAAAATATAAAAGATGATTTGATAACCCTGCAGCCACTGCGTTTTTGTAAATATTTATTTATTTACATTCCAAAAACGTGCATTGGAGGGTGTACACTCCTGTTGCTTTTTTAAATTTGTATCCATTTGTATTATTCTCTGCAGAGCATGCTGTTCCATGGGAGCAGCAATCGTTAAGATTGAGGATAAAATGAAAATCCATTCATCCATCATCCATCTATCTATCCATTTTCTACTGCCTATTCTCTTCAGAGTCCTTCACAGCTGAATTAGAGGACGAGGCGCGTACACCCGAGAGATCAACAGTAAGTGGGGAACCCAAGCAGGGCCTCAATGTCCGAACATTGAGCCACATAGCCATTGACACACATATTCCCAAAAGGCAATTTTGAGTCTTCAGTTATTACCCCCAGTGTCCATATTTTGTGTACTTTTTAATAAATGCATTTTTTATGTCTTGAATTTGTAAAAAGTCATATTCTTCTTAATGAAGGGTTTGGTGAATGTGCATATGAACTTGTTGGGTTTGGTACCTCTAACAAGGTGAAGAACCACTGCTGTAGAGTGAAGACAAATTAATTTGTGATTAGCCATTTTAAGTATCAGATAGAGGTAAAGGCTAACATGATTCTGCACGATCACCATCATCAGCAACTGCGCTCGATTGAGGTCATGTGACTGAAGTGGCTGCTTCAGTTAGAAATGAATAAAACAAACATAATTGCGGAGGCTAACCAAGCGCAAATTTACCGTCCGAATTTGTCGCACATGCGGCACAGTCCATGAAACAGGCATATGTTATACGGCTCACACCTGTGTACATCTCTTAGTGTGCTCTGACTAGACCTCGGGGTCTATTTCCTCTATTGTGCTTCTTTCCATATCCAGGTTCACATTGCTTTGACACACACATGCATAAACCTTGAAGATGAAAGGAGAAGAGTAGCTCCATTACCTGCATTACAGCAAGTTGCATAGACCAATTGACAGTGACAAAATGCCCCAGAAAAAGCATTTTTTCTTCCCCCACAGATTTGAGTGCTGTACTTACATATAACTTCATTTTTATAGACCACAGCCTATTTTCTTCCACCCTGAGTGTTGCAGCCAGGCGGCATTTGATATCCACAGCCGACGTGGACATTATGCCTCTGCGACAAAAGAGAGCATCCCTATTTGCAAATGCGTCCATTTTTTGAGAGTTTATAGGCACTCCTCATCTATGATGTATCGGTAATGGACAAGGTGCTAATTAAGAACTCTGTAAATAAAGTTTTACGAATGTGATACACAGATTAAATGTAGATACATTTTGATGTATTTAAACATCAAAGTAGAATATTTATCTTCACTATTAAAAATAAAATCTCGAAAAAAAATCTAGGGTTTTTGTTGTCAGTGGACAAAAAAAACATGTAAAAGTAACATACAGTCTTCTGGTATGCATTTGAGAGGTAGTACATTTGCGTATGAAGACCAACTGCAGGAAGTACAGTAAAATATATATTTTTAAAAGTTGATTCAACTGTCATTGATTTGCCAATCCCCCACCATACATAGTCATTTTCATGAGAGCAACTGCCTGTGTTACGTCGTGTTCACAAACCCTTTCTTCAAGCACTTGAGCCATCAGTGATACAATAAAACAATCAGACGTCTAATCCGATGTATTCGGTGAACATTAATCTCCACCTCCATGGTTCACAAGTATGCTTCTGTAATGACATGCATCACAGTGATCGATTTCAACAAAACAAGACGACTTACGTGTGTCCAGCTTTACTATTTTCACTCGTTATCTAATAAATGTTTTAACTTCATAAAGGCAAATATTTTGTGTGTGTGTGTGTGTGTGTGTGAGTGCGCTCTGCTGAGGCACGAAGGCCCACGTGGGGGAATTTTTAAAAAAGAATTATGTTTATTGGTCGCTACTTCGCGGATTTTAATAAGGTTTTTTTTTTTTTTTTTGTTCAAATTACTTCAATAGCTTCAAATGGTCTAAATCCTCTGACTTCGCTCTCCATCCATCCATTCTTTACTGCTTGTCCGGGCTCGGGTCGGGGGGCAAATGCTTTAGTAGGAAAGCCCAGACTTCCCTCTGCCCAGCCACTTCTTCCAGCTCTTCCCGGGGAATCGCAAAGCCTTCCCAGGCCAGCCGGGAGACACAATCTCTCCAGCGTGTCCTGGGTTGTCCCCGGGGCCTTCTGCCAGTGGGACATGCCTGGAACCTTTCACCAAGGATGCATCTAGGAGGCATACTAATCAGATGCTCGAGCCACCTCATCTGGCTCCTTTCAATGTGGAGGAGAAGCGGCTCGACTCTGAGCCCCTCCCAGATCACCGAGCTTCACACTTTATCCCTAAGGTACAGCTCTGACACCCTGCAGAGAAACCTCATTTTGGTTGCTTGATTTTCATCCCACCCGCTTCACACTCTGCTGCGATTCGCTCCAATGAGAGTTAGAGATCCCGGCTTGAAGAAGCCAACAGCACCACATCATCTGCAAAAAGCAGAGATGCAATACTGAGGCCACCAAACTGGACCCTTTTAACTAATTGCGCCTAGAAATTCTCTCCGTAGACAGATGGTCACTTCCGGGTTGAGCGAACGCTGGCGCATTCTGGCTGCCGCTGCTCACCCGCAATTACCGGTATTCTTTTTTTTTTAGCGTTTTTTAACGATTTACTCTCGTCATGGGAGAAACCCTACACTCCTTCGTTGTGGTTTTGGACTGTCAGTCGTGGCACGGTTGGCTTCGGTCGCGCTGTCGCGGCGTCCTGCCTGTTCGGCTGTCGGACGAGGCTCCGTGCCTTCTCCACCCCTCTGCGCCCCGTGGTGGGGGGTCGACGGGGCCTGTGTCTGGGCTGCGCTGCTGTGGACCGTCTTGTCGCTCCGCCATCTGCCCGTGGGGGGACTGCTACGGTGCTCGGTGGCCGGGCTTCTTGCGCTCCGCTTCCGGTGGTCGAGCTCCCCGCCTGCGCTGCACCGCTTCCCGAGCGTCGCTCCTCGTCCTTCCCGGAGGTGCATCCGCCACGGATCTCGTCGGGGCTTCCACCTCGATGGCTCCAGGGGCATCACCTCCTTTTGGTCGTACTCCCGCCGGCCACGCAGAGACAACGGCGTGTTGGCCGGCCTGGCTGGGTAATTTCTCCTTTTATTATTTATAATTTTATCTGTGGTTTTATTGTTCTTGTTTTGATTGTAAAGTGTCCTTGAGTGTTTTGAAAGGCGCTTATAAATGAAATGTATTATTATTATTATAAACAGAATTGGTGACAAATGGCATCCTTGGCGGAGTCCAACCCTTAGTGGATACTGATTCAACTGACTGCTGGCAATGTGAAGCAAACTCTGACATCGGTGGTATAGGGACCAAACAGCCATCATCAGGTGGTTTGGTACCCCATATTCCAGAAGCACCCACCATACCCGAGGGACATGGTCGAATGCATTTTCCAAACCCACAAAGCACATGTAGATCAGTTGGGCGAACTCTCATGCCCCTTTGAGGACTGCCAAGGGTATAGAGCTGGTCCACTGTTCCACCGCCGGACGAAAACCACACTGCTCCTCCTGAATCTGAGACTCGACTTCCCGACTGACCTTCTTCTCCAGTACTCCTGAATAGACTTTACCAGGGAGGCTGTGGAGTGTGATCCCGATATAGTCAGGACACAATCTCTGGACCCCTTTCTTAAAAAGAAGGATCACCACCCTGGTCTGACGATCTTGAGACATTCTACCTGATGAGCACACGATGTTGCAGAACTGTGTCAACAGACACTCTGGGTGGATCTCATCCACCCCTGGGACTTTGCCACGAGGAGCTTTTTAACCACGTTGTTGACTTCAACCCTAGAAGTAGGAGAGCCCACCTCAGAATCCCGAGACTCTGCTTTCTCGAAGAAAGGCATGTTGGTGGAATTGAGGAGGTCTTCGAAGTATTCTGCCCATTGACTCACAATGTGCCGAGTCGAGGTCAGCAGCACCCCAACCCAACTAGACACAATGTTAATGGTGCTCAGCTGAGATGTCAAACAGTGGACAAGAATGACCTCGAAGCCATCCGGAAGTCGGCCTCCATGGCCTCACCAAACTCCTCCCATGCATGAGGTTTTGCCTCAGTAACCGCAGAATCTGCGTTCAGCTTGGCCAGCTGGTACACATCAGCTGCCTCCCACAGGCCATAAAGCTCTGATAGGACTCCTTCAGCTTGACGGCATCCCTTACTGCCGGTATCATCCACCTGCTACTTGGGGGTTGCCACCACGACAGGCACGACCACCTTACGGCCACAACTCCGATCGGCCGCCTTAACAATAGAGGCGCGTAACATGGTCCACTCGTACTCAATGTCCTCCTCCTCCTCCCCAGCACGTGGGCAATGCTCTTCCGGAGGTGTGAGTTGAAACTCCTTCTGACAGGGGATTCTGCCAGGTGCTTCCAGCAGACCCCAGCATCGGAGCTAACTCACCAGCAGGTGGTGATCAGTTGACATCTCCGCCCCCGTCTTCACCTGAGTGTCCAACACCTACGACTGCAAATCCGACCCAATAACTTTTGGCGGATCGGAATCTATACAGGGCAAACATAGTAAAACAAAATAAAATAATATGGACATTTTGAGTGAATCTTTGTGAAATAAGCATGTACAAAATTAGCTATTGGGTTTATTGCTGATTTTTTATTCAGCAGTTTTATGCCATCCTTGAATGGTAAAAAAAAAATACCGTATGTGGTTATTTTGTTGTTTCCTTCAAAACCTTTGTTGTTGGGTTCGGATAGTGGACATGCATTGAGAAATGATCGTCAAAAATTGAAATACATTAAAATCACTGGTTTTGCACATATGTTGTCCATATTTAAAAGCATTTTTTTTCATAGATCGGGTTGGGAAGTGTTGTGGTCCAACGAAGCATCCCAGAAGCACTGATAAAAAAATTGTGGCCGATGTAACATCAATAGGCCTACAGTAGTTCAGTAAAATGTTCAGTATTATCTGTTTTGATTTTCCAAATGATCCGTCGCTATGCTACATACTATACTTATATCATTTACAGTGTGAGTCATTTGCAGTTTAGACCACTAATAGCTTTATCATAATACTACATGTATTATAATAATTAATATCATAATAATAGAGCCACAAATATCAAATTCCAGTCAATGCAAATGAGTGACTGGTTTGAAATGATCTTTTTTTTAAGAAACAAAACACATGGCATCAATGAGCAGCCTGTAGCTCATTTTTGAATAGAGTGTGTGACATCGCCAATCATAAGAAAAAATAAATAACGCTTTCGCTATTTACCAGCTGTGCCATTTATGAAGCACAAAGCCAGAACAATCTTTTACGGGCTTCTAAAATTATCGACATTAGCAAACCAAATGTGTATCAACCTTTATGTTTCAGACATCCTCTGGCTAAATGGTTAAATCAACTCTTCTGGATGGCGGTTTTCAAGCCTTCAAATGCTGAAATGTGTGCAGCAAATGCTTTCAGGGTTTTCTTGGTAAATGAATGGCAATTGTCATACAGCTAGCGGATGGCGCCGCCTCTCCTCCTCCACCCATGAGACAGTTGCGGGGAGAAAAAGCTCTCCACTTAACTACTTAAATGAATATATCAAGAAACTAATTTAGTATTTTAATTGCACGATTTAGGGAGACTCTACTTCACTCACTCCCCTTCCATCTCGGTTGATTTCCAGTGTGAGCACACATTAGATTGATCTATGAAAGACTGCAGAAATCACAACACTTAAGTCTGTTTATTTTCTCTCCCTAATGAAATAATTGAAATTCCTGTCAGTGTCTGCACTTAAGGATGAGAGATTGCCAGCTTGCTCCAGGGCTGAATGAATGTTGAAAAGCTTGTTTTCGCCTTTTTATTGTTTGCAGCGTCTAGCGTTCTTTGTGTGCCACAATTTATTTTTCTTTATAAAGCCACAGTCATTCTGTCCGCAGAGCCCAGAAACAGATAGTGCATCACTCTTTTTTTTTTTCAGATTTACCTATCCCATTAAGTGATTGTTTGCAGAAATGGTAGGGGACTTTTCTTTTGATACGTTTTCAGAAACAGCGCTGGCAGACATTAAGGACACATTATTGGATCCCATTTTCTCTCAGCTACAAGGATATCCATTAGTGTGGCACATAGCCCTAAATTTTTCCATTTTCTCTCTCACCAAACTTGACTTTACACATCATTCCAGCTTGTGTTTTGTCATTTTCCTCCACAAATTATATAAAAGAAAAGCCATTTTCTGTGTGTGGCTTGTCTTGCCTGGGCTGTTTGCTGTGACTTGATTCTGAAGTGTCAAAATGGGCCCATCGTTATAGATAATCATGATTGACACCAGAGGTGCCTTAAAGCCTTTTTCAAGTTCTTCGCTGTAAACTTTTGTTTTGTCTGTTTTGTGCATGTGTGTGCTAGACTGGCGAACCATTGGAACGTTTAAAAAAAATTCTTCCCTTTATGACAAACCGAGCATTTGTTTTAAATAGGTTAAACAGTGCAGTCTCAAAGCTTATAACTGATGTTGGGATTTGGGTTTAAATCTTAGCTTTCCAGATCCTATGGCTTCCTCTCACAGTGCCGGAAATCACCACAGCGTCCCAGCACCTTGGTCTTGGTCACCATGTGTAGCGAAGAAGTCCATGGGCCCCCGCAGCGTCGCACGATACTGAGACTTTCCTGGCACTGACAAGTAACTTCGCTATGCTGAGTGCTCCCACCACTCCCGAACTGCACGGGCAAGTGTCAGGGACAAACAATTAATTTCAGTTTTGGACAGTGTCCCTAATAAGCAGGCCCAAAACACGGGTGTTTCCCTGGACTACATGGTTTGCAACGTGGCTTGGCGATTGCTCCATAGCTGGCATGTTAATAGCATGACCCAGAATCACATTGGCTGCTGTGGCGACGTTAGTGTTATCTGGGGCTGAGCCTGAGGTGCCCCGGTAGGGAAATAGTGCATGGACAAACTGCTGCTGTTTGGCAAGTTAAACCCTGTCTGTCGCCATAGTTGTGTGCATGTTAATCGTTGGTTGAGGAGAGTGTGGAACCGGTTAGCGTGATGCGACCTGGTGGGGTAGAATTATGCGTGAAGGTGTATGAAAATAGGAATGAGATTTGCAATGTTCGAGCGCGTTGAAGGGCCACCTTCTCTATTTCTGACAGTTCAAACAAGGTGCAAAAGGAATTGCTTGAGTGAGTTATACGTACTGGTAATCGGAGGAACCTCCAGCACCTTCGCTGGACGTCATTGAGACATTTAGTACGGCCTCTACATAGACATTTTTGCAATGTCCTGTATTATTCCTCTCAGTCGGAACTGGGCATTAATGTCTTGTTGAAACCACGGGCGTAAATTGTGCTGCGAAAAGTTGTGCAACTTGACAGTTGGAGCATAGCTCGTATCAACATTAGCCACTTAGTTAGCACTGAGTAGCTAACTGTTGTCGTTTGACATAATGCTCACGTTGGTGGAGATGTGCAAGTCAGAAAACAGGAAGTCAAAAATAAATTGGGTCAAGAGTTTCCTCTCTGCTCCAACAAAATTACAAAAGTTAGCATTAGCACAATTGGTGCAAAAGTTTTCGCAACATAATCCAGAACTGGAAGGATTTGAAATTTTTGTGTCAGCGCTTCACAACATGCCATGAGAGAAGCGGCAGTTTTCACTGTGTGAGGGAGAATCATGTGCTTGCGAGTTTTCCTTAAATCCTCCTTGACTAGTTGTTGGAGTCTGTAATACAGTCAAACCTCGGTTTTCGAACGTCTCGGTTCTCGTACAATTCGGTTTTCGAACGACAATTTCGAGTTTTTTATGCCTCGGATGATGAACAAATTTCGGTTCTCGAACTAACTGAGCGCGAACTAACTGAGCGCACTTGAATGCGTCGCTTCACTCCTCTCGGCTTCGCTTCCACGAGGAAGCGAAGCTACAGTAGTGTCCATTGTGAGCAGACGTTTTTGTATTGTTCAATAGATTTTTTTAAAAAAGCAGACGTGTTTGGTGAAACGCTTCCTCGTGTACCGTCCATTGTGAGCAGATGAGTTTGTATTGAAAGCAGCTTGAGACGCTTCTGTTGTGAAACTTTTCAGAATGGTTTCACGGGAGAATTGTGCAGTTTTCAATGCAGCGAGTCTCATTACTATGCAATTATCATACAGAAACAGCTTCCTCGTGTACTAATTGTTCAATAAAGATTTTTTTTTTTTAAACAGACGTACGTAATTCGGAGTGAATCGTGTATCAGCCCCTAATTCTGCTTTGCTCAGCTCAGGCAGGACTGGTGAAACCTCCCCCTGGCTGGACTTCCTGACGGAGAGACCACATGGTTTGCCCCCCAGCAGACCCACGCACTCCCTCGGCTCCAAGTTAAGTGCGGATGACGTCATTGAGACAATCTACAGGAGTGAGGTAGGCTGGCCGCACGAAGCATTGTTGGACTTCACGCATGCTCCAGCGTGCCACATGGAGAGAGTCAACACCAAGTTCTGGGAGTGCACATCTCGGTGGAGTCACTCTGTATTGAGGAGAGCAAGACTCATGCAGACATTTTATCATTATCCTGTCCAGACTGTGTGGTAACTGTGTCCTGCCAGACTTTGCAGCGCACCGTGAGAGCAGCTGTAGTCTCTCTCCCCCCACTCGTCCACTCCCGTTGCCATCCAGATCGCAGACCCCACCCACCCATCCCACGCCTCTTCAGCCTTGCCGTCGGGAAGGAGATTAGTTGTTCAGTTTCTTCCACCGGGCGGTAAACTCCCTCCCTGCTCTCCCCATGCCCAACCCCTTCCTGTCACAGACTTGACCCTTCATTTATTATCCACAGATTGCGAATTGTATTACGTAGAGTGATTGTTTATGCCTATGTCCGTAATATCTATATTGGCTCAGTGTTATTTTTGCATCAGCGTGTAATCAGCCCCTAATCTATGGCATGTAAGCCAGAAGAACCGCAAGTGGAAGTGGTAAACCTGGTGAAGAAAAGAGCAAAATAGTGCGCAAAACTATAGAATTTGAGAAAGATTTGATCGCGAAATATGAGTCAGGTGTGCGTGTGTCTGTGTTGGCGAAGGAGTTCGGGATGCCGAAATGCCCCGCCTACTGCCTGATGACAGCTGGGATAGGCGCACGCCCCACGACAGATAGAGAGAGAGATGTACCTTCAATTTTTACGTTACTATGTTAATGTTAACATTGGTGAAAATAAAACATATTACAGTTTGTTTGTACAGTATTTTACATATTACCTGCTCTCCTATTACATGTGTACAGTTTACGGTGTGAAATTGTAAAGAAAAAGTGGTTTAAAAAAGTTGTTTTCTTGACTTGGAACGGATTTTTTTTTTTACATTGATTCCAATGGGAAACATGGTTGCGGTTTTCGAACAATTCGGTTTTCGAACAGTCTTCTGGAACGGATTAAGTACGAAAACTGAGGTTTGACTGTATTGGCCAAAGAATTGCTTACTCTATAGTCACCTGACCAAACCAGAACACGCTTCAGCGGACTTCCTGTTTGCGCAGTGATAATTTGATAATTACTCGCTGATTACATAATACAATTAACAAATCGCTGTGATGGCATTAAGTTATTGATAGCTAGCACAAATGTATCATGAGACGAGACTAACATGGTTTTCATCAAAGTTACAAACCGAAACTCAATAAATGGACACATTATACAGTATACTGTTTGTAGTCACAGCGAGTGAGATGAAGCATTTAGCTGAAAACCTTGGACCATTTGTGGCAGGAGTTTTTGGTGTCACCCTGCAAATCCAACGCAGTCATCTTTCGTAGCTCATGAAGACATCTTGTGTAAAGACACTGTAGAAGCTGTTGTAGGTGTTGTAGTTTCGCTCTGAAATTTTTTGGTGTGAAAAACACCCACACCAGGAGAAGAAAACATCAAGTTTATAAACACATAAACAGATTTAGACCACAGAGAAAGTGAATGCTCTTGAAAGCATCGTTATTCTCGAATAAAACCAAGACCCCGTGAATTTCTGTCCCACGCTATAACAACGAGCGCGGTGAAGTCTAGAATAATGTTCTATGAACGGCACTTGTAAAAATGCATTCAAGATCAGATCCACCAAGAGGTCAAGCCTTTTCACAATGTTGTGGAGAGCACAATCACAGAGGCGTCAGAAGGCAGCTCAAAGGCCACAGGAGCCCCATGCTGAGCTGACATTCTCATCGTGCCTTGCCCATTAATTCGGTCATTGTTGCTGCCCTGGCCTCCCGGAGTCCTATCAAAGACTCAATAACCACTGCTTAACCAAAGTCCATTGCCAATTCTCCTTATTGCGCCCTCTCTCTCTCTCTCTCTCTCTCTCTCTCTCTCTCACTCTCTCTCTCTCTCTCCCCCCACTCTTTTTGCTGTAAACCTTCTGACAGCATGCGAGTGTGTGTGTGGAGCAACTGCCTTTCACTGCAACGTGGCTCGGCTGAAAAGACCATTATTACCCTGTAATTGTGGGAGTCAAACCCAATTAAGCAAATCTGTATGGGGGCAGGTGTCGCACCCCCCTCTCTCGCTCGCCACTTCATTTACTCTTTTCTCCCGCTTACTGTTACTTCACTTACGGTGGCTTGATCTCTGATACCGGATGAACAAGTCGCGTCTCCGACTCCCAACTGGGCGGCACATTGCTAATTGAGTTCTTGCTGGTCATTTGCTCCTTCGAAGTGAGCAAGAAGAAAAAGAGAAAACGGCTGCCTTGTCTGCCGGGGCCATGGGAAGAAAAAGTGAAATGTCACTCCTGTTGACAGAAAGCAAAAGGAAAAGAGGCTAGCGAAAGCCATTTAATCCACAGGGAAGACAGTAAGAAAAGAAGGGCTTACGTGTTCACTTGCTACAGCAGGGATCCACGCGGGAGCAGGGGTCTCCGGCTCTAAAAGCAAATGCTCCCATTGAAGCATCACAACACCCCCGGAGCCTGACACTTCCTGTCTCTTGGAGGGTCACTTCTCAAATTAGGAGAGTAGAAATAAAACAATGTTCACGCTTATGTGGGTAAACCATCTTGTTCACAGTGCTTCCTTGCCTTTCAACCCAGTTTCAGTTGTTTGTCATATACGATATGTATTGAATTTCGGTTTATTCTTTCATAAACAATGTGCACTTTTCGTGGTGCTAATGGTGTTAGCGGTAAACTCGCCTGACTCGAGCAGCGTGGGATCACGGCCCACTCAGTGACGGTGGGAATGTGAGTGCAAATGGTTGTTTGTCTCTCTATGTGCCCTAGGACGGACAAGCGACCAATTCAGTGTAGTCCGCTTTCTGCCCAAAGTCCGCTGAGTTGGCTCCAGCACCCTCCCACCATCCTGTACAAGATAAGTGGTGTTGAACTATGTATGGATGATTACCGGGATGTTTGGTGCTCCATAAATGTGCTTGCGATTGAATGTTGACCAGCCCAGGCTCTTCACCCAATGTCAGAAGTAACAGATGGCGGTGGAGGAGCCTTCTTTAACGTTGAGGGGAGCAGCATCACAGATTTCATTCGTGACGGAGTTCCCCAGGGGCTAGCTCTGTGGCTGGCCCCAGGTTGCAGATGTCAGGAGCTGTTAATGGAGATGTCTCCAAGCTTCCTGAGCAGCGTCTCAAGGGCCATGACCATCCAAATAGTTTTTGCTGCGGTCCACACCAGTAAAACAGTAACACATTCTTATCAAATATAAAAAAAACCCAACAAAACATGACCAATGTAGTATTTCTTGCAGCCGCATCATTTTGTGGGAAGAGAAGTAAATAAGCAGTCGTGTTTCGCCGCAGTGGCTACTGGGGTCACCAACCTTTTGGAACTGAAAGCTACTTCTTGGGTTCTGAATCCTGCAAAGGGCTACCAGTTTGATAGACACTTCTGAAATAACAAATCAACTCCTTGTTCTTCCATAGCGTACTACAGTCAAACCTCGGTTTTCGTCCATGATCCGTTCCAGAAGGCTGTTCGAAAACTAAAATTGTTCGAAAACCGAAACCACCCTCTCTTTAAAATAAAAATGTTTACTGAACACGTCTGCTCACAGTGGAAAGCAACACGAGGAAGCGTCACTCCCTCGTCTACCCGAGGAAGCGTCACTTCCTCGTGTAAGGAATGCGAGAGGAGTCAAATGGTGCATTCAAGTGCGCTCAGTTTGTTCGAGAACCGAAATTTGTTCGTCATCCGAGGCATAAAAAACTCCAAATTTTTGGTCGAAAACCGAATTGGTCGAAAACCGAGACTTTCGAAAACCGAGGTTTGACTGTATTTACTTTAAGAAAGAATTCAGCTCACTAGTTAGTTGCAGTATTTTGTTTTAGATAAGCAGTGCAAAAAAAACTATAAAAGTCTTTCACTGGTGAGCTGTTTTTAGAATAGCCCTTGGGGCAAACCAGTATCACGTTTACAACCCCTGCTTTTGGATAATCTTCAACGAACCTAACATGCATGTGTTTGTAATGTCAGATATAAACCAGAGCACCCTCACAAGGGTCGCGGGCGTGCTTGAGCCTTGCCCAGCTGTCTTTGGGCAGTAGGCCATGTACACCCTGAACTGGTCGCCAGCCAATTGCAGGGCACACATAACGAGCAACCATTCACGCTCACACTCACGCCTAAGGACAATTTTGAGTGTTCCATTAACCTGCCATGCAAGTTTTTGAAATGTGGGAAGAAACCGGAGCACCCGGAGAAAACCCACGCCGGCATGGGGAGAACATGCAAACTCACACAGGAATCAAACCTTGCACCTCAGCACTGTGAGGCAGATGTGCTAACCAGTGGCGCAAAGTGCCAGCTCAAACCCAATTTGTTTGCCTCAATTTATCACGAACTCAACAGCTCAATAGCTATCACTGAGCCTCGATTCACACACATCCACACAATGCCATTAAGGCAGCGATAGATAGATAGATAGATAGATAGATAGATAGATAGATAGATAGATAATTATTGATGACAAGTTTAGCAGATAATATAGGAAATGTGGCGTTTAAATGTAAAATCGTGGGCGAATTATTTACCATTGCTGGAATTTGGCGATCCTACTAACTCTCATCACTCCTCCATCATGTAACCAGCAGTCCGGATGATTTTGACTGCTCACATATCTTTGTACATATTAATTTAAATGGATTTGTCCTTCCGTGACTATGAGATTAAAAACAGTCATTCACTTCAAGTCACTTTTGAAACCGACCGCCTTAAGACCAACCCTTATCCATTGAGCTGTCTCATTTAATTGTTGGCCAGCAATAGCTTTATGTGTTGGGATAGAACTAAGTGGTGGCCACGGGGGGCCATGGTCACCCCCTTGTTACTCTCTGGCCACCCCCTGGGCCGCCCTCCCATTTTAGGGAGAATTTTGATATCTGTGATTTTTCATCCATTTTAACATCATGCAGTATTCGAAAACTCCTTGATACTCTGCCACGAGTTATTTTTACAAAAGGAGTATTTAAAAAATAAAGGTATTATTGGTCTGAATTCAAGTTCTTAAAGAAACTTGACCCTGCTGTCCCTGTCCATTGTGTAGCTTTCCTTCGACCTTTTAACTTTGAAAGAAGGTATGTTTGATTTTCTTATTCAACTGAGCGGCAAGGGGCCACGGCTCTTCGTGCGCACGCTCGAACTACTTCATAAGCGTAGTTGTAACTATTTTGTGCACACAATGTAGTAGTTTGTGCCCACAAAGTAGTTTCCAATATGTACATAATAAGGGGTGTTCAGTGATAATTTTACAGTTTAACTCCAGCGAGTCCCGGGGACTCGCTGATCACAAAAGTCTGAGTCCCATTATGCATTTAGAGAGTCCCAAATTTTGAATTCTGAAATGGTCTACTTATTCAATTGCATATGATAATAACACAAACAACAACATATACATACAATTATAAACAAATGCTGCAAAAATTTTAATAATTCAGGCCTACAAGATTTGATGAGAAATAAGTTCTTATTTCATCCCATGGTTCAGTCTTTGAGTTCATAAATTTTCCTCTCTTTACTCAGCTTCCAATGATGCAAGGCTTTCTCTAAGTCAACTTATTATTGCAAAAAAACTATCCAACTTTAACTGCTTCCTCTGTGATATCTCCGCAATAAACTTTCGCAACTCTTGTTTTAACGTTACACAACTTGGCAATCGTCTGCTTTCGTGAAGGTGAAGTCCGAGGATTTCGGAAATTCACGGAAACCGTTTTCAGTTCCGTCGGATTACCCAATGGGAAACCACGGTGACTAATTTTGGGTTCCGTAAACGTTCATCATGGGAAACCATTTTTCTATTTTGACTGATATTCATAATCGAGAATTCTGATACTCAAAAGTATAGTGTTTCAAGGGTAAATGTTTGAAAAATATGCATTAACTATGAACATTACATCAGAAGCTGTGTACTACAGGTTTTTTCAACAAAATAAATGGATCAAAATATGTTGTACTCATGTGGCATCATGAATACAGCATACCACAAAATCAAAGTATTTTTTCCAGTCTCACACTGCAAAGATTAACTTACTGGTAATCATTAATACAGGTAAGTATTGATGTGGCTTGACATCCTCTTCCCAAGACGATGCATGTGTAATCTACGATCAATTTGACGAAAGAATCTACCACAAGTCATCATTAGTTCTACCAACAGTTAACATTGGCATTACTACACCTTGTGACGGATGTTTTATTCATAAAGTTACCATGCTACAACCAGTAAATATAGAATACCCAAGATTGTTTATAATATGTTTCATAGCGATTAGCCTATAGATCTAATGACCAACTTGGCTCGTAATCGTGCCTCCCGTCGTGTCTCGCTCTCGGGTTCTGTGCATACATCACAGGTGAGTTTAGTGATACGCCCGTCGGACGATTCATATGAAAAATCAGACGGGCATTCCCATTTCTTAAATGTCGTAATAGTAGACCTTTGTGTGTGTTTTTTTTCGCCGCCATCTCAAACTGTCATCCGCGCGATTTCTCAGTTTGCAGACTAAAATAGCAACCCGCAGGCGCACATAACGTTATCTGTTCCGCCCCCCCAACACTGAAAACAAAACAAAACGAAAAAATTAGAAGAAACACACACCACACCACAAACACACTTACAGGTACAGTGAAATCGCGTTGATCACACAGGAGAGATTCGATCGCGAAGAGTCAAACTCGTGTGCGGTGACTTTTATGGGAAACGATTTTTCGGTACTGTCAAAATGACGCCACGGAAACGACACGCTACCGGTAACGATCGTTACCGTGAAATCCCCAGGCCTGCCGTAGGTTTTTTGTTTGTTTGTTTGTTTTGACTGAGACTTGTGTCCCAAAAATGCACATTATTTGGAACTGTGCATCCCGTGGAAAAATTCTGCGTCTCGGACGGGATGGCAGGGTGTTCACACTCCAACTTTTACTCTGGTGTAGCACCGGGGCTGCCGCCCATAGAGCGTTCACATGTAAAAAGTTATACCGGTGTAGCCCCTGAAAACCGGAGCAAATTTAACCCTGCTCAGGAGGTGGTTTAAAAATGTATTCCGGAATAAATGCTGGTTTGTGGGGCAGCACTGATTTAAAATGGGACGTGTGAGCGCTACAGAGGTAGACTCACTACGAGTGAGAAGAGTTGATTACATACGATGTCGTCGATTTGTTGCCGAATGAATTGTAGAATGTATTTTTTTTTTCGTGCCGTGTCGTACTTTCGCCATCTTTCCTTACTCTCGCTCATCATTTTACGGTGTCTGATAGACCACAGCGTTGATTTGTCTGGAGAAGTATAAACCATGGTTTTTCGATATGTCTCAAACAAGGCGGGGAAAGGAAGTAAACTTTACGCATGCATGTTTTATTTCCGTATGATTATCGTATCGAATTGCATGGCCGCAGAAACTGCCATGTGAACGCAAGTGGGGCTGCACGGGGGTGAACGCGCTTCTCTTTAATAAGCAGCTTTATAAGTTTGAATGCTCCACAAAATTTACACCGGTGTATGATATAACGGAACAAAATACATCGGTGCAGCGCCGATGCAAATGTGTGCCGTGTGAACACCCCTGTAGTTACAGCGTGTGAACAGAGGATTTTTTTTTTCTTTGTCATGTCTGGCGGCTCCGTACTATACCGCCTTGACAATGCAGAGACAATTTTCTCCTCCCGTATTTATGCTGTACTGATTATTTGCTCCTGACTTCTCCGCTCCAGACATTATCACCAGTCACAGTCCAGTAATAGCCTGCTCTATTTGCAAACAAGTAATTAACATGCCTGCAGTTGTCCTCTTTCTTTTGCTCGGTTGCCACCTCTTTTTTGTCATGACATAATGGAAACTGGGGAGCAAATGCAGCACTTGGAGACAATTGATGAGGCCATCAGTCATGTCATTAAGCAATTCACAAGGCGGTCTCATTAATTATCCCCTTCGCTAGTTTAGACATTTACTGGACGTCCTGATTGGATTTTTAATAATAAGTCTGAATCTTAGAAGACAAATGTTCTTTAGCGCACTAATGGAGCTGTGAAACTATCATTTTCAAATTCCTTTATGAGGTAAAGTGCACATGTGGACCTCAAAATCTCCTGGGCGTTTGCAAGAGGCTTTCATGCACTTAAGGAAAGGTCATACAAACAGCGATGTCATTAACACGTTACGTTTTACAATGCCTACTTGAGTAGAAAAGTCTTGTACGCCTTTCATCTCGATTCTCCATTCTTAATCGATGTCGAGAATTAAAAGAAACAATTTCCTTTTGGCTGACTGTTGTGTAAGGTCTGATCGATGAAGTGCACATTTTGATTAGGATTGCAAAATGCGGCCCTAAAACATTTGCTAGAAAGGCAATAAATATATTCATAGTATTATTAATATGTTTTGTCAGCACTTTATAATTATAGTGCCGTATGCACACCAAATTCCCTTTTAATATGTTTTCCTGATACAAATTCAGAAAGAATTACTGATATGAGCATTTTGCATTATAGGTTGATGTGAAAGGGTCACATGCTTACTTGTTATAAATAGAACCGCCGAACCAAAAGGTAATAAAAAAAAAAATGCACCCATCTAATTTCCCTCTATTTACGATTAAAAAAAAAACAAACTCTCTTGCTCCATTCTCTGAAATGCAAGCATATAAAAAAATTTCCAAGCCCTCTCAAACGATGAGGCTCCCAGTATGGTTTAAAATGCACATAATGAAGAAATGGAAAATGGAAGCCAAATTGACCCTTGCACAGCATGTTAAGTCAGTTTGTATGGGTACCTGGAGTGGCTGTCGCCCTCCCATCAATAAAATAATTTAAGAACACATTAGACTCCTTTAAAAGGGCCCATTTGTCAGAGCAGGTGACTCTTAAAAGACCCAATGGATTAGAGACGCCCAACGTCAGGTACTTTTAATTCAGCCACAATCGATATGACTTAGGCTGATGTTGAATTCAGAGTGAATATAAAAAAAAAAAAAAACAGTTTCCGGTAAAATACCACTTGTGGAAAAACAGCAATTAATGGAGAAGGTGAAAGATGAACATTACATACTAAGATAGAGGTACTGTACTTTTTAAAATCGGCACACAACAGCAACACATTCACAGTAGCACACTGTTAATAACGTTGGCAAGAGGACTAAAACGATTATGCAACGTACTGTTTCCCCTTCAACATCATCACGCCATTTTAATCATGCCGCGGAGTCGAGTCAAATATTGCTCGCCATTGTTTCACTGCAATGATTTTACTGTACTTAGTTGTTAAGTGCTCATTTTGTGCTGATGAATATGTGAAATGATGAAAAATATTTAGTTTTACTCGACACTCATGATAAGATGAAAAAGAAAAGAAACTACTATTAATATTAATCCATAAAGCATTCGGTCTCTTTACTTGTAATTTTGCAATATTTTATGGGGCGGGGGGAACGCAGCACAATTTGTAGCATTGTAAGTGCTGTTAAGCGATACACCCTCTTCATAAAATTCCACATACAATTATTTGTGTGATTTCACTTTCATCACGGTGACATTGATGAATTTTTTCACCATGTTTTCCTGTTTCTATATAAAGAATATTATAACTTCTGTTTTTCCTGTAACCTCAAAACAATTTGAAGGTATGCTGCTTGAAATTGAAAGTGCTTGGATATGTTGTTTAACCATTTCTGCCACCCTGTAAGCTGATGTCCAATGTAGTAACTGCTGTCCCCGAAAGGGTAAAATTGCATAGAATTCCTCGAAACACATAGTGATGATCACAAAATTGCGAGACAATAGAAAGTTATGTACAACATTTTTATATTTCCGAAAATGACAGAATTAAGAGCATAGGTGCAGGGTTCGATTCCGGCTCCAGCCTTCCTGTGTGGAGTTTGCATGTTCTCCGCGTGCCTGCGTGGGTTTTCTCTGGGTGCTCCTGTTTCCTCCCGCATTCCCAAAACATGCATGGCAAGTTAATGGAATACTCAAAGTCAGGGGTGCCATACTCATTTTTGTCACGGGCCACATTGTAGTTACGGTTTCCCTGAGAGGGCCATTATGAATGTGAATTTTGTGAAAATGGATAAATGTTTAATTATCTCCACATATTACATATACAATGTACAACAAATTGGTGGATAACTAGTTGTGAAATCAGAAGTCAAGCATAATGGTTTGTTCAGCCATGTTAATGTAATAAGTATGTAACGGGATAATGCTTGCAATATCTCTGTGTTATGATGGATTACAGATGACAATTTGAAATTATGGTTCAGACTTTAGCAAGCATCATGGAAAAGTTGACATGCTTGATTTGTCCTCGCGGGCCACACGAAATGATATGGCAGGCCAGATCTATCTACGGATGGATGGATGGATGGACAGAATCAAGCAATGTATTTGAGTAACAGTGTTCAAATGTTTATATTTGGTAGATTCAATGAACTCAGAAATATGCTGAAATTAATTCATTTCCCATTTGCCAAGGCATTTTTGATCAAATTTGCCCCCACCCCGAAACCCCCCGCATTAGTAACAGCTAATTAGAAGTGCTTTTTAAATATGACTTTCCGAAAACAGTAATTACAAAGTAACAGTTAATTGCGAATTGATTTGCTTTCTAATAAACCATATTTGTCATCCACACCGCTACCAAGTGTATCGGCTTGGAAGTTCTGTATCTGTTCAGTCTTATTGGTGAGTGACGGTTCATGTGGAAGCGAAGTAGTGATTTGGCATGTTAGGGAGTGTGTTGGGGCTAATCAGACAGAGGGGCCACTATAATGGACAGAATCTGGGCAGAATCACAGCTAGACCTGCAGCAGTAATGCAGCTAATTTCTCGACTGTCTCTGCCACCGCATAGATAGAAATGGGGTCAACAAAAGGTGCAGGCAGCATGAAATGAACAGCTGTTGCCTTTCTCAGTTGTGAGCAGACAAAGTGGAGAAAACCCAAACCTTGGACCCCCCACCTGTTCTTTGTAAATGCAGAAGAATGTATGTACAAATTAAGGCCAAGACCCATGCATATTGCTTTCAATTTTCACCTCTGAAGCTGGTATATTTGAGTCGATATTCTGAAGGAACACTCAAAGCTGCGCTTTGATGGAATATACATATGGAGGGTTAGTCGTAGATTGCTTTGTTGGCTGAGGGTTTTTTGGGCAGGGGCTTGTCGTAATGGAGAAACAATTGGCTATTTTATAGATGCCTCTCACAGGGAAATAAGGTGTTTGTGTGTACATTCAAAAAGGGGGCGGGATCTGTGGGTGGTATGCCATTGTGTGTTAAGGATATGTCCATGTATTCAATAATAATTATATTATCAGCCCAATTATTGGACTCTCCAGTTTGTCCCATTTTTCGGTGGAATGAGTAACAAATCAGAGTAGGAAATCATTTAGGATGTAGGCACAACGTTATTATCCATCCTGCAGATTTTGGCGTATGGACTTCAGCTCTCATTTACACTCATGTTACAGACTAGATTAAAATGTATCGTCACTGTCCACTGAAAACCGATAAAAATCCACCCATTCATCCAATATGGAGAATACATGTGTCGATGTGACCGCAGTGCAAACAGGCAGATCGGATCATCTATACCATAGGTGTCAAAGTCAAGGCCCGGGGGCCAGATCAGGTCCCCCACGTCATTTTATGTGGCGGAAGGAGCAAATCATATGTGTGATTGTCACGGATAATAAATAACGTTGAGATTTTGCACCAGCCCTTCGAGGGAAGCCATAACTCCAAAAATGGGTTTGGATTCTATACACTGTCTAGGTGAGGTCGACGTTATTGAAATAGTGTCATACTCCAATCTGTGACATATACACTCCTGTGTCTGTACACAGGATACACACTGAACTGGTTGCCAGCCAATCGCAGGGCACACATAGACAAACAACCATTCACACAATCAATTTAGAGCATTCAGTCAGGCTACCATGGATGTTTTTGGAATGCGGGAGAAAACCGGAGTACCCGGAGAAAATTCACACAGGCACGGGGAAAGTATGCAAACTCCACAGAGGAAGGCTGGAGCTGGAATTCGAACCCTTCACCTCCGCACTGTAAGGCGGGCATGCTAACCAGTCAACCACCGTGCCACCGGTTGTCATAGTTACTAAATTGTAATTTACAGACACTTCTAAGATACACAATTAGCAGTTCCGATATATGAAGTTTCGCTAATGTGGAAGAGAAAAGAAAGCTTAATCATTTTGTGGCGTGAGTGTAAATGCATCTCGAAATTGTCGAGGGTATGTGTTTTTATCGGCTTTTTTTAATAGTGACAGTTTGGCCCTGGAGCAAGTTATTTCATTTGCTTTTTTGTCTGTTCACACAAATTAATCTCTTGCTAACCTCAGTATGTTTAGTTTGCTTGTCCAGGGTGCACATAACCATTTTGGTGTAGTCCTCAAAAGAGCACCAGAGTTTATTGATTGGCACTCTTTTTTTTTTTTTAATCCACACCCACCGAACTCCCTGGATAAATTTAAGGACTCGGCTCTATTTTCGTAGACAGCGCACGTGCACTCGGTCTAAAAACTGGTGCATCTTCGTTTTTGCGCCAAGAACCGTGCTGCGCCATGATGGGCGTTCTGACGGCCCGAGCGCTTTTTCTTTTACACCCCCCTGGCTCACCTGACAAGTTGGCAAGTGAAGGGAAACTGGACTTAAAACCAGGTGAAACCAGGTCGAAGTTGTGGAACAGGTGGTATAACACATTTTTGGTCAATTTGATTCAGGTGGAGCAAAGCACAGTGGACGAACGGGGTTTGATGCCTCAGAAATGTATCGATACAATGTTTTGCAAAAGTCAATCCATCCATTACGATTTGTTGAGTACGATGTATGCCACCGACACTATTGTTTCTTGTTTGGAACTGCTGTACTTTGTGTGGAAGGTTACCTATAAAGGTTACATATAAATAAAGGACGTGGAGCTTCCCTGTATCGTCTGGCAGTGACAGTGCGCTGAGGCACGTCTGGGCGTTCAGCGGTGCAGTGGTAGTAACCACATTGAAATAAGAAAACGTCTCCAGTGTTGTGCCTCTAACCTAGTGTAGTTATCCGAAACGATGTCTACACAAAACCAGAGAGAGAATTCCGCGCAAGAAAGATCCACACGATTGCATTAATTTTCCAAGGAAACGTGGGCGTGGGCTTATCTTTAGCTTGAGGCAGTGATGGAGAGTTGCAAAAATCATGATGACATACATTTTCCAAATAAGTTTTCTTGACATGCCAACATGCGATAAGGCGATGCTGTGGAACTTGCCACTTGCCACTTCCTTGCAAGGATTTTTCGCAAACACTATTACAAACCCAATTCGAGTGAAGTTGGGATCTTGTGTTAACCATAAAAACTGAAAACATCAACAACAATCATTCATTCATTCATTTTCCAATCCGATTTGTCCTCACAAGGGTCGCGGTGGGTGCTGGAGCCTATCCCAGCTGTCCTCGGGCAGTAGGTGGGGGACACCCTGAACTGGTCGCCAGCCAATCGCAAGGCACACAGAGACGAACAACCGTGCACGCTCACACTCACACCTAGAGACAATTTAGAGTGTTCAATCAGCCTTCCATGCATGTTTTTGCAATGTGGGAGGAAACCGGAGTACCCGGAGAAAACCCATGCAGGCCCGCGGAGAACATGCAAACTCCACACAGGGAGGCCGGAGCTGGAATTTAAACCGGTACCTCTGCACTCTGAGGTCGACGTGCTAACTACTGTACCACCGGGCCGTCCTAAAAAAGTGAAAACAATGATTTGAAAATCCTTTTCAACCTCTAACAAATACATTAACAGGACAAGATATTATTTTATTATTATTTATTATATATTATTATATATGTTTGAATTAATACACTTTGTTTTTAGCAACAAAAAAAAATAATCATAAGCTCAGAATTTTATGGGTGCAACACGTTCCAAAAAAGCTGGAACAGGTGGCAAAAAAGATTGAGAAAGTTGAGGAATGCTCATCAAACACCCACATCATCCGACAGGTGAACAGGCTAATTGGGAACAGGTGGGTGCCGTGATGGGGTAAAAAAATGAACTGCCCTAAATTGCTCAGCCATTTACAAGCCAAGATGGGGATAGGTTCACCTCTTTGTCAACAACTGTGTGAGAAAATAGGCCAAAAGTTTAAGGACAATGTTTCTCAATGTACAATTGCAAGGAATTTGGGAATTTCATCAGCAAAGATACATAATATCAAGAAATTGTTCAGCGAATCTGGGGAAATCACTGCATACAAACGGCAAGACCGAAAACAAAATTGAATGCCAGTGACCTTCGATTTCCCAGTTTGGCATTGCATCAAAACCCGACATCAATGTCACCACATGGCCTCAGGAACATTTCAGAAAACCAGTGTCAGTAAATACAGTTGTGTGTTACATTCGTCAGTAAAACTTAAAATTCAACGAGGCTAAGCAAAAGCCATTAGTCAACAAGACCCAGAAATGCCGCCGGCTTCTCTGGGCCCAAGCTCATCTAAGATGGACTGATGCAAAGTAGAAACGTATTCTGTGGTCTGATGAGTCTATGTTTCAAATTCTGTCCATTTTCTACCGCTAATCCGGGGTCGGGTCGTGGGGGCAACAGCTTTAGTCGGGAAGCCCAGAGATTCCCTCTCCCCAGCCACTTCTTCCAGCTCTTCCCGGGGGATCCCAAGGTGTTACCAGGCCAGCCGGGAGACATGGTGTCGCCAGCGTGTCCTGGGTCGTCCCCGGGGCCTCCTGCCGGTGGGACATGGCCAGAACACCTCACCAGGGAGGCATTCAGGAGGCATCATAATCAGATGCCTGAGCCACCTCATCTGGCTCCTCTCGACGTGGAGGAGAAGCGGCTCGACTCTGAGCCCCTCCCGGATAACGAAGCTTCTCATCTTATCTCTAAGGGAGACCCCGGATACCGAGCGGGCGACACTCATTTCGGCAGCTTGTATGAGATCTCGTTCTCTCAGTCATGACCCGCAGCTCGTGACCATAGGTGAGGGTTGGAACGTAGATCAATTGGTAAATTGAGAGCTTCGCCTTTTGGCTCAGGTCCTTCTCAGGACAGACCGATACAAAATCCGCATCACAGCAGACGCTGCACTGATCTTCCAGGTGCAAAGTGAGCTGGGCGCCGGCCAAAGGCTGGGAACTTGGCGGTCCGATCCTCGGCTACGTTTCAAAGCCTCCCAACTATTTTGGACGAAAAATTCAAAAGCCAGCATTTGTGATGGTATGGGCTGTGTTAGTGTATGGGTAACTTCAGCACATGTGAAGGCACCATTAATGTTGAAGCGTACATAAATGTTTTGGAGAAACATATGCTGTCATCCAAGCAATGTCTAATGGACGCTCCTGCTTATTTCATCAAGATAATGCTAAACCACACTCTGCACGTTTTACAAAAAATGCCTTCGTTAGACAGCTAGTCACCACCCTCGCTGGAGAACAGGAGCCTGTACTCTCAACGGTAAAACGTCGCAAATTGGCCTGGTATGGCCTTACAAGGCATACCTCGCTATCCAAAACCATCCTACAGGGGACAGTGGAAGGGAAGCGGAGAAGAGGCAGACAGAGAAAGTGCTGGATGGACAACATCAAGGAATGGACTGACTGCAGCTTCCAGACCCTGCTACGAACAGCTAAGGACCGAGAGTGCTGGAGATCCCTGACTGCCCAGACGTCCACCATGGCACCCCTACGGCCTCCTAGGCCATGGGATGACCTGACCTGACCTGCCTTTGTTAGAAAAGGAGTGCAGTGACTAGAATGCCCAGCCTGCAGTCCAGACCTGTCTCCCATTGAAAATGTGTGTCGCATAATGAAGGGTCGAATGCGAGGGGTGTATGAGGAAATGGGGAAAGAAAAAAAACGTTTTGTGTGTCTGGGTGTGTGCTACTAATATTATATATTTGTGTGTTAGTGTACACTGCACACAAAGCATCCTATCAGCTTCACTTAAACAAAAAAAATTATTAAAAAAATAAAATAAAAGAGAAGCTCACCTTTAACCTACAGTGGCGCATCATCTGCATCACTGGAGGTTGTAGTTGTCAGCAGTCTGTCATTGCAGCTAGCGAAGTTTGTTTCATCTGCAATTCACTGATGGCACTAGCAAAGAATGTGGGAATCTGGAGTGCCAGGAGAAGCATTTTGAAACGGTAAATGTGAGCTACGATCGTGATCTTCCTGCAATTAACATGCTAAAAAAGTGCATTACATGCTGCCGCGTCAGGTTTCTACTATGATAGGCAGTGATCTTTAGCCAAATAAAAAGCAGTGAACAATTTATGTGAGTGATCAATTCGACTTAAATTGGTGAACGGATTAGGGACTAGGATGGTGGGTGTGGTTACTACCGAAATAATGCGTCTATGATTGTGTACCATGCAATAATTCTCAATCTTCTGCACTGGAAGAATTGGAATGTTCCAATTCGGCTGCGACTGTTTCAAAGCGCCAGACGTCTTCAGGCCCGGGGTAGTTTCCGGGATGCCCTCTTTCGCCTCCAGGCTCCATCGATACTGTTTCTGCCAATCAAGGTTGAGGGAGGAAACAAACAAACAAAAATATAACAGGAGACTCTGTGGAGCAGAAGCCAACGTTTGTGGAGCCCAGGCTCCACAGCGTCTCTGGCAACATTTCCTACGCTTTAGGGTGATCCATCCGCTCTCATCCACCGACAACAAGTGGAGCAGCTGGAGCTCTGGTGCAACCGACACAACCTAGGGCTGAACACGCTCAAGACTGTAGAGATGATCGTGGACTTCAGGAAACATCCTTCACCACAGCTGCCCCTCACACTATCCAACTGCCCTGTGCCAACCGTCGAGACCTTCAAGTTCCTGGGAATCACAGTCTCCCAGGACATGAAGTGGGAGGTCAACATCAACTCCATCCTGAAAAGGGCCCAGCAGAGGATGTTGAGGAAGCATGGCCTGCCACAGGACGTGCTACGTCAGTTCTACACGGCAGTCATCGAATCAATCCTGTGTTCTTCCATCACAGTTTGGTTTGGGGCAGCCACAAAAAAGGACAAAATCCGACTTCAACGGACAGTTAGGGCGGCGGAAAAAATCATTGGCACCGCCCTACCCACACTTGAGGACTTGCACACTGCAAGAATCAAAACAAGGGCACGGAAAATCCTACTGGATCCACCGCACCCTGCCCACCACCTTTTCCAGCTACTCCCCTCAGGTAGGCGCTTCCGATCCATGCGCACCAAATCCAGCAGACACTTACACAGCTTCTTCCCTCTAGCCATTAACTCCCTAAACAGTCACTGATTTATACTCCACCGCACCAGACACTTTAAAGCGCTCAAGGACATCTGCATAATTGCACACTTCTTGTAAACAAATACTGCTACTGGTCACTTTAAAATGGTTCAATGATTTTCTGCACCAACTGTTATAGTATTGTATTCTACCACTGATCATTTTAGCTCTGCTTAATACTTTGCACTTTGTCTCGCAGTTGTCACTGGGTGGTACTACCGCACTACGGTTCACTACATTACGAAATGTCCTTTCATACTATTTGTCATGTCCTTGTTTAGGATGATACTAATGCAGCGTGTTACACCGGAGTCAAATTCCTTGTGTGTTCTACATACTTGGCCAATAAAGATGATTCTGATTCTGATTCTGATGAGTGTGTGCAATTTGATGATGCTCTAACATCGTTGAATTTGAAGCCAAATTGTGATAACTTGAGGAGGAATAATCAACATTGGGAGTCAAGGTTGAGACCCAGAATGTGGTTATTACACACTGTTGAACTATTGGGCCTAGATCTTTCACCTGTTGTTGAGCCAATGTAATGTGTGGCGTGGCTGTCTCCTCCCCATCAATCTGCTCCTACATGTTTAATCATGTCCTTCAGTTTGGGAAGAAAAGTGGTCCTGATAGACAAGATCAAGTGCAATGAAGCTGGTCAATGGATGAACCGTAAGGATGCAAACTGTTATGGCTTGGAGACCAGAGCTGATAGTGGGTGTCCCCACCGTGAGAAGTTGAGAACTCTGGGCCCAGAAGGGTCCAATAGATGTCAGCATACTGATTTTGGTCTGCTGCGGGGAAGCTGGAGAGCATGATGTGCATTGCCCCCCCGATGTAAAGACATAGTCCATCTGAGTCCCATCATCCATTTTTGTCATACACATTGCAAAATATCCAAGCAACAAACACTGACAAAACACACAACTGTCCATGTTATGTTATGATATATTTATTTTGCTTTGCTGGAGAGCCCACAAAACACTTGATTGTTGGATTTTTTTTCTTCGGAGACCAGGCTGTCTTACCAGCACTGTGCTTAGGTTGGGGTAATCTGTTTCCCATAAACACATTGGGTCACTTTTGGGTGGAGTTGAGGATGGCTTCGTCTTCCTTTTACCAGGGCTTACAGCACACATTTAAGAAGCCTTATTGCTAAACTCAACACCGAGTGTTCATTTTAATTCTTTCTGCTCTGGCTATTTATCTACCAATACTAAAACCCAACGCGTAGACGTCTACTTGCTGGCAAGCAGAGGAAATAAGCGCAACATGGTCTTTCGAGCCTCATGTATTGAAACAAACATTGTCCAAAATATATCATGGTTCATGAACGTTTTTCTCACTGGACACATTCAGATCAACGCTGTTCAGGGTATTAGGGTTTATGTAATGAGTGGTTACGCCCTACAGGTCGGCGGTCAACTGGAA
Source organism: Hippocampus abdominalis (assembly GCA_018466805.1). NCBI lineage: Eukaryota > Metazoa > Chordata > Actinopteri > Syngnathiformes > Syngnathidae > Hippocampus > Hippocampus abdominalis. The sequence continues at coordinate 650,218 of CM031710.1, forward strand.
GAGAAAGAAATTCTGGATGAATCTAAACAAAATAGCTCTGAGCATCCCAGTCGGACAGCCAGCAACTCTGGATTCGTACAGAATGTAATGCACAGGGGTGATAAAGAAGTGATCCCGAAATTTGGTTTCCAGGAACGGAACTTGGAGGGACACATGGTGGTCCGGCTGTAACAAACACTTTTCTTCCATAAGAGTCTGGAACATGGGGTGTATGTGTGTAAACATGCACATGAGCATGCATGCGCACGTCATCTGATCGCCACCTCTGAGTGATTCGTTGCGTCACCGTCTTTACAGTCGTGTGGCTTCGATTCAGCGATTCATCCGACAAACTATTATAGGCCCCTCGACCAACAATCTTGGTTTCATCAGTTCTACTTGTATTTCATCGTTGTTTTTTTTTCTCTATGAGCAGAATAACGATTATCATGATATTATGAAAACAATACCTCAATCCCATTAATAGACAGGTTCCCTCTAAATATGTTCGACAGAGCTCTTTTATGACTTAAAAGATCATGTCATACTTCTTAGAATTTGCGGGTTCAACTTTTTGTGTGTTTTCACACCCACACACACAGACATATACACGCACACACACACACACACAGACATATACACACACACACACACACACACACACACACACACACACACACACACACACACACATTTCTAAACCTCCCCAAAAGAAAAAGGGACAGAATAAGAGGAGCCATGAAGTCCTCTAATTGTCATATTAAGAGAGTGCTCTGTTTGAAAGAAACGGAATGAGTGCAACGTCCGTGCCATCGGTGGTCTGGATGCATTAAACATTCCCCATTAGGAGAAGTAATGGATTAAAGGGTGCTGTGGCTCTGCAGTTTGCCAGTCAATGCTCTTTCGCTCGCCTCCAATGCAAGTGCCCCCTTCCTACTCTGTTCTCTTCTTGCTGAAAGAAGTTGATTTGCCATCAATTGCCATCGTGGCTGGTGCCATTAATGCACACCCACAAAAGGATGACACATCGCATTATCACCTCACTCCCTTTCAAATTAGAGCTGAGCGATGCCTCGGCGCAGCTTGTGACTGGTTAACAGTATCAGCTATTTGTCGGGATTGTTCTCTAATACACACTGTCTAAAGATTTCATCAGGCATTTCATGATGGAAATAAACCACTGCCCACAGGGAAATTGGCCTGATTAATGCAATTATGCTTTGCAGGGGAGTCAATATGGGCAGCAGACACTGGAATGAGGATGAGCAGAGCTGTCTGTCACTGACAAGACATGAATTACGGACGAGTCCTCACACCACACCGGAACATTGGTGAGCAGTTTTGTCTCACAGCAAGATCTTGTTGAACCCTTTTCTCTGGAGAGTTTTGTTCCATTTTTTTCCCTTGGGGTAGAACTTTTATTTCTCTAACATAAAAGTAACTTGCAATCATTTTAGAGTCACGCCTCCTGTTGAAAGCGTACCTGTGGCTTATTTCTAGGGCTCACTGCAAAGTTAACACATTTTCTAAAACAAGTGGCAGAATAGTATGAATCAGGGGTGACTAAATCTGGTTCTTGAGGGCTCCTTTCCAGCATGTTTGAGATGTTTCCCTTCTCCACCACACCCGATTCAAGTGATCAGCTCATCAGGAAGCTCTGAGAAGCCTGATAATGATCCCGATCAATTGAATCAGGTGTTCTGGAGGAGGGAGACATCTGAAACATGCTGGACAGAATTAGACACTAGAGGTAAAAATAACTGCCATAAATGCAGGAGAGTGTTGATCATTTCAAAATTGAGCGTAGAGTAGCAAGTTTGTGTTTACAGTTCCGCAAAGAAAGTGCTAGGCCCTCAAAAGTGTGTGCAACAAAATTACAAACGCTGTACAAAGGAATGTTGGTGCTTTGAGTTTTTCCAAACTATGAGTGGTTTTGCGATTGGTGTTAATAATTTGAAAAATTGTGTAACAAGAATCACTGTTAGAGTTTGAACATTCACAACAACAAAAAACCTGTAAAATCAATTAACCCTTGTGAAACTGTAACCTGATAACCTGATAAGCTGTCCACTGAAGTAACCACTGTCTCTCTCTTAATTTTCAATAGCAGCAACAAAAAAAACAACAACAAAAAACAATTCGAACTTTAGTAAAATTAAGAGAAGATAAGATAAACAACTTAATTTACTTTTTGTGTCTCAATTGAAAACAACAAAACAAAAACAAAAACAACCAAAAATACACGGTCACACTAGGTAGCTCTAATTACCTCTACTGAAGCCACATTTCCAGGTACAGTTTGTGTTGTTTTTATGAAGGCACATTTCCAGGTACAGTTTGTGTTGTTTTTATGAAGGCACATTTCCAGGTACAGTTTGTGTTGTTTTTACGTCGACACGATTTGGTGAGCAGTTGTAATGGGGTGTGAACGTGGATAGCTGCACAATTTCTGTAAATAATGTGACATCAGGGCAACAGTAATTTCAACAAAGAGGAATGTGATATGGTACAGTTCTTGTGAATTAGCTGTAACAGGGAAAAACAAGAATGTGTTTGTCCTCTCTTTGCCTTAACCCAAATTTAAAAAACAAAACCCAACCCCTTAACCCAGGGGTGTCAAACTCATTTTTGTGGCGGGCCACAATGAAGTGACTGTTTTCCTTGGAGGGCCGTTATGACTGTGAATGTATTTGAAGAAGTCTAGAATAATGGTTGATTCAACGATTGTTTAAGTTACTGTAATGGGGGATTTGGTAACAAGAAAATGCTTACAATATCTGTCTTATTTATTACATATGAGAAGTTGAAATGTTGGTTCAGATTTTAGCAATCATGGCAGAGGTTGACATGTCTGATTTGCTTTCGCGTGCCACATAAAATGATGTGGCGGACCAGATCTGGCCCCCAGGCCTTGAGTTTGACACCTGTGTCTTAACCAATTTTATCATGTTAGCAAGCAGCATATGAAAAATAATACTGCATTTCAGTTGGAAAAGCTAACAAAGAAAACAGAGATTTCCAAGATTTGCTGGCGGCCAGGCCAGTCCGAGTGTATCCTGCCTCTCACCCAACGTCAAGTGGGATAAGATTCAGCGTAAACGACCAGAATAGAAAACGGGTGTCTGATAATTAATGTGGTGGTCATCATGGAGATGTATCCAAGCTCACATTGGATGTGGCGATAACCCCCAGAAAAAACATACTTCAAGAGAATACTGTTAAGAGGCCTTCATACAAGCGACAACAACCAAGCGTCGACGTCAACTTGGTTTACCGTGATCGAGGAGCAGGGGCGCCCTCTTGTGTACAGTTGGTTTAACAGGATATACATGGACTTTTTTTTCTTTTAACATTACCATCATCTTGAGCCGCGATTGTCTGTCAACATATGAAAATAATAATAAACAATAACTACTGTACGTCTAATAATATGTTTTCCAAACACTTACGCGACTTTGATGTTTTTATGTTTCCATTCAATACTTAAATGACCAATTTATAGTCGTGTTTGCATATTTAACAAATAAACGGAATAGCGTCAAACGGAGAACAATCAAAGTCACTTTTCAGAATCAGAATCAGAATTATCTTTATTGGCCAAGTATGTAGAACACACAAGGAATTTGACTCCGGTATAACACGCTGCATTAGTATCATCGTAAACAAGGACATGACAAATAGTATGAAAAGACATTTCGTAATGTAGTGAACCGTAGTGCGAATCAAAATTTACAATTTTGTAAAAAATATCCACAAATCATCGCGGTCCGGTGCAAAACAAAAAAGGGACATCTGTGTTTTCCACAGGACAGCCACGAAATGCTTGCCTGACAATGTAGACAAAACCAATCAAGGTTAAAGTAAAGGGATAAGGACATCTGTGATGTGCTTCACCCTGAAATCCCCTTAGTCAAGCTTCTCTGTCATAACCTGCTTTACTTCAGATCCGGCTGGAGTTCTGACTCAGAACTTTCATCCACTGCCCCCTCAAACAACAAAACACGTAGGCACACGTTAATCCTGAATGTGTTAATCAACATAGAGCGTGTTTCTCAAGGTTCACCAGTCTTCCAGTTACAATACTTCAATGTGAGATAATGTGGTTGCATAAACATCTTAAATTGGAGCCAGCACACACCCGCCATCATTTAACTCATTCAGTACCAGCCAATTCTGGACTAAGTTTAAAAATGTCTTTGGGAGTGAATGAGTTAAGTGCATCTAATGATCTGCAAATGAAGATCTGTAGTTAAGACTTTCCTGACATTTTTTGCTTTCACATCTTAAAAGCAGAAGCCAGTGATCTTCCTCAGCATCACATTTTTTTCTCCTCAGCTGAAAATGGGGCCTTAGTCGAGGTGGACGAAATTGTGAACAATTTCAAACACCAGTCAGTGCTAGCACAAAATGATGGGATGTGCACAGGAGATGCCCGCGCAATCTAACAGAATTGGAGCGTTTTTTGCAAAGAGTAAGCACATTTTGCCACATCAAAATGTTTGGATGGATGGAAGATGTGCCACACAGATAGGTTCCTATCCGAAAAGAGTGAGTGTTATAAGAAAGGTAGTAGTTTGAGAGCATGGGTATTGATGCAACCACGTTATTGTGGGGTTTTTTCCCTATCCCTTAAAATATTTTTCCCTGCAATTACAAAAGGTCATAGGTCACCTGAAGCGTGAAAATGTTTTCAAATGATTTATCTTTTTCTTTCACATCACAAAAACCCTGTATTTAAACCACAGCGAGAGACGCAAAAGCCACTCTACCCCAAAGTCTTTTGGCAACTAGTACTTTGAAGAACAAAACCTAACAAAATCAATCAGGAAATAGAAATCAAAACGCTGAAGCTGACCACTGCTCCAAGATTCTGGCCCCATTCCGTTTAAATCCCCTTTGCACCGTCAAGTCTTTAATGTGATTAAATGGAGCCATGTGGAAAGTGGACCAATACAAACAGCAGCACTGAAATAAAAAAGTCCAAAGATAGGAAGGTATCAAGATTTCTTAAAAAAAAAAAAAGTGGGGCGGGGAATTGAGGGTCAGAGAGAACAGTGAATACTGTACATTAGTTTGGCCTGACTCCCCGCTTACCGTGCATTGCCAAAGGGGTCTCTCGCATTTGAGAGTGAAGAAGAGCCACACGGTGGAAATAGCGGTGACGAGAGAACGTGAATAAAATGTAATGTTTTGTGTGTTCCAGAACCCCCCCCCCCAAAAAAAAATCGCCAAATGTCACATGATAAAAAAAACCCCAAAACAACAACAACAAAAAACAAAAACTCACATGACACATTTTGAGACGTGTGGATACAGAAAAAGAATGCAAAAGTGTGATGGAAATATGGTATTAATTTATATTCAAAATTGGGCTATTACCTGGTTTTAATTTCTAATGCAGCCCATGTTCACAGGGTGGTCATTTTTGCTGATTTTTAGAAAGGAAGAAGAAATATAATGGTAATGTTTCAGGAGGTTGCAATGAATAACTCTGACCAGCAGACGGCACCCATCGCCACTTGCCGTGCAACGGCCAAAGGGGGCTCTTTGATTTGAAAGCCAAGAAGAGCCATAAACAAGGTGGAAACTACTGTGAGGAGCGAACGTTGTAAATAAAATGAATATTGTGTTTGTTGGTGGTAATCGATTGGGACGTAAATTTTTACTTCAAATTACTGTAGCTCTGGCGAGTGAGTGCGACGTACAAAATGCTCCAAAGCTAACGTGTATGCTATATTTGTGTAATGTGTTTGTATCGAATATATGCACACATTTATTGAAACATGGTATTGATTGTGTTTGAAGGATTATTTTCAAATTACAGTCAGGCCAGTAACTACTAAATGTATACAGGTGGCGCTGTATTTGCCTGTATGCTAATCAAAATGTAACCAAATGATAACTCAGTGATAATAACATTACACTTTAATACATTTGATTTTATGTCAGTCAATTTGTGTCATATTTTAACCCAATATTGTTGTCATACATTAACTAGATACTTTTATCCTTGTAATTCCATTATTATCAATACTTTTGTGTCATCGCATTTGTTACACCATATACACTTACTTAATTTTTACCAGATATAGTTACTTGATCATTTCACGTCATACATACACATACAGTATAATCAGGCATAGGGGAATAAAGAAATCAATCTGTGTCTTGTGTCTTCTTCTACTCCAGTACTCCTTGTGTGTTTTAGTACCAACGGGCCTTTTACACACACACTTAGGCAAGGCATATAAAGCAAACCACATCCTGTTTGATCAACACACACTCCCAGTGAGGATATTCTCATCAAAACATCATCACCTAAATCACACTGCACTGCACATTGAATTGTTTTAGAGCCAATAAGAACATATTAAAGCAGATGACGTACACCTTCATAAATATCTTAGCTCACACCAGAGCCATCAATTATTGAACAGATAGACGAGTAGATGAAAGATGTTTGCAGTTGGAACGAGAGCCGAGGGGTGCACTGGAAGATAAGATGGGGGTCTGCTGGAGATGACCCAAAGTTCCGGGAAAGTGCTGTCTAAGTGAACATTTTGACCTCGTGGCGATCAACAGAGGAGCCAAAACAACCATCTCATCATGACCGCTGTCGCTAGAGGCGCCAAAAGATTGGATGGAGACCAAATGTGACACAGTTCGCGAATGAACTGAATGGTGATTGGATCCCACAAATTTAGACCCAAACAAAATCTGTCCCCAATAAATAATAATTTAATGACAAAAGTGCACCCACAAAGTATAAACAGAAACCACTGGTCAAAAAGAACAATCAAAACAATTCAGTAACAAAAAGCGGTTGCCAAGGCAAGGAAATAGTAAATCCAAGATTATAAACGAAATGACAAACGTCCAATTTCACGAAACAAAAACTAGCAAGATCAAAGATAAAATAACAAATACTTACAAGGCGAGAGACTAGAGAGAAAAAAAACAACACGGACAAGCTCAAGAGGTCGAGGAAATAATACTTGAGCATGAGCAGCAAGCAAGGTCAATAATCAGACAGACAATTGGCGTTTAGGATGTTCTTAAATACTTGCATTAAAGGCCAAGTGTGAAGTAATTTCATAAAATGCCAAATAGGGTCACAATGAAAGTACAGTGATCCCTCGCTATTTCGCGGTTCGTTTATCGCGGCTTCGGTGCATCGCGGATTTTTTCATCCATCCATCCATCCATTTTCCGAACCGCTTCATCCTCACTAGGGTCGCGGGGGGTGCTGGAGCCTATCCCAGCAGTCTTCGGGCAGTAGGCGGGGGACACCATGAATTGGTTGCCAGCCAATCGCAGGGCACACAGAGACAAACAACCATCCACGCTCACACTCATACCTGGGGACAATTTAGAGTGCCCAACGAGCCTGCCATGCATGTTTTTGGAATGTGGGAGGAAACCGGAGCACCCGGAGAAAACCCACGCAAGCCCGGGGAGAACATGCAAACTCCACACAGGGAGGCCGGAGCTGGGATCGAACCCGGTACCTCTGCACTGTGAAGCCGACGTGCTAACCACTGGACTACCGGGCCGCCCTGCGGATTTTTTCAAACATATTAATTTTTTTTTTTTTTTAAGTCCGCAAAAAGTCCGCAAACGGTCCGCAAGAAGCTCGCAGTTGTTTTGCAGCTTCTCGCGGACATTTTGCGGACTATTAAAAAAAAACAACAATTTTTTTTACCTGTATATGTTAATTGGTCACTACTTTGCGGATTTTCGTTTATCGCGGGTGGTTTTGGTCCCCAATAACCGCGATAAACGAGGGATTACGGTACTTAAACATTATCCACCAAATAAAGTATAACCCAGACTTGTTTAGACTGTTATTTTATTGTTAGTTCTGTAAGGTGATATTTGTTTGTGATACTGTGATTTCCGAGAGACCATGAACGCACCGCAGCGCTAGGAGCGAGGACTCGTTTGCGAGGGAGACATTCTCGCACTTTCCCAGGCGGGTCGAAACGAAAGAACGATAAATGAAAACTGGTCATTGAACCTCTACTCGTGCAAAGTAGTGGAGTTGCATTCTTGGCAATCCTTTTTTTGCCAAGGCAAGAGGAGAGTTTAGAGAAGATAACGTTCCTGGCTGGTTTTTTTTGGACTCATAGACCATTGGAAGATTGAACTACGTTTCTTTGGATTGGATGCCACTTGGGACGTCAGTGAAGGACATCTTGGACTTCAAAGCCACCCGTCCCCTGGAGGGTGGTCGGACAATTGAAAGGATTCCCATTTTTGTTTTCTGACGAAATAAGGGAAGGAGCCCGAGCTGGTGTGCGAGGTGGAGAAGTTCCGACTGGATATAGTCGGACTTACCTCCACACACAGCCTGGGTTCTGGTACCAGTTCTCTCGAGAGGGGTTGGACTCTCTTCCACTCTGGAGTTGCCCACGGTGAGAGGCGCAGAGCAGGTGTGGGCATACTCATTGCCCCCCGGCTCAGTGCCTGTACATTGGGGTTCACACCGGTAGACGAGAGGGTTGCCTCCCTCCGCCTTCAAGTGGGGGGACGGGTCCTGACTGTTGTTTGTGCGTACGCACCCAACAGCAGTTCAGCGTACCCACCCTTTTTGGAGTCCTTGGAGGGTGTGCTGGAGAGTACTCCTGCTGGGGACTCCCTTGTTCTGCTGGGGGACTTCAATGCTCACGTGGGCAATGACAGTGAGACCTGGAGGGGCGTGATTGGGAAGAACGGCCCCCCGATCAGAACTCGAGTGGTGTTTTGTTATTGGACTTCTGTGCTCGTCACGGATTGTCCATAACAAACACCTTGTTCAAACATAAGGGTGTCCATACGTGCACTTGGCACCAGGACACCCTTGGCCGCAGTTCGATGATTGACTTTGTGGTTGTATCATCGGATTTGCGGCCGCATGTTTTGGACACTCGGGTGAAGAGAGGGGCGGAGCTGTCAACTGATCACCACCTGGTGGTGAGTAGGCTCCGATGGTGGGGGAAGATGCCGGTCCGTCCTGGCAGACCCAAACGTATTGTGAGGGTTTGTTGGGAGCGTCTTGCGGAATCCCCTGTCAGAAGGAGCTTTAACTCCCATCTCCGACAGAGCTTTTCCCATGTTCCGGGGGAGGTGGGGGACATTGAGTCAGAGTGGACCATGTTCCGTGCCTCTATTGTTGAGGCGGCCAATCTGAGTTGTGGCCGTAAGGTGGTTGGTGCCTGTCGTGGCGGCAACCCCCGTACTCGCTGGTGGACACCAGCAGTAAGGGATGCCGTCAAGCTGAAGAAGGAGTCCTATCGGGCCTTCATGGCCTGTGGGACACCAGAGGCAGCTGACAGGTATCGACTGGCCAAGCGGAATGCAGCTTCGGTGGTCGTCGAAGCAAAAACTCGGGCATGGGAAGAGTTCGGTGAGGCCATGGAAGCCGACTTCCGGACGGCTTCGAGGAAATTCTGGTCCACCATCCGGCGTCTCAGGAGGGTGAAACAGTGCACCACTAACACTGTGTACAGTGGGGATGGGGCGCTGTTGACCTCGACTTGGGACGTTGTGAGCCGGTGGGCGGAATACTTTGAAGACCTCCTCAACTCCACCAGCACGCCTTCCTTGGAGGAAGCAGAGTCTGGGGACTCTGAGGTGGGTTCTCCAATCTCTGTGGTCGAAGTCACCGATGTGGTTAAAAAGCTCCTCGGTGGCAAGGCCTCAGGGGTGGATGAGATCCGCCCGGAGTTCCTCAAGGCTCTGGATGTTGTAGGGCTGTCCTGGTTGACACGCCTCTGCAACATCGCGTGGTCATCGGGGAGAGTGCCTCTGGATTGGCAGACCGGGGTGGTGGTCCCTCTGTTTAAAAAGGGGGACCGGAGGGTGTGTTCTAACTACAGAGGGATCACACTCCTCAGCCTCCCTGGTAAAGTCTATTCAGGGGTGTTGGAGAGGAGGGTCCGTCAGGAAGTCGAGCCTCAGATTGAGGAGGAGCAGTGTGGTTTTCGTCCCGGCCGTGGAACAGTGGACCAGCTCTACACCCTTAGCAGGGTCCTCGAGGGTATGTGGGAATTCGCCCAACCGGTCCACATGTGTTTTGTGGACTTGGAGAAGGCGTTTGACCGTGTCCCTCGGGGGGTTCTGTGGGGGGTGCTTCGGGAGTATGGGGTACCGAGCCCCTTGATACGGGCTGTTCGGTCCCTATACTGCCGATGTCAGAGTTTGGTTCGCATTGCCGGCAATAAGTCGGAATCGTTCCCAGTGAGGGTCGGACTCCGCCAAGGCTGCCCTTTGTCGCCGATTCTGTTCATCACCTTTATGGACAGAATTTCTAGGCGCAGCCGAAGCGTTGAGGGAGTCCTTTTTGGTAGCCTCAGTATTGCATCTCTGCTTTTTGCAGATGATGTGGTACTGTTGGCTCCTTCAAGCAGGGCTCTCCAACTCTCACTGGAGCGTTTCGCAGCCGAGTGTGAAGCGGTTGGGATGAAGATCAGCACCTCCAAATCTGAAACCATGGTCCTCAGTCGGAAAAGGGTGGAGTGCCCACTCCGGGTCGGGGAGGGGATCTTGCCCCAAGTGGAGGAGTTTAAGTATCTTGGGGTCTTGTTCACGAATGAGGGCAGGAGGGAGCGAGAGATCGACAGGCGGATCGGTGCAGCGTCTGCTGTAATGCGGACGTTGTATCGGTCCGTCGTGGTAAAGAAGGAGCTGAGCCAAAGGGCGAAGCTCTCAATTTACCGGTCGATCTACGTTCCAACCCTCATCTATGGTCACGAGCTGTGGGTCGTGACCGAAAGAACGAGATCCCGGATACAAGCGGCCGAAATGAGTTTTCTCCGCAGGGTGTCCGGGCTATCCCTTAGAGATAAGGTGAGAAGCTCGGTCATCCGGGAGGGGCTCAGAGTCGAGCCGCTTCTCCTCCACATCGAGAGGAGCCAGATGAGGTGGCTCGGGCATCTGATTAGGATGCCTCCTGAACACCTCCCTGGTGAGGTGTTCCGGGCATGTCCCACTGGGAGGAGACCCCGAGGACGACCCAGGACACGCTGGAGAGACTATGTCACCCAGCTGGCCTGGGAACGCCTCGGGATCCCCCGGGAAGAGCTGGAAGAAGTGGCTGGGGAGAGGGAAGTCTGGGCTTCCCTGCTAAAGCTGCTGCCCCCGCGACCCGACCTCGGATAAGCGGTAGAAGATGGATGGATGGATGGATGGACGAAATAAGTATTTTTGTTTAATCTGAGATCTCAGTCGTTTTTTTTTATGGGTCAGATCTGATACCAAAAAACAACTGATAACAATTTAACTTGTCTGTTTTTTTCTTATTCATCTCTTTGTATTCTTGTTCAGAGGAATGTATTCAGTTCAGTTTCCCATTTACTCCTGATGTAAATATTCATTCAATATATTTTTGTAAAAAACTCAGTCAGTGTGTCTTCTCTCTGTTGGAGGTTTTCCCTTGACTCTAAGTAGAGTCTGCTGTTGCCAATCTCGCTGTGACCTTAAGTAGTGCACCCAACTCAAATAGATTTGGATAAATTGACACACCTGCGAGATATTGATTTATTTGACCTTTGACAACATATTAGAAGGGTGACACTGAGTAGCTGCACCTAGGGTGGCTACAAAAGCATGAAAAAAATATTTTTATGTTGTATATTTGACAAAATAATCGCTTTTCTGAAGTTCGAGCCTGAAAGGGGCGTAACCCGGAAGTAATATGTCACATGGAGAACAGCGATGGAAGAGCTCCATACAGCTGAGATGCAAAGCATTTCAAACAATGATTCAAACGGCGATATAAGCGATAGATCGAGCGCAAATGAGGATATCCAAGTTTTTGAAGGGTTGGGGGAAGAAGAGGAGGTTGGAATTTTACATGTTGGACCTTACATGTATGAGCCAGAGGCTAATCAGGATGCAAACAATGTGCCCAGACGACCTGACATGGAATGGAGACAAGACCCACCGATATCACAAGATTGGCACGATATAGGCTGGTATTATTTTTATGATTTGAAGATGCAGGCATGTGCACATAATTTTATGTTTTTGTCGATCTGATGATTTTTTTTTTTTTTAATAATCAGACTTCATGTTCAAGCAGTTTGCCTACTCGGTACTTGAGTATTCTTTTTAGCAAATAATTTTTTGACTTCTTCTTGAGAGATTTTTTGAATGACTTTTTTTATACTCAGTCTGTAATGCATCTGCCTGGAATTACTTTTTATTTCTTCCTCCGTCTTTCATTTTGATCACTTTTACCCTCTCTTCCAGCGTCAGAGCGCTTCTTGTCTTAGCTGCTTGACATCCAAAGGTCCGTTTTGTCGCCATTTTAGCAACGCAACGTTCATGCTGCGTCTGAATCTAACAATAACAAATACTTCCTGGACCCGGTGGCTTTTCTTTCCACCATCTTACTGTCTCTAACTCGACCTCCCCTCGATCGCCACCTAAGACAGCGTTGCTCAGCTGATGTCATGCAATTAACTTTTAAACCAGCCACGGGACGCTTCGTAGTCCTCGATGGCCATAGTTAGCGCGATGGAACTCGCCTTCTCTCTAATTAGCATGCCAGTTAGCGTAAGGTTTTTAGCATGATAACAAGTAAAGCATTCCAGGAAACGTTCGTTTATTTGACTGTCTGTCGAGCCACAAGCAATTTACTCTGAGCAGCTAATCGGATGCATTCCACTCTATCTTCCATGGATCTAGCTACAGTATCTACACACATAGATAGTGAGGTCATTCTTGGCCCATCGGAGGCCAGGATGATGCTCGGTAAGCCAATGGCAGAGCAGCTATGAGTATGTTGCGTTCAGGAAACCCGCAGCTGTGTAAACCAGTGTGGTGGTTGCTGTTGCCATTTCTGAACGAAGCAGTAGAGGTCGCTGTTGGATTAAACTTTGTTGTAGTGAATCTCTTTGCGAGGCAAGAGCAGAGAAAAAGATTTTGTATCATCCAACAGGGGTTTTTTTTCGTTATATGGGGGGCAGGAGAGTGGGAATAGTGTTAATGCATGAAGATTTTTTCACACTAGGGGGTATTTTCGGCCATGGTTTCGTTGTAGAGGAGTTTCACTGTTGTTCGAGAAACACATAAATTTGAGTGCTGCAGTAAAGGGCTCGTATATTTGAGAGCGAAGAAGAGCCACACACAAGGCGGAAATAGGGGTGAAGAGCGAGCATTGTGAATAAAATGTAATGTTTTGTCTGTTCCAGAAACCCAGAACGAAATGTGTAGCGACGGATTGCTCAAAACAAGTCTTTCTGCAACACGCTACTGAAACACATTTTTTGCGTTTCTACGCTGCTTCGACAGAGGACTGGCAAAAGCTAGAGGGTAGGGGTGTTTCACAAGCTGCAAAGCAAGTTTTTATGCAACATGTGTAAAATGTGTTGATTGAAGCATAGTATTAATTTTGTTACTGGTTATGAAGTGTGTATGATAATCGCCTTTTAGAGCAAAGATGAACCACATGCAGGGTGGAAACAGCGGTGCAGAGCGAAAGTGAACAAAATATCCATCTATCCATTTTCTAATCCGTTTTTCCTCACGAGGGTCGTGGACTTGCTGGAGTCTATCCCTGCTGTCTTTGGGTAGTAGGCGGGGGAAACCCTGAACTGGTTGCCAGCCAATTGTAGGGCCCACAAAGACGTACAACCATTCGCACTCACAGTCACACCTGGAGACAATTTAGTGTTCCATTAACCTGCCATGCATGTTTTTGGAATGTGGTAGGGACTACCCGGGGAAAATCGACATAGGCACGGCGAGAGCATGCAAACTCCACACAGGAAGGCCAGCTGGATTTTAACCCTGCACCTCTCCACTGTGAGGTGGATATGCTAACCAGTCAACGACGGTGCCGCCCGAGCAAAATTTCATTTTTAATAAATACATTGCAAACAATGAAATGTGTAGCAACAGATTGATCAAGACAAGTTTTTCTGAACCACAGTAACACATTTTTAGCGTTTCTACATCTCTGATCAGGCCTCCAGCAACCACAGCGACGAGTGCTGCTTTGACGGAGGACTGGCACTTTTTACACCTTGCGTTTGGCTCCTCTTCGCTCTAAAATGCTGGGCGGTATCGCTCAGTTGTTGAGTGGTCGTTTCTCAACCCAGAGTTTCATGGTGGGATTCCAGGCCATTGCAACCATGTCGACGGCAAGCAGTGAACGCTGTCATCTGCTGGTCAGAGTTAGACATTGCAACCTTCTGAGAGAACACCATAATTTTTCTTTTTACCCTCTAAAAACAAGCAATAACAACATGAAATAAAACCCTATGGACAGGGGCTGCACTAGAAATCAGAAACAAATACCCGTGGAAACAATATAATTCAAAATAAACCAATTTTTAAATTGCATCCCAATAACACCACTATACTTTGTTTCACTCAACAGTTGTATTCCCCAGGTTCGCACCAACTCAAAGTCCGCTGCTATGGCACTGGCGGAGGCCGCCCAGCCCGCACCACGGCCTCGATGACCAGGGAATACAATACAAGAAAATACAATACAATACAATACAATACATCCTGATTTATATAGCGCTTTCACAACAGCTGCAGCTATAACAAAGCGCTTAACAAAACACTTAGCATTAAGTAAAATAATAAACTGTAGCATCCATTGATGAAAAAAAGAGATTGGTTCAGTTCTCCTAACCTGCGAGAACCGCCCACTACAAGGTCACGACCGGCGCCCCAGCGAGGGAGTTCCATGGGAAGAGCCAGGCGCACGTCCCCTCTGGGCCAGCCCACTCCCGCCTGACTGTGCACAAAAAACGGCTGCTGGAGGGGGAGGTTATTGAAGAGTTATTGGAGAGAACACCACGCCCACTCCCTGCCTCACAGTCCATGACAAAACCGCAGCTGCTTGCAGAATCTGTGCCGTTTCATTGCCACACTGGCAAGGGGCAGGTGGCGACGCAGCTTCTTGCCCAGCTGTGGTGCACACCTGGCTCCACTTTGGAGCCCAATCCGACCAACCCAGCCCCATCGAGCAAATCCCTGCACTCTCAGCTCGGCCGCGTCTCGCTGATGGGCCCACGAGCATTTGTCAGGGGTCTGTGGCGATGCCGATGCTGTTGGATCCACCCTTGTTGAGATGCATGGTCCAGAGCCGGCTAGGTGGGGTTGTTTGGGAAACCCCCTTTCCCTTCGGCTCCTGCCAATCCTCTGTCAGGCGGTGCTTGTTGCTGTGGCTGCTGGAGGCCCTGGAAGAAAAAAACGTGGAAAATTTGTTTCTGTAGCGTGGTGTAGAAAGACTTGCTTTGATCAATCTGTCACTACATATTTAATTTCGTTTCGAATTTATTTGGGAACACACAAAATATTACATTCAATTCGCCACGTTCACTGTACACCGTTGTTTCCACCTTATGTGTGGCTCTTCTTCGCTTTAAAATGCAATTATAATACACCCTTTTAAAACAATGACACAATCAATGCCATGCTTCAATAAACTTCTGCATTTTTCAAAACAAACACATTTCACATAGGCAGCATAAGCTTTTCGCTTCTCACCATTGCTACAGTAACTTGGTCATTGGAATCGAACCTTGCACCTCTGCACTGTGAGGCAATCGTGCTAACCAGTCCTCCACTGTGCCGCCCCTTGTGTCATCCAAGATTCTTATTTACTGCTTTTGGTAAATGGTATTTTGCCGACTGATTTGGGAGTGCCGACAAGGTATGGCTATGGGTTAGTGGTGCTCAGCACATTTTAAAAATGTAGAAAAGAATTATGCAAACTGTCTAAATGTGATAAAATGTGTGGAATTTTCACACTACTGCGTTTAATTTTGTTCCAACATTTTTACTTCCTAATCGTGACAAGTCACATCCATTTTCTGATCCACTTTATCCTCACAAGGGTCGCGGGGCATGCTGGAGTCTATCCCAGCTGTCTTCAGGCAGAAGGCGGTGTGGCATATAACCACAGCCACAGGGTCATGTTACGACGGCGTGACGTCACGGCCGTAAAGTGGGCGGTTACCAAAGTATTGCAATAAAAGGTGGCTACTGAGAATAAACGACAGTGAGCACAAAGTCCGACTCCACGCGTTTTATTAAACACAACATTGGCGACAAGGATGGAGCTTCCACTCTCGCCTCTTCCTCCGTTCCTCGCCCTGCCTGGCGAGCCGCCAGTCCCGTGGTCCCGCTGGTTGGAGTCCTTCGAGACCTTTATTGAAGCCTTCGGGCTAGCCGACGCTAGCGACGCGCGAAGGCGGGCAATGCTTGTCCATAGCCTGGGCTGTGAGGGCCAACGCATCTTTCGCACCCTCGGACCGGCCACGAAATTTTCGGACTGTGTGGCATTGCTCTCCGGACACTTCGCTGCTCCACAGAGCGTCATGGCACGGCGGATTATCTTCCGGCAGCGTCGACAGCGGCCCGGTGAGTCGGTCCACCATTACGTCGCCGACCTCCGGGGACTAGCCAGCCTCTGCAGGTTCGGAGATCTGGAGGGCGAGATGATTAGGGACCAGCTAGCCGAACACACGACGGACCTTAAACTGCGGGAGAAGCTGTTTTTATCGCCGGACGACACGTCGCTGTCTAGGGCGGTGGAAATGGCTTTCCAGCTCGAGTCTGCGGCCCTGTTAGCATCCCGGCTAGCCGCCTCGGACCCAGCTCCAGCCCTTCCCCACCTCGCTCCACATCTGCCTCTTTCATCTCGTACTGTTGCTCTCACGGCCCCACTCCCCGACACCACTGCTCCTCTCGACGAGCCGGAGGTAAACGTCGCGGGACGCCGAGGCGCCACGATGAGGCAACATTGTGGGAACTGCGGCTCCTCATCACACCGCACACGTGCGCCCGCGTGCCCGGCGCTAGGACAAAGATGCCAACGTTGCGGTAGGCTGAACCACTTTGCTAAAGTCTGCCGCTCTGTTTCTAATCCTGTGGACCCCGGGCCCCACCTAACCAACGCATCTGGCTCCACCACCATCCACTCGGTGGGCGCCTGCAGCAAGCCGTTCAAGTGGTGCGCAGTCGAGCTGGACGGCGTGTGTCTGTCACTGCTGCTGGACACCGCAGCCTCAAAGTCACTCCTGAATGAGGCCACGGTCCGGCGACTTTTTCCACGAATGACTGTTAAACCTGGCACGGAAGACCTGTTTGGTTATGGACGCACCAAGATCGACATGGTTGGCACTGCGACCTTTTCCGTGCGCTATGGCGCTAGAACTCTCCCAGCTTTCACCTTTCAGGTGTCCCGCAAGGGCGCCAACCTCCTCGGTTTCGACCTGTTCTGTGCCCTGGGCTTCTCCATTACAGACAACATGGGTGCCACCATACTAACCGTCACCACGCCCTGGCTGCACCGCTGGCCCTCGCTGTTCGCTGGACTGGGCTGCCTCACCGCCTTCAACCACCAGCCGCTCCTGAACCCGGAGGTGACTCCAGTCATTCAGCCTCTCCGCCGCCTGCCCCTCGCCCTACGTGCTGATGTTTCAGCCGAGCTGCAGAAACTTCTGGACGCTGGCATAATCGAACGAGTGGACGCATCGCCATGGATCTCCAACCTAGTGGTGGCACGGAAGAAGACGGGCGGCCTGCGCCCCTGCATCGACCTCAGACAGGTGAACAAAGCGGTGATACCAGATAAATATCCTCTGCCCACTACAGAAGAGCTCTCTGCCAAGTTTCACGGCTCCACAGTCTTCTCCAAGCTCGACCTCCGCCAGGGTTACCTGCAGGTTCTGCTGCACCCAGAGAGCCGCAACCTCACCGCTTTCGTGTCACACATGGGCGTTTTCAGGTACACCCGCATGCCTTTTGGGCTTAGCTCCGCCCCCAGCTGCTTCCAGAAGATCATGGCCACCATCTTCGCCGGCATCCCTGGCGTGGTTGTGTACCTGGATGACATAGTGGTGCACGGCGCGACAGCAGCCTCACACGACGACCGCCTCACCAGGGTTCTAGAGGTGCTCGCCCAACACAACCTCACGCTGAACGGCGAGAAATGCATTTTCTCCGCGCCGGTCATCGAGTTTGTGGGGTTTCGCCTGAATGCCGACGGCCTCAGCCCGCTCCACTCAAATGTGGAAGCCATCCTACGCCTGCCTGAGCCCTCCTGCCCCGCGCAGCTGTCCTCATTCCTGGGCATGACGGCGTTCTACCTGCGTTTTCTTCCACACTACTCAGAGACCACGGCGCCACTACGCACACTCCTCAAACAGGATGCCCCCTGGTCCTGGACACCCATGTGCTCCGCGGCAGTCCGCCAGCTGAAGACACAGCTCACCTCCCCTCCAGTGCTCGCCCACTTCGACCTCCATAGCCCTACGCTGGTGACCTGCGACGCGTCCAACACGGCGGTAGGGGCGGTCCTGTCCCAGCTGCACGGGGGGACTGAACGTCCCGTGGCGTTTGCCTCACGATCTCTGACTCCCACGGAGCAGAGGTATTCGGTGGGGGAGAGAGAAGCGCTTGCCTGCGTCTGGGCGTGCGAGCGGTGGCACATGTACCTTTACGGGCGGCACTTCACGCTCCGGACCGACCACCAAGCACTCACAGCCCTCCTGGCCACGGCAGGATCGGGACACAAACCGCTGCGCCTGTACCGGTGGTCAGAGAGACTGCAGGCCTACAACTTCACGACAGTGTTCACACCCGGCAGAGAAAACGTTGTGGCTGATCTGCTCTCCAGGGCCACGCCCACCTCAGCGCCAGACACCGCCCCGGACGGCTCAGAGTCAGAGCTGGTCCTCATGCTGCACGAGCCCCTCCGAACAACAGTCTCCCTGCAGGAGCTCCAGGCGGCCTCTGCACAGGACCCCGTGCTTTCACAGCTCCGCACGTTTATCCAGGAGGGCTGGCCTGCGAAGGTGCCAGAGGAGCTGGCGCCCTACCACCGGGTCAGGGACGACCTTTCCTGCTGGAACGGTGACTGCGTCGCTCGGGGGCTCTGCACGGTGATCCCCAGCTCTCTACGAGCACGCATCCTGAACATGGCACACGACGGTCACCTGGGCATCGTGAGAGTGAAGCAGCGCTGCAGGACCCTGGTTTGGTGGCCAGGCATCGACAGGGACATTGAAACGATGGTCAAGGACTGCGCCGCCTGCCTGACCAGCGGTAAGACGGGCCCACCCCCGACACCACCTTTGCAGCCCCTCCAATGGCCAGCGACGCCGTGGTCCCACATCCAGGTGGACATCTGTGGGGAGCTCCATGGCACTCCTCATCACCAGCGGTTCCTGTTGGTGGCCTACGACCTCCACTCCAAGTGGCCGGAGGTCCTCCCCGTGGGGTCAGTAACCACACAGCAAACCACTGACTTTCTTTCTTCCCTGTTTGCCCGCTGGGGTGTGCCAGACACCATTACCACAGACAATGGGCCCCAGTTCCTCTCGGCTGACTTCGCTGCCTTCACAGGGGAGAGAGGGATTAAGCACATCAGGACGGCCCTGTACCACCCGCAG
Organism: Hippocampus abdominalis; assembly: GCA_018466805.1. Lineage (NCBI taxonomy): Eukaryota > Metazoa > Chordata > Actinopteri > Syngnathiformes > Syngnathidae > Hippocampus > Hippocampus abdominalis. The sequence goes on from CM031710.1 coordinate 669,597, forward strand.
GCCAATGGGGGCGTGGAAAGGTTCAACCAGACCCTCAAGAACGGCCTGAGAGCACATCTGACCGAAGGTCTCCCATTCAGCACGGCCCTGCAGAACACACTACAGCACTACAGAGCGACGCCACATGCCACGACAGGTAGCTCCCCAGCCCTTCTGATGCTCGGACGGGAACTCCAACTTCCCATGGATCGACTACGGCCGCCCAGCAGGGATCCTCCAGGCCCTCCAGCAGCAGGACCCTCTGTCGGCGACATGGTGGCAGAGGCGCAACGCCGGATGAAGCACCGCTACGACAGGGCACATCGGGTGAGAGGACACACACTCAAGGTGTTGGACTGGGTCCGTATCCGCCGGCCGCATCGGTCCCACAAGCTGCTATCCTTCTGGTCCTCACCCCAACAGATAATGGCACAATTGGGCCCAGCTACCTTCCTCCTTGCTGACGGCTCCCGTTGGCATGCCAGTCGCCTAAGGCGCGTCAACCCACCATCAGCACAAGAACTCGCCGCGGCGGCTGATCCGCGCCACACTGCCGGGGACTGGGATCTCCCTCCGGTAGCCCCAGGAATCCCACCCGAACTCGAAGTGCCGGCTGACGCCCTCGGACCGAGGCTCCGCCCTGTTCGGGCTCGTCGGCAGCCCCTGTATCTCAAGGACTACATAGTCTGATTATGTGGCAGAATAAACCACATGGCTATGCGGGTAAATGGGTAGTCTACGCTGTTTACCCAGATATGTTGGCCACGTTCTGGCTTTGAAGTTGTGCACTATTAATATGTTTGAATGTTTTTGCACTTTAATAAAAAGGGGGGGGGGTGAATGTGGCATGTAACCACAGCCACAGGGTCATGTTACGACGGCGTGACGTCACGGCCGTAAAGTGGGCGGTTACCAAAGTATTGCAATAAAAGGTGGCTACTGAGAATAAACGACAGTGAGCACAAAGTCCGACTCCACGCGTTTTATTAAACACAACAGGCGGGGGACACCCTGAACCGGTTTCCAGCAATCGCAGGGCACACAGAAATGAACAACCATCCACGCTCACACTCACATCTAGGGACAATTTAGAATGTTCAATAAGCCTTTTCGGAATGTGGGAGGAAACCAGAGTACCCGGAAAAAAACCACAAAGGCACGGGGAGAACATGCAAACTGCACACAGGAAGGCCGGATCTGGGATCGAAGGCGGTACCACTGCACTGTGAGATCGACGCGCTCACCACTTCTCCCACGTAACAAGTTACAAGGCAATGTATATCGACATAAATTGTATCCACCATACAATTCAAAAAACTATTTGCAAAATATTGATTTCTCTTCAATTCAAAAAAAATATTGTGACTCAAATTTGTTCAGTGAAACGTCTGAAATCACTCCACAGTGCTGTTCAGGGAATAGTCGTGGATACATCATTCTACCATTGCACATCTAGGAAGTGCAGAGGAAGTAAAATATTTTTAGTGACATCTAACTATGTGAATTTTACTTTGAAAAGAATAGACCGGAAGTATTTGGTGAGCGATAGTATTTTTGCAGCACAGTACCAATAACCTCATAGTTGAAGGAGACTTTACGCGTCGTGTGCGTCCAAGGATTATCAAACCTGAAACAGAAGGGCGCGTGGAAAACAAAACACATATCAGGATTTGTAAACGTCACAAGGACATCAATAATGAGGACACAACCAATATATTGGGCTATGCTGGTCGGGATGGCCATCCTGTTGATGGGGCAAGGTAGGCAACAGTATTTAATCATTCGAGCACTTGTCGCTCAACAACCTTTGTTGCAGCTAAAATCGGGTTAGAAATGTTCTCACTCAAGTGGAGTCTGCATGCGGGTAATATTTGCGCCATCACCTAACATCATATCACATCTAACTGAATTTTAAATAAAGAGATTTGGGTCCTAACTCATGTAAATATCTGACTAATTTTTTTTACATCAGTTATATTTGGCTGTAACCCAGTTTGGCGTCACATCAGTGAAAGATACGCCTTTCCTCGATTTGGCTTTGGTTACCTGACGACGTACAGGTATATCGTGTGTGGAGTAAAATTGCTCTTCTAAGCGTGAACATTGAAAGACTGGAAGATTCTATTTGGACCAGTATCCGCTCTTTCAAGAGTTTGTCTGTTGTTGGGATTTGTTGAGACACATGATAAATCTCCTGCCAGGAAGCCTTCGCTGACAAGTTAAGCAGTAGTAACTAATCCACACTGACTTCGTGGTGAAGTCGTTCAAGTTAAGCCTTACCAATGTGACTGTTGGGACCCGGAAGGAAGACCCAGCTTCAAATTTTGGAGCATCTATTGCCATTATTATAAAAAAAAAAAAAAGTTCAATGATTTATACTAGTCATTTAGCATTTTTGGGATGAAAGTACAACATTAATGGAAACTCTCGATCCCTCAAAGGTTGAAACAAATGCATTTTAATCCGCTTTAATCTGTTGTTAACTCCGAACGTGATCAACCCCAAATCCACTCTTTTATGAGGATTGTTACCAGTACAAATGCCCCTACTCGGTTTTTAGTATGTATGTATGTATGTATGTATGTATGTATGTATGTATGTATGTATGTATGTATATATGTATCTTTAATGCAGTATGTATGTATTTTTAATGCATATCTCAGTTTAAAAAATATCCAATTAAAGTTTTTCACTTCTTAGTTACCTATCAGTCCTTGTGGATACAGTATTTCCTATGCACGTGTCTGGCCTCTCCCTTTGAGAGCTTAGTTAGTTAGTTAGTGGCCCAGAGTTGAACTTGTCTTGCTCCGCATCGAGAGGAGCTAGATGCAATGTCTTGGGCATCTTGTTAGGATGCCTACCTGGATAGGTCTTCTGAACATGATCCACTCGGTGGAGACTAGAACATGCTGTAAAGCAGTGTTTTTCAAACGTTTTTGAGCCAAGGCACACTCCTTTCATTGAAAAAAATCTCGCGGCACACCACGAGCTGAAAATTTGAAAAAAAGCTTATTTTAACAATTAACATGTTATATTGTTACTATAACCATTTTTTTTTAACATTGAAGAAGGACGTTCTAACAGCTTGAATTGGAATCAAATCAATACAAATGAAAAAGTATTTTATAATCTTTCATATTTGTCACTCAGTGTGATAAATGGGCCTGTTTGGATGAACACAAAACTGATATCCTGGCAGGAATTGATGAAAGACACACACGGCGCTCATCCTCCACAGCTCAGTCTTTCTCTGTTTTTTGTTTTTACAGCAGTCAGTCTTGAAAAGCTCACCTCACATAGGTATGTTGTGGAAAATGGGAGTAATATCAAAATAGCTTTGTTGGCCAGCATGGGGAACTCCTTGGCAGCTGCCAACCAAAAAGTGTCCAAAGGTAGATCACCAAAGCGTAGTTTGGGACCATGATCTTGTTCAGTTAGTTCCTCCTGCTCTTTTTAAGTCATGTCCTTTCCAACAGCTGATGCTGAGGTGAATGGGTCCCTAACCCAGTCGAGGCACTCGGTGGAGGCTGAAGAGAAATAAAATGACATCTTCTCCTGAAGAGTTTTCTAATGTATTAGCTCCAATGATCTCACACAGTGCAGCAGTATTAACATCTTGCCAATTATTGGCGAGTGGGAACATTTCGAGATTGCCACTTTCCACATGTTGCTGCCAGAGTTGCACCTTTGAACGGAATCCATTAACTTTATCTGTACTTGTAAGCAAGTTTCCATTCCGGCCTTGCATTCGTGTTTTCAGTTCATTCAGATGATGACAAATATCTGCCAGGTGTGCCAGCCTTGCACACCACTCATCGCTTCGGACCCCTCATTGGTCAGAAAGACTTGAAGTTCCTCTCGCAGCTCATACACACGCACCAGCACCTTGCCACGTGACAACCATCAGACCTCCGTGTGAAACAGCAAGGCTTGATGCTCTGCTCCCATTTCTTCACACAAAGCCGCAAATGTGCGACTTTTCACCAGTCGTGACTTCACAAAGTTTACCATGCACACAAATCATCCAACACAGGAACAAGGTCTGCTCGTAAAGTCTTGGCTACGAGGGCTTCGCAGTGTAAAAAAAACAGTGCGTCATGATCACATCTGAGTTTTTGGCTTTCACTCTGCTTACAAAGCCTTTGGTGCGCCCGGCCATGGCTGCAGCTCCATCAGTACAGACACTTGTGCATTTTTCCCACTTAAATCCTCCTTTTTCCAGATATTCTGATGTGACACGAAACATTTCCTCTCCTGTTGTTTTTTTCTGGCAAAGCCTTGCAAACTAGAAAGTTTCCTCTAATTGTGTTGAGCATGCCCACTTATATCAGTAGCTTCATCAACTTGCAACGCAAATTTATTACTGATACGGATCTTGTCCAAAACCACATTTTCGATGTCTGCATACATGTCATCAATATGTCTGGAAATTGTGTTATCTGAAAGAGGAACTTGGGCTATTTCTTTCGCCGCTTCGGGTCCGAGCATCTCGTTCACAATGGCTTTGCAGGCGGGAATTAATGTTGACATCGTTTTATGCTGGTGTTTGATTTTTTATTTTTTTTTAAATCATAAACTGATTTCAAAAAGTGGTACAGTATGGCGTTATAAATAGTTGTTTCAGAGAGTACTGACATGTAAGTTTGTGTGGTGCTGTGATCAAATTCTAATTGTGTTTATTTGTTGAACAACTGAACTCAACTGTATTTATAGAGCACTTTAAAAAACCACCGCTGTATATAAAGTGCTATACACTGAGCAAATATGTTAGACACAACAATAAACAATAAAACAAATAAAAAATAATAACAGTAAATAATAAAAAAAAAAGCCACATCTGCCTCACATTAGTAAGGTTTGGGTTTGAATTTTGGCCCTGGCCGTCATGTCTGAATTTGCATGTTCTCACCATGCTTTTGTGGGGTTTTCTGTCTCACATTTCACTGAGGATTCAAAAATTGTGAGTGTGAATGGTTGTTTGTCTCTCTCTGTGTGATTGATGATGGCGACTTGTCCAGGCTGAATCCCGCCACTTGCCTTCAGTCAGCTGGGGTAGGCTCAGCTTATAGTCACACATGATCCTAATGAAGTGATCGATAAAATGGATGAATGGAAGAACACATTGTTGTAAATGTTTCTGATTTTGATATGTCAATAGTAATTGCATTCAATATGATCTCAATTCAACCTTTCATGCACCCCGTAACCTGCTAACATGATAAGCTGTCCATTGTCTTAACCGCTGTCCTTGAAAGGGTTAAAAAAAAAATCATGAAGCAAACGCCATTCCGGCTACATTGTGATGATAGATTTGTGCCATAATTATAAGCACCTAAGAGGACATTTGGAGCAAAAGAGTATATTTTCAGTGCACAAGAACCATTTCTGTTCACAAACGATTGAAGAAGCGCACGTCCGTGCGGCATTCGTACACTGAATAAATGTAGCTTAGCCTTAACTTTGTTCGAATAAATGAGAAGCGCCTCAGTGCAATTCTTGCATTAAGATTAGTATTGTGTACACTAAGACAATCAAACACCTTTTGGATGGACATCTGCTCTTGAAGTAAAGGACTTGCTTGCTCTGACCCTCAAGTCAAGAGGCAAGTCAAAAATGTCCCATGACATAATGAGCCAGCTAAAAAGATTAAGTCGTCCTAAAACAGACAATCACTTGTGATGCTGCACTCCCAGAAAATATTAGCTCGCTACGCTTACATTGTAACTTATACCAGGGGTCCCCAACCTTTTTTGCCGCACGGACCGGTTTAAGTCAGACAATATTTTCAGGGACCGGCATTTAAGGTGTGGCGGAAATAATACAATGAGCTGCATGAAAACTGCGGTGTTTTCGAAATATAATAATAAACACAAGGAGCGTCTAATTTGGCCGCAACACTCTGATCGCTATGGTAATGTTTAATGCCTTCAAAGTACGATACAACGCAAATTCAAAGTGCATGAAAATGACGACTCACCACAGCCCCGAGCTTGATTTTCTGCTACCAGACGGTCCCATCTCGGGGTAATAGGAGACAATGACACCTCAAGTGTGTGGTTTATGTCCAGTCTACTTAGTAATTTTGTTTTAGTCGCCAGCAGAAAACCCCCACCTCACACAGGTAGGATGTCGGAAATAGCAACATTGCTATTGTGGCGATCTCAGAGTATTCAGCCATGACTTTAATCCAGTTGTCTCGAACGTACTTTTAAGGCCGCCGTCATTTGCGATCTCCAGCAGTTTTTTTACTCATTTTGCGAGCTCCGCCGTTTTGTTTTTAGCGTAATCGGTCACGAGACGGAGAGGCGTGGCTTGACGTGTGTCAAGCGTGACACAGACGGATGTAACGGAGACTCCGGTGATTTTTCAAAATAAAATATCTTTCGTATTCCGAAATAAATAAAACGGAATTACGGCAAGTTCTTTCTGTGCGGCCCGGTACTAAATGCCCTGCGGACCGGTACCGGTCCGCGGACCGGCGGTTGGGGACCCCTGCCTTACACTACATTACAATGCACAACAGTGTACATTTCTTGAAAATTAGTTTTACTCAGTTATTTTGAATGGTATTTTCTTGAGTTCTTTTGGAAACTTTGAAACTTTTTATTACAGATTCCAGGTAAAACAATACAATACATACAAAAAGATATAAAAAGACACATAAGAGTACCATCAGCAACATATTCACAAAACAAATGATCAGTGACCTCAGAGGAGAGTACGAAACCAATGCTTCTTGGACAAATAGCATGAAGTGCTTAATTTGATGCATGTCAATGTCATGATTATGTAATTCTCAAGAGTTATTTAGCCGATATATAAATTGACACATTAATTTTTTCAACATGACTTGCAGTTGCCCTGCGATTGGTGGGCGACCATCCATCCATCCATTTTCCGAACCGCTTCATCCTCACTAGGGTCGCGGGGGGTGCTGGAGCCTATCCCAGCAGTCTTCGGGCAGTAGGCGGGGGACACCCTGAATTGGTTGCCAGCCAATCGCAGGGCACACAGAGACGAACAACCATCCACGCCCACACTCATACCTAGGGACAATTTAGAGTGCCCAACGAGCCTGCCATGCATGTTTTTGGAATGTGGGAGGAAACCGGAGCACCCGGAGAAAACCCACGCAAGCCCGGGGAGAACATGCAAACTCCACACAGGGAGGCCGGAGCTGGGATCGAACCCGGTACCTCTGCACTGTGAAGCCGACGTGCTAACCACTGGACTACCGGGCCGTGGTGGGCGACCAGTTCAGGGTATATCCGAAGACACATGGGAGAGGTTCCAGCATGCCAGCGACCCTCATGAGGATTAGTGGATTAGAAAATGGATGGATGGATTTGAAGTGTATTAACACCTGCAGCCATGAACATCTCACTGGCGCTACACCGGTGTGTTCTCCTCAGCAAAATTCTCAGTGCATTATTGTAAGCTAGCTGGAGTTTACGCAGGCTTACTTATCTGGAATTTAACCACAAGTAGGCAGTATAGAGCGGAGTGTCGTGTGTTCTGAATAAAGCCACGTTTACGCCATCTTTACATGCACCAAACTTGCAAAGCAAACTGTTTGCTTGAGCAAACAGAGAGTGGCATTGCTCGAAAATATCTTGGTCATCCTTCAGCTCGTCTGTGATGAGATTGCCAAAATACAGTCAAATTTATGTTTTCACCCCTATAACGTTTACATGTAAAAGTACAGATTTCACGTACCGTATTTTCCGCACTATAAGGCGCTTCGGGTTATAAGGCACACCTTCAATGAATGGCTTATTTTAAAAGTTTTCATATATAGGGCGCTTGTCCAATCAGTGCTGTGGGAAATTTAATTCACTTAGTAGACAACATGTGACTGTACATGAGAGAGAGGGGGGCCGCACCCTGGAAAGCGTCGCAGTTCCGGTGGCGTCTGGTGAGCCCCCGTCAGGCCTTGAAAATCCGGGGGAGAAGGTGTAAATCTCGCGCTAGGCCGTACCCATATCCGCAGCAGGTCTCCAAGGTGAACAGCCTCTGCCATGTCAGAACAAGGCCACCCCACCGCCTGCCCCT